>CAMYTP010000010.1:0-1200000 GCA_947297635.1 Yamadazyma aaseri | reverse complement strand
AACTTGTTAGTGTGAGTTATGATGATATTTTGGTGATGTTACATTATTGTAAATGGCAGAGGGAAGAATTGATTGATAACTTTTATGATAACCATGACAACTTGTATAAGAATTGTGGATTGGTGGAACTGCAACCGAATAGAAACATCTTCAAAGACCAACATGGATTCACATGTATGATTTGCTGTGAAAGTTATGAAATAGTTCGAACGTTTTCATTGGTTTGTGGCCACGAATATTGTATCAATTGTTATGGAGAGTATGTTAAGAATGAGGTACTTAGTGGTAATCTTATCAGGTGCATGGATATTCTGTGTGATTTATCAATTTCCCATAGAACCGTCCAATTGTTATATGATAATGCCAAATTGAAAGAGATAATTGTTGATAATAATGACACTAATATTACTCCAATCTTTCAATTAGAAAATGAAGAATATGCCTATAATATATTGCTACAATCAGCTGCTAAATCATATATTATAGGAAGAAGAAGCAATTTTAAATGGTGCCCTGCACCAGACTGTAATGGGCTAGTGGAAGTACTTCGCCTTAGAAGTGATGCATACGCTAATCAAGATATAGAATTCAGTGGGAGAAATAAAATTGATGTGATGAACTTGGACATAGCTTCAATCCCCATGGTATCATGCCCTAATGGTCATGGATTCTGTTATGATTGTCAAAAAGAAGACCATTTACCGTGTCCTTGTAAAATGGTTAAAATGTGGATTAAAAAATGTAATGATGACTCGGAAACAGCCAACTGGTTGGATGCAAATACTCATGCATGTCCTAAATGTTTTGCATCTATTGAAAAAAATGGTGGATGTAATCATATGACATGTCCAACCTGTAATTATGAATTCTGTTGGATTTGTTTAAAAGAATGGGAGATTCATGGTACTGATTATTATAAATGTAGTAAATTCGAACAAGATGTCAAAGATGCAATTGAAAGTAATCAAAAACAAAAAAGGAAATTTTTACAAAGGTATCTTCACTATTATAAACGGTTTACATTACATGAATCATCAATGAAAGGAGATATTAAGACCTTGGAAAATGTCAATCAACGAATGAAAACATTCATGGAGGAACAACTGAAGTTAAATAAAGGGATATTATCATGGATTGATGTTCAATTTCTTCAAGATTCTTGTAAAGCATTAACAAATGGTAGAAAAACTCTTAAATGGACATATTGTTTCAGCTATTATCTTGAAAATACCAATTATGCTGAAGTCTTTGAACAATTACAAGAGTATCTTAACAAAGTAGTGGAAGATTTATCCCAAATCTTTGAACAAATTATCAGTAAAAAGAACAAGAATAAAAGTACTGAAATCATCATGAGAGAAAAACAAAATATCATAAATTTAAGCTCTTTGGTTATCAAGAGACAGAAAACTCTAATTGAATGTGCTTCAAGTGGACTTAAAGATGGCCTTTTAAAACTCACAGACACATGATGTCATTAATAATCCTGTGCAAATCATCACCAAGTTGAATTCATTCTCATTGGTCGTTTTGCTTATCAGCTGCTGTGTGCGGCTCATCTCGACATAATAAAAATGTTTATCAGAATCGCAAATTTGATATTAAACTGTTATCAAAAAGGAGAGGGAATTTTATAGAATAATTCGGTGATGATAGACCAATCAGAACTACGAAGTCGAGGGAGAAGTACATTGGGAGTAAATGTACATGATGAATATGTAAAGAATAAACGTTTAAATGATACAACAGTTGTTCGAAATCATCGATCCTTATCTAGAAACAATTCCAGTTTGCTTCAACAAGCCATTCAAAATAATAATCACAAGTCTTCTTCTCCTGTTCCTGACCACTCCCGGAGATCATCCCTGATACGATCATTAGATAGAACTCGAACCAAGAACATACCTATGGATTTAAATGTCAAACCAATCATGAGAAGATGGAACTCCATTCAGTTCTTACCTACTGAACCCCCACAACAAAGCTCAAATCCTCCAGATGTTACATCTAATAGCATATCACCTTTAACAGTCATGAAGGACCAGTATGATACAAAAAAACCGGCAATTAATGTGGCATCAGTAGATAATTTCTATAGAGATTTGAATACACCAGAATCTCCAGAAATGCTCCGTTCAGAAGATTTCAAGACCACCACAAATAACAATACTAATAACACCACACCAAATCCATCCATCACAAATAAGATCTATAATAAAATGGTGAAATTGATTCAAGGAAATGGTACAATGGAGCAATCTGAATCTAATATAGATATGAAATATCATAGTGAACTGGATGATGATAGTGAAGATGATATGACTAAGGAGCCTGATCGGTTGGATTCTTGGGCTTCTCCAACGGTAAATGTGTCGGAGGCCGTCGATGTAGTGGATCTTGAAAATATCATGAACGAAATCAACGATTTTCAAGAGAATTTTGTACAAAAGCAAAATCATCCTAAACACCAACAAGAGTCATTCCATGCATCCAGAATCCAACAAAAGATATTGGATTATAAAGATTTGTATACACAAGACGATGTTTCAAAAAATTCAAGTTATTTAAGCTTGAATCTGCTTAATTCTTCTAATGTACCTTCAGTATTCACCGATCATAACTTCAAAATCCAGCATGAAACCATTATGCAACAGTACAATCAAGTGCGATTGAGGTTCTCTGATCTGACTGACTTCAACTTGTATGTTATAAATGATAAACCCTTAGGTAAGAATGATAGGCCCAACCAATATCTTAAATCCAATGTGGGACCATTAGGATTCTTGAATAGAAAGAATATAGCAAAAGAAAAGTGTCTCAGCGACAGTGAATGGAACAGAATCGAACAAATTCATGGCACTGCGTCTGATACTGAAGATAAAGATATTGTCAATAAAATCTGGAGTTCTGAGATGCATTCATTGTTCCCTACGGAGCCCACAACCCCCAAATCTACCAATTCACAAATGGGAATACTGAGTTCCAGTAACCACAATGTCGGTATGTATAATAATACCAATTCCAACCAAATGAGTTCATCAAATAATGGTCAAGCTAATAGTCATGCTAATAGTCAAGCTAATAGTCAAGCTAATAGTCAAGCTAATAATCAAATTGCCCTGATAGTTCAATCTCCAAATTTGATTCAAAGACATTCATTTGATGTAACTCAAAACAACAGTTTTTCAGTCATGGCATCCAAAGTCAAGTTCTCCGACTAATTGGTATCGCCCTTTGTAATTATCACCATCCATTTCATCATGTCCATATTCTCTTTTAATATACGTTTTCGCAATTTACATTTAACAAAAATATTATTTAACCTACTTTAATTATGAGCAATCGGTTCAATTTACCTTATACAACGCAAGATCTATTCCCACTGGTTCTTGCATCACCAGGAACACTGAGAACTAGGCCTGGGTCTGTATCAGGGAGATCAAATACGTCGAACAATTCATTCAATTTCGAGCCAAGTCCTAACCAATCAACATCTACCATCAAAGCATTTAAGAAGATGTTTAAACGTTTATTTAAACCAAATACTTTGGATTTTGAAACTGCCATGTGGGAAATCTTCCATCTTATAATAAATCCCAAGAAAATGTTCAGATCCCAATATTATTATAAACAATATCAAACAAATGGAAAGAACAATTATGCCAGAGATGATCCCTCATTTTTAATTTTATTGACTATATTTTTATGTATAAGTGCCATTGCATGGGGGTTGGCATATTCTCCTAGAATATTGGACATTTTAAAATTGATTATTTATATGGTTTTCATTGATTTCTATTTAACTGGGATTACTATTAGTACTGTCAGTTGGTTAGTTACCAATAAATTATTCAATGATTCCTGGGGATTATCATCTACAAACAAGTACAATGTCAACTATATAGAATGGGGGTTTTGCTTTGATATACACTGTAACTCCTTTTTGATAATATGGTGCTTATTGTACGTTGTACAATTCATTTTATTACCTTTACTAACGATAAAAAATTCCTTTATATCATTGTTTTTAGGAAATACCCTTTACTTTATATCATTGGGATATTATTTCGTCATCACTTTCTATGGGTTCAGCTCCTTACCATTTGTGAATACCCAACCTATCAATACCAAAAACTTATCAGAAAATCCTGCTAAACTATTACAATTGATAATTGTAGCTGGTATTTTACCTTCATTAGCAGTTGCATGGATATTGAGTTTATGTTTCCAATTCAATGTAGCTGCTACTATGATCGATACATATTTCAATTAGAGCATTTAATATAAAGACAAAAATCGTATTTTATCTAAAGGCTAAGTTACTGATATATACCAAATGTTGTGGTTTTAATTTCTCTAATTTCTTTCTCCAATTTGGTCAAGTTTTTCACTTGCAGCCTTTATTCTCATGTTGGTACGATTACTAAGCTCATAGTCACCAATGTCACTAATCATGCTAGCCTTCTTTAACCATTCTTTAGTTTCAGCAACACACTTCTTAACGTCTATATTTTCTTTGGAAGTTTTCATCAACCAAACAAACATTGTCTTCTCGTATAATGCGGTGGGGCTCAAGTATGGAGTGTATGTCACTCTATTGAACTTGAACGGAGAATCATGAATAACAAACTTGGAAATAACCTTAGAATCCAATATGCTTAATCCTTCACTAATTTTTCCTAATGACCGAAGACATACTGATTGAATAAAATATCTGATCATGGATTCATCTTCTGTTTCTGGAACTTTGGCATAATTGATAGTATCATTATTAGCTGAATATTCGCTATTAGGTTCCCCTGAATATCCCAAAATTTTTAATGATAATTCCAAATTGTCTTGATTCATTCTATTGTATCCATTCCAAAAGTACATCAACTCATGAATAATTGAAGTTCCTATAATGTCAACAAATGGCAAGTCTGGATTCGCTTTAGCTCTTTGTTCTAATTGTTTAGACTTTCTTAACACAAACTTATCAAATGGTAATTGTTTATTACCTCCTCCGATACCTCCTTTTCTGCCGGAGGCGTTACTACCATATCCAGGAATGTAAGTTGGGGCTAATTTAATGTACTTCTCTGATAATTTGGAATATTTTTCCAATTGTTCATTCTTCTCTTCTTCACTTGCAAATTTGAGTAATCCCATCTTAATCATTCTATACTTTGCAACATAACAAGAACCGGCCATTAAGATATAAAGACTCCGACACCAAGAACTTAAATCTATCAATTTGAGTAAATCTTCTGCAGCTTCATCGAATTGATGGTTGAATGCATAGAAAGTTGCTCTATCAAAAACCAACAATGATTCACTCTGTTGCATTTGAATTTTATTATTTGGATCATCTGTAAAATCTTGCATCAATTTAATTGCTTCAAGCAACTTTCCATGTCCACTTAAGACTCTTCCTTGTTGTAATACCCATAATGCATTATGAGGGAAAAATCTTCTAACTTTATCCAATAATTGTGGTGTATAGAAATCCGGATTTAATAACACCTTTTCAAGCTCTTCATCAGATATGGAAGTTCTGGAGGAAATATCGATAATATTGCTAACATTTGAGTTGGAATCTTTTGGTAAACGGAATCCTTGATCAACAAATTGAACAGGACCATCATAGAACACTAATAAGCATAATAAAGCTAAATCACCATGAATATTCCGACAAGTAATGGCATTTCTCCAAAGTAATTTTAGTCCAACATCTCTTTCACCTTTGAAACCGACGATTGATAAGACTCTACCAATAGCAGGAGGGATCAAAGATAACACCACTTGTAAAATACCAAAACAAAGCTGCACACCTGAGTGTATGAACTCATCGATTGTAGAAACGTGTAAAAAAGTGTCATTCTTGTCGGTGGAAGACTGGGTCAAAATTGAAATGTTTGAATCTTCTAAATTCAGACTATTAAAATTTGGAGAAGCAGAAGACATAGGAGGTTGAATTTGTAAGTTATCCAAACTTTCAAAAGCATCAGAGAATTCTTCATCACTTTCATTATCATCCTCATTGATATTTTCATCGTCACTGGAGTTTTTAAAGCTATCATTTCTAAGACTATCATTAGTCACTTCTAAATCAGGAGGGGTTGCAGTATCAGCTCTGAAAATCTGGTTAGAATCAGCTCTAGGAGAACTGCCTCTTATTTTTTCATTCAACAACATACTTCCTTGTCTAGATAATGTTATGGAAGATGAATTTGCTGATATATTAGCAAACAAATTGACTGATTTAGGATCCACACTATTACCCAAGTTTGTACCTTCTATTCTAGACTTTCTCATCTGGAATACTTGTTCTAAATCTTTCATTAATTTCAAATCTTGAGGAAGAGAACTGGATGAACTATTTGAAGTACTCTCATTATAACCAGGTAAATCAACAGAACTCAAATTATCAGCCTTAGAACTATTTTGCTTTTTCAATTTGGCTAAGTTTCGATTGAAAGCAGGTTCCAGTTCTTTGATTTTCTTATAGACTGAATCTAAAGTATGATAAGCTTTTCTCAATTTATATAAAGCTTTTGCACTTTCCACCACACCATTATTTTCTTGCAATAACATTACCAAAGCATTAAGCAAAGTGGATTCAGCATGTGTCACTTGAAATTCAGTTCCAGGAGGATAAATATGAGAAGTTACCAAATTATGTTTAATATTAAACTTGGAATTATTAACTGAGGCATTTTCTGCTTCAGATAAAGTATTATGAGCTTTAGCCATAACTTCTGGTTCAAATCCCAAGGTGGCTTCAAGAAACTCCATAACTCCTAATGCTAAATGGAAGATCCCTGCAGGTTGTTCCGATCCCAGAGATTTATGTTCTTGTAATTTTTTACGTAATAATTCAGTGCCCTCGGGAGATCTGTCGTCCAATAAATAATCCATAGCTTTTAAAGCTATTTCAAAATCATGAACTTCCTTCAATATCAAGCCATAATTATCACCCAGATTTGACAGTGTGGTTGACGATATCAGAAGGATCGAAGCTTTCTTCCTCAATCCTTTCAACATTATTTCAACACGAACTTATGTCAGATTTTTCAGTCAGGATTTCAAAATCAAAATCAAAAATAAAATCAAAATCAAAATCAAACTTAAGAAAAGTAAGACAGATAAGTGCACGCAATAAGATTTATGAACTCAATCTCAAATCTAAAAACTACAACAGTTTAATCAACAAAACAGTGTAATAAACAATTGATGTTTGATTGGGATGAAGTTGCTGATGTCACTCAGTGATTCCTCAGTGCCTCAGCAAAACATAGTTCCGGCATACATCTATTCTCCTATTCCATTAGACAGAGGAGGTCTCGTGACCGTCGTTCCCGAGCGCGCCTTGTCATTTCCTCGTTCTGAACAAGGCTGTGGTCGTGCACTGACGGATCTGGCTGCAAAAATGGCTGGCTCTGAATTTGACAGCAAGCAGCATCAATATACATTATGTACTTCAACTGCTGGCTCATTGTCTTATTATTGTATTAACCAGGGCCCTATTCATGTAGATAATTATCCGATACACACAATTGCTGGCTCTCGTGGGGAAGCTTTAAATATCGATAGTGTTGCAGATTTTAAGATAAAGTTTTTAAATTTTTAGATAATCACCACATTCATTATTAAACAGGTTTAGCAAAGTAGTATAATAATCTTTATACAAAAACTCCTAACTATTTACATTCTTTTTCCATTATCCAAATAGATTATAAAACAACACATTCGTTAACATGAAATTTGCTTTAGTATTAGCCTTACTTTCTTTATCACAGGCTGCTCCTGTTAAAATTGTCACCAGAACACATACTGCTGAAGCTGTCACAGTATGGCAGACCCATACCACCAATACCGTTACTGTAACTGATGTTCCGGTGGTAAGCAGTCCTCCTCCTGGTGCCACGGATGTATATAAGGCTGTTTCAAATAAGCCTGAAATCACATCTGAAACAACTTCTACTAAGACAACTGCTACTCCAGAAACTACTTCAACTACTTCTACTCCTGTCCCAGAAACTACTTCTACTAAGACAACTCCTGTCCCAGAAACTACTTCAACTAAGACAACTTCAACTCCTGTTCCAGAAACTACCTCCACCTCAACTACTTCCACTCCGGTTCAAACAACATCCAGTCCAACGACCCTCACTACTGCTACTGCTCCAAGTACTACATCATCCACCGCTTCTGCTCAATCTTCGTCTTCGTCTTTGAATGACTTCGAGCAATCAATCTTGGATGAACACAACAAAAAGAGAGACTTACACGGTGTTCAACATCTTTCTTGGGATGCAACTTTAGCTGAATATGCTGCTAACTACGCTGCTAGTTCCTTCTCTTGTAATAATGTTCAATTAATCCATTCTCAAGGTCCTTATGGTGAAAACTTGGCTGCTGGTTATGTAGGAGGTGCTGCACCAGTTGATGCTTGGTATGATGAAATATCCAAGTACAACTATGATGATCCAGGCTTCAGTGAAGCCACCGGTCATTTCACCCAAGTAGTTTGGAAATCTACCTCAAAAGTTGGTTGTGCTAAAGTCACTTGTGATAACGCTTGGAGACAATACACCATCTGTGAATATAGTGATTCTAGAGGAAATGTTGTAGGAACTGATTCTTCTACTGGTTTGTCTTATTTCGCTGAGAACGTTCTTAGACCTATAAGTTCTTAAGGATGATTCTCTTTCTTCTTCAAACATCTTGTATAGATAATTTATTTTCGGTTTTATTTTAGGTATTTGATTATAACGATTAATGTACAATTTTCATATTATCAAGAGTTCTTTCAATTATAAAAGTCATTATATTTATTGGTTTAATCATATTCAATTTTAAACTATATAAAAACTTTATTAATTCAATTATTTTCTTTTAACTGTTGTAATTAAAGAATTAAATAATTTAATCCTTTAAGACAGAAGAGAAAACTTTGGTAGAAGCAGCCTTGGTTTGTGGAGCTTTGGAAGAACCTAATTTTTCTTTGGAGAAAGTTTTGGCGTATGGGTTTAATCTTAATAAGACTTGTTTGTTCTTTAATGGGTTCTTCTTTAAGACGTGAGTTCTCTTTTGAGTAGCTTGACCAGCTGGTCTAACAACAGCTTGGATTTCAGAAGAGTTAATTAATCTGGTAACATCAGTGTTAGAGATGATGTTAGATGGTAAAGCGTAGTTAGATTTGACGGATTTAGTAGATTCGGAACCGTAGATGGAGTCTAAGGATTCGAAAGCACCTTGAGTCCAGATAACAAATCTACCTAAGTGAGCACCTGGAGCTAATTGTAATAAACCTAAGTGTTTAACAGAAGTAGTTTCAACACCTGGAATGTTTCTTAAAGCTTTAACGATACCATTGTCTTCAGAGTAGACAACTAATGGACCTCTTCTTTGAGTGAATCTTCTACCTCTCATTTTACCTTTACCAGCTCTCAATTTCTTGGATTTGATGACTTTAACAACATCTTTGTGAGCACCAACAGCTTTTAAGACAGCAACGGCATCTTTGGTTTTTTGAACAGATTCAAATTCATTAGAGACAACTAATGGTAATTCTTTAACTTGTTCAACTCTGTGACCTCTAGCTAAAACTAAAGAAGTGACAGCAGAAGCAGCAATAGCAGAAGCAGTAGCATATCTCTTTTCGTTGTGGTTAACTTTGATGTTCCATCTTCTCCAAGTTTTGGTTGGAGCAAACATTCTACCACCTCTACACATGTTACCGAAAGCACCTTGACCGGATCTGTGAGTACCGGAACCACCAACTCTTGGGATTCTGGCTAAAGCTCTACCAGTACCCCAGGATTCAGCAGAGTGTTGGTGACCTGCATTTTCAGCGACAGCGTAAGCTTGTCTCTTGTTCTTGTTAACTCTGGTGAAAACAGAGTGAACAATGTCTGGTCTGACTGGAGCAGAGAAAACAGCTGGTAATGGTAATTGGGTAGAAGTTTGTTCACCTTGGGCGGAAACAACAGAAACTTGTGGACGAGTAGACATCTTTATTATAATATATTAATTAACAAAGAAGAAAAAAAATTTTTCACTAAAAAATTTTCACTAATGAAAAATGGTTAGCATCGGTATGGGCACTTTTTTTTTTAAAGTACAAAAAAAATTGATAATTTTTGAATGTCGTGTATTGAATAATTACCCGGATAAATTTATGTATTACGATTAAATAAACCTAAAGGGAAACTAAAGGACCAAACTATGCAAACATGATGAAATGAATGAGTGTATCTAATAGCAAAAGAAGAACAAGGAGTCATTAAAGTTGATGAGAAAAACATGAAATAAAATAAGTTAAAGTAAAGAAACATTAGATGTCAGTTCTTCATATTGTATTTAACAGCAACTGCTATTAGCTTGTTGTTGAGCACGTCTATTCAAATCAACACCAGGTTTCCTTGTTCCTACCTGTCTTGATCTGCTAGTAGCAGTGGCAATTGTTTCTTCCACAGGTAATGCTCTTCCAATTTTATTAAAGATCTCCAAAACTCCATCCCCTGATTTAGCAGAACATTCAGCTAATATGACATTATCTTGTTCCTGATTCAATTGATGAACATATTCAATAACCAGATCCTGATCCACTTGCCTTTCATCGCTTAAATCGGTTTTATTTCCAACTAAACAAATAACAATACCTTCTGGTGCTTGCTTCTTTAATTCTTTTATCCAATCTTGAGCTTTTGTAAATGATGCAGGGTTGGTGATATCGTAAACACACAATGCAGCGTTGGCATTTCTATAATACATCGGTGCTAATGATTTGTATCTCTCTTGACCTGCTGTATCCCAGATTTCAAACTTTATAGTTGTATTGGATTCGGGTAATGTAATGGTTTGTGTTAAGAATGCTGCTCCAATTGTAGATTCCCTAAAATCATCAAATGAGTTTTTGACAAATCTATGTACAATAGATGATTTCCCAACTGCACTTTCTCCTAAGAGCACAAGCTTGAATTGAGCAAAACGATTCTCTGGTCCTGACATATTATTATTAACAATAGAGATTTTAGATTTTTTTTTTGTCTTCTTAAATGAGAAATGACATCCTCATTATACTTATATACAGTGATTAGATTATTGATTAAAAAGGACCTGATCAATAAGATGTTCGAGGTTGGTAAGATATATGGATAACAATGACCTATCGGGTAAAAGTATGTTATTTCTACTGGTTTTACTGCTGGAGTTTCATATTCTAGACAGTTTAAGAAAGACTTATATATCTCTACACCATTTTTCAGCTCTTATATTATAGTTATTTACAAGACATTTAAGCTATTTATTCAATCTTAGCTAAGATTTCTTTGTCAGTGTACAATAAGTATTCTTCTTCACCAACTTTAACAGTGTTACCACCAAATGGAGGTAATAAAACCTTGTCACCAGCTTTTAAAGAAACAGGAATGGTTTCACCATTGGTTGGGTTAATAATACCTGGACCAGCAGCGATAACAGTACCTTGGTTCAATTTTTCGACGTTCTTCTCTGGAATGTAAATACCAGATGCAGTTTGAGTTTGAGGTTTTAATCTTTGGATTAAAACTCTGTCAAATAATGGTTTTAATGATTGGGCACTTTTTAATAAAGACTTTGCGTATGTTAGTAACATGCTATTTGATACTTTGTTGATGCATAAACATAACGTTATGTATATGTCTTTGACTTCTCCTTGTTTATTCACATACCATTTTTGTTTCTAATATTCAATAATTAGTATTATTAACCTCTTTATAAATTTTTCACTTTCTCGGTCAGGAACTTGAAAGAAACTTCTATAATTGTGCATTACACGAATTACAAAATCTATATACAACTAATCTAAGTATCTGTCAAGAGGTTCACCCAAAACAGTTTCAATGACTCTAACAAGACCTTTTCTTACTTCTAATTCAACGGCTTCATCTTCATCTTCTAACAACTCTGCAATATATGGAACTAATGTCGGCAAATGACTTAACCATGATTCACCTAATTTCTGGAAGATTGATTTCAACACTCTAATAGTCCAGATCTTGGTCTTGGAACTTACGGAATCTTCACTAGAAACATATTTGAGCAACTCTTCGACAATAGCATTGTTATGATCATCAGAAGATACATTGGCAGTAAAACTGGTGATGGCTTTAATCAAATATTTTCCAATAGAATCGTCAATGTTAGTTAATTGACTAATCAATGGTTTGTAGATCATTTCGAATCTCAGGTCTTGACTCCAATAATCATCTTGATCGTATTTAAACGATGTGTTTAAAGATATCAAGATGATTCTTCTTAAGTTAATATCTTCAACTTCAGAATTAGTATACTTAGTAAGCATTTCACTGACTGGTTCAATTAAATAAGAATAATAGGAAGTAATGATACTCTTAAATTCATCTTGTAACTTATTAAAGAATTTAAAGAATGATAAGTATCTAGAAATATCATTATCCACTGTAGAATCTTCTCCATTAACAGTCCATCTTGTTAAAGAAGCAAATAATGGTCTGAAAGATTTATCATTTAATTTCATTATAAAGCTAATTCCACATTTATGGAAAGAACTCTCTAATCTATGGATTGTGTTGTTATTGAACTTTCCATTAACCTCACAATAATACCTAAATTCGAAAGCTTTGATTAACCATCTTAAAAAGTTTGAGGCATTAGAAATTGCTGCCTTCTTTTCAAGTCCTTCAATAGTTAATTCAATTGTGTTTAAGTATAATCCGAGGTTTTCTGGACTATCTGTTTGATAGAATTTCTTGCTATTCCAAAGAGTAATCAAACTCTTTAATAAGGTAGGCAATTCTATATGTTTAATGAATGTGTCCAATATTTCAGATCTAATGTCACTGAAAACTAAATCACTTTCAAAAATCGTTAACAAGATTTGATCCAAGTTACTACCTAAGAAAGCAGGTAATTTCTTTGCAATACAGGAATACAATAATAATATAGATGTCTGAACCAATCTTTGAGATTCCATTGGTTCTTCGTTTTCGTCTTCTTCATCACTGCTCTCATCATTCTCAATAACTTTGGTCTTCTTCCAAATATCAAATGATGGTTTGATAATCTTAGGGAAGAAACCAATTGTTTTAATTCCAAGTATACTTATTATGCTATTAATTGCATTAATAGATGAAATAATCAATTCTGGTTTGTCGCTTAACAAGCACCTATCTCCTATAAGAATGTTCAAGGTATTAACCAAAAGTTTGTTACTATTAAAGATTTCAGAATCAACAATAGCCATTTTGGAAATAGTAATTGCAAAAGTATCAATATAACTTTGTTGTAATTCTAATTCCAAATTAGATGTAATACCATCGATCAAAACAGGAAGAAAGCTATTAATAATAACCACTTTCAAATCATCATCAATGTTATTCACATTTAATTCATTATCAAATTTAACAGCTGCTAAATTGCTAAAGTTAATGGCAATTTTAACCGAAATTGGATCATTAATCGACTTATGATTCAAAGATGAAGTGATGGAATCAATGAAGTAGGAAATCGGTAACATTTCCAATAACTTGTTCAAGATTTGGTATAGATTATTACTTATTGAGTTATTCTTTTTGTTGAAATCATCAATTGATCTTAATAAGAAAGAAATGATTTCATTAAAACTGGATAATAACCCATTCTTTTCTTCCTCTCCTACGTCTTGATCCAAAAGCTTAACATTAATCTTCAACTTGAGCAAATTGATTTCATTGTATTCATCCATAGGAGTAATTATCTCATTGGTAAAGGTCAACAACTCAGTTTTCAATTGCAATAACTCTTCTTTGGTTAATGATAAAATGGACACACCAAAAGTTGGTCTTTTGATTAGAGTCTCATATTCAGTGGAATTTTTCTCAATAGGTTGGTTTGGAATCTTATCCCATAATGCTAAAAATCTGTTGATACTTTCCAATTGTTCTTTAGCTTCAAAATTTCTCATCAAAGTAGATGAAAATTCAATTAAAGAGTTTCTAGTATCAGCATTGCTTTCTGATCTGAAAATTTGACTACCAACCAAAAATAAGATAACATGTAAAGACTTTTCTACTGTTAATGTCTTAACTAATGAGAAAAATAACTTGTTACGACGATGTCTTGGAATATGTTGTAAAGCAGCAACAAAACTAGCTAATAAAAATTCGATGTCTTCGTTTATATTTGTAGTACCATTAGCAGCCAATGCTGGAATGACTCTTGAAACGGTTTCTTGTAAGGCTGAATTAGAAAACTCATCATCCTGTTTAATAGTATGAGCACCCATGAAGGTGAAAATTGGCATAACCGAATGCAAGATGATTTCAGGTGCCAAAGATGCCAATTCAGCAATAACTAATAATAACCTGTTTTGAACTTGAGGACTGGTGGAATTTCTTATAGAATTGACGATTAAATCGGCTCTGATAGAATTTGAATCAAATTTAAAGTTTTTGAATTTCATTAACTTGATAGAGCTAAGCATACAGCTTGCTAAAGTTTCTTGAGCATATAATACAGGTAAATGACCGTCATTACCTAAGTAGTCCAAATCAGTCAAGATTTTAAACAATTCAATCAATAATTCTGGTCTTGATATAGTATCAGATTCGCCTTGATCATTGACTTTCAAGTTTTCATTAAGTTTTATTTCCAAGTAATCCAAGATAATGGTTAATTTTTTCAAGTGAACAGATGCCATGTTGTTAATATCACTTCTAGCCATTGTTTGCTTGGTTTGACTTGAAGATCTTCTTTTTCTCTTGACTATTCCTTGTTCTGGGACTTGTTCATTCAATTGAACAGTACCTAAAATTGAAGTTATCAAATTGAAATCTAATTTCAAATTAGTCAAGATGTCGAATGCATCAAAGGTAACATTACTTTCAGTAATCAATATATCTATAAGTTTCATTATGATTTTAAATTTCAAGTCAGTTGACTTCAAAGACTCAAAAATCTTACCAAGTCTTTCACTCATCAATTCTTGAACACTGAAAGGACCAACTAACAAGCTTATTATAATATCGACCTCTTTAGAAGCAAATTTTTCATTGATGTGCTCACCACCAATTGAATTAACTAGATCAGATTCTAAAGCGTAAAAGTCCAATTTTAAGTTATTGGCTTCTTGAATCAATTCTTCTCTTTTTCCCAAAAAGTTTGATAAATCATTCTCCACGATTAAATGTCTATAATCATTTGGACCAAAGTTATTGTTCAAGATATTTACGATTTGCCAAACCTTACTCTTGAAACTCAATGGTAAGAAAGATAAGGCCCATTGATTAAGTATAAACCCCTTGAGATAATTAGCACCGAACTTCTTGGAGTTTGGCTTGGAGTATGTAAATAAAGAGTTGATCAAATCAACTAACTTGGATTTATCAAGTATTACATCATCCAAGGTGCTCTCATTCAACACTTCAAGTAACAGATTACCATCTTTAGGTGGTAAGATTGATCTTTTGTTGTTCGGTAATTCATTATAGATTTGCTCTTCAAGGAATAATTTAGCCTTTTTAGATCCTGCTTTAGCCGATGCAATCTTGTGGAGAACGTTAACAAATAGTTGACGGATATGCTTGTTTGAATCATACAGACCCAACAAAGTGAAAGGGATTAACAAATAAAATTCAAAATCTTCCTTGACTTTTTTGTTAAGCTGCTTGTTTAAAAACTTCAAAGCAGATAATCTTGCAATAATTGGGAAAGACGAAGTAATAGAAAATCTAATCAAAAAAGTCACTAATAATTCGAACGATTTTATAGTGTTGGCAAATTCTTGGATATTTTTGATGTTCTTGATTAAGACCGTGGATAAATTACCAAAGTCTTCATTGGACGAAGAATGAAAGAAAGAAGAAACGTTCTTTGAGATTGTGACGGAACCAAGCTGTTGTTTAATGGATTCAATGTCAGCATCTTCCATTACAACATCTTCGTCACTTTCAAGATCATGCAAATCGAGTTCACCATCAGCTTCATCATTGTAATTATCGTCAAGAGTAGTCATTAAAGTCATTTCTAAGTCAGACAATTTGAAATTTGGATTGATCTCTTCCAAAGTACCATTGAATAACACTTTGTTTTCTTTGTACATGAATTCAAAAGCTTTCGTGATATTGAATTTGGTTGATTGGTCAACTGTATTGATGTGTTTCAATAATTGACGCATGGTGTATTTGAAATCATGATCATTATTGAATGCTATTAACTTAAATATCTTTGAATATCCTTGCACATCCTTATTCCCTAAGAAATTTTGAATTAAAAAGTTGTTTAGATTGAAATTATCAGTACTTAATTCATTAAGATGCTCTTCATATTGAAGTAAATTCAAGTCGATGCTAATGGAATCAGATTCTTCTATGATGGCAGTTGACCATAAGTGACTAAGAGTTAATAATGTTTTCTTAACGATCTTACTATTAAAACAAGCATCGCATCCAATAATAGAATCTGAAATGGAAGTAATAATGTTCAAATTCAATGGTAGAATGGAACTAATAACTGAGATCAAAGAAAACACCATTAAATATAAGTCATTGTGAATTTTTAATTCTGAAGTGGAAGGCTTCAACAGATTACCCATAAGATTCAAAATGATTGGTAAGTAGTCAGCTTCCAAAACTGCAGTATCATTACTGTTGGCAGACAAAAGTTGAACAGTAATGGATAAGTAAAAGATTAATTGTTGTTTGAAAATTAATCTATTATTGATTTGATCCACGATATAAAGTGTATATAACTTAAACAAATCAAAATTGTTCAAAAAATTCTTTACAATGGAAATGCTTGATGGGTTTTTTAATAAATCTTTGAATCCCATTAAAGACTCAAAAACTTTAGGAAATGAGTTTTTAGGAATCACATTCAAGAATTTAACAAAAACAGGCTCCTTATAGTAAGACAATGCTACCAATAAAAGCATTTCACCATTATATAAGTTAATATTGAATTTTCTTACTAGCCATTCTAAAGCTTTAATAGAGCAGTTCAAATTTAAGTATGGAGACACTAAAAGCAAAAACAGATTGATATTTTCATTCAAATCTTTCAACATATCTTGTTGTTGTACATTTCTATCAAAGTTCACTGATGTTTCACTGAATAATGTCTTGTAAAATCTCGAGAATCTGGAATCGATTGTACTCAACTCATCTAAACCTTCTAATGCAACTTGATAAATAATTTCAAAGTCTTGAGTGGCAGCAACTTTAGGGTCAAAAATCAAAGACCTGGAGTGGATCTTGGATCTAGATTTCCTGTCTACCACCACAGATACCGAGTTATCGGCAATAACACTTAATTGTTGTGCTAAACTCATTGTAATCAAATGAAGGTGTTACTGAAAAAAAAAATTGATGAGATGCGATTTAGTATTTTAGTCGTGGATTTGATTATATCAGATACCATACATTAAGTGTCACTATAAAATTACAAGAAGCGAAGTAAAAAATGTAGTATAAACTAAGCAATCCAGAACCATACCTTCTCTGCGGCATTTCTGGGAATTCTCGCTGGAACAGAAAGATCTTCTTCTTCAATTAAATCTAAATTGGTCAAAACATCAATTTCTTCAATTGGTCTAGCAAATTGGATTTTACCAAATCTTATGTATTCATAAACTTTATGACCCAAGTACAAAACCAAAAGAATTGGGAATGTGATGTAAGCAGCAACAAAATCAGCACCATTAAAGTCAAAGAATACAGCAAATCCATTGGTGATACAAATTAAACTGACAAAAAAGATCACGAAATAAGCACCATAAGGTTGGAGAATGGTCTTATATGTCACTCTATCCCATAAATTGTTGTATGTTATGGCTTTTCTCCATCTAAGGTAGGCTATTGCCAAAGCTATCCAAGATAAGAAACCTGAAATAGTGGCAATATTGGATAACCAGGTGAAGACATCAGAAGATGAAGATGAAGAATTCAAGTAAGCCAAACATCCAAACAAACTAGTAGCAATAACAGCATAATATGGAGTACCATGTCTATTCACTTTCTTGAAGATACTTGGAGCAATTCCTTTTACAGCATTAGAATATAAAACTCTAGATGAAGAATATAAGAAAGAATTACCTGAGGAAGTTGCAGATGTTAAAATTGCAGCATTGATGATACTATCCAAAACAGGAATACCAGCATTTTTAATACCGATAACAAAAGGAGATGCACTGGTGTCATATCCACCACCAAGTAATCTGTCACTATTAGAATCACAGATGACCCCAATGACTAAAGTACCAAAAATATAAAAAAAAGCCAATCTGTAAATAAATCTAGATGCAGCTTTTGGTATATTAGCTCTTGGTTTAATGGCTTCAGAACCAGCAGTAGCTACTAATTCAGGTGAACAAATAAAGGCAAATCCAGATCTAATAACAGCATACCAGAACCCTAAAAATTTACCGGTGCTACCTTCAACTAAATAAGGTTTAAAAGCATTACCATCAGTCCAGTATCTGAACCCTAATCTGTCGTGATTTGGACCACCACCAAAGAATAAAACAACTCCCAAGATAATTAAACCAATAATGGCGAAAATCTTCAAACTAGCCATATAAAATTCAGATTCACCATAAATTGCAACTGGACATAAATTTAAAATAACCATAACTACCAAAAAAATGGTAATCCAAACCGCTGTAGGGACACTATTGGGCCAGTAATCGACTAATAAAGCAGCAGCAGTAATTTCTGTTGCAACCAAGATAGAAAATGCATACCAATAGTTCCAACTAATAGCAAATCCCAAAGAATCTTCAACATAATCGGTGACAAAACTTTGGGCACCATTACCAGGTAAAGGAAGAAAAGTAATCATTTCTCCCAACATATTCATGACAAAGAAAATAACAGCAGACATGATTAAATAAGATAAAAATAAAGATCCAGGACCTCCAACTGACAAAGCACCACCACTTCCAATAAAAAGACCGGTACCAATACAACCACCAAGTGCAAGCAATTGAACATGACGGGATTTCAATCCTCTGTGCAAGCTTGAATCCTTATCTAATCCTTCTGGTATAATACCAATAGGTTCACCATTATCATCAACATCTATAATTCGAGAGTTGGATATAGTTATATCTAAATAAGAAGATCCACTTCTGTAAATACTTGGTCTCGAAGTTGTGGACTTAATTGAATGAGTTTTCATGGCTGCAAAAAAAAAAGACCTCAATTACCACTTGAGTGAAGAAATCAACCACCTTTTATAGCACTGGGAAGTTAAATTGGGTGGGGATATGACTTTTAAGTATGTTTATATGCCGAAAAAAAATCAAGGGCATTGCAAGAATTTTATAAGGGCATCTAACCGGATTTTCAAGAAAAAAAAACTGTTGTCGTTTTCTAAGCTGCATCCCAGAAATAATCGGGATAACACCAAAGGATGCTTGAAAGCCCATAGATATGGCTGAAGTACAATTGTTCTGAATTTTTTGGCATTGAAGCTTCAGAGATACATGCCATTAAACCCTCTCAGTAAGTTGAAGTCCGAGTTACGAAGCTTGGGGTTGGGGTAGGAGATGTTGTTAGGAAACACGGCTGGGAAAAAGTAGCGAGAGTGAGGAAGTCACAAGCGAGGTGATTTTAGGGCATTTAATTATCTAATCTGCGACAGCCAACCAAGAATAACGTTTGGAATAGGGCCGGCTTGGCAAGTTAATTTGTGCAGTCGACCGATAGCTTTATTGTCGTGACATTGTAGTTGATAAGATAGTTATTTATTGAAGTTTCTAGCGATATCTTTATCAATATTTTTCTCTTTATTGCTCAGGAAAGTTATCTATTGGTAAACAGATATACTATTGTCATTGTTAGAGTTCAATAAAATACTTTAATATGTGTATAAAAAATTATATATTTCGTAAAAAAGTCGTTGACACAGCATAGAGAGTATTAAGCTTTCTTTTTGAACAAAGGTTCACCAATTTGCTTACCTCTCAATTTGACACCTAAAGCTCTTTCCATTTTTGCTAATAATTGTTGATTTGGAACTGCTCTTCCAGCTTCATAATCATTAATCACTTGTGGTTTTTCATTGATCTTGGTGGCCAAATCCTTTTGGGTCATTTGCTTATCTTGTCTAGCCTTTTGGATGACTTTACCAACATTGGTGTCAATTTTCTTGACGGCAACAACATCATCTGTATCATCTAATTTAGCCAATCTTTGTCCTTCTGGATTAGATTTGGTGTTAGCAGTTCCATATTTCTTTTCAGTGGCGACAACATTACCTGATCTTCTAGCTGCATTGATTTGTGAGGAAGTTTTGGCAACTGTTTGTCTTGGAGTAGATCCTGGTCTAGCTCTTTGACCGATAACAGTAACAGTATCCCAATCTGACATGAATATAAAGTTATATGATTGAGAAAATTTTATTGTCGATAATATTCTTTGCGACTCCATGACTTTATTGGATTGTTGCACGAACAAGTTCCACAGCATTCGATTCTGTTCGCAGCTTAGGCATACGCTTTAGATTGTATGAAAATACTGTGACGATATCCTGTATCATGTTAGGGAATATCCTTTGATTGTACATCTGTCGTTGTCATCTTCAATGTTTTCCTGACACCATCTATGGTAATATACATAGAGCTAATTGTACGATAATCAATTGACTATAAATCCGATTAGAAAAGCCATAAGAAATAAATTGGTGAGTGTTTCAAGGTTGTTAAATGCTCTGTTTGGAAACAATTGACATAAAACGGCGATGAGAAATTTCTAATTGTATTTAAATCTATGTCTCATGTTGATATTGTAGAGATGTATGTGTTTGTTTAATGAATGAACTACATATATAAATGTGTCTGAAAAAAAGATCTATCAAGAATTAAACTTAAATATGATGCCTTTACTTGTAATGATAACCTCTAAAGAAATCCATACAAGTAGTAAATACCACTAATAAAATACCACCACCAGGACCTAATCTTAATACTTTTGGCACGAACCCTTTATATAAAGCAGCGAATCCTTCTTCTTTAGCAACTACTAATAAAGATGGATAAGTCCATTTATATTTAGTAGAACCAGCTTGAATTCTAGATTTAACCACATCAAATGGAGTGTTTAAAACAGTACCAAAAGTTCCACCAATAGTACCACAAGTTAAATCAATTAAAGTTTTTTCAGTAGATGTTTTTGGTTTTGGCATTAAAGATCTAACTTGATGAATTAAACCAAAGTAACCTGCATTCCACCAAATATGTCTCCATAATGTTGATTCTAATCCTTTATATAAACCAAAAACCCCATGGTTCTTAATAATATCTTTAGTTACGTCGGCCATTCCGTTAAACTTGGTGGTCTTGTCTTGTAATCTGATTTTAATTAATTCAAATGGAACAACAACAAATGATTCAGTGGCACCAGCAGTAGCCCCTGTTAATACAGCTAAGGATTGATTCATAGTAGGCATATTGAATAAATTTCTATAAAACTTACCCCATTCATCATTAGCAGCAAATTTTGTTGCTCTTTTTGGAGCTTCCATTAAAATTGGAGCACTAATACCCTTATATAATCTTGAAAATCCTTCTTCACTAACAATTTTTTTCAAAGATTGTAAGGTACCATTATAAGAACCAGTGGAATCTAATTGTTGTCTTGTTTTAACAACATCCAAAGGATACATAACTAAGATTTCAGAGACACCGGCAACGGCACCACTAATGAATTGATAAATGAATGGTAATGGTTTATCAGACATCTTCTATAAATTGATCCTTAAAAAATGAATTGAAAAATCAGCAATTTTTTTTCAATTTTCTCCACAATGACTCAGGTAAAATTATCGCCGGTGTTACGATAACTTACCAATCAATCTCGCGACAATTAGCACCAATTAGCGCCAATTAGCACCACTTTTCCGGGCGAAACTTACCACGGCGCTTACCGATGAAAGAGGAGAACAAAATCGTTCCGGTAGCGGACCAATCGGAGTTGGTGTAAGGATCCCTATGATTTTCAGTAGCAGGAAAAATTTTTCTGTTATATATTACCCGGATAAATATCCCATATATAAAGAAGAAACACTCATCTCAAAGAAATTGTGCGGCAGCCTTAACTATTACCGTGTTGCTTGTCTTTTTCAGATATCCCAACGAGTCGGCAAGCGTCAAGTTAATGGCGAGATTAATGAGTTCACAACTTGGTCATCTTAACGCTCTGATTAATCTTTCTGAACCATACTCTTTAGGGTTTCCCTTTAAAGTATATGAGAATTATTAAGGGCTGGTAGATCCATACATTTTTTTTTACATTTTAACATTTACCTTTTATATTACCTCTTACTTTAACGCTATATCCATTGGCCTCTTACTATTGCTATTGAAAAATTGATGAATAACCCTGCAATAATTGCCATTCTTTGCCTTTTATTGAACACTGTATCATCAACTACTATGAAAATAATACTAACCACTCCTAAAAACACTCCGATTAACAAACCTAATAACAAATCCTCATTATGGTACCCATCAAGCTCAGCTTGTGGTGGCACGGGGTTTGGCTCATCTGGGCCATCATCATTCTCTGGTGTAGTAGTAGTATTTCCGGGGTTCGTGGTGGAAGGGGTAGAATTAGCTCCTTGCATTACTGTCAGATTTATCCACCTTTCCTCCAACTGTCTCACATAATTATTATGTTGTTCCTCTTCTTCCAAATCATTGATGGCAGAGTTATTGGAGCTAGATATATTATAAATTTGTTCAAATTGTGCTCTTAGGTCATTGATATCTTGCTGACTAAATCCTTGTTGTAATAATCTATCAAACCCTATTACTTCAGGTTGGGTACTTCTAGTTACCTGTCGATTATCTAATTCATCTTCTTTAGATAATTGAATCCTACTAAGCTCTTCTCCTATGACACAATGAATGTATATTTTATCATTCTCTGGGGTGAATTTATTGATTAATTCATGCTTGAAATCAAAGAATTCATTTAATACTCTCCCATTATAAATTAATTTCAATCTTCTATTTGAACAAGAATCATTGTGCTGTCTAATTTGTTGTTTCAATTTCTTGTAATTAATTTCATCAGTTTCTGTGATAACATAGTCAGGAACAACACCTCCCTTTTCAGAGTCAATGAATCTGACAATTATCTGGTTGGTCATGGCTTCAGCAGTTAAGATTTGTTAATGCGACAAACTACTAGTGAGAAATGTATGCGTAAGCCATAAATACTGTTCAATCCTGTCAGAAATGCCATAGATTTATATATGACTTTTCAAAAGCGCTTCTACGACGGTTCTACCTTAATTATTCGTCCAATTCGTTGCATAAGTTGTTTATTGATCATTAACTTCGTAAATCTATTAACCCTTGTACTTTCTAGCAAGATTGTTGTTTTTCAACTTGTTTACATCTATTTGCCCATCAACCATCGATTCTTTCACTAATCTGTTCACATAATCTAAATAAATCAAGTATATAAGAGTATCAGAAGAGTCATTCTTCAACCTCAACTTAGTCTTCTTCTGAATAATCTTCTTGAACTTCGACTGACCCGTTGGCATAGTTCTAATTGAGAAATGTGCGTACACGATTTGTTCCTTTCCAAGATTAGAGCTTGAAAGGAATTAAGATATATTAGCATTAATTGGCTTTATGATGAGTTAAATGTTCATAAATAACCTCATTGGTTATATATCCAGTCTTTGCCGATTTTCAAAGAGTTTGAAAAAAATATCTAATTTGATTTCATTTGCAATTTTCACAGATTTAAATAACGGTAATAAACTTTTATTCCGTTACCGTATATTGAACACTATATATAAAGACTCCCGCGCAAGCAATTAAACTAAGAATGTCGAAACCAACTCAAGCTTTAGAACAAGTCAAGGAGTCTGTGACACCAGATGATATTACCAATGTTGAAGATCAAGGTTCATTAAGATATGCAGCTTATGCCAACAGATTTAGAACCATTTTATTGGCTTCTCATAGATATGTGGCTTATACTTCAGATATAGGTGAAAGTTTCAGACCAGTTGCACATCCTTTCATTGTCACCTTAGGTTATGGTGTATCTTGGTTATATATCTTAGGGGATGTTGGCTATTCTTCTTGGAAAGTTAAGATGAAAAGCGAAGGTAGATATTCTCCTGATTTAATGCCTTGGAATTATCCTTATCCTGAACCTAATTTAATTCAAAAAGAATTATACGATAAGAACAGTGATAGTTTGGTTGAAAAAGATTGGAGATTGGCTGGTATTAAAAGGGGTGTTTTCCAAAGTATTGCTTCCATGGGATTACCTGCTTTTACTATTCACTCTGCGGTTAGATATTCTTCTATTATGTTCAAAAACTCCAATACCAAAGCATTAAAAACTTATGGACCAGTTGCTATTGGGTTGGGTATTGTACCTCTTTTACCATACGTATTTGATGAGCCAGTAGAAATGGCCATTGATTATATCTTTGACAAAGGAGAAGATTTTTATAGGAAATCTAAAAAATTAGATTAGATGATTACAGATTATATCAATATTTATATACGGGCATATTCAAGAGTGTTTTCATTAAAGGTGGTTTCAAACTGGGTGTGAATAATTTAACGTACCACATTTTTTACAGGTTCTTGCTTCAATATCAGCATCAAAAGCAATAATGGCCTCTTTAATTTGTGTACCTAAATCATGTAGGTGGAATTCTACTTCATGAATAGGCTCACGACATTCTCTACAGTACCATCTAACCTTATCATTTACATCTTCTGGCCTATCTTGCTCCACAACTAACCCAATCGTATTCTCAAATCTGGTGGGATTATGGGGAGTGTTTGGTGGTAACAAAAATGATTCTCCCTCTTTGATGAATATATCTCTGAATTGACCTTCATCAACAACCTTGAGACACATTGTTCCTTTGAACATATAAAAGTATTCTGGAGTTTGGTTAATATGGTAATCAGTACGAGCATTTGGACCACCTACTATCATAATAGAAAACCCCCCTCTGTGAACCAAGTAATTATTAACAGGAGGTTGAAGCAAATGGCCATTCTCTCGAATCCACTTTTGTAAATCTAGTGGTTCAGGAAGCATTATTAATTTATTCTGAAAAAAAAAAGGCTTGAGATTTATGACAAATTTATACAAGATTTGAAAAATAATGGTGCGATCATATAGAACATTTGAAAGTAAGATGATTGTTTTATTTTTTTATTGGTTTATGTATTTAAACTTCAATATAACTATTTAACAAAGTTTAATGTTCCAAAATAGATAAACTACCAGTGACAACAACATTTTCTAAGATGGAACCATTTGGAATATCAATCTTATCACCTTCATTACAAACAATAATAACAGTACCTTTCAAAGTAACATTTTTACCCAAGTTAACATTACCAGTGATGGTTAAATGATCCAATTCTAAAATCTTTGGCATATGAGGAATTCTTGATTGGAAATTCGAAACCTTTTTGAAATGAGAACCTAATTTAATTAAAGGATTAGCAAATCCATCTCTGTTAGGATCTAATCTTAATGCACCATGTTCTAAATAGAATAAATCAGATTTAACTAATAATAAATCAGAACATGTTTTAACAGGTAAAAATCTAGCTCTTGGTACAACAATACCATGTGCATTATTAAAGTGTTTGATAGAGGCACCAACAGCAGTTTCTAATTGTAAAACATTAATATCACTAGAACCTTTAGAGATGGATTTTTGATTTGGAATAATTTCAGATTGAATACCATTTGATTCAACTAATCTTTTAATAGCTTTTAAATTGATCCATAAATTGTTAGTATTGAAATTTTTGAATTTTTTAATAGATTTAAATTCTTCAACATGTTCTTTTGGAACTTGAGCAATTTCTAATAATCTAACTTGACCATCGTAATTAATTAAAGTACCACCTTTAACATCAGCTCTAGTCTTATCAGTCAATTCCATAATAAATTCACTATTGGTTTCAATCATATGATTTAAAACTTTTGGATTGACAGTAGCACCCAAATTATCACCATTGGAAACGAATAAGATTTCTTTACCTTGACTCAATAAATAATCTAATTCTCCACTACTAACTAAACTTTCAAATAAATCACCATGTCCAGGTGGATACCAATTTTCACCAGCATCATCATAACTTGAAGGAACAGGTAATAAAGAATCTTTAAAGATTCTTGGAAATCTTGATTGATTAAAAGTACGAACTCTAATTCTATGACCTTGATATTTCTTGATAATTTTAGCAGTATCAGCATCAGTATTGAAAGAATTCATCAATAATAAAGGAACATCAGTATCATAGTTTCTGTTTAAATGTTCAATTTGTCTAACAGTTAAATCAAGGAAGGTATTACCATCTCTTACTTCAATAACAGATTTTGGGCCAACACATCCCATAGAAGTTCCTAAACCACCATTTAATTTTAAAACAGCCAATTTAGATAAATTTTCAGGATTTTCATTTGTTAAACTGTTGTAATTTACAACCTCTTCATTAGAAGGACTTTTAATCTTATCCCAATCTAAAGAAGTTTCAGATACTTTATCAGCTAAATATCTTCTAAATAAAGCAAAGAAAGAATCCATTTCATTTTCAAATTTTTTCTGTTCTTCAGGGTCTTTAACGGTATCAACCAAGTTATTCAAAGCATTTCTCATTTGTGATGCTGCAACATTGGTAGTAGTGTTATCAAAGGCCTAAAATTTTGCGTTAGTAAAATTGAATCGAAATTAAATCAATTTGTGAAACCAGGGTGCACACATAAACAGTACCTTAGTGCAATTGATCCAGAGATTGAAGGCACATGTCTATCAATGTGAATCACCCCATCACTTGTCTAATACATACATAAGCACTTTGAGTTTTAGTATGCTTCTTTGCAATTAATTGAGACATCTTAGATTAACGAAGTAGCTTGCTATGTATTGAAGAAATTGATGGAAAAATACCAAGTAGTTGGAGCTCGTCTTATATAAAGTCGTCAGTGCACGCACCATAACATGATTGCCCGAGTGATCATCTAAAAACAGCTAAAAATACTTTGAGCACAGGTAGGCAATCCCCATAAAGTTCTCAAGGCTTCTACGAGGCTGCTTGAATAGCATCGTGGCTTTTGAGGTAATAATATGGCTGCTTATTGTGATATCATTGGTCATAAATTCTATTTTCAAATTCTCCACTATTTTTGTTGAGTTTAACAAATTTCAAGACATACGTGTATATACCAAAACACCGTCAAAGATTAAACTAATCACCGTCAAAGATTATATCTTGACAGCATTATTGATACACTACAAAATAATATTAAGATAAAGTTAATGTAGTAAATATTTATTTTTTAAAGAATATACGAATAATAAATTAAACTCAAGAAGAAAAATAAATGCAAGATAATTTTTTAGATTAAAACAATGGTAGTTTCTTTTATGAAATTAAAGAAAAGTTAATGAAACACTCTTATAAGAGTAAAGCTCCAACAATAGCTAAACCAGTTAAGCCAACCATTTGTTTGTTAGCACCGTTGTCGAAACTAGAGACGGCTGGAGCAGTGGATTCAGCAGCAGTAGTAGATTCAGCAGCAACGGTAGAGGCAACGGTGGTTGGTGCTGGTTTTGTTTCAGAACTAGTTGGAACAACACATTCACCAGTGACAGTAATAGTCTTTGGTTCTTCCACAGTGATAGTATGTGGAGCACATTCTTCATCACATGTAGTGATGGTAATGGTAGTTGGGTATGGACAGTAAGTAGTATAGTCAGTGACAGTAGTGTAAACGGTGGTGGAGTTACCGTATGGAGCACTTGGGACAGCAGAAGAAGAGGAAGAAGGAGCTGGAGCAGAAGAGTCAGCACCGTCAACCTTTAATTTCATAGAAACACAATCACCAAGATCCTTGTTAGCAACAGCGTATCTAGAAGTAGTGTATGAGTATGGGTCTCTAATGTTCTTACAAGCAAACCATTCGTCGCTACCATCAATGGATAAGTAACCAGATGAAATATCAGCTTTTGATGGTTCTAAAACACCAGCAATTAAAATATTACCATCAGTGACAGAAACTTGGTATGGATATTGAGTGTCAATATCAGCAGCTTTTAAAATTTGGGTAGATTCATCATATGATAATTCTTCACCATCGTCACCGAGGAGGAAGTAGTTAATACCAGCACCTTCATGAATTGAAGAAGCACCTTTACCGTTGACATCTTGGTTGTCAGATTCGGCAACTAAAGTTAAAGCAGTAGCGATAGATAATAATGGTAAGAAAGCGAAAGATCTCATTTTTAGTTATAACGGTATCAATAAAATATTTTTTGATGATAAATTATAAAATTCTGGGAAACTCAGGGGCTTTTTATAATGAATTAAGACGGAACTGGCTTATGTCAACAAAAGTAATTTAATAGCTTAATTAGTATTTATTTTTCGCTACATGGAGTTATAATTAGAAATTAAGCCTATTGCGTCATTTGTCGTAAATTTGCAGCCAATTAAGGAAATACTAGATGCAATATCCAGTAATAATGTAACATCATATGAGCACAACAATAGATTCTTAAACTATTATTAGACAATATATGTTTACGTTCAAGGTTATGGACGTGTTGTATTACTGACAATAACACCATTAATGCTTCCTAATGTGGAAGGTTACTGACTTGAAGACACTCGGTACACTCCATACAGTCCGTAACTCCGTCCAAGAAAAATTTTTTTATGGGGAAAGAGCAATCTGACGGCCGTTAACATATTTGGTGTCATTGTTACATCCATAAAGAGAACATGGTTCGATTAGTTTATATGCTTTAATTTATAGATATGGATGGTTTTAATGGAAGTAAAGGTATACGTGAAGAGCCCAGAAGGTGTATGTATTATGACTAAAGCCTTTTGGGGTCTAAAAATAGGTATTGTTTCTTAGTCAAATAATGCTACCAACCAGTATAAAGTTCAAAATAAGTCAATATTCCATCTGTTTACCCTCAAAAGAGATGTCACATTGACAATAATTGCTGGGGTAAAAATAGTAACAAAGTCGTGACCAATAAAATTTAATAAAGCGTTTTGAGATTTGAACCTGTGGATACGAGTGGCTTTCTCTGAGCCACTTATAAAACTGGCTTAAAAAAGCTGAAAACAGAAGAAGAAAAAGAACAAAGGAAGTTATAAGTTATGATGAAAAAAAAAAAAAAAAGGACAAAGGAAGTTATAACTATTATTAAATAAAAAAAGGAACAAAGTAAGTTATAACTTATGATGAATCGGACGAGACTCGAACTCGCGAGACTTTACGTCAACAGGACTTGAATCTGTCGCCTTACCACTCGGCCACCGATCCGTAGTAACTCCCTCTATTTTCGACCATATTCGCCCATAACTGTAGTACTTTTAACTCTGACATTGTAGTTGAATTAGAAAAAAATTAAGGTAGAGGTTATAATGAATCGGACGAGACTCGAACTCGCGAGACTTTACGTCAACAGGACTTGAATCTGTCGCCTTACCACTCGGCCACCGATCCGTGCTAACTCTATGTCTCCTGGACCAATGTCGCCGCGCTTTCATTTGAATGAATGTGCTTTGCCACTAGACCATTTGATTCTACCTTGAGAAAATTTATGGCTATAAGGCTTGCACGAACGGTTAGGAACACCACAAATTATGCTATTTACTTTATTTATTGTGGTAAAAATAAAGATATTCAAAGTTTAGACAAGTAAACAATCATACTAATAGATCTAGAAAGGCTTTTATCAACAGCAACAACTTAAAATTAGGCCCTTATTAGAGTGTTTTTCTATTGAAAACTAAAATCTCTTGTGATGAAGTCGCATTCGATTTCTAACTAATCTTATCTAATCATGTCCCTACAATTCATTCCAACTACTTCATTCATTGACTCATCCTTCTTCACCAAATTATCCGAACTCAAGCTTGATGAATTCAAATTGGATTCTAAACCTCGCTTGATTCATGGTTCTTTGACTAATGCTACAAAATTAACCAAATTCAATAATGTCCCTATACTAACCCTTGATTATACATCATTTGAGGAATCTGATAAACTGAACATAAGTGGTTACCTTCATAATGTGAATACTATTGAAGAATTTAAACAGGTCAATAAACAGCAATTACTCCATTCTTGGGGACTACAACTTCTAGAAGACTTCAAGAATGGCAACTATAAAGAACAGTTTCATATATTGACATTTAGTGATTTGAAGAAATATAAGTTTTATTATTGGGTGGCTTATCCGACTTTGCATAGTGAATGGCAAGTTGTTTCTAAATCTAAAAGTTCGTTGGATTTTGACGTTTCAAAGACATTCTACAAATCTGGAGATGATTATGTATTTATTGATAATTGCTTGGATGATGATAAAATTTCCAGTCAATTAAAGAATTATTTATATATAACAGCCCTTTCAGGTGACACAAGGATCAATTTGCATGTTTATAAACTACAAAATCCGCAATTATTTACCTTAGAGCTCAAGAAGCCAATAAATATCGACGAGTTGAAGGTTACTGGCTGGGAAAGAACTACAGAAGGTAAATTAGGACCAAAATTAGCTAATCTAGGATCTTTGATCAATCCCAATGAATTAGCAAATCAAGCTGTAGATTTAAATTTGAAATTAATGAAATGGAGAATTGCACCTAAATTGAATCTTGATATCATAAAACAACAAAAAGTATTACTATTAGGGGCAGGTACATTAGGTAGTTATGTTTCTAGAGCTTTATTGGGATGGGGTGTTAGAAACATTACGTTTGTCGACAATGGAAGAATCTCTCATTCAAATCCTGTCAGACAGCCTTTATTTAGCTTCAAAGATTGTTTTGCGGACAATGGTCAAGGGTTAAAGAAAGCATTGAGAGCAAGCGAAGCATTAAAAGAGATATTTCCTAGCGTTAATTCGCAAGGTATTGATCTAGAAGTCCCCATGGTGGGCCATGAATCGACCAAAGATAATTTCGACAAACTTGAACAATTAATCGATCAACATGATGTTATTTATTTGTTGATGGATTCTCGAGAATCTAGGTGGCTCCCCACAGTTTTGGGATTGGCCAAAGATAAACTAGTAATAAATGCAGCACTTGGGTTTGATAGCTATTTGGTTTTAAGACATGGTACTCAGCATTTGGATCTAGGATGTTACTACTGTAATGATGTAGTAGCACCAAATGATAGTTTAACTGATAGAACATTAGACCAAATGTGTACGGTTACAAGACCTGGGGCAGCATTAATGGCATCTTCCCTTGCAGTTGAGCTTTTAGTGTCGGTATTACAACATGAACACACTAAAGATGTTACTAGTGACGGTAATGGTACTATTGGTCAAACTCCTCATCAGATCCGTGGATTTTTACACAATTTTGAACAGATAAAGTTGATGACTCCAAAATACAAGCACTGTTCTGCATGTTCTTCATACATTGTCAATGGATACAAGGAACAAGGCTGGGCATTTATTAGCAAATGTTTAAGTGATCCCAAGTTCTTAGAAGAAGCATGTGGACTTGCAGAAGTGCAAAAAGAAGCCGAAAAATTAGATCAGATGTTGGACGATTTTGACCTTGAAGATGACTTTGAAGACGAAGGCATTATATAGTCAACATGCCAATATATAAACCAATTTTATCCTAGTAGTCATACTAATGATTGGCTGCAAACGCGAACTTTGAACTATTTTATTTACACTCGCGACTAAAATTGTTTGATTATCAACAAATGAGTTTCGATAGTGCTTATCAGGGCCATAATGATATGGTGACGTTGACCAAGCCCAACCTACTACTGTCATGTATAAACCACCATTTGGATTATCATAAGACCAAATATCCTGCCCTCAAAGATTTAACAGATTTGACTATTCAACAAGCGCTCATCACTAAAGATTTGTTGTTTGTACTAATTGGAATCGAAGGACATTACATTAGATTCAGTAATAAATACAATCAGGCTGACTTGGAAAGTAGTATAGTTGGGCCTGAGTTCAAGATAGCAAAGAGTCTAGATATATCATTGAAACTTATCACTAAGAAAGTTATAAAGTATGGAAGGTATTACTGTTCTTTGAATAATTTCTTAGAGAATTATAATAACGAGACGTTTGGCAAAGCAGTACAGAATTTATGTTTTTCAATTGTCCAATTCAAAAGTAAGTATGAACAGCTAGTATATGAATTAGAACAACAATTCAAATATAATACCAACTTCAATCTAAGTACTTTAGATAATATGTTAACTGAGATATCTAATCCTATGAAGCATTATTATGACATAATAAACCTGATTCATAATGACACAATTGAGAGATACAGAAGTGAAGAGAAACAGATCAAATTGGATGAGAAGATTGACTTGTTCATTGACCCTACTAAATTCAATGTTTGTAAAGGTGGATTAGTGTTGCAGATTATTCAAGCTCGTATAAGAGCATTTAAAGGAGATGCGTCAAGTACTAAATTCTTGATTGAATTATTCGAACAAGTATCCAAAGATTACTTGATTTCTTTAAATGAATGGCTTGTAAATGGGAATATAGATGATCCTTTCAATGAATTTTTAATTAAACAAACTAATTTCCAGAGCTTTTTAACTCCTCAAATGCAAATCTATTGGGATGAAATATATAAGATAAGATTTGATGGATTAATTGATCAGTTTAGTAATAAAGATATTCAAAGCAAAATTCTTTTAACTGGTAAATATTTGAATGTCTTTAAATACTGTTGTGGGTTGGAAAACTTGGATTCTGTTAATGATAACATTGGCTCAATTTCCAGTTTATTTAATCAAAACTTGGAGTTGAAGGTAAACCATTACTACCAAAGAGCAAACAAGCTACTTATGAAGTTGATATTTGAAGGATATAATTTTCCTGATATATTAAAATATTATAAGGAAACCTATCTACTTAATAATTCAATTATTGATAAATTTATTGATTCTAATTTCAATGATTTAGCTAGAAATAAGTTCAAAATTTCTGTTTCTAAGCTAACAAAGAATTTTAATAATTTAAAGAGAAATGACTCTGAAATCAAAGAGATTTTAAATGATAATCTTGAATTTTCTGTTAATTCATTGAATTTTTATGAATTGGCTAAAGAGGTTTTAAACATTGAGCCAATAACCAATATTGAATCTCAAAGAATTGAAGATATCTTGGGTAGTAAGTCTAAGCTCACTAGTTCCTCCAGTACCAGAATTGAAGAGCCAAGCGCTAACCAGCTATCTATTGCATCAATAAATCTCAATCTAGATTTGCCATTTCCTTTAAACTTAATTATAAACTACAACTTCAATCTACAATATCAATTGATATTTAATAATCAGCTTTATATAAAGTTTATTGACAAATTTATTGATAACACATGGAAGGAAGTCAATTCAAATGCTGTTTGGAAGTATAATTTTGCAAATGTTAAAATATCAAAGTGGATATTAAGAAGTAGAGTATTACTTAATCGTATAAGAGATTTTGTCAATGAATTACAATATTACCTAAGTTCCGAAATTATAAACAAGAATCATGAAGAGTTTAACAAATCAATTATAAATATTCAAGAGAGTTTGAAGAAAGAACCATTGGAAAGTTCATTTGATGAAAATGATAATTCATTTAAAGGAATCAATAATAATTACAATGGCTTATTTAATAGAATCACTGCTGTTAATACCACTAATGATTTTGACTTGAATAATCTTATCAACTCAATGTCCACCTATTTAAACAACATTTTAAGAGATTCTTTTCTAGCTCATGAGCAAATAATGAATGATTTATCAAGTTTATTGCAAATAATAATTCTGTACAATCAATTTTTGACCAAATTGAAAACCTCTTTGATTCTGAGTGATAGGTTATTGTTTGAACAATATAAATCCAATTATCCTGATACATTTAAGGAATTGACAGAAGAATCAATGCAAATCATATATGAAAATTTGAATGAAGAGTTGAATAAATTTTATGAAGGATTCAACGTATTGCTAACTCGGTTTATGTCATCAATCAATAGTAATCTTGATAATACTAGTCAACAATTTTTAAACTTTTTCGAATCATTAGAAAATAGTTTCCCCAATTAACGATTTTAACATGTATATTTAATGTAAATTAATTATCACCTTCTTCAGCTTGCTGTTGTTCATTCAATACCTTAATAATTTCATCAGTTTCTTCATCACTATAAATTCTAAATCCAGCTTCTTTAGTTACACTAGCTAATTGAGCATTTTTACAATCTAATTTTTCTTCCATGACTTGTTTTAAGATCTTTAAAGCCAATAATTCAGCTTCCTTTAAAGTTAAAGATTTATGATATTCATTTTGTAATTCAGCTTGTGCCCCTTCAGAGCCAGAACCAATGGCTTTTGCATCATATTTATAAAAAGTTCCACTTGGTTCAGCATGGAATAATTGAGGACCCTTTTCCTTATCAATACCAGCAATTAATAATGCCACCCCAAAAGGTCTAGACATCAATCTCTTTTCACCCCCAGCACCTTCTCCAAATCTTAATGCTAAATCACATACACTTTGAGTTAAACTTTCAACTTGAATTTCCTCATCATAATATAAATCATGAGTTAAACTACTGACTCTAGCATGGTCAATCATAGATCTTGCATCAGCAGTCAAACCAGACATAGCACATCCTATATGTCTATCAATTTCCAAAATCTTCTCAATTGAAGTATGTTCTAATAATGGAGAGGTAACTCTTTTTTCGACACCTAATATAACCCCTTCAGATGTAGCAATTCCAATAGCAGTAGAACCCAACTTAATGGCTTCTAAAGAGTATTCAACTTGAAACAATCTACCTTCAGGAGAGAAAGTAGATACACCTCTATCATATTCACTTCTTGTTAAGAACATTATTGAGTGGCGATAAATTTGCGCGATTGAGTTTCTTGACTACTTTATTTTTTTTCTAATATTTCTAAAATCTGATTTGTACTAAATTATATTTTCTATTTTAAAAGAACTACTTAAGCAGTTGGTGGAGCTAAAGAAACAATTTTTTCAGCAGCTGGATCCAAATCTTCAAAAGCGTATAATTTCAATCCGGAGTTATCAATCATTTCTTTAGCTTGTTGCATATTAGTACCTTGTAATCTAACAACAACTGGAATATCCAAGTTGAAGTTTTTAGTAGCAGCAATTAAACCTTCAGCAACGTAATCACATCTGACAATACCACCAAAGATATTGACAAAGATACCATTGACTTTTTTATCGGATAAGATCAATTCAAAAGCCTTTTCAATGGTTTGAGGAGTAGCAGTACCACCACAATCTAAGAAATTAGCAGGTTCACCACCATATAATTTGATGATATCCATAGTGGCCATAGCTAAACCAGCACCGTTAACAATGTTGGCAATATTACCATCTAATTTAATGAAATTTAATCCATATTTAGAAGCTTCAGATTCTTGAGCATCTTCTTGAGTGGCATCTCTCCAAGAAAATACTTCTTCTTGTCTGAAATCAGCATTATCATCAAAACCTAATTTGGCATCCATAGCTAAAACTTTGTGATCTGGAGTTTCTGATAATGGGTTGATTTCAACTTGAGTACAATCTCTTTCAATAAAACATTGGTACAAGTTTTGAATAGTTTTAGCAGCTTCTGGAATAGCTTCTTGAGTGTAACCTAATTGGTTGGCAATTTCAGTAGCCAATTTGTCACTAACACCTTCATCTAATGGAACAGAGAAAGTTTTAATAGCATTTGGATCTTTAGCAGCGACACCTTCAATATCCATACCACCTTGAGAAGAAGCAACAATCATTGGTAATTGAGTACTTCTATCTAATAAAATGGCCAAATAAGCTTCAGTTCTAGCATCTCTTCTTTCACAGATGTAGACAGCAGTGACTTCTTTACCAGCTGCACCAGTTTGTTTGGTAATTAATTTATGACCCAACATTTTTTCAGCCAATTCTTTAGCTTCATCAGCACTAGAGATTAATTTAACACCACCTTGGAAACCATTGTCAAAGTGACCTTTACCTCTACCACCAGTTAAAGCTTGAGCTTTAATGACCAATTTATCAGTGGCTAAATCTTTAGCAGCTTTATAAGCACCTTCTGGAGTAGTAGCTGCTTCACCAGCTGGAACACCAACACCGTACTTCTTTAATAAAGCAGCAGAACGGTATTCATGTAAAGATAAAAATCTTTTTTGAGTGGCAACCTAAAACATATTTGTTAGTAATTATTCCAATATTTCAACATATTGAATGGCAATTGATAATATATTTCAGGTGTTGGAAAAAAAGTCTATAATGGTTAAATTGCATGAGGCAACAATAAGTAACCAATACTCATTGAACTCTGCAATACTTTGTACTTTGTCAGTGAATTCAATACCGGCAATTCCCATGATACCGAAACTTCGTTTAAAAGGGTTGAATTCAAGTTTCCAGTTGAAAATATATTGATCAATGTTGATCGGATCCCTGTGAATCGAGAACACTGAAAGCTGCAAAAATTCACCACTGCAATTGCTGTGTCTTGGAGTAGTTACTCAACTAACATTAACACATTGACCATTCTTTCTAAATCTACACATACTTTAGCAGTTCTAATGAAAGATCTGGATAACATTTTGAATGTTTATTGGAGAATGAAAAAAAAATAAGTTGTTGAATGTGTTTTTCTTAATTGTCCGAGGAGGGCCAGGAAGGAAGGAAGGAAACGAGGAGTATCGGACAGTAAAGTACCGGGACTCGCACAAGGGTAAGAGGGAGGGGATAATGAGGGAAAAACTAAAATGTCTGCCTAAGATTAGCACGGTACGGCACGGGAGGCGCGCGCATTCATGGGTCCCGGAATGGTGGTGAGAAAAATAGGGCGACACGGCGGTGGATTAATTCTCTGCTTGAACCAGAATAGTATGGAGTGATGCGCAGAAAAATATTAATCTCATCTCTTCTCAAAATCAATTGATAGTATGAAGTCGTTAAGAGCAGTGAGACCCCTGGTGGAAGAAGAAGAAGATGATGGTGATATGTTAATGTCTAGTATAAGACGAGGAACGGAAGATTCTGATGACGAATTCAATGGGTTATCTTTTGGATCATTAAATGCAGCTCAAAAGAAGATGCGTCTGAATAAGGAAGAAAATGATAGCAGCAACAGCAGTAGTGATGATGATAGTGGAAGTGATTCAGATACTCCTCAACAAACAAAGCATAAGAACTTTAAGATTTCCGCATCAAATACTACCAAATTATCAAAGAAGAAACATAAACATGCCCCTACAGAGGCATCATCAAAAAAGCCAGTTCCTAGAATACGTAAACTTGAAGTTAATCCTAAATATCAAAATAATCTTCATCAAGATATAAGATTCGATACTGCTTATGGTAAAGCTGACTTGCAAGAAACTAGAAAAAACTATGGATTTCTTGATGAGTATAGACAGAAAGAAATTAACGATTTACAGAGAATGATTAATGATAAAAAGGCATTTAATAGATTATCAAGTTACGAGCAAAATGAAATTAGGGACAATTTACAATCATTGAAATCCCGGTTAGATACACTTAAGAATAAAGATTTGGAGTTCAAAGTGTTGGATGATTATAAGAAACAACAAATGGAGAACTTTAGGAGTGGTAAGCAATCCAATCCATACTTTTTAAAGAGAAGTGAACAAAGAAAATTAATTCAAAAGGCCAAATTCGATAGAATGAAACCAGTTCAACGAGAAAAAGTGATGGAAAGAAAGAGGAAGAGAAAGTTGGGTAAAGAATTTAGAGAGTTGGAATTCAGAAATCAACGAACGGATTAAGCAAAGAACTAATATTATTTAAGATAAAATTTAATGTATCAATATACAACTATTACTACATGATAAGAAGGTTTAGCAACCACAATATCGACAATAAAAATATGACCGACAGCATTGCAAAAAACTGTTAATTATAAAACAAAAAATCCAAACAAAATTATGCAGTAGAAGAAGAAGAAGAAGAAGGTGGTTGAGTTTTCACTTCATTACTCACCCAATCTTCCCAAGAGCCAACGTAATTACCTCTATTTTTATATCCAAAAGTTTTGGCTAAATCTTCAGCAGCAGTGGATCTAATACCAGCTAAACAGTAAAAGACCAATTCTTTCTTTGGGTCAGGTTTAGGGAAACCAAAATTTTCTTCAAATTCTTCATCATTTAAACCTAATGCTCCGGGATTCGATTTAAAAGGAATATTAATTGCACCTGGAATATGTCCTTGTTGATATTCGACCGGTTCCCTCACATCAACTATGATAACATCATCTTTGGGGTATTGTACCAATTCTTTAATGCCTTTATAATCATATGATTTTGCTTTACATTCTTCTGAAATAACACTGTAGAATCTGCGATTGCCCTTAACGGCAAATGATAAGTAAGATTGATGGATTGGTTGTCTGGCACTAAAACTTAATTGCTTAAAGGAAGCTTGCATCCCCATTCTTCTACCAACCGCTGTCATTGGCAACAAAAGTCTTCTCCCAATCATATTCATCTCGCTATTATTTGATCTATAAAGTCTATGAGATTGTTTTGTTAAAAAAGTTTTTCTCACCCTTTTTTCTCAAAAACTAAAACTGACCATTGACGTGCAATGCCGGATCTCATTGGATTATGGGTGCAAAAAAACGGCTGATGACAGCATTGACAGTAAAGTTATAGAGCTATTTAAAATGTTAATAAAGAACAAATGTATGCTTAATATTAACAATTCAACTTTCTTCTTTTTTTCTACAGTCTATCCGCATCTACAATATATTTCTATTAAACTATTTTTTTCGTTGTTGAAAACACACAAACAACACCATTTGAAGTCGTAAAATCATAAGGTTGAACTAGATAAACGGGAGTAAAAAAGATTGCTTAGAATAAACCATCGATTTCTCCATCTTCATTAACTTCAACATTCATAAATCCACAGTGAGTTGGTAAACCAGGAATGGTTTGAATCTCAGCTGCCAAAGCATACAAGTAACCAGCACCAATAGATGCTCTAACATCTCTGATAGGGAACTTGAATCCAGTTGGAACACCTTTTAAGGCTGCATCGTGTGATAAAGAGTATTGAGTTTTGGCAATACAGATTGGTAAATTACCAAATCCTTGTTTGGTATATAAATCAATCTTCTTTTGGGCTTCTGGTAAGAATTCAACTTCTCCTGCTCCATACATTTTTTTGGCAATGGTTGCAATTTTTTCTTCAACAGATGGTTCTGTATCGTATAAGAATTGGAAATTTCTTTCTGGCGAATTACAAGCTGTAATAACTCCTTTAGCTAAGTCAACAGCTCCTTTACCACCTTCTTCCCAATGGTTGGAAACAATAGCATCCATAGCACCATATTTGATGGCTTCTTCTTTAATAACTTCATGTTCTTTATCTGAATCAGATGACATCTTATTAATAGCTACAACAACAGGTAAACCGTATGATCTAGCATTTTCAATATGTTTACCTAAATTAGCACATCCTGCTCTTAATAATTCTACATTTTCTTGAGTGTATTCAGCAGCTAATGGTGCACCGGCCTTAACTTCTGGACCACCTCCATGGACTTTCAAGGCTCTAACTGTTGCAACAATTACAATACAATCTGGTTTTAATCCACTAGATCTACATTTGATATTCATAAATCTTTCACCTCCCATAGTAAAATCGAATCCAGCTTCGGTAACAACGTAACCTTCTTGTTGTTGTTTTTCTTCAACACTTAAATCTGGTGAAGTACCTGCTAATTTCAAAGCCATTTTATCAGCTAAAATGGATGAAGCACCAATAGAAATATTGGCAAATGGACCAGCATGAACAAAAACTGGGGTACCTTCTAAAGTTTGCATAATATTTGGTTTAATTGCATCTTTTAATAAGGCAGTTAATGCACCAGCACATCCAATATCTTCACAAGTAATTGGAACTCCTGATTTAGAAGATGCAATAACCATTTTACCTAATCTTTCTCTCATGTCTTGTAAAGAATTGGCCAAAGCTAAAATAGCCATACATTCAGAAGCAACAGTAATATCAAACCCAGTCTTTCTAGTCATACCTTTTTCAGTTGGGGCTTCACCAACTGTAATTCCTCTCAAGAATCTATCATTACAATCAACAACTCTTCTCCAAGTAATGGTATCAGGATCAATATCTAATCTAACAAATTGACTGATTTCTTCTGGAGTTAAGTCATCTGGATTAGTTTTATTAATACCCAATTTTTCCAATCTCTTTAACATACAAAGTGGGAATTTTCTAACACCTTTTTTAGCTGGCACCAATCTTCTATATAAGGGACCATCTTTTTGGGTATTTTCATGGAACATTCTAGTATCAATAGCAGCAGCCAATAAGTTATTAGCCATAGTGATAGCATGAATATCACCAGTAACATGCATATTGAATTCATCCATAGGAATAACTTGAGAGTAACCTCCACCAGCTGCACCACCTTTAATACCAAAGGTTGGACCCATACTTGGTTGTCTAACGTTGGCGAAAACATTCTTTTGTAAATGAGCACCTAAAGCTTGAGCTAAACCAACAGTAGTAGTAGATTTACCTTCACCCAAAGGAGTTGGTGTAATACCAGTTACTAAAACATATTTACCATTGTCTTTATTTTCTAATCTTTTCAAGATATCCAAAGAAACTTTAGCCTTGTAGCTTCCAAAAGGTTCCAATTCACTATCCAAAATACCAGATTCATAAGCTACTTGATTGATTTTTTTTGGTTGTTGAGCTCTAGAAATTTCATAATCACTTGGAACAGGCTTTAATAAATCTAATTTAAGTGGATTAGTAAACTTAGGAGTGGCATTATTTTTGCTATAATGGTTTTTGGCAGCAACAACAACATTGTCTAATAAAGAAGCAACAGTCATTGGACCAACACCACCAGGAACAGGAGTGATTAAACTAGCTTTAGTAGAACATGAATTGAAATCACAATCACCAACCATTTTAGAACCAGATTTAGTAGAAGCATCATCAATAAAATTGGTACCAACATCAATAACAACACAACCTTGTTTTAACCAATCACCTTGAATATAATTTGCTTTTCCAATAGCAGAAACAACGATATCAGCATGAGATAAGTATGCTTTAACTTGATCAATAGGAGTTTTGGAATGTAAAACAGTAACAGTAGCATTGGCATTTGTTAATAAATTAGCCATTGGTTTACCAACAATATCACTTCTACCTAAAACAACAGCATTTGAACCAGCAATTGGAACTTGAGAATCTTCTAATAACTTCAAGATTCCTTTTGGAGTACATGGTAAAAAGTAAGGATTTCCTCCCTTCTTATTCAATTCACCTACATTATAAGGACCAAAGCCATCAACGTCTTTATCGGCTAATACAGCACTAGTTACTTTAGTTTCATCAATATGATTTGGTAAAGGTAATTGAACTAAAATACCATCAACATCCAAAGAATCGTTCAATTTGGAGATTTGATTCAATAATTCAAATTCACTAACAGTTTCAGCCAAGTTAATAATTTCACAATCAATTTTAGCTTCTTTAGCAGCTTTTAATTTCATTCTTACATAAGTGGAAGAATCAGGTCTTTCACCAACTTGAATAATAGTCAATTTTGGAACAAAATCCTTATGTTTACTTTGGATTTCTTCAATTTCCTGATGGATATTCTGACGAATAGTAGCAGCTATTGCTTTACCGTCAATGATTTGAGCCATATTTACAGTGATTAGTTAATTTTTTCTCGGGAACGTCCAGAGTTATATACGGTCCTGATTCGGAGTCAACACGAGTCAATCGAGAGAAATTCTGAAAATTTTTATTTTATCGGGAAAAAAAAAAGGTAGTGTATTAAACTAGAATATATTTATGTCAAACATATCTTGATTGATTCTATCAATTGTTTATCAATAGAATCGATCAGGTGATTAACAAAGTTGTATTTACGGTTAAGATTATGTAAGATTGTTCCGGGGCCCAAATTAAAAATGGTAGTGATACCCATGCTAGTTAATTTTTCCATACATTTGACATATTGAACTGGTTTGGAATTGGCAGCTATAACAGACGAAATCATATCATTATCTTGAACCAAATCACCTGTCAAATTTGATACCATGGCTGTTATGGCCGGATGTGGTTGTACATCTTTGGTGTTCAACAGCATGCTTAGCGTGTCCTCCAATGGTGAGAGAATAGAATGATGGAATGGTATTTGCACTGGTAATTGACTACTTCTCAAAATGATTTTTTTCCCACTATTTAAAGTAGTGATTATCTGATCAAGTTGATGAGAATGACCAGAGATTACAATCTGTTGAGGACTATTGATGTTAGCCAATACTCCATGTTGTTTACATAAATCATGAACATATTGGAAATGTTGAGGTTTGAACATTAATGCATACATCTTATAATGTTGTAAATGTAGGGACTCCATTAATTGGCCTCGAAGTTTAACTAGTTTTATTGCAGTAGATAAATCTAATTTATTGTTCAATACAAGACTAGTATATTCACCTAGTGAATGTCCTACTATGGCCAGAGAATTTTGGACGAGATTTATACCATGATGGACCAAAATTTGATTGATTATTACCGTCATGGATAGTATTGCTGGTTGAGCATTAGAAGTATTATGAAGCCATGTTTCACTATTGGATATCAAATGTTTAGAGAAGGATGTATTAAGTGCTTCATCTATTTCATCAAGCAATGGTTGATAGATATGGCGATACTTCAAATATGGTGCTAATAAATTGGCCCGTATAAATCCTTGCCCTGGGCATGACACTGCGTATTTGATCATTTGGTACCAACTGCCGCCGCCCCTGCCTGCTAGATTGGTGGGAAAAATAGTGTGCGATTATAGCGAGACATTTTCAATATTTGGTTAGTGACTGGCTGAGGGAAAACTCAAAATTTATCGCCAAAATTCGGTGCAGTGCGGGCCACGAGTCAGAAATGGATCCACCACATACCACGCGCTACGAGCCACGAGATATTCCACCGCGCAAGTGCACCGCGCAAGCGCACGAGCCAGCGCACGAGCCAGCGCACGAGCCAGCGCGCCAGCGATCTCTCCGGTGCCGCCACCGGACGAGACAACAATTACAACTGAATTCTAGAACCAGAGTCCACCATATCGCCCGGTGTTAGACGGTGTTTTTTACGAAATGGGCGGGATTTTCGTCCAATAGCGTAGTACGAAGAAGTAGTTTATATTCGGTCTGCATGCCACTACCACTACCACTACCACTACCACTACCACGCCACCCTGCTCCCTGCCCCCTGTCATTGTCCCCCGGCTTCCCCACCACCGACTGCGCTGGCCCGAACTGGCCCGACTGGCCACCACCGTCTTTTACTGCGCGTGCCTACCGTTACCGGTACATCGCGGTAGAACAATACTTATTGTGCGTCTCCACCTTCCGACACCGCCGTCATCACCGCCATCACCATCCCCCCCTCCGCAGTGCGCACTATGGCCCCCCTTCTACACACACCCCCCGCCCAACAGTCGCCGCATCCTACGGCCATCTCCTCGTGTTTTTGCGCCTTGCGACCAATTCAAACAGGAAATTTTTTTTTGTTTTTATTCCACTGCGACGACTGCCCTGGCGTCCGCACAATTTGCTACCACCTCCCTCCCTCGCCCGGCTTGTTGTTTTTTTTGTTTTTTTTATTTCACCTATCCGTTCATTTAATTTGAAATTATTGTGAAATGTCTGAAGTTAAAGCTGCTAAAGATGCCTTGGTTGCATCGTTATTCGAATTGTCTAGAAGTGCTTCTGATGCTGCTAATGCCACTGCTAATTTATATAAAGTTTCCCATGTTGATGATGCCACTCCCATTGAAAGTTTGAATAACTTGTCTAAAGCTATCAACACTTTGGTTTCAAGTATTGAAAGCCCAGCAGCAGAACCTGTTAAAAGAGCTGAAAGAAAGAAGACTGAAAGAGATCCAAATGCTCCAAAAAAACCTTTAACTATGTACTTTGCTTATTCTTTCTTTATTAGAGAACAAATTAGAGATGAAAGAAAAGCTCAAGGATTACCACCTTTAAGTGCTATTGAAATGAATGCTCATGTTAAAGAACGTTGGAGCAGATTATCACCAGCTGAAAAATCTATTTGGCAAAAGAAATATCAAGCTGAATTGGTTGTTTATAATAGACAAAAGGAAGCTTATAAAGCTAAATTAGCTGGTACTGCTTTACCAGAAGAAGAAGTGGAAGTTGCTGCTATTAAGGGTGATAGTGAAAATGAATCTGCTGGCGATTCTGATGATTCTGATGATTCTGATGATTCTGAAATCGAAGTTCCTGAACCTGAAAAGAAAAAAAAGGACAAGAAAAGAAAGCACGATAAAGAAAAAGTCGATAAAAAGAAAAAGACCAAGAAACCAGTTGTTTAAGGATGTTGTAACATGATGATGGTGTATGTATATGTGTGTGTGTGTGTGTGTGTGTTGTGAATTGTATTTTTAAAAATTTCAATTCTAATTCGATGATTTTTCTTCTCCATTGAATTGTTGTACTATCAATTGAAAAGAAATTGTGTTATATTATAATTGTTTTGTATTATTGAAATATATAATTATCTACTTACCTTTACCTTTTCTCTTTTGTTTGGTAACATGAGCTTGTAATACTTTTTGACGATCTCTTAATGATAATTTCTGCTTACCTTGAACAGATTTTTTATGAATCATCATAACAAAATTCTTCTTTCTAGCCTTCTCTCTATTAGTAGTAGAATGTGGTGTAGCAATTTTTCCTCTTCTAGATCCATACTTTTCTCTATCTTCTCTACCTTCTTTAGTTTGGGCCATTCTTTCTTCTTTCAATTGTTTGTATTTAACATTACCTACCAAAGAATCTCCATCAACCAGTTCATCAGTTTTAATTCCCATGTATTTTTCTACACCTGCTTGAAGTTTCAATTCATCCAATTTAGCAAAATCGGCTGGTGTTAAAATCTTACTGGTTAAAATATCTTGCATAGCTTTTTCTGCATCAACTGGTGATGTTGATGAGTTTGATTTTATTTCATTAGAATCGTTATCATTTTCATCTCCTGATAAATCCAAATCACTATCTTCAGAATTATCTTCATTCAAATCGGGTTTATCATCATCTTCCGAATCACTAACATTATATTCTTTATCACTTTCAACTGTCACCCAATCTCCTTCAATGTCTTCTCCATCTTCTTCTGAATCATTTTCTTTATCTTCAATTTCCCAATCTTCTGCATTATCTTCATCATCATTAATTCCTTGTTCTTGTTTCCATTTAGCAAATAATTCAATTCCTGCAACACTTGTAATATTATTTTCAATACCATATTCAGGTAATTTACCTTTGGCTTTACCTTGCATTTCAATACTAGCACTTTTCCCTCTATCTTTTCTATGTAACATTTCTGGTGCTACTTCTCTGTATAATGTTATTAAAGATCTTGCAGCCAGTACAACTGCTTTAGCTTTAGATCCTTTATATTCTGTCAAGTCTTGTAATAATGTTTTATCAATTGCTAAAGGTGCTCTACTTAAGATTTCTCTAATAGTATTTAACCCAGCAGATGCAACTTCAGCTGAAACTCCATCACTAACAAATTCATCAGCAATTTTTCTAATTACAACAGATATATTTTCTGGTGGAACTAAATCATGAGATGCTTGGGCAGCAGCCGCCATAATTTGGGTTACATTTCTTTGTTTTGGAGTTAAATATTTCAAAAAGAATGAATAAATTCCTAAAACTGTTAATTTATGGCTACCAATTAATCTTGAAATCAAATTCATAAATAAGATCTTCTGGTCCAAATCATACTTGTTAGAACTTTTACCACTCAATTGAGTATTAAATAACAGTTCTGCAAACCCTTGTGGATCTCTTAATAAATGAAGAGCTGAAAAATTCAAGAAATAATTAGTTTGCTTATTATTCTTTTTCTTAATAGCTTTAACAGCTTGTTCCAATTTCTTACCTCTTTTACTTGTTTTTTTATTAATTTGCATTTTATGCTTCAAAGCAGTCATATCAAATCCATCTTCATCACTGGAATTATCATCAAAATTCTCTTCTCTTTCTTTATCAGCACCTAAAAAGAATCTTGCTCCAGAAACACTCACTTTAACTTCTGGATGTAAAGCAGCTTGAGTCATGATTTCAACAGTACGAGAATCATCCCAAATACCTCTTCTCCATAACTCTCTGGTTAATTTAGTGGCCCATAATCCTTGATTATCTCTTTGTTCAAGTAAATTGAATAATAATGCTTGAGTAGATCTATTAATCTTTTGGTTCTTTGCTCCAGTATTTACAGCCTTTAATAATGAAATCAAAGTACTATAAATCTGTTTTCTTAAATTCTTTGCATGTTGACCTGCTACTGAAGAACTTCCATAAGCAGTCAATAATGGGAAAATAGTTTGAATTAAATATTCTGCTGAAATAATATCCTTATTCCTTAACATAGTTAAACATTGGATAATTTTCTCTCTCAAATCAGGTGATAAGCTCTTATGGTTATTCAATAACAAATTTCTTAAATCATCAGGGAATTTGGCTGTCTCTTTAGGGTAACAATTACATACCGCAGACATAAAGCCTATTAAATCACTAAACTCTTGGACATTACTTGAATCAGGTGAAGTCAAGAAAATATCCCTTAGAGATTCATAATGACTAAATTGTTGTAAGAACTCTTCATGATATGATTCTGGATCTCTTTTAACAACATTCTGTAAAAGAATAATGTTTGTTGGTAAGATTGCAACTCTTCTCTTCTTAGCCATTTTTGATAATTTTTATCTCATCTCAAAATTAAAGAAAAAATACTACAATGAGATTTTCTGCTTATATAATTATAAACTATAACTGATTAGAATTAATTATATATGTATATCATTAAGCATTAAAAAAGGATGCCATATCGGGGATTTTTGAGTAGTTGATTTTAGTGGATAATTTCTTGAGTTCTTTAGGATTGATATCACCAGTTGAACTAAGTACATCACTAATATCTGCTGAGGAAGCATCTCTCTTTCTCTTTTTACGTCCACTAGTATTCCCAGCCAATTCATCAGCTTCTGCTTTTAATCTCTTTCTTTCCTGATCCAATAAATAATCTCGGTGTTGATTAATCCATAGCACTTCCTTTTTCTTTACTTCATCTTCATTACAGAATAAAATTTCTTCATCATCTTTAGTAAATTCAACATCATCGAGATCTTCATGAGAAGGTACCAAGTCCAAATAATATTGTGTAGGTTTGCATCTTTCTACCAAATTTTTAGGTGCGTTAGGGTCATTTTCAAGATCTTTAAACATATTTGTATTCTTTTTGTTCTTCTCTGAAAGTTCCTTTTCTCGTAGCACTTGTTCATATCCTTTATTTATAATCTCTTCAAAGCTTGAAAGCTCTTGTGAAAGTATCTCCGGTTTAAACCCAAGGGCACTCATTTCGGAGAATAAAGGTCCCAATTGTGTTGACTTATCTTGTTCTGGTGTCTGTTGTTTATCATTGTTCGTTATTTGCAGTTCTATTTGTTCGTTTACTTCATCATGTTGCAGTTCGATATCTTCTTGTGAATTGTTGTCAATGTTATTTTGTTCCAAGGATGATTGCGATAAACTTGCTTCCAATTCGGCATCTTCTTGAGATGAGGCATTAGATTGTCTTGAAGAATTCTTCAACAGTCCTAATCTACCAGATTTAGACTTTAACCCTTGTAATCTACCAGCAACTGGAGATGATATTTGGCTACTATTAATCATTTCTGTACGTTTCTTTGCATCCTCGATTTTTTTAAGCTTCTTTTCGTATTGTTCGGCAAGTCTCTTTTGTTTCAATTCTTTCCTTAAGAAAGAAGGAGGATTTGCAGATTCCAGTGGTTTTAAATTTTCTCTAAATGCATTCATTGATAATTCACCTGAACTTGTATTAGCAAACTCATTCATTCTGGTTTGAATAGTACCTTCTGAAACATGAGCAACCGCCACAACTTCTGCATGACTTCGTCTAAAATGATTCATTCTAGCTGCCAATAAAACACAAGCTCCTGCAATACCAGCAGGTCTTCTTCCTTCATGAATCCAATCATCACTCATTCTTTTAGCAATCATCAATGCATCTTTTATAATCTTACTCTTAGAACCTTCCCTTTCTCTATCAAAATCCATTCTTTCAGCAAAATGGGAAATAAATAATGAAGGATCTGCCAATGGAATTTCCACAATATTTAAAGCTCTAACCATCTTTAAAAATGTAGCACCTAAAGTAAAAACGGAAATTTGTAATTTAGAACTGAAATCAATCAAAAGATGGGGGGTTTTCTCCTTTCTACATGCAATATATAAGCATGCAGCAGTAACATTTTGAGATCTTCTACCTTTAACAAAGTTATGATTTAAAGCTAATAAAAACCATCCATAACCAGCATCTGCTATAAAATCAGGAATATTTAAAGTGGATGCTAAATCTTTTATACTCTTTCTACCATTACTTAGAGTTTGTTCTCTTGAATCCATTGCATTTTGCCGTCCACTCAGAGCTGCTCTTGCTTGATTAAATGCAACCATTTGACCTTGTACTGTGGCACCACCACTGGCAGTTTCTCCAAAAGTAACCTCACTAACAATTGGGTTCTCGTATGCTACACATCCACATTGACTACACGTTAAATTCCCGGAATTCGTAGACATGTCTGTCACCAAAGGTGCAGAGCATCTGCTACATATTCTTGTACTAGACATAGTTTTGAGTTAAAAACAAATAAAAAACCGATGCGAAATTATTGTGCGAGAGCAGAGATGATTTAAATTGGAGATTTAGAGAGATGAGATTATGGAATAAAAAAAAGTGTAGCGACGTGTGAATAACTGTAGCTTTCAATCATGTATTAATTAATCTCAAATTATAAGTTAAAGGTAAGAAGTTTGGTAAAAATCGTATTGTAAGTATTTCAAATGTTAAGATAAAATGGACTATTATTGGTACGAACACGTCTTTCAGTTTTCCTAAATATGATGCTTATCAGTCGTGTGTTTTTACAAAAACATATCAGCCAAGGGGTGCGAGTTTACTTATCTTCCTGCTGCAACTGCTTTTGATCTAAAGGGATAGAGAAGGAATAGCAGAGAATAGAAGTAACGAGATATGACACCAACACCTAAATTATACGGACGGACCATCGAGTTAGCGCTGGGCGAAACTATCGATGTTCAAAGAGCTTCTGTACGGGATCCGAGCAGAACACCAAGTGGCGGCAACTTATGCTTTGATCACAATCAACTTTCCAAGTTCCATGCTACGTTGACCAATGATGATGGAGTATTAAAGATTAAAGATACGGATTCCAGCTTTGGAACTTTTGTAAACAATCAATACCTTTTACAGGATTCGTATTACCCCGTATCGAACGGCTCCATAGTATGTTTCATCATGGTAAAATCATTTGAAGAGATCCGCAAAATAACAAGTGGTTTGACGCGCTCTCATGAGCCAATCATGTTAAAGGATTTTGGCAGCCCCAAACTCCTTTTAAACTTTGGCATTTCCATTCAAAATAAAAACAAATCTTTAATTGTAGAATTTACACCTCTTGGAAAGATGTCTAAAGGTAGTAAAAAATCTCAAATGAAAGATGACGTTACTGTTATTGACGTATTGCAAGATAGTGCTGATGATGTTTCTTATAATGATAATGATTCTAATATTGATGCTTATGATTCTGATGCTGATGATGCTGATGTTATTATTGGAAATGGATCCGAATCGGATGCAGATTTATCTAATTCGGATGATGAACCTATTTTGGTTGCAAAACTGAAACTCGATAATGATTTTGAAGTTCAACGTGAAAATGCTATGGTATCTTATCATCAAGATAACCATAAGACTTGTGACGAGAGCTTTGGTCAGTTTACTGATGAGAGTGCTGAGGAAGATAACGAAAGCGACTTTGATAATGAGTGCTGTGAAAAACCAGTCTTTACTGTGGTGGATTTGATGACAAAAGAATTTGCTGAAGACGAAGAAGATGATGATGATGACTTTGATGCTTCAATTAATTCACAAGATGTCTTTACGTTTTCTGGTGTTTCAAAAGTCACTGACGATGAATTGGATGATGATTTATCGGATGAGGATGATTATGCGTATCGTCAAAATGAGGATGAGGAACTTGATGATGATGATATTTCCTTTTCTTCTGATAATTCTGGTGTCGATGAATTTGTTGTTTCTTTGCTTTCAAAACCAAAGAAATCACTTGCTGAAGCTCGTGCTCTTTGGGAAATTGAAAGGGAAAACGCATGGATTGAATATATCAATAACCTTGATAATGAAGTCCTGGATGTTGAAACTGAAGATGATTTTGAAGATGATCATACCAGGTTGGTTGAGAATGACGCTGATTTGGGTGATTTTTACTCAAAGGAATATACTGAAGACACTGACGATGAAGATTATACTGATGATACTGTTTACTACACTTTAAATGCTTGTTCTGATGATCAACATCCTTCCTCCTTTTCTTCCAAGCTTATTAGTGTTTCGAAAACGGTTACTAAGGAAGTAGCAAAAGCTGCTCTTTATGGAATTGGTGCCATTATTGCTTTGGGTGCTTATAGTTCCTTATCCAAGAATTGAGTTATTTATATTAATTGTTTTATGTTTTGATACCGGTTATTATATTTAAATATATATTTACAAATTATACTATTACCTAAATTTTCGTTTTTTATCATCATCATATTCCATGAATTGATTCATTGGCAGTTGTCCCATTGGCAGTGATTGCATTGGCAGTGCTGCCATCATCATACTGGGACTGAATTGGGGCAGTTGATTCATCATGGGTTGTTGCATTCCTTGTATACCTTGCATCCCCTGCATTCCTTGTATTCCTTGCATGCCTTGCATTCCCAGCATTCCCTGCATTTCTTGCATATTTTGCATTGGTTGTTGCATGTTTTGCATATTTTGCATTGGTTGTTGCATATTCGGCATGTTTTGCATGTTTTGCATTGGTTGCTGCATGTTTTGCATTGGTTGTTGTTGGTGCTGCATATTTTGCATTGGCTGTTGTTGTTGCATATTTTGCATATTTGACATATTTGGTATGTTTTGTCTCATTTGCTGTTGTTGTGGCATTCCTTGACTTTGGCCTTGTTGTTGCCCCTGTTGGGCTTGTTGAGCTTGTTGAGCTCTTTGTCTAGCTATTTGCAATTGTCTTAACCTTTGGAAATAGTTGGGGAACTTTTGTACTAACGAATGTTGGATTTGTTTAGCTTGTTGGATTGCTGCTTGTTGTTGTTGTGGATTCAATCTACTCTTATTAGGAGCTAATCCGGTTTGTCCCATATTAAACAATATATTTATCTTACCCTGAAGACTTTTAAATGTAGCTTGTTCTTGTGGGTTAAGCATACTTTGAAATAGCTGTTGTTGTTGTTGTTGGAACAATTGTCTTGTTGACTGTGACAATCCAGAGGAGGAGGAAGCTGCCGAGTTCATTGCCGTGTTAACACCAGGCTGATTAAACTGCTGCTGTTGCGTTTGATGGGGTTGTTGCGGACGTTGTTGTTGAGCATTTCCCATATTGTTTTGTTGAGGCACTTGTTGCTGCATCCTTGCTTGTTGATTCATTGGCATTTGTTGTTGTAGTTGTTGCATTCTAGCATTTTGTGCATTTCTGTTGTTACCAGGCATTCCTGGATTGTTCATTTGTGGTGATTGATATGCTTGGTTCACTTGCTGCATTTGACTTACTTGATTAGCAATCTTCTGTCTTTTAGCTTGTTGTGCTTGCAACTGAGCCTGGTTTGGCATTTGTTGTTGCTGTTGTTGTTGTTGTTGTTGGGCTAATTGACGTTGTTGTTGCATCCTTAATTGTTGAGCCTGTGTAGCATTTACAACTCCTGTTCCATTCATTTTTGGATTTGCAACTGGAGTTGGTTGTTTCTGATTATTAGGGCCCATTCTAGTTGGCATTGAGGCGTTTGGTTGATTAGGAGTTCCTTGTTGTACAAGTTGTGGTGTGGAGCTATTTGAATTAATTCCCTTACCATTCATCATTTTTTCAGGACTTTGACCAATTGTGTTGCTTTGATTAATTGTATTAACTCCACTGTTTTGTACCAGAAGAGCTACTGTAGCATCAGTTTGTAATTTCTGTGCTTCTTTACGCTTTCTGATATCTTCAATGAATCTAAGTCTCATGAATTGACCTGTTGTGGAAGAATTAGTTGTAGCTGATCCTGCTCCAAGAGCAGCAGATGATATAATATCTTTCTTTGGTTCTGCAACAACTTCTTTAGTTTTATTCGGAGTAGCAGGTGTACCAAGAGAATTGGAGCCAGTTCCTGATGATGAAGTAGCAGTAGTAGAATTTGCTGTTCTTGCCAAAGACGAACCTCCAACCACAACCAATTTTTTCTCAGAATCATCCATTCTTTTGTATTTATTAGAAAGTAAGAACATAATTTCCTCATACTCTGAAGATTTGTGTAATACCAATTCTTCTTGATGTAATTTTCTTGGAGGTTTATCAATAGCTTCCCGATGAGAATGAATTAATTTATAGTCTTGTAATTTTTCATCCCAGATTTTCTTTGGATATTCTTCTTCAGGCCTCAATATTTCATCTTGTTGGTAAGGATTTAATGGAACAGATAAATCTAACTTTCTATTAGTCAAAGTCAAAATTTCAGACTCCATTTGCAATGATAAGGGGTCAGTAAATTTAGTCAATGCAGAATCGGTATGATATAGTAAATCATAATATAACGAAAGTTGTGTAGGTTTCAATATGGTTCTATAAGTCTTAGGTTTGGATATTGAAGTGCTCTGCTTATCAGTAGAATCTTTTGTTGCCTCTTGCTTCGGCTCCACTTTAGCTTCAACCATATTACGATGATCATACACTTGAAGAATTATACAACCATCATAAGATTTTATAGCAAAATCTTTGATCAATTCACTCATCTCAACAGGGATCTCTTCTCTTAAAACATGATGTAGGAAATCTTTAATCATAGGAGAATCTTTGGGTATGCTATTGGAATCAGGAGAATTATTAAACTTGTAATGGTTTTCGTAGATATGAAATGATAAAGAAGGAGGATACTTAGAGTATTTTTTCAAAATCTCCTCAGAAGTGAAGGCAAACTCATGGTTTCTAAGCTTCTTCTGCTTCAAGAGTTGCTGCTGTTTCAAAAGTGCTAATTGCTGCTGCTTTTGAGCCTCTGTCAAGTTCCCGTTAACTGGCATAGACTGTCCATTTGGTCTTAGGCTATTCATCCCATTAGATAATTTGGCATCAGACATCTCACAGAAATAATCTCAAACTTCGGCGTGTTTGTATGATGGATCGTTGTGTTTTGATGATGAATTCCTCTCCCTATAAGAGTGTTTAAAGCAGGCAGTTTCCAGGTATTGTAACGCTATACAGTTTGTAAAATTTGTTGATCGCGAAGTACATTTGCACGTGCACGACCTTTTTTAACTAAGGTATAGAAACTGGAAGATTAAGAGACAAGTAATAACAAGCAGAGAATAATAGAATAAGTGAAGGATGATAGAAAGGAATGTATCGTTATTCATTAAAGGCTTGACGAATCTGTAGTCAAGCAAAATTGCAATAATTTATATAACTTCATTCTATCGATCTCATTAAATACCCATAAGCCATAGATTTCACCCACAAGAGTCTTGACAATAATCAAATTATCATTCAACTCGACATCGATTTGCAGTATGCCATTGTTGTTGACTCCTCTAGGGAAATAATGCTTGATAACTTTGTTTGGGAGAAATCCAATGGAAAAACATTGAGGGTTGCTTCTATTCATTAAGATTAAACCATAACAAAATAAATTTTGTAAGTCTTGTAAAGTAGGATAGAAATTATGCTGGGGGATTTGAAACCCTCTTAAATATAGTGATAAAGTTCCTTGATAGTCTGTTTTATTCCATTGTTCGGTTGCCTCATCAAATTTATAAATCACACAATAAGAAGTGTTATATAATAGTTTTTTCACCGATGGATCGTATCTACTTATAACGTTGTAATTAATGGTATTCTTATAAAGTTCCAATGCTTTCTTTCGTGATAACTGTTCTTGTTTAGGTTGTTCTTTCTTTTGTTTGGCTTCGCCTTTCTTTTCTTTGGCCTTAGCCACACTTTGTTTCTGACTCATTGATACACTATTGTGTTAATTTCAAGTTTATTGGGTAAAGTTTTTTTGTTCAAATTTGATAATTATGAATAAGTTTTGCGAATTTTGAAATCCATTAAAGTAACTTGAATTAAAATGTTCAACTTATCATCAAAAATCATTAAGACTCCATTGACTCGTGGATTCCGGACTTCTGCCCCTTCATTCGTCAAAGTTGGCGATAAAATCCCAACTATTCCTTTAACCTTTGAAAAACCCGGTAATAATTACGATCTTGCTCAAGAAACAAGCAATGGCAAATCAATTGTTGTTGGAGTTCCTGGTGCCTTTTCTGGAGGATGTACTTTTACTCATATTCCAGGTTATTTGGAGAAATTGAATGATTTCAAGCAAAAAGGGTTCAATAAAATCTACTTTGTTGCTGTCAATGATGCATTTGTCATGGATGCATGGTCTAAATCCATTCTTGGAGAAACTCCACCAGCAGAAGTCAAGTTTTTGGCTGATCCAAAAGGTGAATTCATTGATGCATTGGACTTGAAGTTTGATGCTTCTGCCTTTTTTGGCAATGGAAGATCAAAGAGGTTTGCTATTGTGGTTGAAGATGGTATAGTTAAGAAAACCTTTATTGAGCCTGAAAATACTCCTGTAGATGTTTCTGCTGCTTCCAATGTCTTATCCAGTATTTAGATACTTTTGGATACTAGTTCAAGTACATTCTGACATATAAAATTACATATATGTACATGTTGTTTGTTTTAATAGTTATGATTAAAGGTCTTTTTCTCTACTTTCTTGTCGCAATATAAAACTTTCTTCTCTATGATTATAACATCCAATATAATAAGAGTTACTACACTTATACGACCTGTTCTTGGTATCAGAACAGTCTCTTCAAGTTCATTTTCACCTGAAGAAATATCCAAGGCTAAAAAATGGGTGAATGAATTCACAACCTCCAAGATACCTGTACATGAATTTGAAATCTCCTACAGTAGAGCCTCTGGAGCAGGAGGTCAAAAAGTCAACAAAACATCCTCGAAAGCAACAGTGGCAATGTCACCAGAAAAGTGGTTGAATGAACAATTTTGTTATTGGATTCCAAAGCCCATAATCTCCCAAATATCTACCAAAAAAATCAGATATGAAACCAAATCTGGAGGTATTTTGATTCAAAGTGATGGCTCAAGAAATAGAGATGTCAACACTGCTGAATGTTTCAGTAAGCTCTTGCAAGAGATTAAGGAAGTTGTATATTTTGAAGAAGAAATGACTGAAGATGATAGGAAACGTTGGGAGGAGATAAAGGAAAAGGCCAAAGAGAAGAGACTATTTCATAAGAAGAGACAAAGTGATAAGAAGAAGAGCAGGTCAAAGAATTTCGATTTTTAGGCCTGTGAATACTATTGAATTCTTATGAATTCATTAGAACAACTACTACAGTTCCATAAATCTCCATCATTCTCCCTATTGTAGTAGTATAATTTCATGTATAAAGCTTGTAAATATACAATGTACGCATTTTTCAAAAAAAACTCATACAATTATGGATTCTACTAGACTTGATGGGCCTGTAGAAGAGTGTTCAAAAGTCATAATCAGATATGTAGATCAAGCAGATTATAGTGGACTATGTTTACTTTTCAAACCTGTTCTGTTTGAACACTTTGAATCATCAGTGGCAGAGATTGAACTGGTGATAAAGTTGGACGAGCTTCAATACGATATTTCACTTCCCAATGACATTGCTGAAACCGAAAAGGAGCAGGTGGAAATGGAGGTAAAACAGTTCAATTCATCTATTCACCAAAGATTACTCGACTCTATATACTTGGGGGCTTTTGAAAATGTTTTAGACCAATATGTATCCAGCCTTATAACAGAATATGAATCAGAATCGAAAGAGATGGAGGTGGTTGAAAATGTTTCTATATTGAAAAAACTCATTCCCATATACAATAGAATCAGTGTATTATTGGATTTCAGCATTTATCTTGCATCTTTCAACTCAACATATAAGAAATTATTTCATAAGTTAGTATTGAATTTACTGGATATTCTTCTTGATATTTCAGGAAACCAATTAGATATATTCTGGAATTACATGGAAAGTAGATTGGTTCTACTCGGGAAACACGTTTTTGAAAAGAGTGTTACTGGTGATAGAATTGCTTTATTGGAAATATGCAATCCTTTAACTGATAGATATTATAAAAGAGGTAAGATCAATGATACTTACAAGAAAGATACCTTTCATGATGCATTACAAAGCAGGATTAGATTGTTTGCTAATAATTTACTTGCTGTTGACGACAATACTGGGTTGAACAAGTACTTCAACGTTGCCGGTAGAAGTTTGCCAGAAATGGGAGTTCCTAAAAGAAAGACCAATTTTATTCGAGATTTGATGACATGCTTGAAGGTGGTGAGAGATCCTTATTCTTATATGAAACCCTCCAAATTAAAGGATTTTCGAGATGCAAGTAGTGCTTGTCGAAGAGTATTTGATGAATTAATACTGAAGGAGTTAAAAACAACCAAGAAATCGTCTAAAGATTTATATTTAATTAAACCAGAATTGAGTGAATCAGAAAAAGAATATCTCAGACAAAAGTATAAAGAAACTGAATATTTTCCAGAAGTATATTGGCTCAGTGTATTCAACAAAGATTCACAGACTTTGGACAAGGAGTTTAAGAGTGATGAAGATCATTATCTCGATTTATTGGACGATGGAAAACTCAGATTGATTATTTTACTTCAAATAATCTTAATTTCATCATTCTTTAGTGAAATGAATTCCCAGTATAAAAGAACATTTTTACAAAGGTTACCTCCAAAGACAAAACACATTGTTGATGATACAGTGAATGATCAAGTATCCACAGCCTTCTATAGGATTAAGAAGGCTGCTATAAGTGAACTTATGACCATAGATCCTTCATTATCCTTCTTACTTCAGCATGTAATTGCCCTTGAAAGATACTGGTGGAAATGGCTAGTTTATAACAAAGACCCAGAAACCCAGAAACCGTTATTGTCTAATAAAATATTGACAGAGGACAAACTAGTGGAAGTTGACAATAAATTCAAAGGTTTATTCCCCATAAAAGAGAAAAAGTATTTCAACATATATGTGACTCCCCAATTATCAAGGAAGATGAAGGGTAAACGAGGAATGGACAATATTGAGATCAGAGCATGGAATCCTGAAGATGAGATGGATTATGAGGAGAGCGACCCTGATTTACAGAACGTAAGGGTGTGGAAACAGTTTCGTAGGAAGAGGCAGCATCATTGGATGGAGTTTGGTGAGACATTAACAGAGGAAGTGGTTAATAAGAACCAGAAGACCGGGCAAGGAGAAGATGGAATGGAGGAAGATAAGATGGAGGAAGATAAGATGGATGAAGATGGAGCGGAACAAGAACAAGAGCAACAACAAAAACAAGAGCAAGAAGAAACTGAAAGCCAACAGCTTGAAATCGAAAAGCCTGAAAGTGAACAAACTGAAAGCCAACAGCTTGAAAGCGAACAAAATCAAAGTGAACAGCCTGAAACAAATGAAATAGCGCCAGAAAGCAACATGACCCCTGAAAGTCCTTCCGAACAGGCTCAAGAGTCACAAGACTAAGAACATCAAACAGCCCTCCAACTAAACTGTTTCGGCATCTCTGATCCTAGTGTGTGTATGATAATAAAATAAAACGCGTATAAGCATCGCCTAAATTGATTTATACTCGTTAACGCATTCGTTTTAGCATGTCTCTTGCACTGTTGGATGACAGGCCCATAACTCGGTCACGATCCAAGACAATTGACGATAACCTGCCTGACTCAAGCACCAATGACACTCAAGTAATTGGAAAGAGAAGGCAAGGACAAAAGTCAAAACGTGGAAGAAAGAGACAGAAGAAGAATGAGACGAAAGATACAACCATCAAGACTAAAACAGCAGAAAATAACAACCACAAGGAAAATGGGACGTCTAGGGCCACATCCAAGAAGTCCAGTAAGAGAAGTAAGACTAAATCCATTCCAACTCAGAATGATACTGTTCAAGCACAACCTGAAAACACGCATATACCCATCACAGATGATCTAATTGAACCTCCGGTACCACAGATGAGTGAATTAAATTCCTCTCCTATTAAAGAGGTAGGTTTCCCTGATACTAATGTGAATTCTTCTCCTATAAAGAAATTAAAGAATGTCATGTTCTCTGATGATTTAACAAGTGAGGTTCCTTTTCTTCCTGAAGATAATACTGCAGTTAAACCAGTTTGTCTTACAGCTACACCACGTAGAAGTATTCTTAAGTTTGGCCAAGATGAGATCCCACTGTCTCCCAAGCCAATAGGGCAGCCGATATTCACTTCTGATAACTTTCATCCGGAATCTGCGAGTTTCTGGACTAAAGGTAGTATAGTTCAACTACCACCAGAATCTCCTTTATTAGAGAAGTTGGTAATGGGTTGCATTTCTGTTTTAAAAGACAAGTCTTTTGATAAGAGATTCGAAGTATATGCTTCTTTTAATCATAACTTCAAAATCAATACAACTAAACATATACAATCAATATTAGTACCACCTCCTGCTATGTCACCTACTAAATCAACTCCCACAAAGTTCCAATCCGGCCAAGATTTGATGGAAAATAACTATATAAGCATTATTTCAGCTTTAGTGCAAAGAGATATCATTGCAATTGAAGAGATACTTCAATTGTCAGATAAAACTGATGAAGATAATAAAGAAAACCTAGTAATTAAACAAGTCAAAAATGATCCATTTTGTACACGTACAATAAGCCAGGCTTTAAAGTTGATCTCCTACTTCATGACAGAGGTTGATTTAAACAATTATATTAGTGTGGAAGATTCCCGGTGGTTTTACATACATGCTTCTTCAATAATTATAAAACCGAAAGTCTCAAAAACTATGGTAATGCCATATGTTGGAATTATCAAAGATTGCAAATTCCCCTTGAAGAAGAAACGCTTAATCTTTAATAGTGTCAATGGCGTGGATGTTCCAGAGAGCATGCTCTTTTCCATATTAAACATGAGGAACTTCCCAAGTACTTCATTAGTTACTGAAAAATTTGCAGCCATCAAAAACTTTGTGCAAAACTTTCCGGTAATGATGGTTAACAACTTCCAACATTGGTTCCAAGTCTACTTGATGAACTTATGTGATTTAAGCTCTCCTTTCTACTCTAAAATTATTGGTACGGCCATACTATCTTTACTTGAAATTGCTAGAGTTTACCTTAAAAACAAAGATGTCAGTTTTATGGTCCAACAATGTCTTGAAAAAAAAGTATCATCAAGTTTCAAATCATTTTCTTCTGAAGAAGAGGTGTTTTTGAATACAGAATCAAAAGTCCTTAATACAAACTATGATATTGTGGTCAACACTATAGAGAATTTGATTTCCTCCAGGAGGTATAAATCAGCAGTTGATCTTTGGGTAGGAATTTCATTATTATGCTGTGATAAAGATCGGGGATTCGATGATTGGAACAGACTAGAGAATTGGTTGGGTATTATCACTAGACTAGCTATTTCCAAAGATTCAATGGCTCAACAAAATGCTATCATAGGTTGGAGAGCGGTCTGTTATAACTTTTGTGTGTCTGATTTGGACAACTTAGACAGATATATGGTATCAAAAGATCTAACTTTCAACGATAATGGATACACGGTTTCTGATAAGTTGCAAACTAAATTCAATTTTCTATTGAAGTTACTAAGGACTTTGGAACCAAGAACTATATGTGAAGAAAGTATAGGAGCTTTAAACGTTAGTATCCTCTCCATTTTCTACAATATTTTGAATCAAAATACAAGCAAGGATATTAAGTTCATGGATGTCTATTGGGATAAATTAATTGAGCCAGCATTTAAAAGCGTCTTTTTCAAAGGTAATACTAGAGGTGCTTTACCTATGGGGATTAGATTACTTGCAAAGTTAATTAGAAAGGAATCTGTTGAATTCAGCAATTTTCATTCATTAAGGTGTCTCTCTAACGAATTCATTGGATTAGGGGAGGTAAGTTCGATAAATAATAAATGGATTAGAGCTAACAGTGAAAGGATTATGCATTTAATGGAACCAACTTTGGAGCAGAAAGGTATGAAAGCCAGTTTTAAAATCTCCCTTCTTAATTTATTACCAGAATTATTTGATAACTCACTCAAGCAATATCCCTTGACTACGAGAGGGGTCAGTCTGAAGAACGCAATACATGGATTAATTGCAAAAGCTATTGATGGTATTCAACTTGATTTGGAAAGTATTTCCAGATTATTCCGGATAGCTTATCACAGTTTAGGAATCTTTAATTTAACTAACCTTGATGGTAGCACTGATTGTTCTAATGATATTCTTGGAATGTTTATGAATCTTATAGTGACATTAAAGGATGACCAAAAGCACTTAATAATCCAAAGGTTGTTTGATATGGTTGATCCACAAAAGAGCTTTACATTGGTATACTATTTGATCAAATACAACATATTAGATCAGGAATCTAATTTGATCCAAGAAAAATTGAAATCCTGTAAGTTGAACATAACATCTGATGTAGAAGTTCGGATAGCTGGTGCTTTATTTGCGGTCTTATTTGTACATTATAATGCATTTGCCAAGTCTGTGTTCCAAGCAATGGTATTACTCAATGAAAGTCAATTTGACAAGACTGTTCATCAGATATCTATGAATAAATGGACATTTCCCATCTTTAAGTTCTTTTTGACACTTACAAGGCCAGCACCACATAAATATATCAAACAAAAGTCTCTTGATTATATCATAACAAAGTTAGAAAGAGAAGATACCTTCTTGGAAATGGTGGAGTTCTTGGTAATGGAAAATATGAAAGTGGAGTTAACATACACTGAGTCTGTAATTATGAAAAAGAACCAAGAGTTCAATTTAACAATACAAGAACACTTCGGGGTCATTTGGCAGAAATATCTTGATGTTCTTGAGGCTGATAATGATGAATTATATGAACGAGTCAAGACTCTTACCACTACAAATGGCGTCAAGTTACCATTTTTGAAAGAAAATACCCCAGAAATAAAAGCTACAAAAGACGTACAGACCACACAAGAACAAACCACACAAGATGTTGCTCCTATATCTACCATCAATACAACCAATACTACTAGCATATATAAAGAGGAAGGTCTCAGAACACCTACTAAGATGGCGAAATTTTCTGATAAATCGCTGTCAGATGAAGACTCCGATCAACAGAATACTTTCTCCCTGGAAACAGGAAATGACTCAGATGAGAATGAAGAGAGCTTCATATCCACTGAAAGAGAATTAAGCAGCGATGAAATCTCCAAGGTTCCAGTTTTAGCACCACAAGACGAAACTACTATGCAAGTTGAAGTTCCAGACTCCATTGAAAGCCTGGATAAACTTGTTCGAATCCAACAGCTCATTGAGCAGATTGATTATCCTACTATAGTTGGTATGTCTAGTGTACAACAAACCAAATTGGAGACTCAGCTTCTAGAGCTTATGTTGCGCATAAAGCATGTAAGATCATAATGTATAGTAACTGTAAATAATTGATAGGAAGTGAAAAATTTCGCATCGCATTTGTTTATTCCTGATGAGCGATACGAACATGTCTGGTACGAAAAGAAAGAGAGAAGTGTCGCCAAGTAAGCCTAGCGGCAAGGCCAAGAGGCCCAAGGTCAAGAAGAGACTTTCCAACAGGAAAAAGAAAGAAAATAAGCTTGTTCAAGCTGATAATCAGTTTTCGGCCTTACCTTCTGAAAATGAATCAGACAGTGATATAATCTTTGACCATAACAAGAAGAGTGAAGACTTAGTGCTTAGAGATGACTATGAAAGTGAATCTAATAATGATGAAGATGTTGTTATTGAATCCGACAATGATATTGTTGTAGATTCTGATAAAGAAGACTTAAATACAGACAGTGTAACCAAAGATGATGAAGATGTAGTTAATGACAATAAAGAAGATAATGAATTAACTCAAAATAACGATTATATTGAATTTGGATTTGAATCCTCTGAAGATGACCGAAATGAAGATGCCGGTGAATATTCAGATGATGGTGTGATTAGTAATGATGAAGGAAACTTGGTTAATGCATTAACCCCAACAAGTCTTTACCCATGGATTAAAGCCCATAATCATTCACAGCAGAAAGAGATTGCAGACTGGCTAACTATGGAAATGAAGGATTTTGTAAACTATATATCGCCTAGTAAAGAAGAAATTATTGCAAGAAACAAAGTGGTTGCTAATTTGACTGAACAAATCAAAGTATGTTGGCCAGGAGTAGATGTTCATGTATTCGGATCTTTTGCAACTGATTTATACTTACCAGGATCAGATATTGATATGGTTGTAACATCACCAAAAGGTGACTGTGAAAACAGACATAAATTATACCAATTATCATCTTTTCTTAGACAGAAAAAAATAGCTAAAGATATAGAAGTCATTGCAGGAGCCAAAGTGCCCATTATTAAGTTTGTTGATCCTAGTACAAATATTCACCTTGATATTTCATTTGAAAGAACCAATGGTATCGTTGCAGCAAAGAGAATCAGGGGTTGGTTAACTTCTACAAAAGGTTTAAGAGAGTTAGTATTGGTGGTAAAACAATTTTTGAGGAGTAGAAGGCTAAACAATGTCCATGTAGGAGGATTGGGAGGTTATGCTACTATTATCTTATGTTATCATTTCTTGAGGATGCATCCAAGAGTATCTACAGGTTCCATGAATATAACCGATAATTTGGGAGCTTTATTAATTGAGTTCTTTGAATTATATGGGAGAAACTTCTCTTATGATAACTTGATTATAGCCATTGATTCTAGAACAGATCAACCAAAATACTTGAAGAAAATACATTATCCTACTTTGAACACTGGCCGTAACCCATTTACAATAGTTGTTCAAGATCCAGCAGATCCTGATAATAATATTACAAGATCTTCTTATAATTTAAGAGATATTAAAAAAGCATTTGGTGGTGCATATCAAATCTTAGTAGATAGGTGCTATTATTTGAATTCAGCTTCATATAAGAATAGACTTGGACAGCTGATTTTAGGAGATATCATCAAGTTTAAAGGTAAAGAAAGAGATTTCAATGACGATAGAGGTTTGGTGGTGAATAATGCTTTGGTAGATGATTCACCAGCCAAACAGCTAAAATCAAAAGTTGTAGAAAAGGAAGTAAAAGCTGTCACTGTGGATACTGATGATAATGAAGAAGTTGTTGAAGTAAGCCACAAGTACTTTTCAGATGCATCTGTTGAAAGTGAAGAAAATGAAACATTTACCAAAAACGTCCCAGAAACTTCGTCATCAAAACTTAAAGCCAGTGACTTAATCCTAGGAGTCAAAGATGATTCCGAATCTAATTCCAATTCTGATGGAGAAGTGCAAGTGATATCAGAAAAATCTGTAAATAAAGATACTAAAAGAGATTACTGGAGAAAAAAGGGTTGGAATATGGAAAATTAGTCCTCATTGTATTATATATTGTACATAAAGTAAAGCATTAGAAAATATAATTGATTAGCAACATTTATTAGCATTAGAAGTGAATTGATTGTTTAAGAAGTTGATGCTTTGGGATTTATTGGCTTCTTCTTCTTCGAGTTTTTGGAAGTAGTCTGTAAAGAATTGTTCTGGAATCTTGTCTATAATATCATCAAAAATCTGAGATATACCTTCACCACTTTTAGAACTAGTAACATAATGGTCAAAATCGGAATTTTCTTCAATAAACTCGCTGACTATAGAGCTGCTTATGTTACCAACTAAGTCACTCTTGGTCCCTACAAGAATTATTTTAATATTGTCCACATCACCACTATCATTATTTAATTTCAACTGATCAATCCAATATTTTCCCTTGGGAAAACTATTATCAATGTCTGTCAAGTCATAACATACTAGTGCCACTCTAGAATTTCTGTAATACATTGGAGTTAGCGATTTATATCTTTCTTGACCAGCAGTATCCCATATTTCGAACCGAATATTTCGATCACAAGTCTTGGAACTGTAATCTTTGGTGATAAAAGCTGCACCAATTGTGTTGGCTATATTGGTATTGAACTGGTTAGTGGTAAACCTATGTACCAACGATGTTTTTCCCACCGAAGAATCTCCTAATACCACTACTTTGTAGCTAGGGTTAGGAGTATTAGAGTCCATAAGGAGTTTAGAATTACGATGAGAAATGAGAAATTCTAGATAGAAAATATTAAAAAAGTTGTTAATAAAACCCACTTCAAAAAATGGAAATCGTTAATTATACATTCAAAAAATAAGCCTATTGATCATCTAAGTTCATATCATCTAATTCATCCAATAATTCATCAATGTCGATTTCAGGAGCATCATCTTCTTCAGCCATTTCACTCTGTTCTTCTTCAACTCTAGCAGTAGCCTCACTCTTATATAAATTAATAGCTTGTCTCATTTCTTCATCTTCTTCTAATTCTTGCAAGAATATTTCGTAATCTCTTTCTGCTCTTTCTTGTTCTTGTTTAGCTTGTCTTGAATCTTCATTACCACCGATTTCTCTATGTTCTCTTGCCATTCTCTTCAATTTCCATTTTCTGTTCTTAGATTTACGTGATTTTCTTGCATAGTGCTTCTTAACTAATACAACTTCTGGAATATTATCAGAATCTAATTGATCATATAAATCAGAATTGAAATTAGAGTTAGTTAAGAAGTATCCAAGACATGAATCACCAGGATGTAAAATAGCTCCAAGATGAGATCTGATATAATAAGAATTATCATTAACACCCAAATCACTTTCTCTAGAAACCGTTATATCAGCCAAAACATGTTTACCTTTAACATCACCAGTTGGTTCCACATCCAATACAACAAACTCAACTAAACTATTAACATTGACTAAAGAAGGAAATGGTGATCTCCAATATATTGGAGATTGTAAATCTGCAGATTGTAAGGAAAAAGGATCAATAAAATGAAGCATATTACTAACTTTAGAACATAAAACAAGTCTTGAAATATTACCTAAGGAATTGGCCAATTTCTTTGGAAGAACAACTAAATCATCACGACAAATAGGGGCAATTTCAACCGAGAATGCAAATTTATAAGTAGAAGAATTAGAATGAATATCTTGTGTAACTAATTCTTCAGCCTTTTTATACTTAGATGGAGTTACAGCTGATAAGAAATCCAACATTTTTACTGCATGATTCTTTTGAGAATAAAAGAAATCCAACCCATCACTAGATTCTTGAATGGAAACGGTGTCTTGATGGGCATTATGTTTTAAAATTAATTGTTCTAAGTACAAAAATGTTCTCTTATGAGGAACCTTTTGTCTAATCTGGACAGTGGCCCTCCAAGTATTTGGAGTATAAGATTTGGCACAGTCTGGACATTGCATGGCAATGACAACATATAAGACCTCAAAAGTTTGTTGAATAATTGTATTATTCATTGCTTCTCCTTGAACTGTAATCTTAATTCTAATACGACGACTATGAGGTTCAGTCCAAATAAAAGATGCATCGATTAATCTGACTTTGGTCAACCCTTTTAATCTTCTTAAACATAAAGCTAATAATTCTCTTGATTCTAATTCTGCTTTTATCCATTGACCAGGAGGTTGTAAAAATCTTTCACAATTTCTACAAAATGAAACATTTGCCTCTCTTGGAATACCTTGTGTAATATCTACAGTTAATTTGATACAGTCATAGCACATTACCATTCCTCCGCTACCATCCATGGGAACACCACAGTTACAACATAATACTGTTGCAGCTCCTTGGCTAATGTTATCAAGTTGAGTATAATTTGACATGCTGTTGCAGCTTGATTAGTAAAGGTTAGAAAAAAATTTAGCTCATCCTCATCTCTGATTTGTATGAGGAAAAAAAAGCTCCTGCACACCTTATTTTAAGTTGTGCGAAAGAATGAATTTATCTCGTTGACTAACAAAGCGAGAATGAGCGATAGAAAGAGGCTGGCATCGAGGCAGGATGTCAATGGGAATGTGAAAAAGTCCAAAGTCAATGGTGTGAAGAACGAGAATGATGCGAATGGTATGATTGATGAAACACTGGAGATGGATGGCGATATTGAAAAGCAACAACAAGAAGTCAAAGACGATACACAAGAGCCCAAGCTGGAGGAAGAAGCTGAAGATCAAGATGTGAAAGATGTTAAAAAAAATGAAGGGACTGTCAGCCCTAATAAAGGGGATGATGAAGATGACGAAGAAGATGATGATGAAGATGATGAAGCAGCAGAAGAAAGGAAACGTATAACTACATTCAAATTTGATGGAGTGGAATATTCATTTAAAGAGAGACCATCAGTAATTGAAGAGAAAGAAGGTAAAATAGAGTTCAGAGTAGTAAATAATGATGATACAAAGGAAAATTTGATGGTTTTAACGGGGTTAAAGAATATTTTTCAGAAGCAACTACCTAAGATGCCTAGAGAGTATATTGCAAGATTAGTATATGATAGAAGTCATTTATCTATGGCAGTTGTTCGGAAACCATTAACAGTTGTTGGGGGTATAACTTATAGACCTTTTAATAATAGGGAATTTGCCGAAATTGTATTTTGTGCCATTTCATCAACTGAACAAGTTCGTGGGTATGGAGCCCATTTAATGAATCATTTAAAGGATTATGTTAGAGCAACTTCACCAATAAAGTACTTTTTAACTTATGCTGATAACTATGCTATAGGTTATTTCAAAAAACAGGGATTTACTAAAGAAATTACTTTGGATAAATCGGTTTGGATGGGTTATATCAAGGATTATGAAGGTGGTACTTTGATGCAATGTGAAATGTTACCTTCTATATTGAGATACCTCGATTCAGGAAAAATACTATTGTTACAGAAAGCAGCAATTGAAAAGAAAATAAAAGAGAAATCCCATTCTAATGTTGTTAGATCAGGTTTACAAATTTTCAAAACAAATAAAGACACTAAATTAAAATATGAAGATATACCAGGACTCATTGAAGCTGGATGGCTGGAAGAAATGGATAAATTGGCACAAAAACCAAAAAGAGGACCACATTATAACTTCATGGTAACGTTATTATCAGAATTAACTAATCATCCTTCTGCTTGGCCATTTGCTACAGCAGTTAATAAGGATGAAGTAGGTGATTATTATGATGTCATTAAAGAACCAATGGATTTAAGTACCATGGAACAAAAGCTTGAAAATGATAAATATGAATCATTTGATCAATTCCTTTATGATGCTAGATTAATCTTTAACAATTGTAGGGCATATAATGCTGAAACAACCACATACTATAAAAATGCCACTAAACTTGAAAAGTTCTTGAATAATAAGATCAAAGAAGCTCCAGAGTATGCCCATTACTTAGAATAGTTTTATAACGAAATTTTAATGCCTTTCACGTCTAACCAGTTTTTGACTTGCCCTCTCGCGAATATTCATTTTGACAAATTAAAGTTATAATGGTCGCTACTGTCTATTCATATAAAGAATCCGTTGATGTGGCTGGTGCTCTTGCCCAACATGTATTAAAGCTTCAAGATAAAGCAATTGAACAAAATGGAAGTTTTAAGATTGCTGTCTCTGGAGGTTCATTGGGTAAAGTTTTGAAAAAAGCTTTGATCGATGATGAACAAGTTACTAATAAAGTTCAGTGGACAAAATGGGAAGTGTATTTTAGTGATGAAAGATTAGTTCCTATTGCACATGAAGATTCCAATTGTGGATTATTCATCAAACTGGTGACTTCTTTCTTGCCAAAAGATTCCCAACCAAAGATCGTTTCTATTGATGAATCCTTATTGACAGGACAAGATGGGCAACTTGAATGCAGTGAAGAATCCAAAGATTTAGAGATTGCTAAAGACTACGAGAAGAAGTTACCCAATGATCAAAAAATGGATCTTATCTTATTGGGATGTGGGCCAGATGGACATACATGCTCTTTGTTCCCAGGCCATGAATTGTTAAATGAAAGGTCAAAGTCCATTGCTTACATCAAAGATTCACCAAAACCACCTCCTAGAAGAATCACCTTCACTTTCCCTTTGTTGGAAAAGGCTACTTCTTTAGCTTTTGTAGCTGAAGGAGCTGGTAAAGCCCCTATTTTGAAAGAGATTTTCAATGATTCACAATCAAAATTACCAAGTAAATTGGTTAATGATTTGAACTTATCTGTTAGTTGGTTTGTTAACGATGATGCTATCAATGGTGTGGATATTCTTCCTTCTAAATACTAATAAACAATCGTTTTTTACATTCGACTCTCGATCTCTCATTTTTTTTTTTCATGATTTAGGAGAAAAATATCTAAATCCTAATGAGTGGTATGTGACAGATCTAATGGATCAAGTAGATTTTTACTAACATATTATGTAGCGTCATTAGGGGTAAGCTTATGGCTCTGTCCGAAGGCTAACACAGAATTGTATGAGAAATTGACTACGTTAATGAGTTCCTTAAATACTCTTTTTCCTAGTCTGCCTCCTAAATTCGATCCCCATGTTACAATCACTAGTAACATCTCAATTAACATGGAAAATCCACATGATGATGTCGATAGAGTATTATCAGCTAGTTCTGTTGCGATAAATTCGTTGCCCAAGGATCATTCCAAATTGATCACTTTGGGTAGAGTTAATAGTCAACGTCAGTATTTTAAGAAGCTTTACTTTCAAGCTATCAAGGATCCAAATTTACTTTCTTTCACCCGGATTATACGGGAATTGTTTGTAATACTCCCTTCAAAGATAGAATTGGAGAACCAAAAAGTTAACCCTCACTTATATACTAAAGATAGCCATGGAGTTCCTATTAAAAAACCCAAGATCCCTGAAGGAACAGTAACTAAAGAGTTAGATATGGAAAGATTGAAGAAAGAAGCTGCAATTGAGGCAGCAGAATGGTGTATGAATGAATATGATCCACATCTTTCGTTGGTTTACAGTGATATTTATCCGATAGATAGTGCCTTATGGCGAACCATCAATACTAGAATTCAAGATTATCTCGGTATAAGTGATTGTGATTCCGATGATTTAGTAGATAATGGATTGTCATGGAGTGGAAGTGTACTAAAATTGGTGCTTACAGAAGGTAATGTGAATGATTGGGTAGTTTTGGGCAGTGTAGATTTGCATTAGAGTTCGTTCATATTAATATGTAATATAATTTGTATAGTTTTATTAGAATTAACAAGCTTGAGTAAAATAAAAAATTTAAAAATAATGAAGGAAGCGAGGTTCGAACTCGCGCGGACACAGTCCAACAGATCTTAAGTCTGCCGCCTTAGACCACTCGGCCATCCCTCCAATTATGGTGTTGTAGGATGCTAAGTTCTTCCTCCGTTTGATATTCTATAGTAATATAGATTTCTTGATAGAATAATATTTTATCATTATGAAATAAATATGAATATTAAAGCTTCTTTTTGAATAAAACTCATTAAAATAGTAAAATATCTTCAATCTTTCAAACCTGCTAAAATTCTTTGAGTTTCTGGATACTGTCAAATTATTCAAGTTTGGCTGTTGTAAAATGTTAAAATTCGTTTTACTTGTATCAACAAACTTCTTACCATAGTTGAATTGTTTTGGGTAATTGTTAGAACCCAAGAATGCCAACAATTTTAAAGTAAATTTCTTTACCTCTTCATCACTCTTTAAGTCGAATTTTATATCAAACGAACATATGATGATTTTTTGGTGATTTTTAAGACAATATTTGACTATTTTTTAAATTCTTCATCATAGCTGTAATAATCACGAATTTTGCAAGAAATATATTTAAAATGATCAACAACGTATTAAAACTTCAGTTATAATAAAAAACAAAACTGTTAACTTAAATCATTTATTGAAATTTGGAATAATATTTACAAGAATTAGCATATATACAACTAAGTAGTAGCTTCTACTTTAACATTATAATTAGCAGCAGGCATAGCAGCCAATTCACCATCAGTGTAAGAAGCTCTGAAAAAAGAATAATGTAAAATAATGTCATCAATACTTCTTAAGTCAGGATCTTTAGCAAAGTCAGGATCAATAAAGAAAAAGACAGGCATATCAACTTCTTCACCAGCAGCTAATCTTTGTTCTTCAAAACAGAAACATTGAATTTTATTAAAATAACCAGCGGCTTGCTCTGGAGTCACTGAATAAGTCGCCATACCGATGATATCTTCATTTGACATATTTTTGGCTCTATAGAAGGCTAAAGCAGTTTCACCAGGAACAACATAGACTTCTCTTTGTAAAGGAGTAAACTTCCAAGGCAAGATACCAGATGATTGACAAGTAAATGATACTCTGATTCTCTTATTAGTATCCACTGGAATGACTTTATCTTTGGTGAACTTTGTAGCATCAGTTATAGGATTACCACCCCATCCAGTTCTCTTACAAAGAGCTCTGTACAATGGAACAGCCATAAAAGCCATTGCCAAAAAAACCACACCCAACGAAACAGCATAGTTGGTGGATGTTTGCATACGGTATTTCTGTTGTGCAATTCTCTCTTGCTGCATTCTTTCAAAGTTTTCAGCATATAATCTACTCTTTTCCTCTGATGAAAAGTTGGCCTTTGGCTTCTCTGAACTTTCGTTGAAAAGCTGATTTGAAAAATGGAAAGCTCTTGAAAGAGGCTGGATAACTCCTGTAGGCTTAATAGTAAATGGAAGCACTCTGATTCCCATCTGTGCTCTCTTTGAAAGCATTTTAGGTATGTTCAGCTTCCCTGCAAACATGATTTTAATAAAATTTTTTTAAAGTGGTGCGATAGTTGAAATATGGGTAAGAGAGTGTTTTTACTTAAAGTATGTAGTATTAGGATTGGGTAATAGTAGTTAATGTTTCCAATGCATAGGCATCACACATAGAAAGTAATTGATTGAATTCAGTATCAGAAAATGACAGTTTCAAGTAGCCAATGACTTGAATCAAATACTCTTTAACGTTAATAGTGAATACGGGATCAACTTTTTGCAATAATTCCATATATCTGAGTTTTTCTCCATTTTCTTTGATATCTGGATCCAAGTACCTATAGTCATCGATATCTTCGTATATAAGATCCAGTTGATATGCTTCTACCCTACCACTAAGATCTTCTTGAATTTCCTCTAAGAAAAGTAAAGTGTGTTTAATTACAGTAGGAAATAAATTCATAAAGATTGGATTTTTTAGTTTGATTAGTGAAAGTAAAGCAAGAAGGTTAACTTTTTTGTTTCTTGGGTTTCCATTATTAATGTAATATTCCACCCAAGTTTCCAAGAATTTGGATAAATCATCAGATAAATAATTTAACATTTCAGCAAATATTTCACTTGAAGCATAAGCTAATCTGGACAAAACCAAAAGAATTTTATTTGAACTTACAACAGTTTGGTTTTCATTCATAACGTAGGAAATCATGGTGTTAATTAATCCGCTTTCCACTACTAATTTCAAAAAGATTTCATTAGATGAGTTTTGAAGGAATAATATTTCCATCAATGCAATAAAAATACTGAATGAATCATCTCTCATATTTGGTAAATAACCAGATAATATTCTTAATAAATCACAGATAGAAACGTCAGAGAATAACTCCGGTGATAATAAACTATAGCTTCTGATTATTGATAAAATCATTGGTAAAACTTCTGTAGAATTCATCAATCCATGATTGATTAAAGGAAATAGCTCATTAATGGAATTCTTCTCTTGTTCATTGTATTGCTTAGGGAAAAATTGCATAACAGATAACCATAAATCGTATCCATCTTCACTAAGTAGCTGATAGTTTTCTTGTTTCGTACCATCACAACAACCATTTATCAAAGAAATTGATATTTCATGAGCCAAAACAGAATTTTCATTTAGACAGATTATCAAATGCTTTAATATTCTTATTAAAGAGTTTTTAAGAATATCTTCATGCAGCGATTCAGCATATTCCCAATATTTTGGAATGACAGAGAGTAAAGCCACTAATACATCATAATCTATTAATGGGTTACATCTTTCGATAATGACCGCCAAAGTTTTTAAAATGAATAATTTAGATTCAGTGAAATTCATTTGATCTAATATCTTAATCAAATATTCAATATACAAGTTCAAATATGGCTTGAAATGAACTTTGTTGAAATCCCAATCATCAATAATTGTTCTTAAACATTGAATACTACTTAATTTTACAACTTGATCATTAGTTTTATTAGTATCTGATAATAATTCAAGCAAAAATTTGTACACTTCAACTCTGCTTTCGGCAGAACAATCGATTCTCACCCATTCTTTAATTATTAGACATATTCTTCTTTTGATAACCTTGTATTCTACAGGATCATTTTTAAGTCCCATTGGAATAAAAATATCTTTCAACAATTGATTAAAGTTAACTTTATCAGCAATAGAGTCAGAAGATAATTGGAAACAACACAAAATAGAATCTTCTACTAAGATCTCATTTTGATTATTAAGTAGACTGTTTGATATCTTGTTCAATAAATACTCACTTAACTCATTCTTAAAGTATTTAATCAAATCTTGGAAAAAGTTCTCTGCACAAGGTCTTATTTGATATTCCCAACTCGATGAAATCTCTTCATTACACCACTCTTCTGGTTCAAGAAGCCAACTTTCCAAATCAGAAGGAGTCAAGACTAAGTACCAATTAATAATTAGATCACAAAGTTGCTCTATAACCAGTCGGTTGAAGAAGTTTGCTGTCAATTTTTGGATTGATAAATTAATTTGTTCTTTATCTTTAGGTTGTCTTAAAGTAATGGCACCTTTTTTAAAGATATAATTCATTAGTTTCTTCAATATCATAAAAGCTTTCAAAGCAATAACCTGCCAAAAATCATTATCTTCTGAGTTATTATGTATTTGTTCTGCATTTTGTTGAAGATAAGTCAAGTAAAAGGCAACTATATCATCACAACATGGAAGTAGTATGAAACTAGTGGGATTCACACTTATCAAATTGAAATAGAATTTGCTATAGCATTTGGCATACCTTTCAATCAAGTCAGAGGAGTATTTGTCATGTTCATTGATTAATACTCGAAGATGGTCCACACTAATTTTCAAGAACTCTGAAATTTCATCAACTTTGTTAACTTCTTCATAACTTTCAGGAATTAACCTTCGTAAATTCTTTAGTACCAAATAACAGATCTCCATTACCCCCAAGTCTAAAGATTGTGTCCATTCATGAAAGAACTTGAGGTATAGTTTTACTAGTAATGGAATAATGATTGGGCTTTTACTTTGCATGGCTAATCTGGATCTTCCTATCCTGACAGCAGAAATTGATTTGATAATTTGATTCAAGATGATCAACAAATTGTTAGTAGATGTCATATCATTCTTAGTGAAAACAAAATCCTGTAAGCTCTTGTGGATTTCATCGAATAAATCTGGCCAATCAGTAGGGAATTCAAATCTTACGATTCTAGCTATGGAATGAGCATTCTGGATTGATAACTGGTTATTTTTTTCTCCCAATAAATAAAATAACCTACTTTTAATCATTTGTTTCTCCTCTTTACTAATAGCATGGAGCCTAGAAGGTCTCCAGTACTTATCTATTCCATTTTTAAAGCAAATAATACTTAACCATCTGATTTGAAGTGGAAGTTCAGTATTCAAGTAAATAGACTGTAAAGTATAGAAATAACCAGGAGAAATTTCCCATTGCTTCAATTGAGCCTCTGCCTGCTGTTGTTGAGTATTCCTAGTGGATTCATTCGCCACAGTAAGTGTTGTAATCAAATTTGATTCATTCAACTCCATTCGCTGGATAGGTTTTTTTTTTCAGCTCATCTGCGCATATATTAAAGAATGATTGCAAAATAATCGACTGCAAATTATATTCTATCTATTTAACTTATTGTATTTAACATATTGTAGATGTATAGCTATACATACGCAGGAATATCTATAAAACCTTTGAATTATTTGGACTCCCATCTTTTTGATTCATCTCCCTCTTTCCATTCCTTTTCGGTATATCCCAACTCTTGTTTAACCTTTAAGACGGTTTGAGGATCTCCCATATTCTTGCCCAAATTGTCACTCAATTTGATGGATGAATTACCACCAGCTTCTTTCAACTTGATGACAATATTAAGAGGTTGGGACTTTATACTTGGAGCTGAACGAGACTTGAAATCGTTAGTGAAAAAAGTACCAATCCCGAAAGTTGGAATGAGTCCTAAACTTTTAGCTTTATCATGATACTTTATACATTTTTCGATGTTTAAAGAGTCACTAAAGCATATGATTTTTGAGTTATCAGGATATCCTAAAGATTTGTAATGTTGACTGATTATTTCAGCATACCTTTCTGGGTCACCAGAATCTTGTCTTACCCCATTGTAATAATCTGAATAAGGCTTTACAAAAAACTTTAAGAAATTCTCTGTACCAAAAGTATCAGTTAAGGCCAAACCACAATATTTCTCACCAAATGTACTAATCCAGTAATCCATTCCAAGTTTATTAGCATTAGTATAATCTTGACTAATTGAAGCTATTCCCATAAACCATTCATGTGCCACAGTACCTATTGGCTTCAAGTTGTAGTTTTTAGCAAGAAGAACATTTGAAGTCCCCAATAAGTATTTTGATTGGTCTGGATGTGAATCAGCATATTCTTTCAAAGCTTTAACTACAATATCATGAGCTTCAAAAGATCTCCTTCTTCTTGTACCAAATTCACTGAATGCACAACCATGATCAAAAAGTTGTTGACATTTAAGCTGTGCCAATTCATATTGGCCATCATAAGACCAATCAGTATCAACAAATTTGAAGTAAGCTTCTGAAACCAATGATAATATAGGAATTTCATATAAAATAGTAATCTTCCAAGGACCTGCCAATTCAATACCAAAATCCAGATCCTCTTCCAAGTATTTAACTTCAGATTCAGGATCCAATTTACACGTTTTTAAGAACAGCAAGTAATCAGGACTCAATTGAGGAAGTTCTTTAGCCAAATAATCGATTTCATCATCAGTGAACCGCAAGGAACCAAGATTTGAAATTTGTTGCTTTAACCAAGAAATAGCCAGGGAATTCAATTTCATTGATGGTGTACGGTTCGTGTAAGCATAAACTACGTCCACATCATTAAAGTGCTTAAACACAGCACATTGCATAAACAATTTATACACATCAGTATCAAGTAAGGAAGTGATAGTCATTGTTTAAAACTAAATGTGCGGATTTAATTGGCATTTATAGGTTTTAAAAATGACTAATCAATAAGATCAGCAATAATGATTCAGAGAAAGATCATTGATTGATAATAGAGTCACAAAGATAATGATTGATACAGTAGTAAAAGTATTCTAAATTAACGTAGATAAAAAAAGAATAGGAATTAACTCCCATTAAATGAGAGAGTTTAAATACCTAATCAATTTTCAAAATTTTATTATATAACTTTATAACAAGTTTTTAGCTTTGAATTCGTTTAATAAGGAGTTACCTAATCTTGCAGGGGATTTTTCAACGATAACACCAGCAGATTCTAAGGCAGCGATCTTTGATTTGGCATCACCTTTACCACCAGCGACAATAGCACCAGCATGACCCATTCTTCTACCAGGAGGAGCAGAAACACCAGCAATAAAGGAAACAACTGGTTTTGGAGAATCTTTAGTTAAGTTGTGTTGTTTTAAGAATTCAGAAGCTTCTTCTTCAGCGGTACCACCAATTTCACCAATTAAAATAATTCCTTCAGTTTCTGGATCATTTAAGAATAAAGTTAAAGCATCAATATAATTGGTACCTGGGAAAGGATCACCACCCATACCAATGACTAAAGATTGACCTAAACCAACTTGAGTGGTTTGAGCAACAGCTTCATAAGTTAAAGTACCGGATCTAGAAATAATACCAACTCTACCCTTTTTATGAATATGAGAAGGCATAATACCAATTTTACATTGTTCTGGAGCGATAATACCTGGGCAATTTGGACCAACTAATCTAGTTTTGGATTGACTCTTTAAGATTTGAGCGATTCTAACCATATCGTGTTGAGGAATACCTTCAGTGATGGCAACAGCTAATTCAATTTCAGCTTCAATGGCTTCTTCAATAGCTTTAGCAGCAATTGATGGAGGAACAAAAATACCAGTAGCATTAGCACCAGTTTCTTTCATGGCATCTTTAACAGTAGCAAATACTGGTCTATCCAAGTGAGAAGAGCCTGCTTTCTTTGGGTTGGTACCTCCAACAACTTTAGTACCATAAGCAATGGCTTGTTCAGCATGGAAAGTAGCTTGTCTACCAGTGAAACCTTGGTAAATAACTTTAGTATCTGAATTGATCTTCAAGTTTTTAATAGTTGAAGCGTAATTACTAGCAGGTTTAGTGCTACTTAAGTTACGAACGAATTGTTTATGAATCATTTTTATTGCAATTGCTGGGAAGAAACAAAAGATAAGTTTGTTGAAAAATTTAATTTTTCTCTGTCGATTCGGGTGGTTTTAGACCGCCGAGGTGTAGTGAGAAAAGGGATTAATGGATCATATGATAACTTTTGAGACAAGATGGCGATAGTTTGAGGGAGGTAGAGAAAGTTTAAGGGGGAGATGGTGGTAAGAATGGTAGGGATTCAGGGATAATGAGACAGAGATAGGATGATTAAAGAAAATGGTAGGGTAAAAGGGTAGAGGTGAAAGAGAGGAGCGTGGTAGGGAGGGTTCGGTCAAATGTGTACCGTGGTATTTGAATCCGAGAACGGGGGAAGTGGGGACGGACAAGACGCCGGGCGCGGTGAGAGGGATGGGGGAGTACGGCGGTGGACCGTGGTGCGTGGCGGTGGATCGTGGTGCAGGAGAACACGAAGAGATGGCGAGAGTGAAAATGCGTAAGCGAAAATGCCAATAAACTGAAGCTAGTCTATCAAACTACACACTATAAAAAGCCATTTATTTGGCCAAAAAATTTCCTCTACTTAAACCCCAGAAAAATCTCTAGTAGTTAAACAAAGACTTGTAATACAAACTTCTAGTCTCCATCAATTGCCAGTCTTCATTGCTTATCCACATCTCATTAACAACCTTCAATCTACCGTAAACAGATCCTCCTTTCCAGGTCAAATCTCTTGGGTCAAACTCTCGTGGTGGAGGTAACACTGTCACAGGTAATAATTGCCCCTTGTCTACAATGCTATCGATATAATCCAAATCAAACGAAAGTTGGCATTGATTTTCAATTTCTGCCATATCTTCTTCTGGAAGTTCCTCATCTGGTTTCATTCCTTTTGCAGCCAATGCTTCTGCCACTAATTTTCTTTGTTTAAATTCAACTTTAGTTTCTTGATTAGATATATAGCTGAAGATCTCCTCGGTGTTAGATGTGGAAAGAAATTTGGGTCTCCAAATATTGATTCTATCGGTAATTAGCATGTCATAACCATCTATTTTACTTAATCCTCCTCCTACAAAAAGCAAATTATCATAGAATTTCCGGACTTTGGAAAATTCAGTGGCTAACCCTGCATTTGTAATAGACTCAATAATGGCTTTTTCTAATGGGATTGAAAGCTCTTTTTCATTAATATCATGATTGGTAAATTTAGCTTTGGAAAAGGGATTAGCTGTTTTTAATGTTTTGATTCCTTCATTTAATTTATACAATAATTGTTCATCTGTTACATCGGTGAACATCTTTCTTTCCGCCACGTTAACTTGGGATTGAGAATATGGATTATGACATTTCATTGAATAATGATCTAATGATCTACTGAAAAGTCTATAAGAATTGTTCATTTTAATATCAAAGATCTTGGGAAAGAACAATCCAAGAGGTGATAACATCACTTCATCAAACACTTTGAATTCATATTTTTTGGTATTTTCAAAAGGTTTCCGTTTAAAAAAGTTGTAAATTTGTACAGCTATATCTGCATCTTGAAATGTAACAAAATCTTTCTTAAGATTTTCAATCATTTCCCAATCATAATTGTAATTCATATTCAATTCTTTATCTGGAAAGTGTTGTTGTAATAAAAATTTGCTGAAAGTTTCAGTAATATTATCTCCTCCAAAATTCAATTTAATTCTAGAATCATTAATAACAAGCCCTTCATCAACACATGATATGGTGGTGGTTTGACTTCCAACATCAATTATACATGCGCTTGAAGTACCAGCTCCAAAACTTGCAGCAACACTTTCTTGAATAATTCCAACTCTACCAAAACCAACTAATCTGAATAACATTTCCATCAAATTTTCAACCACCATTTTATCATATAAATCTGGGATAAGAAGAACACATTTGAACAATTTTGGTTGTTTAATATCGAGTTTATTCAATGCATATTGAACAATGTTAGTCAAATCTCCTAACAATTCTTGTTTACTTGAATATTCTTTTCCTTCATTAAATTTCCCATTCAACATTGGATATCTTAACTTCCATTCTTGAAATTTCTCACAAATCGGTAAGTTAAGAGCATCCTCCCCTACAAATACCTTTGCTTCCGGATATTCCTTAAGATCTATCCATTCTTTCTTATAAGGATCATTATGTTCTGGGATAATTTCAGGCTCTTGTTTCTTGTTGAAATTACTGGCTGTTTCTCTAGAGTTGGGTAATACTCTTCTTTTATAAAACCTCATTCTAGCTTTAAAATCTTTGGTCATTTCACCTTTAACTGCTTCGAATTCTTCTCCAAAGCTTACTTCGCCATCTTCAGTTTCCGTTCTAATAGGTGCAGGAGGCATATAATCATCAACTGTAGTGGGTTTCTTAATCGCTACCACTGTAGGAATGACTAATGGCGCAGCATCAGTAGCTTTTCCGATTCTGAAGTAACTGCTTCCTGGTTGTATGACAATAACATCACTACCAATTCTAGCCTTTTCAGTGCGAGATATCTCTGCTCCTTCAGCATCCTGTTCTTCAGCGTCAACATTCTCATCATCATCATCCTCATCTTCATCATCCTCATCATCGTTGACATTATCATCCTTCTGCTTCTTCATTTCTTCTTCAATGTCATTCAAGTTAAAATCATCAAAGTTCTTTGGTCCTTCATCATTTGTATCAGGCTTTTGTTGTTGTAATTTCTTGAGTTTCTGCTTCAACAACTTCTCTCTTCTCCAGTTCCGGATAAACCCAATCTGATCATCTCTTTTCAAATATTCTGTAAAGTAATTCTTTTGATTAATTAAAGGTATAGGTTTAATGTTAGTTAACGGAAAGCCATTTTGTTCTTCCACTCTCAGAATCCCCGTCTTCTTCAAATTAGAGGCAATCGTGGCGGCAGCCTTTAATCGTCCCTCTTTACGTTTCTGTAACACTTCGGCAGTTGGTTTATTGCCTTTCTTTTTCTTCTTTTCTGGCTCTTGGTCCATAGTTGAGTTTTGGTTTCTAAAAACTTTTCAAATCGCGAGGTTGGACATAATTATTACTATATACATTGGTATTTAATGAGGTTATTGGGTGAATTTCTTGAAGATTATACTACTATTAACACCACCAAACCCGAATGAGTTGTTAAGGGCGTAGTTGATTATTTTATCCCGAGATTTTTTGGCTACGTAATCGAAAATAAAAGTGGGATTTTGGTCCAATTGATCCAAGTTTAATGTTGGAGGCAAAACGTTATTTTTGAGGGCCATCACCGTCAAAACTGATTCAACTGACCCGGCAGCACCAAGAAGATGACCAATTGATGATTTTGTCGAGGAAATACTAAGATTATCATTATTTTTAAAGATATTGTAAATAGCTGTATTCTCTGCTACATCTCCAAGTTTAGTGGATGTAGCATGTGCATTGATGTAATCGATTTGGTCTGGAGAAACATTTCCTGTTTTTAAAGCCATCTGCATTGCCAATTGTGCACCTTCTCCTGTTTCTGGAGGGGCTGTAATATGATGTCCATCTCCACTTAATCCATATCCAGTTATTTCTGCATAAATATCTTTTGGATCCACTCCTCTATTCAAGGCATGTTCTAAGCTTTCTACCACAAGTATCCCACTTCCTTCACTCAAAACAAACCCATTTCTTTCTTTATCAAAAGGTCTACTAGCACCTTCAGGACTATCATTCATATTACCTATCACGGACCTTGCTCGTGCAAAACCTGCCAAAGCCAATGGATGAACACTTGCTTCGGTACTTCCGCTAATCATGACATCTGCATATCCATTTCGAACAAAATTATAAGCATCTCCAAGAGCATGTAATCCGGTAGCACATGCTGTAGAAACAGAATGATTGGGTCCTTTTAATCCGTATTTAATGGAGATATTTCCTCCAGCCATATTAGTCAAAAGCTTTGGAATGAAGAATGGTTGTACCTTTTTGTATCCATTTGTCAGAAACAGTACACTATTTTGGTAAATATCATGAAAAGAACCAATTCCTGATCCCACATTCACACCTATTTTGGTTAAATCTTCCAGCTCAAAATCGAGTTTGGCATCCAAAACAGCCTCATCTGTCGCTACCATAGCGTATTGGGTGAATAAAGCTAACCTATTTTGGTCACTTTTACTAAAATGGTCATCTGAATTCCACTTATGGTTAGTAATATCTCCATTAGGTACTTTTCCCACCACTTTACAGGGGATTTGCAGCCATTCTGGCTCGGGAAATCCATTCGTAGAAACGAGTCCACTTCTCCCTGCGACTATTCCGGACCAAGTACTCTTTAAACCCACACCTAAAGGGGTAATAGCTCCCAAACCTGTCACTACTACTCTAGTCATAATGGAGACTTTAGGTGAAAAACTGAGAGAGGTTATCACATGACCAAAAACATCGCATTAATAAGCACGTGACATCATTTAAAGTTAAATAAATATTCATTATCATTATATACTATTATCTAGATAGCATTCTAAACGTTTGGAATCACCTACGATCCAGTTAATTTCATTTTCAACTAAATCGGGTGGTAAATCTTGATCATTACACAAATTGATCCATTTTTCGAAATCTGTCAGACCATGCACTTCATAGTTGGTTATTTTGTAGTTGCAATTATTTAAATATTGACACAACTTTAACTTTTTAAGGTTTTGATTAGGAAATTTAGCTTTATTAGCTCTTTCAAATTTGGATTGATCTGCAAGAACACTTTTATAGGTTAAAAATGCTTGTTGTTTATGAGGATAATCACCTGTGAATTTGTCCTTTAAATCGATAAAATGTGCTGATTTCACCTCAGATTTTAGTTCAAATAATTGGTTCATAAATAGCTGTTTTGGAGAAGGATACTTTAACTGGTTGGGAGCAATTTGATTTTTAGCCCAATTGTCGTAAATTTCTTGTTTCTGGTTGAAGTTGAGCTTATAAAAAACTGGCCATTTGATTAGGTCATTGATTAAGTCTTCTTCCACAATTGAGTAAGGATCGTATATGTTGATTTTCGACTTTAATTGATCAAGAACCTCGGAAAAGTCAATATTAGACGAGAAATCGTCTTCCGATTCCAAATCAGAGGAGCTGTTGTTTAACACCAGATTGACAATATCGTCCAAATTGTGTTCGATGGCAGCCTGGGGAGAACCAGGAACCGATTCATCTGAGGACAGGTAGCCTAGGAGGAGATTATTGGGAGCAGCGTCGCCGTCAGCATCAGCATTACTACCATCAGTATTACCAGTAGCATCAGCATTGACATTAGCGTTATTACCATCTGTATTAACAGCAGCATCGGCATTATTAGCGACACCATTACTACCCTCAGCATTGACATCACCACCAGCATTGACATCACCACCCCCCTTTTGTCCTTCCTCGGTTGTCTCACTTTTCTCAATCTTCAACCCCCTGGCAACCGCAAACAAATACGCCAAATAATCAAAGTCAATCTGACTCTCATCTACTTCTTCTGGCATCGTCCAACTCTTTCGTTGGTCTTGATGATTATAGTAGAAGTGACTCCCATCTCCAATCACAATCCACCATGGCTCTACTCGGTAAACACATTGATACATAATTGCGCATCAACCAGAATCACAGCCATATATAAGCATCAGGCGTGGCATCACCACATTCACCCCACCAAGCTAGCTCGTAATAAACTCTCATAATTAACGGCCCCCACCCATTTTTCCGAACAGTGAAGTGTGGGGTGGCTCCTCAAGCTTAAGCCCGTGATAGTGACAACACTAGTCATTTGATTCAATTGTTAAGCACTTAATTGGCTGGGTGAATGGGGTAGGGATTAAAGGATCCTGTTAACCGCATATTCTGTTTTAAAGGAAATTTCAAGAGGTTCTTAAAGTTTTTTTTTTCTTTGCTTTTTTAGGTGATTAACATTTTCACAGACATTTTATCAGTAGTATCCTTATCCTTATCCTTCTCTTCATCTTTAATAGCTTTCATAAATTTTTTCAGTTTTCTTAGTCTATTAATGGATTTTTCCAGTCCTTGATGGAGATTTTTAGCATGTCTAAGTAATAAATCTCTTCTACTAAACGGCCTATTGCATATTCCACATACAAACGGTTTTAATTTATTATGAGTAGACAATATATGTCTGGTTAAGTGCTCATCTCTGGTGAAAGCTTTGTCACATTTTAAGCAATTGAATACTCTTGAATTGCCGCTGGGTGTTTTGGATCCAAAATTGCTCATGGTGGAATAAATAAAAAATCTGGGGTTATTTAAGTTTCGGGGGGCCTGTCAAGTTTATATAGTTTTTTTTTTTCTCTACCAAAAAGGCGGGGGGAGGGGGGATGAGGTGGGGAGGTATATAGCTTGAGATTCCAGAGCAGTTTCTACAGGGCGAAAAGTGGGAAGTAAGGAGGAGAATAATACAGTAATGTAGAGTCAGCTGAAAAGCGTATATGATTTTGGATCTTTTACAATTATGAGTAATTCGAATGTATTTTGAATTTGAATGTATTTAAACTATGAATGTAATTTTATTTTTCAAGGGTTCACATCTTTAGTTCTCAACGGTGGAAATACCTTTAGAATGGGAAATGGACCACGGAATTGTAAAGCATTAAATTGCCAAAGCCTATTCAATAACTGAACGTGATTCGATATATTTGAAAGATCGACAGCCACTCGTTGCCTGGCAATATGATTTCAGACTATGAGCCTCGTCATGTTGCAAGTGGGTTTTTTACTATGCGAGTCTAATCTTAAATTTAATATCACAAGGACTTACGGAACTTGATAAATGTTTAGCTTGTTGAATATACCTCCTTTAACCCTTGTGGTTACTGGAAGTATTTCACATAAACTACTAGCATATCAGTCATGGCAACTTTTCCTGCTAATAAATTGTTCAAATCATTATCAAGCATTTCAAATACATAAGGATTAAGAAACATTTTACTCTCAATCTTCAAATTGATAATATTTGTAAGTAAATTACCTTTACTGATTGTATCAGAACCTTGTTTAAGGTTTACTAAATTATTTAAGCAACTGAATTTCAAATCTTTTCCATTGATGATGAAATTTGGTTTGTAGAAATACTTGACAAGTTGATAAACTATAAATGCCGAAGGACTAATGGCTACAATTCCGAGTAATAATTGCTGTGATTTAATCAATTTATCAATTCCATTGATTACCAAATCTCCATCGACTTTTGTCTTTTGGATTTGAATTAATATGCTTCTAATTAAGGTTCCATTAATAATGTTTTTAATAGGCTTCTGCATTTCTTGTTCATATTTAGACATCAAAAGTGTCATATCTCCCGACTCTATCTTGGACCGGAGCTCTGAATGGTCAAATTCAACTTTATTATCTTTCAAATATTGTTCTACCATTCTTTCAAGTGATTCAATACTGCTGTTCAAAGAATCTTTGGCCATAATTATATTGCTATCTTGCTTGATAATATTAACAACATCTTTCACTGGTTGTATGATCCAATTTTCATAGAATCCCATGGCCACATCTCTAACATTATTTTCAAACCAGCTAATAATTTCATTTCGATTGTGAATAATTTTCAATGATAATAATGGCCCTAAAAAGATGGTTAATGTGATTGGAATCCAATATTTGACAGCAAAAGTTGGTTCAATTGATTCAATTCGTTCAATTTTGTAAGAATCTGCATCTAATTTATCCAAGTTTTCCCTGTTTTCGTAGATATCTCCCAATTTTGCATAGTTTTCTCGTAATTTATCATTAATGACAGCAATATTGTCATTAACATCTTGCTTTATAATCTTTAAAAGGTTGAAATCCTTGATAAGTTGAATATCCCAATTGTTTGACTTAAGTTTGTTGAATGCCTTGTGAATATTGATCGGAAGAGTTTGTAATCCATAATAAATCTTATGTATCCACGATAATTTAATCTTATTCCAATACTTTAAATTTTCCCGATAAACCAATGTTTGATGAACCAAAAGATTGGTAATTGTGCTGAAATGCTTGGTTTCCTTTGATATGTATGCATTGATGATGTTATGCTTATCAATCTTACGAGATAAGGTCGAAGAGTTGAAAACGTCCATGATGTCTTAAAGTGAAACAATAATCTCAAATTGAGCAATATTGCTATGTGAGATTTAAATCATACTGGATAGGAAAGGAAATAGAAAATGATGTTAAATCACTGTTGAGATAGTGATAGTACAAGAGAAGGAACAGAAAGAATTATAAGGCCAAAAAACTCAAAAAAGCCCCAAAAAACCTAAAAAAACCATTATGTTTGAGCTAGTATTAATTTGCCAAATCCTCTAACCAATCATCACTTATATACGTTATGCTTTATTCGATTACATATTTCTACTTATTCGTATTTCTACTTATTCGTCATCTTTTTGATCTAATACACCGGTGTCTTTTATCAATAATTCAATGTCGTTATCACTCCAAATTTTACGAACAATCTTATCACCAACTTTGGATAACGTTGCAAATTCCAATTTTTCAGCATTCATATTGGATGAATCCATGGTTTTAGATAACACTTTAATGGCCAATTCACAACCTTGTTTTAAAGTCAAATCTTCTTTATAATCTTTCTTTAATAAAGTTTGAGCAGCAGAATTATTAGCACCAATACTAGTAGCTTTCCAACCACTATAGTTCCCAGAAGGATTGGAAGTATATAATTGAAATTCATATCTATCATCATAACCAGCATACAAGAAACTAACACCAAAAGGTCTTAATCCACCATGTTGAGTATAACCTTGTTTCACATCACAAATCTGTTTGATCAACATTTCACAAGGTATTGGCTCATTGTAAGTCTTTAAGTATTGCTGTCCATATACTCTAGCACTGTTAATCAAGATAGAAGCATCTGAAGTCATACCTGCAACTGCTGCAATCATTTGATCATTTATAATGTATAACTTCTCTGCCAGTCCGTCGTTATCTAACAACTTAGATGTGAACTTCTTTTCACAGGCTAAAACTACTCCTTCATTAGTTAATATCCCCATGGCTGTACCAGCATTAGAAATTGCTTCTTGTGCATATTCAACTTGATATAATCTACCCTCTGGGGAGAAGATGGTGGTTCTGGAATCGTATCTTCTACTCATTGCCACTGAATGATTTTTTTATTTGGCCAAACTCGCGCTTTATTCAAAATACACTTTAAAAATGAAGGTGTTTGTAAGTTCGTTAAATGTTCCCATAGGTTATACGACGCCACCTTTTCCTCTGTTATATTGGCCATTTGGGAGGACGGAACCTCAATACTCACAGCTGGTGCTTTATTATACACGAGATGTTTGGTCTTTTACAGTCATTTGGTATGTTATTATATTTGTATCATTCTATTCAGTGGCAGCGGCCATTTCTTGTATCAATAGTGCGATTCAAGGGCGTAGAAAGGACGCATCTGTACGGCGAATCTTGACTCAGATGGTATTCTTGGCTGGGAGCTTTTTAGTGGGTGCACTTTGCATGTCTTTTGTCAGTGGAACCGTGGTAGGGTTGTTATTATCAGTGGTGTATCGTGCGGGCTCGATGACCATGAGTACTTGGATCCCTTTCACTTGGGCTGCTGTGGGGATTCTATACGATATCTGCTCTAGTTACTCTACTAGTCAGATAACTTTGTAATATATAAAGAGTATTTTGGGTGGTTAATAATCTGTTATTTGTCTCTCTTTATCTACTAGTCTGAGTCTCACTTTTAATTTTTTCTTGTGTAATGTTTGATTTCATAGAGTTCCCAAAGTTATACGCCCAGTACAAATTGACTAAGGATTCAGAGGCTTTAAAGAGGTGTAAAGCGACTGCAGAGGATTACAAAATATTCAATTCCAAGCTTAAAACTGATAATTTCGATTTACCGTACGATTTAACAGTGTTGGATGAACTTGAAGAGAAATGGTTTCAAGTAGTTAATAATAATGAACCTGTGTTGTTGGATGAGATAAAAGACACTGTAGGATGTTTTTATGTGGCAATGGAGTTTAAGAGGCTTGTATCTCTCTTAAACAAACTCTTATTGCTGAATAATACTGCAGAACTTCTTAGTTGGTTATATATTACATTGATTTATCAACGTTGGTTTGCAGATGATGAGATTAATCTAACCAAGAATATAGCTGCAACAAAAAAGAAGTTAGATACATACCTGTCCAAGAACAAATTGTCTCCAGAGTTATCTAAGCAATTCCTTTTAATGACAATTTTGGGCAATTTAAATAACTTTAAAACTGAGTTCAATATTTGTCAAATAACTTTTGACAAAGATATTTCTTTACAAGAGCTTGACGTACTTAAATTTGGTGATGAATACTTAATTGTGATGTTGGTGGTGTTTTTACTCACAAAGCCGTTTACTAGTATACAATTTTCAGATGAATTAATGGAAAGGTTGGCTGTTATAGCCCCTAATCTACTTAATCTATTAACCAATTTGAAGAAGTTCAAATTACTGGACTTCTCCAATATAGAGGAGGATCTTAATAGAATTGCATTTCTTAATGATAGTAATGTGTTTATTCAATATTTCGAAACAATGATTAGATACAAATGGTTCTTGAACTTAATGTCTTTCACGTCCAAAATATCTGCAAAACAAGTGCAACTGTTACAATTAACTAATAAAGATCAAACTCAACATTTTATATTCCTTATAGCGTCCCTTAATTTGAATAGGTATGGAATCGGTTATAATTTCCAAGAAGAGTATTTCTATAATAACCCAACTAATAGTGATAATATGAAATTGGATTTGGGATATGAAATGAATAAGATAAATCATCTTTTAACCAGTCAAAAACATATTTTAAATGTAACAAATGAATTAATTAATCAATATGTTGATTTATGATTGCATTCGAGACAACTCCACTAGATGATTTATGATTGCATTCGAGACAACTCTACTAGATGATTTATGATATGCATTATATCAAGCCTACCTTTGAGAGGATCAAACTTGATATCACTTAAATCAAAATTGATACTTTGATTTATTAGCATATTTGCTATATAACATGAAATCATTATAAGATAAACTCCACAGTCATCGAAATTTGATTGTTGTTCTATCTTAGTATACTTAACTTTCATTCTGTTGGATATTATACCTTGTTTTGCAAGTCTATCAACAATTTTATTGATCAAAAGCTTATTTTCTGTGTCAGAATCATCCATCATTGAATCATACACAAGAATACTTTGTTCTAGGATATTGAAAACCATTAAAAACCAATGATCTCCTTCTTCAGTCTCATTTACAGGCAAAAATATAAATTTACAGGACTTGAAATCTTTAGAATCAAGAATATCATGTTCAGTAAAACTTATCAATTGAACAACAGCTGGTGATATCAACTTTACATACTTTTTATGATGCTCCAACACAGTTTCAGTGAGATATTCATACACTAATGAGATGATATTATCATTTATCCATTCCCCTGGTAAGATTTGATCCAAATCCGTCGTATATAATGCTACTGATCCATATTGAATTAGTTTGGTTTCTTCTTTACCAGCTAGTTTTGAATATATTTTTTTTATTTGCGTTCTTATCAATGGTTGAGCAGTAGTGTTCACTTCAACGGTCGCTTCTGGTACTTTTTGCAATCTTTGCTTGAGTTTCCTTTGACTTATTCGGATCTTTTTTTGTTGTTTCTCTAATCGTTTCTGTTGTTTGGTTTTCTTGGATTCGGGTAAGGTTTCGGCAACTTCTGTAGTCTCTTGTTCACTTGCAATAATCGAGGAGTATGAAGGTAAACTGTCAATTCCAGTAGTTATCACACCCGAATGCTTCTCATTGTTCACGCTATGATCTATACAAAACCCTTTGTATTCATCAAGAACTAAAGACATTTATTAAAATTCGCAAAAAATCCATCAATGATATTTAAGAGGTTTCTTAGATCTAGGCCTGTAATTCCATACAAGTTGGGTCAACCAACGTATGAAACACGTCCTCACTATATTACGAAGCCAGGAAATCTAACTCCAGGGATTTCAGCATTGGAGTATTATGAGAGAAGATTGAAACTTATCAAAAACTTACCAAAGAATTCTGCTACAATTTTAGTGGGAAATACCATTCAACATAGCAGTGGCTCGGTATTTTATGATTTTCAACAAGAGAATAACTTATTCTATTTGACAGGATGGTTAGAACCGAACTCTGTGGGGATTTTAGAGAAAGTCAATGACAATGGAGATGAAGAAGATGTTGTATTTCATATGTTAGTTCCACAGAAAAATCCTCTGGTAGAGATTTGGGAGGGTGAAAGATCAGGGTTACAAGGCTGCTATGAAAACTTTAACCCTGATTATGTTGAAGATATCAAGAATTATAGAAGCTATCTTACCAAGATCTTGAAACGGAATCAATATATATTCATTGATAAGAAACAATATAATGAATATAACCAATTTTTTATGGTCAATAAGCATGAAAATAATGATAATATCAATGAATTGGTCCAGTCTCATAGTACTAATAGATTTGTGAAGCCTATAACACCAGTGATTGCCAAACTTCGAGAAGTTAAATCTGCTTCCGAGATAAAAGTGATGCAAAAAGCTGGAACCATTAGTAGTCGGGCTATTAACAAGGCCATTGCTAAGGTTGGTAGTGAAGATCCTTTGAAAAGTGAGAAGTCATTGGCTGCTTATTTGGAGTATGAATTCATAAAGGGTGGTTGTGATAAACAAGCTTACATACCTGTAGTTGCAGGAGGAGAAAATGCTTTGATTATTCATTATACTCGAAATGATGATTTGTTATATAAGGATGAATTGGTTTTTATTGATGCAGGAGGGAAGTTAGGAGGTTATTGTGCTGATATTTCTAGAGCTTGGCCCAACTCTGGAGTATTTTCAGACCCCCAAAAGGACATTTATCTGGCAGTTCTTGCTGTTAACAAAGCCTGTATTGAATTATGTTTTGAAGAGAACCAAATGTCATTAAATGATATTCATGAATATAGTGTTAACAAATTACATTCTAACCTTAAGAATCTTCCTGGATTCCTGGCTGTTTCAAGAACAGATCTATCAAGGTATTTATACCCTCATTATATTGGTCATCATTTAGGTTTAGATTTACATGATATTCCAAGCGTACTGAAATACAAAAAATTGGTTGCAGGAAATGTAGTTACCATTGAACCGGGATTGTATATACCAAAAGATGATAAGTGGCCAAAGCATTATCAAGGAATTGGGGTTAGAGTGGAAGATGATGTTGTAGTTGGAAGAAGTAGTAAAGATATTATAAACTTGACTAGTGGTTGTGTTAAAGAAATCGCTGATATAGAAGCTTTAATAAGAAATGGTAAATGTACAACACCAGGGATTTATGATGAAAAAGTTGACTTGATTATAGATTAAACCAGATTTCTAGGTATTCTTGTATATATATATAGTATATATTATCATATATTCCTTCACTATTTACACGGTTAAACTCTTTACTAAAAAGTCCTTTACTGGAGAGACATAGTTGAAAGCTCTGAGACCAAAGTTTCTAACAAGCTTCACTGGATAGACATCATTGGAAAAAAGCTTATGTAATTTATCACAGACTCCTATCACTGCATGATTAATTGGGAAACAATTACTATAGTAAGGTTCCAATACTAAGGGAGATCCAATATCCAAGCCACGAGAAACACCCTTCTCGATAGCTTCTGCTAATTCATGTACATCATTTTGACCCAAGTTGAGACCTTGGCCCGCTAAAGGATGGATAGTATGTGCAGCGTCCCCTACTAAAGCTACTCTTGGTTGAACATAACTATCAACATGTGCCATTCTCAATGGAAAATTGCCTCTAGATCCTGGTTGTAATCCGACAATGGTAGGAAGTTCAATATCTTCATTCGTATTGGTGAACTCTTCTAATCTCCATTTCAAGTCTTCAATTACAGAAATATCATTAGGATCTTTTGCTAATTTATCAAATGCATATTTTAAATCAGTTTCTTCTAGTCTTAATCCAGCATTTAGTAATGTGATAAAGATCTCATCATTTGTGACTGCTCTTAAGATATTGGCTTTGTCATTTTTCAAGGACCATACAAATGTTGCCTTATTGTCTGGTAATGGTAAGATAGCTAAAGGACCTGTAGTTAAAAACCTTTGCATTAAGGTCAGATTACTAATGGAATTCAAAGTCAACACACCGACCAATCCCCAACTTTCATAACTCCAACCTCTAGATTCAATCCCAGCATACTTTCTAACAGGTGAATTACCTCCATCAGCACCAATCAATAATCTAGTTTGATAAGTTTCTCCATTAGACAATTTCACTATTGGCCAATCAATATTCTCATCAGTACCAGGTGTGATACTTTCAACTTTAACATTATCAAGTAAACAATCCTCTACTTCTAATTCCTCGATTCTCATAAGTAAAGACTTTTGAATGTTTAAGATTTCACACATGGCTCCCATAGGATTATAGTCAATGGAATCACTACCGAAAACAACAGCCGAATCATGACTTTCAGAGTCAAAAACTGCAACTTTATCATAGAATTGCATTCTTGAGTGATCCAAGTGATCAAAGCTTCCCATTTTCTGCATGTATTTCATGGATTTAGTGGTTAAAGAAATGATTCTATTGGAATACAATTCATCATCGAAGTCTCTCACTTTGGATAAATCACTTCCTTCAATCAACTTACACAGTAAATGCTCGGTTTTCGGGGAGTTCTTTAAACTTGTGAGCATCGATAATCCAGCAGGACCTCCTCCAACTATCAATACATCCAAAAACTTGGGCACTGTGTGGTTGAATCGCTTGTGAATTAACCTGAACATGTTTAAGTTTTTTTTCTTGTTGCGAATCGTGCAATTTATGGGGAGAATTAGTTGGAAGAGGGCTTTGAGACAAAATTGTTGAAGAAACTGGAAGGGAGTTGTACGTTCAAAGGGGAAGCTTGGGATTCTTGCTTATTTATGAATGGCTGAGTGATTGGAATTGAGTGTAGAGGAGGTTGGTAGCGAAAGCAATGGCTGCAAATACCACTGTGTGTATAAAGCTCGCACGTATAGTTAAGAATGTCTGTAGAGGGTAGGCTGTAGGTATCTGCTCTTACTGGTTAATAAGTCTATATGTCATAATAAATCAATTACCATAGAAACAAAAGCAAAATACAATAGTTGTTAAACTCAGAACATGAGTATCTTTATTATCCAAGTTCAAATCTCCTTAGCAGAGCTTCGTTCCTCATGGCCCAATGGTTAGGGCGTCTGGCTACGATTTTGTAACCACTTCTGGAACCAGAAGATTCCAGGTTCGAGTCCTGGTGGGGAAGCTCACTTCTTTCTTTTTCTTGCTGCGACATCCGGCCACTTCCACCACGGCTCGTATTGCCCCACGCCTATTTTTCGCTGGGGCTCGGTTCAGAAGTATTGCTTATCACAATTGACACAATATTCCAGATAAAGAGTCCATTTTTACACTAATTAACAAGCCTAATCGTAGTAAATACCATCTTCCATATTAGCCAATTGACTCTGGCTTCTTTATGAACTCTTTTTCGACTCTAATCTCGCCTTATTTTTCTCTCCCCAGATTGCTACCAAACCTTAAGGGTTCTCGCATTTCACAAATCCCTGGAATTTAGCAAACAGTAGCCATGGATTCAAAGACAGTTTTCCTTAGGCTTGATAATCAAGGTCGCCCCGTTAACAACAGATCTGTGTCCAATGGAGTGTTGATTCTACCATCGATCCCGTTACCGGAAGATTACCAGACCGGAGACGTTATCTTTAACTTACATTTGATTCTCAATGCTGCTTCTGCCGTTAGTGAAAATGCTATTGTTTATCTGAATGTTTGCAAGGATTTCTCCAAATTTGATAGGAATAAGTACCAGGAGTTTCCAATTACCACCGACTTCCATAAAGATATCAATGTGAAGATTCCAATCTATAGCAGTGGTTGCTACAACTTCTATATTAAGTATGGGGATAATCAGAGAACTGATAAATTTTATTTTACAGTTCCACCTAATCTTCGAATTAATGGAGAATTTGTGGCTTTCAATTCCATCAACATTCAATCGGTGGTTTCCAAATGGATTGGTCCACTTACTGATTGGGATAAGTTATTCAAAGAGATTAATTATAAGGGTTACAACACTATTCATTTTACTCCTTTACAGCATAGAGGTGAAAGTGATTCTCCATACTCTATTTATGATCAATTGAGATTAGATCCAAACCTTTTTGAGTCTAATGATCAGGGAGTTAAGTTTATCAATGATTTGATGAAGAAGTATAACTTAATGTCATTGACTGATGTTGTATGGAATCATACAGCAAATAATTCTGATTGGCTTAATGATCATCCTGATGCTGGTTATAATGAAGATACTGCTCCTCATTTGAATGCTGCCATTGAATTGGAAGATGCTCTTTTGGAATTTTCTCCGAAACTTGGTGATTTAGGTTTACCAACAACTATTCATAATATTGATGATTTAAATAAAATTATTGTTGGTATTGATGAACATGTTATTTCACCATTAAAGTTGTGGCAATTTTATGTTTTTGATAAGCAAGCTACTTTGAATGATATTTCTGGAGTTCTTAACAATAATGAGGATGTAGCAGATGTTGAACTTCCCGAAGATCTTGATTGCTCTGATATGAAATCAGTGGCACTGTTTGTTTTGGAAAGATGTAATACAAATGATAAAGGAGTGGTTTTGGAAAAAAGATTTTCTAATACGTTAAACCCTCTGTTATTCTTGGGAGTTCTTAGAGCTTTATTTCATCAAGATTTATCAGATATTGAATTTAGTGCTTTAGAAAACACAGCATCAAGAATTGTTGATGAAATTAATGTGGATTTGTATAAAGCATATGATGATGACGTTGCCACCATCAAAGCACAAGTTAAAGACAGGATTAGATTCTTAAGGTTAGATGAAAATGGTCCAAAATTGGGAGAAATCAATGAAAAGAATCCCTTGATTGAAAAATATTTCACTAAAGTGCAACATAAAGGTAAAACTTATTCTTTAGCCAATAATGGATGGATTTGGGGTGGGAATCCATTGGTTGATTTTGCTTCTGATGAATCTAAAGCTTATTTAAGAAGAGAAGTTATTGTATGGAGCGATTGTGTGAAGTTAAGATATGGTACTAAACCGGAAGATTCCCCTTATTTATGGAAAAGAATGCTTGAATATACTCAATTGTGTGCTAAAACCTTTAATGGATTTAGAATTGATAATTGTCATTCAACTCCTTTACCTGTAGGAGAAGCCTTATTGGATGCAGCGAGAAGAGTTAATCCTGATTTATATGTTGTAGCGGAATTATTCAGTGGAAGTGAAGAAATGGATAAAATATTTGTTGAAAGATTAGGTATAAACAGTCTTATTAGAGAAGCAATGCAAGCTTGGGATGTCGGAGAGCTTTCAAGGCTAGTTCATAAACATGGTGGAAGGCCAATTGGTTCTTTTACTTGGTTACCATTAGATGAATTTTCTTATCCTGCTTCGAAAGAACCAGATACTGATATTTTACCACTCCCTAAAATTTTAAGTAACCAAGCTCCACATGCATTATTTATGGATTGTACACATGATAATGAAATGCCGGCTCAAAAGAGAACTGTGGAAGATACTTTGCCTAATGCAGCATTAGTTGCCTTTTGTTCTTCTGCTATTGGTTCTGTATTTGGTTATGATGAATGTTATCCAGAGTTATTAAATGTTGTCACTGAAGATAGATTATATGACTATGGAAAAAATGGTATTCGTGATATTAAGAAGAAGTTACACAACATTAGAAAATCATTAGCCGTTGAAAGTGAAGATATTTTAAGAGATCATGAAATGTACATCCATCATGAGGGTGATTATATTACTATTCAAAGATATAATGCAAGAACAGGTGAAGGATGGTTTTTGATTGCTAGAAGTAAAATGAGTCAAGATACATCGTATCAAATATTAACTCCTGTTGAATTGGTTGGAACTGAAGCCAAATTAGAATTTGCACATACCTTAACGAAGACTGGTGATTATAAAAAGGATGATAAGTATATTACTTCTATTCCTGTTGAAGTGAAAGATATTGAAATGCCACCTGTTGAAGTTCATGAAAATAATAAAAGAAGTGTTATCAAAGTTAATGATTTATTTGTTCCTGGATCTATTGCTGTTTATTCCACTGTGAATCCTGGAGTTAATATTGAATTAGATGATTTTGTAAAGAATGGAGGAATTGCAGCTACTATTGATATGGACTTATATGACTTGAATTGTGCTATGTACAGGTGTGAACCAGAGGAAAGAGACGCAAGTAATGGCAATGAAGGATGTTACAATATCCCAGGCTATGGAACCTTGGTATATAGTGGATTTGAAGGTTGGAACTCTGTGTTGAAACAAGTTATTTGGGAAAATAATTTGGCACATCCAATTTGTAATCATTTAAGGGATGGACCATGGGCATTGGATTACGTTGTTAATCGTTTAGATAAATATTTGGACGGATCTTCGGGTCTAAAAAAATTTCAAGATTGGTTAAGGTCAAGAATTGATGCAATTAGATTTGTTCCAAGCTACCTAAGACCTCATTTCTTTGCTTTAGTTGTTGGAACTGCTTATCAAGCATGTAGGTTCAGAAGTTTGAGGTTATTGGGAGGTCAAGTTCAAACAGCTACTAATTTTGTTCAAAGTTTAGCATTAACTAGTATTCAAATGTGTGGCCAAATGAATAATACTTCAATCTTCCCTTTTGAAAAAGTTGGATGCTTAGCAGCTGGATTACCACACTTTTCCAACGATTATATGAGATGTTGGGGTCGTGATGTTTTTATATCTTTTAGAGGATTATTGCTTGTAACTGAGAGATATGAAGATGCTAGGAATCATATTTTAGGATTTGCCAAAACTTTAAAACATGGATTGATTCCAAACTTGTTGGATGCAGGTAGAAATCCAAGATATAATGCTAGAGATGCAGCTTGGTTTTTCATACAGGCCATTCAAGATTATATTACTCATGTCCCAGAAGGAATCAAGATTTTAGACGAAAAAGTTAGTAGAAGATTTCCTCTTGATGATACTTATATTCCATATGATGATGAAAAAGCCTTTAGTTATGAAAGTAGTATCAGGGAAATCATCTTTGAAATTTTACAAAGACATGCATCAGGAATCAAGTATAGGGAAGCCAATGCAGGTCCTAATTTAGATAGTCAAATGAAAGATATTGGATTCAATGTTGAAATTCGAGTTGATTGGGAAAATGGATTAATATTTGGTGGGCAACAATTTAATTGTGGTACATGGATGGATAAAATGGGAGAAAGTACATTGGCTGGAAACAAAGGATTTCCAGGAACACCAAGAGATGGTGCAGCTGTTGAAATTCAAGGATTATTAAAGAGTTGTTTAAGGTTTGTGAATGAATTGGGAGTTGAAAAATTTGGTTATGATAAAGTCAAGAAACCAGATGGTGATTATATAAGTTTCAAAGATTGGGAATCTTTAATTGAAGCCAATTTTGAAAGATGTTTTTACATACCAGAAGATCCATCAGAAGATGGCCAATATGATATTGATTCTAGTATTGTGAATAGAAGAGGAATCTACAAGGACTTATATCGTACTGGGAAACCATATGAAGATTACCAATTAAGACCCAACTTTGCAATTGCTATGACGGTTGCTCCTGAACTCTTTGATTATGAAAAAGCATATAAAGCCATCAATAAAGCAGATGAAATCATTAGAGGGCCAATTGGAATGAGAACTCTCGATCCAAGTGATTGGAACTATAGACCATATTATAGAAATGGGGTTGATAGCACTGATTTTGCTACTGCCAAAGGTAGAAATTATCATCAAGGACCAGAATGGTGTTGGTGCCTTGGGTACTTCTTAAGGGCTTATGTTATTTTCAACCATCGTAAAGAAGATGATAATTTATTGGTTGAGCTTAACTCCAAGATTCAAGGCCATATAAAATGGATTAAAGAAAGTGAATGGGCAGGCTTGACTGAATTAACCAATAAAGATGGAGATTTTTGTGGAGACTCAAGTCCTTCACAAGCATGGAGTACTTCGTGTCTTCTTGATTTGTTCTTTGACTTATGGAATGGATTATATAAGATTTAGAATCACATCAATATGTTGCGGAATTGGCATCGCGAGATTGATCCGGAATTCGGAATTCGGATCTGATTATGAGTCAAACAAGAATCAGATCCGCCCTGATTAACACGGGAATATGTTACTATTTAGAGAGTATAGCTTAAAATAGATTAACGATTGCTTTTATAACAATATGTTACCAAAAAGTAAAGAAATTGCAGCAGCAATAGTTGCAACAGCAGTAGCATCTGATAAGCAGAAAAATCAGCGATATATATGGTTGGTACACTCCTGATGAATTGTGGAGACGGGAAAGGGAAACCGATAATTTGAACATGAAAAGTATATAAAGTCAATAACTTCCTGCAAATTTTAACCCCCCAAAAAGCGATATTCGGGAAGTAAATAGACAAGATGCTTAGAACCACCAGTAAAAGCATTAAACCGTTGAATGTGCTCAAGAAAGAGTTTGCAATCATCAGACAATTATCATTAAATACCACAGCTACCAGCTTTCCAACATCTCATCAAGTTGAACCTTATGTTACACCAAGTTTTGTTAATAACCAATTTTTCAAATCTGAAAGTAGTACATGGTATGAAGTTCATGATCCAGCCACAAATGAAGTAATTTCCAAAGTTCCACAATCAACCGAACAAGAAATGGAGCATGCTATTGCATCAGCAGAAGAAGCATTTGAAGTATGGAAAAATTATAGTGTTATCAAAAGACAAGGAATTGCCTTTAAATTTGTTGAATTATTAAAGAAGAACATGGATAGATTAGCAGGAATGATTGTGTTGGAACAAGGTAAGACATTTGCTGATGCTAGAGGAGATGTTTTAAGAGGATTACAAGTAGCTGAAGCATCTTGTAACATCACCAATGATATTATGGGTAGCACTTTAGAAGTCGCAACTGATATGGAAACCAAAATGGTTAGAGAGCCTTTAGGTGTGGTTGCATCCATTTGTCCTTTCAATTTTCCTGCCATGGTTCCATTATGGTCCATTCCATTAATCTTAGTCACTGGTAATTCTGGTATTATTAAACCAAGTGAAAGAGTTCCAGGTGCTGCTATGATTATTTGTGAGTTAATCAAAGAAGCTGGTGTTCCTGAAGGTGTTATTAACATTATTCATGGTAAACATGACAGTGTTAATAAGATTATTGAAGATCCAAGAATTAAAGCCATTACTTTTGTAGGAGGTGATAAAGCAGGTAAATATATCTATGAAAAAGGTACTTCTTTAGGTAAAAGAGTGCAAAGTAACTTGGGTGCAAAAAATCACTTGATTGTCATGCCAGATGCTGATAAAAAACAATTTATTAATGCCATTAGTGGTGCAGCTTTTGGTGCTGCTGGTCAAAGATGTATGGCTATTAGTGTTTTGGTAACTGTAGGAGAAACCAAAGGTTGGGTCAATGATATTGTTGAAGATGCTAAAAAATTGAATGTTGGTAGTGGATTTGACAGTAAAAGTGATTTAGGTCCATTGATTAATCCAACCAGTTTAACCAGAGCTAAAGAAATTATTTCAGATAGTGAAAAACAAGGTGCTAAAATAGTATTGGATGGTAGAGATGTAAATTTACCTGCTCCTTATGATAAAGGTAACTTTTTATTCCCAACTATTATTGAAGGTGTTAAGCCAGGAATGAGATGTTATGATGAAGAGATTTTTGCACCAGTTTTAAGTGTTGTAAATGTTGATACATTAGATGAAGCAATTAGTTTAGTTAACTCAAACAAATATGGTAATGGTGTATCCTTATTCACCAACTCTGGTCCACATTCCCAAAAATTTGTCAAAAATATTGCTTGTGGCCAAGTTGGTGTTAATGTTCCAATTCCAGTTCCATTACCAATGTTCTCATTTACTGGTAATAAAGGATCTTTCTTAGGAGACTTAAATTTCTACGGAAAAGCAGGTATTACCTTCTTGACTCAACCAAAAACCATAACATCTTTATGGAGAACCAGTAAATTTGACTATACTGCCCCATCTACCAGTATGCCAATTCAAAATTAGTTTAAAATTTAAAATAATATACGGGATTAAATCATGAGAAATGTGCGCACACGACCATATATTATCTCTTATTGATAAATAACACTGTTGAAGAGAAACAGGCCATTGCAAAGTACAAACAGACTGCAACAGTAAAGAGGGGTTAAACTAAATAAACCGATTGAATTTTAACAACAATCGGAAATTAATGATCCGTGAAAATCACAATTTACTAGTTGTTCAAGTACAGGAAGATAAGGCCGTAAGATAGGCCGTAAAAATACGAAAGTAGTTGACAACAGGTGATTCAATAAGGTGAACGGATAAAATAGGAATATAGGTAAAGAGGGATTTAATTTGACTGACAGCAAAGGGGAGGGAAATACGGCAAAATTTCAGATTGTAGTAAATCTTATTTAGAACAATAGGAGTATGTGGCTGGTGAAGGAGAATGTGAGACATTTTTGAGGAAAAATATATAAAAAAGAAATTGAAAAAAATAATGAAGGAAGCGAGATTCGAACTCGCGCGGATACTCTCCAACAGAACTTGAGTCTGCCGCCTTAGACCGCTCGGCCATCCCTCCACTTGTCGTGAAATACAACCATTTATGTGTCTACATATAGAAGAAATTGTTTGTATAAAATACCAACCAGACAACTTTATATAATGAATTTAGTATGGGTAAATAGCCATTAGTTCATTAATCAACTACAGTATCCATTTCTACTTAAATTTTACATGAAATCACCTTAATTTTTTAAAGGATCTCATTATGTATGTACCGATACCGAAAATTTTTCAGGAGTGTTTCCCCGGATAATAGGAGCCGAAGCAATGAACAAATTAAGTTTCAAGAATTTGTCATTGTCGATTAAATCTGAGCAGTACTAAGCCAGTAAGTTTGCGAAGCTTATTTGTAGACATAAGGCTAATCCGGATAGACCCATGATATACTGTGTAATATGTAGACATCAGTCATGCCTCAAGCAATGCTGTCTCACATTGATTCGGCAATATTAACGCTAAATCCCAAATAAGTCCGAAAAAAACCCATAGAAACGCAACGGAAGAAAACGGGAAACGCCAAAATGTTTCGGATTTAGACTCATTTGCGTGCCCGAACCTTCCAGGATGATTCGTTTTTAAAAAGTTTTTCTTTTATAAAAGGAAGTCAATTTCTTTATTTGAAAAATAACCACAAGTAAAGGTTGATTGAGGTTATCAAATGGATTTATAGGAAATATGGGAAAAATTAATAAGGGAGTTACAACAGAGATTCAACCAAGGAAAATAACACCAAAGAGCGATATTAAATTCGAACAAGCTTGTTTATCGGATGCTAAATATCTCTCAGACAATATTAAAGCAATAAACAACGAGAATTGTCAATTAAAATTAAAATTATTGGGATTAATTGATGATTATAAGCTTTTAAAGCAATACGTATTGAATAACAATGACTTTAATCATAAGAAAAGAAGTTTTAATCAATTGGAGCAATCTTTTGATGTGGACTTAGCAGAAGATTATGAACTTAAGAATCTCGATCAATCATTCAAAGATATTAAGTTAAATACATCAACAACAAGAGCCAATTTAACCGACTTTCTCGAAGAGGATGAACTCATTGATGAAGAGATTGATGATTTCATTGACGACTTGGATAGTCCTTTGTTATCAAGAACGTCATCACCTTCCGAGGATGAAGATAATTCTTTAATGTCTACTTTAACGAGATCAACTACTGTTTCTACAAACAATTCGTTCATGGACAAAATGGAATTACATTCCAATCAATCTAGATTCTTCGACTTGCCTAAGTTTGTTGATAACAATAACATCCACAACATTAACAACAATAGCAATAACAGCAACAATAAGTTCAAAAACTTGTCTAAGAATTTCGATGTGTTGCAACAAGATCAATATAACTTGATTAATGATTTCTTGGAGGAAAAATTGATTGATAATGATGTTAATTATTATCAAGCTTTAAGTTTCCAAAACGATTAATGACCTCCACATGCCTTTTCCATCAAATTTTATGCCATTTTTCAGGAACCCTAACGATTTCACGAACAAAACTAAAAATATTCAACTGTGTTGTGTTTTAGAGATACTATTTATTATTATTTATTCAAATATATTGAACATAATCATACTTTTGGAATTTGCTATTTATTACTTGCATATCTCTATCTTATAAAATTACCGTTAGTTCCATTGTTCACTTTCGTCAATTTGACTCAGATGCCTAATACGTGCACCAACCCATTCACACCCAATGATTGTCGTGTCTTTTTTGACTGCAAATACTTTACTATTACTCTAATATTGTTTCAAATAATGGCAATTGGGCTTCTCTTTGTTCATATATAGGCGTATACGTTCCAGGACTTAACACAATCTGCGATTCTAGGGGTGCCTCTTTGGTTTTTTTAATAAAAAAATTCTTTCTCTTTCCAAGGTTTTGCAATTTTGCTCTGAAACATACCAAACTGACGAATTTACTAACTACTATATAAATAAGGCCAGATCTCTGTTGTAATAAATTTGATAAACCTATATAAAACCATTAATTAAACTTAGCGTATCCTAATCGCGTCCATTCCTTTCATTATGGTTAACTATATTAAACTTCTTTCCTTACTTCCAGCAGTATTAGCTGTCCCTTATAAGAGATATGAAAATGGTACTTCTAGTGATGTTTCTTCTGAATATTTCAACACCACTTCCACTGAAACTGTTTATGATTACACCACTATTGTGTTACCATCCACCACTTTAGTCATGCCAACTAGTGCTACCAGAGAATTATCTATTTTATCTGGTTATATGGATGCTGAAGGTATTAGTACTATCACTTCTTACATTACAAAGTATCAAACTTTAACTTCTGGGGATCAGACTTTGACTGTCCCTGTTACAATTGCTACTCAAGCTGTTGTTCCTGCTGAAGAAGAATCCAGTTCTGCTGGTTGTGAAGCTGTTACTGTCACTGTCACTGAAACAGAGACTGAAACAGAAACAATTACTGCTGGTGCAATTACTGATGCTACTGCAAGTTCTGATGTCAATTCAGAAGAAGAAGAACTCATTTACTCAACCATTTACTTAACTTCTACTCTTATCAGTTCATACCCGGTTGAAGCTGAGTTTACTTACAGTGATATTACCACTACTTTGACTAGCTATATTGAAATTACTTCTACCATTACTTCCAGTAGTGAAACTGTTATTTCAACTAAATCTGGTGATCATGCTACTGCTTCTCCTTCGGCAATTGCACCAGGCTTCAATGGTACTTACTTCAACTCCACTTCCTCTTTCTAAGCCTGTGTTTGCTTGACTTTTCGTGATAACATATCTTTTATTTTTGGGTCTTTAGTTATTTCTGTTTTCTTTATATTCGTCTCAATATATACCTGTGTTTTTTAGGTTTACTTGCTAGTTTGTTATCCAACTCTATTATAACGAAACCATATCATCATAATCATTTGTAAGAATGGCATTGACATCATCTTCTGAAAATTTATCTCTTTTCTGTAGCCTTTGAAACTGCTGTTCTTGATAGATAAACCGTAACTGAGCATCAACTTTGGCATCAAAGCTCAACTGGTCTCGACAAAATACTTCACATTCTTCCACCTCTATTATCAACTCAAATCCGTCGCATTCTCGTGTTTCATATCTGGTTAAAAATCGAAGATGCCCTGTTTTGATCAAGAATAAACAATTAACCGTTTTGAACGTGATCCGCTGCTTGTATACCCGCTCAAACCTTCTTATGCACAGGTAGCTAAACTTGACTCCTATTTTGTGGTTTGTATCACTTACAATGGCAGTCAATCCTCCGTCTCTAGTTACTTTGATGAACTGAAAAATTCGAATAATAGACGATTTTTTGGGCAGAATTTGTGTTCTTCCTTCCTTTATAAACCTCTTTGCAATCATATTCCCAAGTCGTACTTGTGGCTGGTATACAGCTATAACTGACAGGAAAATCCAGGGCTCTTGTATGATTATAGGATAGTCAATATTTGCACCCATTGCATTAAAAAACGAAACTTTTCATTACGCGTACTTGAAGTATGATGCAAGAATGTCTACGAGATGGAATACAAGGGGATAGAAAGTGTGAATGTATGACTTGAAACTCATCAAGTAACAATAGTGGCCTTGTAGTGTCATTAAAATGACTTTATTTACCTCAAATTGAATCGTTTATTACTTTATAAAAGGCCATCAGCACTAAGTCTATATTCACAAGCATTGACAGTTGCAACTGTCAATTTGACAATCTCATCAACATCTTCTTGGGTAATAACAAAAGCTGGAGCAAACATGATGAAATCTCCTCCAACCCCTCTAATATTGTCACGTCCTCCCATTACTGTTAGACCCAATTCAAATGCCTTATCTGAAACAATATGTGCCACGTCTAATTCAGTTGGGAATGGTTTCTTGGTGGCTTTGTCTTGAACAAATTCAACACTCCAGAAACCTGCTAAACCTCTAACATCACCAACAATTTTACTGTTTGCTAAATGTTTCTTTAATTGGGCTCCTAAATAGTTACCTTGTTTGAACATGTTTTTAGTTAATTGTAAGTCTTTGATTTTTTGTTGGATTCTTAAGGCAACATAACAGTTGAATGCATGACAAGAATATGTTTGAGCACCATAGATCAGATTAGAACCATTAATATAAACATCTCTTACTTTAGGAGAAACTAAAAGTCCTGCAATGGTTACATAACCTGAACCTAAAGTTTTTCCAACTGTTTGGATATCAGGACCTTCATTGGCTGACAAGAAGTTTTCCCAACAGTTGATACCACCATTGCTGATCCTCCCAGTACCACACATGACTTCATCCAAGTGGAAAAGGATATCATATTTCTCACATAACTTTCTAAGACCGCTAAGATATGTCCTGGTTGGAACTGGAGTTCCTAAAGATGATCCACTTACAGTTTCAACCGTGATAGAAGCAATCGTATCAGGATCTTCTCTGAGAATGATTTCTTCATATTCTTTCAAGAGTCTTTCAGAATATTGATCTTCATTTTCACCTTCTTTCATGTAGTGATAAGGTGAATATTCTGGAATTTTAACCATTTGTGATTGTGGAACCAAGATTTCGTTGAAGATAAATGACCTGGTACTATGTGAGAGTGACAAAGCTCCAATAGTGAAGCCATGGTAAGAAGTATATCTTGATAATGTTTTGATTTTATTGGGTTGTCCTCTCTCAATCCAATACTGTCTGATAGTTTTCAAGGCCATTTCATTAGCCTCTGACCCGGAACTGGTCCATAATGCAGCAGCAAAAGCTCCTTCTGGAGAATTTTCAATGTAAAATTTGGACAATTGTTCAGCATATTGGTTACCAATAGTGGCAGGGAATTGATAGACACTTGCTTTAGCACCTTCGTTCATTATTTCCACCACGTCTTCATCCCCCCATCCTAAAGCACCAACAGCAGCACCTGTCATACCATCTAATATTTCTCTTGTTTCTCCCGTGTATGGATCCATGATAGTGATTCTACATCCTTTACCACTGATGACTTGTGGAGTCTTTTCACTCACTTTAGAACAGAAGATCATGGAATCCATTCTTTCTTTAGATGGAGATTCCAGGGAAATATTTTTATTTAAAGTAGAAGTAATAGTCATTGTCATGAATAGTTTCAGTTAATTTAGAGCAAGAGGAAGGATATTTATAGTGATTGGGATTGGGGATTATTGAACACACCATAAATACAGTAATTTAATTGTCTCAATGATAACATAAACTGGATTAGGAAGATATGAGTCAGAATATCAGCCGATAATACTAATATAGAGCAAATTATACTTACAAATGATGGTAGTTTCATTTACAATATGGTAGGTAATCATTTTGCAATATTTTTATATTGCCTAAATAGGCAGCTGAATGCGATCAATATAACAGTTTTATCCATGGATTTGACTTACTTTTCTATGAGTAATAAGCCATTGCCAAGATAGAACGTGGATAATTGTTCCTATTATGGCTATTATACTCAATATTGTACATTTTTCTTGGTTTATGATTGGCTCTTGTTTTCTTAGAATACAGTGAAACATAGATTCCTATTTTGGTAATACGCAACATATGGTATAACAACTAGAAGAGTGTATCATAAGCCATACCTAGGAAAGGAATATCAAATGATATTCAAAACCGAAGGGCTTTGGGACTTGAACTGGGTAAAGTATTTGAATTGTAGGGAGCGTAACAACAATGAATTGTAATGCTTGATGTATTTAACTGGTTTTGTTCATGTCATTATCTACGGTTACTATTGTATAATTATGTACAAGTCTATAATCTAAGGTGAAGCAGACCTTTTTTGTGAGAGTCGTTTGATTCTTTTAGCTTCCTGTTTGACTCTTTGTCTTTCACTTTCTTTCCTTTTCTTTTCTGATTCTTTACCATCTTCGCCAACATCAGAAATCTCATTCATAAGCTTTAAATGTGCTTTTTGACTGTGAATATTATTGAGTCTTACCATCAATGTGTCAAAAGCAAAAAGGATTTCAAGATCATCAAATGATTTAACACCCTTTTTTTTGTCATAAAGTTCAAAGATATTGGTATTTTTAATAGCTCCGTAATTCCTAAGATAGTTTCTTAAATCATTTGAAAGTCTGGTGAATTCCTCTGCGGTTGCAATGTAATTAGCTGCTCCTGAGTATCTGGTACTGAAGTGAGTCAATATCAACTTTTTGCAGTCCATGAGTCTAGCAATATTGACAGCTTCAATCATTGTAGTATGCTTCTTGGCAATCGCTTCTTCTATTAGGTCATTATCAAGGGATGATTCATGAATCAATAAGTCTGATCCTTCGCCAATTTCAATGAATTTAACATTTGGTCTTGTATCACCTGAATAACTAACTTTGAAAGTCTCTTGATTATCAATATTGAATGTGATCGCAACTGAATAGGCCCAGAAGCAATGGATAGCCCTGCAAGTTTGAAAGTCAACAATATTTAAATCTTCATACAATTTATTGAGACCTTGATAATTAATGGGCTTTAACTTTGCTCTTGGAATATCAATAGTTGTTTCTCCTGCATCAAATCTATCACCAAATTCTTCAAAAGATATTCTTTGATATTCTGGTACTCTATTCCTTAGAAAATCTTCACAACTCACGTAATTGATTCTTGATAAATCAAACTCCCCAGTTTCAAGCTTATACCATTCTTGGAGAAAATGATCATATTGCCATGGTAAAACCAAATGAAGAACATGATTATTATCTCTATTGATCTCAAACCACTTGTTCAAAATACTTACCAAACCTAGGTGATGATCTGCATGTAAGTGACTCAAAAAAATCATTCTTAATTCCAGCAAGATTGTTACCAGTTGGTTATCACGACCAAAAGTCCTCATTAATGAACCTAATGTGTTTTCTCCTCCATCAAATAAAACACTTTTGAACTCAACTCCATTTTCTGTTTTGAACGGGATCCTTACGAGATTTGAAATAACATTACGATAGATTGAAGGTAATGCTGAACCAGTTCCCAAAGTTGTGATTTGAATATTATCTTTGATATTAGATGAAGTTATACCAAGTGGTAAAGGAGTTTCGTCGATGGTTGATTGTTTATCAGCATTTGGGAGATTCAAAGGAGCAACATATTCATCATAAATTTTAGACCAATCGGATTTGAAGATCAAGGAATCATCATACTGAACGCCAGCAGGGACAATATTGAATTGTTGAAGATGATGTAATTGATGTGCACCGACATTATTATAAGGTTCAGAATACGGCAAGTTGAAGAACTCTTTCTGAATGGCCCGTAATTTGAGCAATTCTGCTGTGAAAGTTTTGAAAGTTAAAGTGTTATTAGATAATTTAGAATGACTTATTATGTGAGTACAATCATTTGGAAATTTCCTAATGAAATCAATATAATCAGGACTATTGAAGTCAATTTCATCTCCTAATAAATGATATACCAAACCTATATCTTCTTGACCCAACTGTTCATCATTTTTTTCAAACCAACGTGCAGATGTCAAGGTATTGTGTAAATAATCATTGCTTGGAATATCCAACACTAAGACTTTTTTGAAATGTACAGCAGAACCCATGACTTGATCTGGAGTTATAATATCACCATTGGCATTTGAAACCGAATTACCTTGGGTTAACTGCGCAAAGTCCTTTCCTGGCTTAATACCCAATTCTTTAGCCCTAGTAGGATTAAATTTTCCTCTTAAAGGCACAAATCTAAATACATAACTCAAGGAATCTTGATGATAACCAGTCACAGGTAAGTCTGAAATGGAAATATGTGAATGAATATCATTATCAGCTGGATCACTTTTATAAGACTCTGGGTCAGGATCATTAACAACACTCGTATCTAATGGAAACATGAGAGAAACTAGTTTTTTCAAAGTATCCGAATATGAAACATCAGTTTTTGTAGGTTTATGAATGCTTGGAATCAATACAGGGTCAACAAACATGTTGCTATCAGCTATAATGGCACCATCTGCAACATCGTTAGTTTTTAATTCTACACCTTTCCGAAATACAAAGTACCTCCAAGTAGCTACAATATAATTAAGTATTCTGGAAGAATTAGCAAATACTTCAATACTATTCTTTGTAGCATCACTTATAGTCAAAAACAAACCAGGCAATCCACCTATATTATCCCAACTACTCAAAGTTCCAGTCATAAAAATTCCTTTCAATTTTGCCAATCTGAACTTATTATCATTCAATGTCCTCTGTGCTCCTTCACCGATCTTACCAATCAAGTACCGGTGGCCCTCACGATTGGTTAAAAGCAACAACGGATGATGTGTATCGCTGGTCTTATGGTTGATGGTAGTGAATGTGAACATATGGGTGGTGATGCGATAGTAATCTAGATATTTGTTATAGAAATCAGTACACTCTTTATATGATTTGAATATCCGAGGAGGCTGTATATGAGATCCGAGTAACTTTGTCCTATTGGGATTCTTGTTGAAGCTCTCGATACGTTGAAGCTTTCTGCTAAAACCAGATTTATTTGAGGAAGAAGAAGATCTAGAAAGAAAAGGACTGCTATAGCCTAACCAGACTAGCTTTTGGGATCGAAACACTTTGTCTATGATGGTTTACTCCACACACTTAGAATTTTCAATGTCTTCTATTTCGGAACACGTTTATGAGCTATGAAACCGTGCTGATAGTGTGATCGTTAATAGAATTGAATGGAAACTATAACTAAGTTTGGTGATAGTTTTAAGTGCAAAAGATTTTTAGTCATCTCAGTATTTCGCATTTAATTTATCTAGTTACCCCATATAATAATAAAATGTCTGGAGTTTCTGGCAGTGGGCATAAGAAGAACGAAGCCATTGGCGACGTAATCGAGTCTTTAATCCGACAGTATAATGAAGAGTTTGAAGAAAATAGAGAAATCGGAGAGAAGTGGAGGTTAAGATATGCTGCTGGCTCAGTATTATCATATGCACATAGAGTGCCATTAATTAATAGGATACTTCCTAAGTTAGATGAAAAACAACAAAGGATAGATGAGTTATTGATACAGCAGAAGGAGACCACTACATACGAGAAGTGGTATCAGATATCGTCTGAATTAGACCAGTTAATGGGAAATAATGAATGGAAGCAAACAGTTGAAAGCGACTTGTATGATTATCAGCAAATACAGATGAATCTCGAGGAAATGAGACGTGCTAGAGAGTCTAATGATTTTAAGTTGTTGTTGTACCTTGTGAGGACCAAATGGGTTCGTAATATTGGGAATATGGGAGGAATATCGTTGTATAAGCATTCATTTATAGGAACAAAGAAGTTGATAGAAGATTATATTGATGAGTGTCAACTTTCTTTGGATTATTTGGTGAATGATAAAAGAGTTGAGTTAGATGATCGATATTTAATGGGATTATTGATTCAAACAAGGAAGAATATCGGTAGAACAGCTTTGGTTTTGAGTGGTGGAAGTACTTTTGGTATGTTTCATATAGGAGTTTTAGTTTCTTTGTTGGAGGTGAACTTACTACCACGAATCATAAGTGGATCTTCTGCAGGGTCCATTGTTGCTTCAATACTTTGCTGCCACAATAATGAGGAAAACAAGCAATTGATTGAGACTTTAAGTGAACAAGAATTTGAAGTATTCAAGTCTAGTGATGAAGATGATAATAACACTTCTCCTAGTAAATTCCGGAAACTTTTGAAGGGAATAGGCCACTTTTTAAAGTATGGAACTGTTTTTGAAATGGAAGGTTTGAAACAAACAATCAAAAACTACACTGGTGACTTAACTTTTAGAGAAGCTTATAACAGGACAGGAAAGATTTTGAATATAACAGTATCTCCGGCTTCTTTGCACGAACAAACAAGATTGTTGAATTATTTGACAGCTCCCAATTGTCTTATTTGGTCTGCAGTATGTGCATCTTGTTCTTTACCTGGCATATTTCCTAGTACCAGTATATATGAGAAAAACCCTAAAACTAATAAGATTCAAAAGTGGAATGGTGATTCTTCCATTAAGTTTGTGGATGGATCTGTGGATAATGACTTACCCATCACTAGATTGCTGGAAATGTTTAATGTTGATCATATAATAGCAGTACAAGTCAATCCTCATGTCGTACCAATTTTGAAGATATCGGTAAGTAATCCTGGTGGTTACTTGGAAAATGATTTCACTACCACTTTGAAGCATGGATTGAACAATGTTTATGATTTTTGTACCAGTGAAATGATTCATTATTTGCAGATTTTAAACGAAATTAACATCTACAAAAATCTTTCAACTAAATTAATCTCGTTACTTTCCCAAAATTATAGTGGAGATATAACTATTCTTCCTGATTATAAGATTACGGATTTCAATAAGATATTTGTGAACCCAACACCTAAATTCATGGCAGATTTTATTATCAGAGGTGCAAGAGCAACATGGCCAAAGATAACTATAATCAATAATCACTGTGGGGTTGAATTTGCCTTGGATAAAGCCATCACTACTTTAAGAGGTCGAACAATTTTATCAGCAGATAAGTCTACTTTTGCCAATTCACTTGTTATCAATCCAATCCACATTGATCCCGAAACTAAAAAGTATGAAACCGTTAATAACGGGATTGCTAATGGGAAATTCACCAAGAAAGAACCATATACTCCAGAAAGAAGAAGAGTTTCATCCGTATCTGTTACTAAAAGTGTACCAAAGATTCAAAGGCATAGTTCATCTAATGGAATTGGAGGAATGGATTTGTTGCATCGTAGACAACGAAACTCCATTAGTAATTTTGAAGTGTTATTAGCAAAATCCAACAATTTGCTTCCTAACTCAATTACACCTAAGAAGGAAAGAAATACGAATTCCAGGGCTCTTAGTGATCAAGCTTCTGAACATAAGAGAATTAAAAACAGCAAGAGTTTAGTGAACATGAGAAAAGAAGAACAATCACCAACTGACCAGCGAGTAAAATATCATTCGGCTAGAGTTGCATTCGATAGTAATCCTTATACAGATAGTTCCAATGCTGAGATTTATGTGGATGAAAGTGGCACAAGCCAAATCTTTGATTTTAGTGCAGAGACCCCTAGTTACAGAAATGGTAAATTAAGTGAAGATAACGAACGAGTAAAGAGGGAAATTAGTAGCGAAAGCAGACGTAATTCTATTGAAGAGACGAAATCTGAAACAGGAAATAATGAAGTTGCCGCTTTTTCAGGTATAGACGAAGTCAGATACGATAAGCCAAACCTACCTAAAAGGTCACATAATAATTCACTTACTAATTCTTATATTGGCTTAAATCGTCTAAAGGATGCCCATTTCAGCAGAGATTCAAAACTCTCTCACCAGGAGGTTACTAGCGTTTTAGATGATATTAACATCAACGAATCAACGAATCAACCTATAGAATCTAGAGATGAAGAGCAATCCAGTACAGAAAAGCCTAACAATGATAAGGACGATAGCGAAAAGTTCATCAGCGAAGTTCTTAGCGACTCCTAGTGCCACATCCTCAGGGTGTTTCTGGATTCATTATCGCCCTGTAAAAATTTACTCAATTATTATTTGTCGATAAGACAATCACGTGGAGAGACAAAGCCCTTATGTATTGTGTTTATAGGTATTGATAGGTACTGATAATATTGATAATAATAATCATATTGATAGCTATATAATAGTACGTGTAGAATTCAATCCCATTTATAATAAAATTGACTACTATTGTATGAAAGATACAATGTAAACCCTTGGGTAATATCAGGAATGTTTCTCCGAGAAGCAATCGCTTATACTTTAAGTAAATCAACCACAGTTGATACTTAAAAATATGCAACGGATAATTATTGTAAGATCGACAATGTACTATCTCTTATCATGTGATGTTTCACAATAATTAGTATCCATATGAACGAATGGCACCAATAACAAAATGCCCTATGAAGCACATGCAGTACATGCATGAGATGAGCGGAATATTCCTGTATATTAATAAATATATTGCCGAAATCCCTACTAACCAGCGAAAAAGAAATTAAGGCAAGGAGAACCGGGGGTTTCACCGGGGGTGGGTGTATTTCGGAAAAACAGACGCAAATCCTGGAAATGTAACTACCCAAAGAGGAAATTAACAACATCCATCTCTTGTACAAGGAAGATAGACTAGAAGCGTAATATTAGCAATATGAGCTGCCACGATATATGAAAGAAGTAAGCAAACATCGATGAAACCCTTGATCCGGTAGTATCGCAGGTGGATATGTCTCAAATACTGAATATACAACAATGCACCAGAGGTTGCATCCATTATATAAAATTTCTTGGTATTACTTTCTGGTTAATCTAGGGTGTGTAGTTTGAATACTGCTTTATTGTAATCAAGGATTCGGATGCTTAGAATTCCCTTTGACTCTCAAAACGTCTACAAGCAATGCAAAGGTTGATTTTCTGCTATACACTGTTGTGGAATCTTCCTTTGCTTTTAAAGCAAGAAAACGGTGTAACGATAACTCTAGATTGTGGATTACTACATTACCCACTTATGATCACCCGTTCGATAATTAGACTTTGCATTGATTATCATTTTGATTGTCAATTGGTCAATTAACGTCGACAATCATTTATCAGGCTTGTACCTCAAGGCATTTGCAAAAATTTCTTGGATTCGCCATATCGGTTTTATATCTTTGGATAGCAAATCAATATACAGTATAGATTATTTTGTAACTATCTTATCAGTGTCGACTCGAAAGTCAACAAATCTTATAAATAAGGCTCTTTTGCTATGTTTTTTATCTAACAGCCATGTCTTTAGATCAAAAAGTAGTTGAACCAGTTGAAAAAGTTATTTCTTCTGAAAAAGGTGTTAACCAAGAACAAACTTGGTCTGATACCATTTCTGAAGATTACGACTTCGATGATGAAAAAAACTATAACCCTGCTTACGCTGATGAATACAACCCTAGAGGGTTGAGACTTCCAACTAAGCAAGAAAGTGAAACATTAAGAAGAGTGATAGGACGTGCTCCAACAGCCGTCTACTTGATTTGCTTGGTTGAATTGGCAGAAAGAGCTTCTTATTATTCCGTTCAAGGTTTATTGTCCAACTTTATTCAAAGACCGTTGCCTGAAGGATCTACCACTGGTATGGTTCCAAAAGTTGCCGGTAATGATGACGTTTCCGCTGGTGCTTTGGACAAAGGTTTGCGAACTACTACAGCTTTGACTTTACTTTTAACTTTCTTAGCATACCTTGTTCCATTATATGGTGGTTATATTGCTGATAGTAAACTTGGTAAATACAAAGCTATTTGGGTTGGTGTAATTGCTGGTTTTGTTTCTCATGTTTTGTTCATTATTGCAGGTATCCCAAGTGTTATCTCAAGTGGAAACGGTATAGTACCAACTGTATTTGCCATTATCACTTTAGCAATTGGTACTGGTTTCATCAAACCAAATTTATTACCATTGATTATGGACCAATATCGTTTCAAAACTGATGTGGTCAAGATCTTACCATCTGGAGAAAAAGTTATTGTCGATAGAGCAAAGACTTTCGAAAGAATGACTTTATTCTTCTATTGGTGTATCAATATTGGTGCGTTCTTCCAATTAGCAACTTCTTATTGTGCTAGAGACGTAGGATATTGGTTAGCTTTCTTTATTCCAACCATTGTCTACTTGGCTTTACCAGCCATCTTATTCTTTGTTGGACCAAGATTAGTTCCATATGAAGTGCAAGGTTCTGTCTTAACTGAGTTTTTCAAGATCTTAAGAGTCTCTTATCAGTCAGGATGGATTGCCAGATTGAAAAGCGGTGAATTTTGGGAATGGGCTAAACCATCTAATATGGCCGAAAGGGGTGTCACAACTTATGGTAAAAGTAAGTCAATCTCTTGGAATGATCAATGGGTTTTAGATATTAAGCAAACAGTCAATGCATGCAAAGTTTTCATCTACTTCCCAATTTACTTGATGAACGATGGAGGTATTGGTAGTATTCAAACTTCTCAAGCAGGTTCCATGTCTTTAAATGGTATCCCAAATGATTTATTCAATAACTTCAATCCATTAACCATCATTATCTTAATTCCAATCTTAGACTATATAGTCTATCCATTTTTAAGAAAACATAAAATTGATTTTAAGCCGGTTTACAGAATAACTTTTGGTTTCGTGTTGGCAGCTCTTTCTCAAGCTGCTGGTGCAATTATCCAACACTTTATTTATACCAAATCTCCTTGTGGGGATCAAGCGTCTTCTTGTCCTGACGTCGCCCCAATTTCCGCTTGGGTTGAAATCACTTTGTACTGTACTCAAGCCGCTTCTGAATGTTTTGCCAATACCACATCGTACGAATTAGCATACACCAGATCTCCTCCACACTTGAAATCATTGGTTATGGCAATTTGCTTATTCATGTCAGCATTATCCGCTGCTTTATCACAAGCCGTTACTCCAGCTTTAGTTGATCCAAACATCATTTGGGCTTTCGTTGCTATGGCTGTTGTTGGTATGATCTTTGCCATCGCTTTCTTCTTCCACTTTAGAAATTTGCACGTTGAAATGGAACAAGAAAGAATTGCAAGAGAAGCTGCAGATAGAAGAGAAGTTAGCTTAGTCACTCCAGGGGCTGTCATCGATGAAGCCAACATTGGACCTGTTACTTCCATCAAATCAGCCATGGGTAAATAATTGTATACTAGTAATTAATATAACTTGAAAAAAAAGACTCTTCCAGTAACCTAATGTAAAGCCAAGTTGTTGCTTGCAGCCATTGAATTATTTCTCTAAAAAGGAAGATGATATTGCAGCCCTAACGATATAATGTGCAGTCGGATCGGATAATCTGTCCTGTTTTAAATCTGTCATACCGGAAATTGACGTCAACGTCAAAATAAAATAAAAAAAGGAAACAATGGAACTTTCTATTACCCAATCGTCGTCTTTGCCTTAAAGACACACAACTGCCATTTTAAGCAGTAATGTTACATTTTACTTGACCGTATTGTTTTCTGTCCCCAGCACCATCTTTTAATACCAGCATTTGACTTCAAACGTCCACATTTATTATTGTAGGATATGGGATTATTATGTCCCAGACTCCTCCTCTCATGGCTATATGGCTGAAAAGAAATGTGTTCTCTTCGATGATAAACGCCCCATAGTTACAATGTCACTATAGGAGCGATAGAAGCCAGGCGTTATCATGTGGCTCTGGAACAGAATCTCCCAAAATGAATTTAGTTCCTACACACAAAGGCTTACAAATAGCAGAAATATCCTGTTATCTAAATCCAAACGGCGTTTGGTTTCAAGCTAAGCACGCCCTGATTAGTGTCATTGGAAAATCTTATCGAAGGTATCGTATGGCATCAATATCTCTATTGTATATAAATGCAACATTATCCGTATTTTATCATTAATTCAACATGTCTTTAGATCAAAAAGTAGCTGAACCTGTTGAAAAAACTATTTCCTCTGAAAAGGGTGTTAACCAAGAACAAACTTGGTCTGATACCATTTCTGAAGATTACGACTTCGATGATGAAAGAAATTATAATCCTGCTTACACCGACGAATACAACCCTAGAGGGTTGAGAGTTCCAACTAAGCAAGAAAGTGAAACATTGAGAAGGGTTTTAGGACATGCTCCAACAGCCGTCTACTTGATTTGTTTGGTTGAATTGGCAGAAAGAGCTTCCTATTATTCTGTTCAAGGTTTATTGTCTAACTTTATTCAAAGACCTTTGCCTAAAGGATCTACCACTGGTATGGTTCCAAAAGTTGCTGGTAATGAAAACGTTTCTGCTGGTGCTTTGGGTATGGAAGAGCAGGTTGCTACTGCTTTAAGTTTACTTTTAACTTTCTTAGCTTACCTTGTTCCATTATATGGTGGTTATATTGCTGATAGTAAAATCGGTAAATATAAAGCTATTTGGATTGGTGTAATTGCTGGTTTTGTTTCTCATGTTTTGTTCATTATTGCAGCTATTCCAAGTGTTATCTCAAGTGGAAAAGGTATTGCACCAACTGTCCTTGCCATTATCACTTTAGCAATTGGTACTGGTTTCATTAAACCAAATTTATTACCATTGATTATGGACCAATATCGTTTCAAAACTGATGTTGTCAAAATCTTACCATCTGGTGAAAAGGTTATTGTCGATAGAGCAAAGACATTCGAAAGAATGACTTTATTCTTCTATTGGTGTATTAATATTGGTGCATTCTTCCAATTAGCAACTTCTTATTGTGCTAGAGATGTTGGATACTGGTTAGCTTTCTTCGTCCCAATCATTGTCTATATGGTTTTGCCTGTAGTTATGTTGTTTGTCCGTCCAAGGTTACACCCAGAAGAAATCCAGGGTTCCGTTTTAACCGAATTCTTCAAGATCTTAAGAGTCTCTTACCAGTCAGGATGGATTGCCAGATTGAAGAGTGGCGAATTTTGGGAATGGGCTAAGCCATCCAAGATGGCTGAAAGGGGTGTTACAACTTATGGTAAAGGTAAGTCAATCTCTTGGAATGATCAATGGGTTTTAGATATCAAACAAACAGTCAATGCCTGTAAGGTTTTCATCTACTTCCCAATTTACTTGATGAATGATGGAGGTATTGGTACTATCCAAACTTCTCAAGCAGGTTCTATGTCTTTGAATGGTGTTCCAAATGATCTATTCAACAATTTCAACCCATTAACCATTATTATTTTTATTCCATTCTTGGATTATGTTTTCTACCCATTCTTAAGAAAGAAAAATATCGATTTTAAACCAGTTTACAGAATTACTCTTGGTTTCGTGATGGCAGCCATCTCACAAGGAGCTGGTGCCATTATTCAACATTTTATTTATGTCAAATCTCCTTGTGGTGATCAAGCATCTTCTTGTCCTGAAGTTGCACCGATTTCTGCCTGGGTTGAAATTACCTTATATTGCTTACAAGCAGCTTCTGAATGTTTTGCCAATACCACATCTTACGAATTAGCATACACCAGATCTCCTCCACACTTGAAATCATTGGTTATGGCTATTTGTTTATTCATGTCAGCATTATCCGCTGCTTTATCACAAGCCGTTACTCCAGCTTTAGTTGACCCTCATATTATCTGGGCTTTCGTTGCCATGGCTATAGTGGGTGCTTTATTTGCCATTGCTTTCTTCTTCCACTTTAGAAATTTGCATGTTGAAATGGAACAAGAAAGAATTGCAAGAGAAGCTGCAGACAGAAGAGAAGCTAGCTTAGTCACTCCTGGTGCTATTATCGACAATGCTCATTTAGAGCCTGTTACTTCCATCAAATCTGCCATGGGTAAATAATTGTATACTATTAATTAATATAACTTGAAATATGTTCCAAAAAGACTCTTCCAGTAACCTTAAGTAAAGGCAGCTTATTGATTGCAGCCATATTGCTACAAAAGGAAGATAATGTTGCAACTAACATACGATGCAATATGCAGTCGTATCGGCATATCTGTCCGGTTTTAAATATGTCATACCGGAACTAATGTCAATGTCAAAGTAAACTAAAAAAAGAAACAATGGAATTTTCATAGTACCAAAGCCTCCAGGGACGCCTCTCTGCCTGAACGATACATACTTGTCATTTCAAGCAGTAAGGTTACATACTACCTGACCGTATTGTCTTCTGTCCCCAGCGCCGTCTTTGATGATAGCAATTTGAGACGTCGAGGCTTATGATGTAGGGTTTGGGATTATTATGTCCCAGACTCCTCCTTATAGCTATATGACTGAAAAGAAATGTATTCTCTCCGATGCCACATAGCTAAACTGTTGCTATAAAAGCCATAGAAGCCATGCATTATCATGTGGCTCCGGAACAATATCTTCCAAAATGACGGCCTTTAGTCCTACATATAAGGACTTAAAATAGCAGAGATATTCTGTTATCCAAATCCAAACGGCGTTTGGTTACAGGCTAAGGACACTCTGATTAGTGTCCTTGGAAAATCTTATCGAAGGTATCGTATGGCATCAATATCTCTATTGTATATAAACGCAAGATAATCCGTATTTTATCATTATTTCAATATGTCTTTAGATCAAAAAGTAGCTGAACCTGTTGAAAAAACTATTTCTTCTGAAAAAGGTGTTAACCAAGAACAAACTTGGTCTGATACCATTTCTGAAGATTACGACTTCGATGATGAAAAAAACTATAACCCTGCTTACGCTGATGAATACAACCCTAGAGGGTTGAGACTTCCAACTAAGCAAGAAAGTGAAACATTAAGAAGAGTTTTAGGGCATGCCCCAAAAGCTATTTACTTACTTTGTTTAGTTGAATTGGCAGAAAGAGCGTCTTACATTTCCGTTCAAGGTTTATTGTCTAACTTTATTCAAAGACCATTGCCTGAAGGATCTACTACTGGTATGGTTCCAAAAATTGCTGGTAATGAAAACGTTTCTGCTGGTGCTTTAGGTATGGAAGAGAAAGTTGCAACAGCACTCAATTTGATCTTGACTTTCTTAGCTTACCTTATTCCATTATATGGTGGTTATATTGCTGATAGTAAAATCGGTAAATATAAAGCTATTTGGATTGGTGTTATTGCTGGTTTTGTTTCTCATGTATTATTTATTATTGCAGCTATTCCAAGTGTTATTACAAGTGGAAAAGGTATTGCACCAACTGTCCTTGCCATTATTACTTTAGCCTTTGGTACTGGTTTTATTAAGCCAAATTTATTACCATTGATTATGGACCAATATCGTTTCAAAACTGATGTGGTCAAGATCTTACCATCTGGAGAAAAGGTTATCATTGATAGAGGAAAAACTCTTGAGAGGATGACATTATTCTTCTATTGGTGTATCAATATTGGTGGATTTTTCCAAATTGCAACTTCTTATTGTGCTAGAGATGTTGGATACTGGTTAGCTTTCTTCATCCCAATCATAGTCTATATGATTTTGCCTGTAGTTTTGTTTTTTGTCCGTCCAAGATTACACCTTGAAGAAGTTCAAGGTTCTGTCTTGACTGAGTTTTTCAAGATCTTAAGAGTCTCTTACCAATCTGGATGGATTGCCAGATTAAAGAGCGGTGAATTTTGGGAATGGGCTAAGCCATCCAAGATGGCTGAAAGGGGTGTTACAGCTTATGGTAAAGGCAAATCAATTTCTTGGAACGATCAATGGGTCTTAGACATCAAGCAAACTGTCAATGCCTGTAAGGTTTTCATCTACTTCCCAATTTACTTGATGAATGATGGAGGTATTGGTACTATCCAAACATCTCAAGCAGGTTCCATGTCTTTGAACGGTATTCCAAATGATTTATTCAATAATTTCAATCCATTGACCATTATTGTTTTGATTCCAATCTTGGATTATGTTTTCTACCCATTCTTAAGAAAGCAAAACATTGATTTCAAACCAGTTTACAGAATTACTCTTGGTTTCGTGATGGCAGCCCTTTCTCAAGCTGCTGGTGCAATTATTCAACACTTTATTTATGTCAAATCTCCTTGTGGTGATCAAGCATCTTCTTGTCCAGAAGTTGCACCAATTTCTGCTTGGGTTGAAATCACTTTGTACTGTACTCAAGCAGCATCCGAATGTTTCGCTAATACCACATCTTACGAATTAGCATACACCAGGTCTCCTCCACATTTGAAATCGTTAGTTATGGCTATTTGTTTATTCATGTCAGCATTATCCGCTGCTTTATCACAAGCCGTTACTCCAGCTTTAGTTGACCCTCATATTATCTGGGCTTTCGTTGCCATGGCTATTGTAGGTATGATCTTTGCCATTGCTTTCTTCCTTCACTTTAGAAATTTGCACGTTGAAATGGAACAAGAAAGAATTTTAAGAGAAGCTGCAGACAGGAGAGAAGCTAGCTTAGTCACTCCCGGTGCTGTCATTGACAATGCCCACTTAGAACCAGTTACTTCCATTAAATCAGCCATGGGTAAATAAATGTGTACTACTAATTAATATACTTTTTTTAAATGTTAAATAGCGATCATTATCATTACCAAAGGTTATTTCCTAGGTTGTTGCGTTTAATATACGAGGGTAAGGACGTCGTTGTTTTTAACTTTCATTTGACATCTTTTTAACAGAAGATCCATTTTGGTCTTTTTTTAAACCGGAACTTAAAATAGCTTAATTGAAACCTAATTCTAATTAGCTTTCTTACTCCTTTTAATAGTGATCCTTCATAGATGTAAGGTAATATCAATGTGTTGAGTCAAGTGGAGCAAAAAACAAGTATTCCGCTATCCCAACTACCCCCGATAAAGTTACCTCATAAACTTATCTTGTCGCGATGAATTTTATTTCTTCTTCTTAGAATTTGGTACGCTGAACATTTGACCTATAAAAAGATGAAATAAACTTTTGCAACATTGATTTGTCGGGATATTACCGTTGGCAACACTTTATCTCATACGGAACTACAAGTGTTTTGACACCGAAGGATATGTACGCGATATGTGTGGATACCCAAACCTAAATTGTTTGTTATCTATAAGGAACGGGACTTATTGCCCAATAATGTTAAGGTTAACAACACTTCTTATCAATCTTGCTTTAAGGCATTATACTTCTAACTGTATTTAAGAGAAGCTTTGTCCTCTTTCAATTTTCGTTTAATATGTCTTTAGATCAAAAAGTAGCTGAACCAGTTGAAAAAGTTATTTCTTCTGAAAAGGGTGTCAATCAAGAACAAACTTGGTCTGACACCATTTCTGACGATTACGACTTTGACGATGAAAGAAATTATAACCCTGCTTATACTGACGAATACAACCCTAGAGGATTGAGAGTTCCAACTAAGCAAGAAAGTGAAACATTAAGAAGAGCGTTAGGACGTGCTCCAACAGCCGTCTACTTGATTTGTTTGGTTGAATTGGCAGAAAGAGCTTCTTACTATTCTGTTCAAGGTTTATTATCCAATTTTGTCCAAAGACTATTACCTAAGGGCTCAACTACTGGCATGGTTCCAAAAATTGCTGGTAATGAAAACGTTTCTGCTGGTGCTTTGAATAAAGATTTACAAACATCCACAGCTTTGACTTTACTTTTAACTTTCTTAGCATACCTTGTTCCATTATATGGTGGTTATATTGCTGATAGTAAAATCGGTAAATATAAAGCTATTTGGATTGGTGTAATTGCTGGTTTTGTTTCTCATGTATTATTCATTATTGCAGGTATCCCAAGTGTTATCTCAAGTGGAAAAGGTATAGTACCAACTGTCTTTGCCATTATCACTTTAGCAATTGGTACTGGTTTCATCAAACCAAACTTATTACCATTGATTATGGACCAATATCGTTTTAAAACAGATGTTGTCAAGATCTTACCATCTGGTGAAAAGGTTATTGTCGATAGAGCAAAGACTTTCGAAAGAATGACTTTGTTCTTTTATTGGTGTATTAATATTGGTGCATTCTTTCAATTAGCAACTTCTTATTGCGCTAGAGATGTTGGATACTGGTTGGCTTTCTTCGTCCCAATCATTGTCTACATGGTTTTGCCTGTAGTTATGTTGTTTGTCCGTCCAAGATTACACCCAGAAGAAATTCAAGGTTCCGTTTTAACCGAATTCTTCAAGATCTTAAGAGTCTCTTACCAATCTGGATGGATTTCCAGATTAAAGAGTGGTGAATTCTGGGAATGGGCTAAGCCTTCCAAGATGGCTGAAAGGGGTGTTACAGCTTATGGTAAAGGCAAATCAATTTCCTGGAATGATCAATGGGTTTTAGACATCAAGCAAACTGTCAATGCCTGTAAGGTTTTTATCTACTTTCCAATTTACTTGATGAATGATGGTGGTATTGGTACTATCCAAACTTCTCAAGCAGGTTCTATGTCTTTGAACGGTATTCCAAATGATTTGTTTAATAATTTCAATTCATTAACCATTATTGTGTTGATTCCAATCTTAGACTATATCATTTATCCATTCTTAAGAAAACATAAAATTGATTTTAAACCGGTTTACAGGATTACTTTTGGTTTCGTGTTGGCGGCTCTTTCTCAAGCAGCTGGTGCAGTTATCCAACACTTTATTTACACCAAATCTCCTTGTGGTGATCAAGCATCTTCTTGTCCAGAAGTTGCACCAATTTCTGCTTGGGTTGAAATCACTTTGTACTGTACTCAAGCCGCTTCTGAATGTTTTGCCAATACCACATCGTACGAATTAGCATACACCAGATCTCCTCCACACTTGAAATCATTGGTTATGGCAATTTGCTTATTCATGTCAGCATTATCCGCTGCTTTATCACAAGCCGTTACTCCAGCTTTAGTTGATCCAAACATCATTTGGGCTTTCGTTGCTATGGCTGTTGTTGGTATGGTCTTCGCTATTACTTTCTTTCTCCACTTTAGGAATTTGCATGTTGAAATGGAACAGGAAAGAATTGCACGAGAAGCTGCAGACAGACGAGAAGTTAGCTTAGTCACTCCCGGTGCTGTTATCGATGAGGCTGACTTAGAACCAGTTACTTCCATCAAGGCTGCTGTTGGTAAGTAAGTATAGAATAGCTTAATGTGAAATTGTAAAGTTTTTTAGTGTAAAAGTCATCTACGATTTCATTCCAGGCTTTAGGAAAAATAAAAGTTAATGGAACCGTAAATCCTACCCTTTATGTCTATCGGGATATATCCCGTGATATGGTGCAAATTCCCCACGGCTGTTGCGCTAGGAGTTGCCTTTAGAGGAACATCTCGGTGCCTTAGGTATAGTTGGTAAGCACTAATGACATAGTTATAAAATCTATGGCATTTGTTGTGGCTATTGACCCCACAATAGCGGGAAGGCATGTTAAAACCCATTTAAACCTATTCCACCAATCATTTTGGTGTGATAACGCAAATGCAAAATTTTATATTTCAGAGTCCATCGAATATTTTTAAGTTTTTCCACCAATTCCGGAAGCGAAATTTCACTCCAAGCGCAGATCTATTTGGTACGCTTATAACAATATTTGCGTAGAGGAAAGTTAAACCTTCAATAGAGCTAACTTTCGATGTAGCTCTTAAACTTGAGTGTTTCTGTGTCACTAATGTTTATTTTTCGTAATATAGATTTTTTTTTTAAACTGTAATTTCATGTGTCAAAATTTGACATCTGTTAGGAGCTCTGAAATATTTTGACAGGAAACCGATGCCGTGATTTATTTTAAATCAATGAAAGAGATGGACAACCGGTGACATCCCATTCAAAACTATTTAAAAGTAGACGTTTACCTTTTTTTCATCAAAATGGAAAAAGAACTTGATAATACACAGGTGGAAAAAGATGTTGTAAATTCTGATTACGACTTCGATGATGAGAGAAACTATGACATGTCCTATATTGACGAATATAATCCTAGGGGTCTAAGAATACCAACAGAAGAAGAGAGTGGTACTTTAAGAAGAGTGTTAGGACATGCTCCAATAGCTATTTACCTACTCTGTTTAGTTGAATTGGCAGAAAGAGCCTCTTACTTTTCAGTTCAAGGTTTATTGTCTAACTTTATTCAAAGACCATTACCTGAAGGATCTACTACTGGTATGGTTCCAAAAGTTGCTGGTAATGAAAACGTTTCTGCTGGTGCTTTAGGTATGGAAGAAAAAGTTGCAACAGCACTCAATTTGATCTTGACTTTCTTAGCATATCTTGTTCCATTATATGGTGGTTATGTTGCTGATAGTAAAATCGGTAAATATAAAGCTATTTGGATTGGTGTTATTGCTGGTTTTGTTTCTCACGTTTTGTTCATTATTGCAGCTATTCCAAGTGTGATTGAAAGTGGAAAAGGTATAGTACCAACTGTTTTAGCCATTGTATCATTAGCCTTTGGTACTGGATTTATCAAACCAAATTTATTACCATTAATAATGGACCAATATCGTTTTAAAACTGATGTAGTTAAGATCTTACCATCCGGTGAAAGGGTCATTGTCGATAGAGCAAAGACTTTTGAAAGAATGACTTTATTCTTCTACTGGTGTATCAACATTGGTGGATTTTTCCAAATAGCAACTTCTTATTGTGCTAGAGATGTTGGGTACTGGTTAGCTTTCTTCATCCCAATCATCATTTATATGATTTTGCCTGTAGTTATGTTGTTTGTTCACCCAAGATTACATCCAGAAGAAATTCAAGGTTCCGTTTTAACCGAATTCTTCAAGATCTTAAGAGTCTCTTACCAATCCGGATGGATTGCCAGATTAAAGAGTGGTGAATTCTGGGAATGGGCTAAGCCATCTAATATGGCAGAAAGGGGCGTCACAGCTTATGGTAAAGGCAAATCAATTTCTTGGAACGATCAATGGGTCTTAGATATCAAACAAACTGTCAATGCCTGTAAGGTTTTTATCTACTTTCCAATTTACTTGATGAATGATGGTGGTATTGGTACTATCCAAACTTCTCAAGCAGGTTCCATGTCTTTGAATGGTATTCCAAATGATTTATTCAACAATTTCAACCCATTAACCATTATTGTTTTGATTCCAATCTTGGATTATGTTTTTTACCCATTCTTAAGAAAGAAGAATATCGATTTTAAACCAGTTTACAGAATCACATTTGGTTTCATTTTGGCAGCCCTTTCTCAAGCAGCTGGTGCAGTTATCCAACACTTTATTTATGTCAAATCTCCTTGTGGTGACCAAGCGTCTTCTTGTCCAGAAGTTGCACCAATTTCTGCTTGGGTTGAAATCACTTTGTACTGTACTCAAGCAGCTTCTGAATGTTTCGCTAATACCACATCTTACGAATTAGCATATACTAGATCTCCTCCACATTTGAAATCGTTAGTTATGGCTATTTGTTTATTCATGTCAGCATTATCAGCTGCTTTATCAGAGGCTGTTACACCAGCTTTAGTTGATCCTCATATTATCTGGGCTTTCGTTGCCATGGCTATAGTAGGTGTCTTGTTTGCTATCATTTTCTTCATTCATTTCAGAAATTTGCATGTTGAAATGGAACAAGAAAGAATTTTAAGAGAAACTGCTGACAGAAAAGAAGCCAGTTTAGTAACACCAGGTGCCATTATTGATAATGCAGACTTAGAACCAGTGACATCTATCAAATCTGCTATGGGTAAATAGGGTTATATCACCCGTATAATTATATAGAAGTGAAAGCAAAAAAAATACTTCTATGGCACAGTTTGTGCAGAATAAATGTCGGAACCCCAGATTACAAAGCGGATAACCAGAGCCAAATATTTCAAGCCGAAAATGGTGGATTGTTTTTCAAGATATAATCCCGTTTTAAATCCCGATATTCCTTCGGATAACGCCTCTATATCCAAGAGTGTAAATTTCTTAATTTTAATGTGAAAAATTGATTATCAAAATAAGCATGTCGTAAACCTACAAATCGAGGTTATTACGAGCATTGTATGGCGTATTGTGATATATAGAACGATAAGAGTATATATCCTTTATCTAGTGATAAGATAACACAAATCTACTTGCCAATTTTGCCGAATGGTTTGGAGACCTTAAGCCGTATACTTCATAGGATTTGCGTGTGCTGGTTAACAATCTTACGACAAACTTTTCAATGTTTGTTAAGCCTAAAACTCAATCTTGCGGACAAGGCTTACTTCATAGGGGCTTAATAGTAAGTAACAACAATGTGGCACTCGACACCGCCATAGGTGTGCCCATAAGTGTTTGATAACAATAATAATATTGTCAGAAGGACCATTCAATAAAATTTTACATCACGACATTGAAGGCACTGATTTGCAATCAGAAGACAGCCTTGATAGGAATCCGATTTAGAGAGGTGTTACCAATTACTGTTTTTGATTATTAATATCAATCGTATAAACTACACAATTTTAAAAGGGCTTGTAACCTGGTGAAATCAATAGCTGGATATACTAGTTTACAAGATGATGTTACTCAAGAACCACCTACAAATCAACCCAGTCATTCAAATCTGCTGTCAATAGGTGTTGACACAATCAAGAAATTTAGTATATGAGAAAATCTGCATACTTGACATTATGCAACCAATTCCAAGAAATTTTTTTGCCCGATAAGACAAGTGGAGCCGTACGCTTCAAATTTCTATTAACAATGCTTATCTTTTCAAGCCATAGTGGAGTCCCATTTGATCATAAGGCCATTTCAGAATTTTATATAAGACCGACCAAATCCTAAACTAAAACGTTATAGCCAACATGGAAAGAGCCTTCAATTCTACTAGTGCTGCTAAACATGACCATGAGGTTTTGGAAACTTCTCTTTCCAACAGAGAGGTTGACTTACATGCTATTACTTCAAACCCAGTTTCTATTGGGCAAATTGGAGCTGATTTAACTAGTGAACAAAAGTTTTTTATTTTGAAGAGATTAGGTCACAGTGACTTGGTTTCTTTAGAAGATTTGCCTGTTGGTGTTTCTTATATGATCGAACAGATTCAAAACATTCCTGAAAATGAAGCTGTTGATATTTTGAAAGAAACTCTTGCTGAACATAAAACTGATGTTAACTTTCCAACTGATGTTTATGATTTAATTGAAAAGTTGGTAGAACTTGCTCCAGAACATTTAGGTACTAATGGAATGTCTGAAAAACTTGGTGAAAGCTTGGAAAAAGAAAAAAAGGTTGATGACTCCGTTGACGAAGTCGCTGCTGATTCTTCTTCTTTAGAAGCTGACGAAGTTGATTATTACTCCATTGTTAATTGGAGCTTACAAACCAAAATTGAAGCTGCTTTAATTGCTTACCATTCTCCTTATCCAGAAGTTAGAGCTGTTACTGATTGTTATGATGATCCTTCTTTGTATGTAGAAACTCCTAGAGTTTACATTTTGGGTCTTATTTGGACTGCAATTGGTTCCTTTATCAATCAATTCTTCGCTGAAAGACAACCTGGTATTTCTTTACCTGCTTCTGTTGTCCAAATATTGTTATATCCTTCTGGTCTTCTTCTTGCTGCTGTGCTTCCAAAATGGAAGTTTAAAGTGTGGAAATACACTGTTGACTTAAACCCAGGTCCTTGGAATCACAAGGAACAGATGTTGGCTACTATTTTCTACTCTGTTTCTGCTGGTACTCCTTATGTTTCTTACAATATCCATGCCCAAAAACTTCCTAAATGGTATAATAATCAATGGGCTGATTTTGGTTACCAAACCCTTTTAATGTTATCTAATAACTTCTTAGGTTTTGGTTTTGCTGGTATTATGAGAAAGTTTACCATCTACCCAATTAAGTCTATTTGGCCATCTACTTTACCAACATTGGCTTTGAATGCTGCTTTAATGAAACCTGAAAAGAAAGAGAACATTAATGGTTGGACCATTTCAAGATATAATTTTTTCTTCATTTGTTTTGCCATTTCTTTCGTTTACTTCTGGGTTCCAGATTACTTATTCTATGCTTTATCCAACTTCAACTGGATGACTTGGATTGCACCAGACAACTTTACTTTAGCTACTGTTACTGGATCTTTCTATGGTTTAGGTTTAAATCCAATTCCAACTTTCGATTGGAATGTCATTAATTTCAATGGTGCATTAACTATTCCTTTCTACGCTCAGTTAAATCAATACATTGGTAGTTTAATCGGTTTTGTTTCTATTCTTGGTGTTTTCTACAGTAATAAGTACTGGTCTGGTTACCTTCCAATCAACTCTTCTTCATTGTTCACCAATACTGCTGAAGTTTATGATGTTAAATCCATTGTCAATTCCGAATCTATTTTCGACCAAGCTAAATACGAAAAAGTTGGTCCTCCATACTATTCTGCTGCTAATTTAGTTCTTTATGGTGCTTTCTTTGCCATTTACCCATTTGCTATCATTTATGAAATCTTTATGAACTACAAGCCAATGTTAGATGCCTTATTAGGTTTAGGTAAATCTTTAAGAAACTTCAGAAGATCCACCTTTGAAGGGTTTGATGATCCACACACTAGAATGATGAGAAAGTACAAAGAAGTTCCAGATTGGTGCTTCTTGGTTGTTTTAGTCATTGCTTTGGTCTTGGCCATTATCTGTGTCCAAGTCTACCCAGCCAAAACTCCAGTTTGGGGTCTTTTCTTTACCATTGGTATTAACTTCGTTTTCTTAATTCCTTTGACTGCTGTTTTCTCCACCACTGGTTTCCAATTCGGTCTTAATGTCTTGGTGGAATTAATCATTGGTTACGCTATTCCAGGTAACGGTTTAGCTTTGAATTTCTTAAAAGCTTTTGGTTACAATGTCAATGGTCAAGCTCAAAACTATATTTCTGATCAAAAAATGGGTCACTACGCTAAAATTCCACCTAGAGCTATGTTCAGATGTCAAATGTTGTCTGTTTTCGTTGCATCCTTCGTCAGTTTAGGTGTTATTAACTTCCTTATTAACAATATTGAAGGTTACTGTGACCAATTACAACCACAAAAATTCACTTGTCCTAACTCCAAGGTTTTCTACAATGCTTCTATCTTATGGGGGGTTATTGGACCAAAGAAAGTGTTTGGTGGTTTGTACCCATTATTACAATACTGTTTCTTAATTGGTGCTTTATTACCAATTCCTTGTATTTTATTCAAGAAGTATGGTCCAAGAAGAATTACCAAATATTTCCAACCAACTTTAATCATTGGTGGTTTCTTAATTTATGCTCCTTATAACTTATCCTACTACACTGCAGGTCTTTATGCATCTTTTGCATTTATGTTGTACATAAAGAAGCATTACTTGACTTGGTGGGAAAAATACACCTATGTTTTATCTGGTTCTTTAGATGCAGGTGTTGCTTTCAGTGGTATTATTATCTTCTTTGCTGTTTACTACCATGATAAATCTATCTACTGGTGGGGTAATGACGTTCTCTATGGTGGTGTTGAAGGTGGTTTAGGACAGAGCGCAAATTTGAACGTCTCTACTTTACCAGGTGGAACTTTTGGTTTGAAACCAACTGATTATCCATAATCGTTTAATTAATATATATATTTTTGTGAGAATAATAAAATAACTGTTTAATAATGTTTAAAAAACAATGTAGAATCAAGCCGATAGTGGAGAACAATAAGGGGGAAAGCATGTGCTCAATGTCAATAAGTATAAGTACATGTTATGTGTTTTTTGATTAAGGGTATGGTTGCAGATTTCCTGATTAGTTATGCACGAATGTGTCAAAAAAACGTCAAAAAAACGTCAAATATTTTTTAGAAAACCTCCTCAAACTGAAATTCTCGTATCTACCTTTGTAACACTGGTACCCTAGGCCTATTTTGAAAATTATGGAACTCAATAGTTGCCTAGGGGAAAGTAGAGTTGTGGGTTTTCGAATAAGAATATTTATATCAAATCACTATTTAAACACAATTAACAACTTATGGATAGTTACCTTGTCTGACACCAAAGTAGCCCTCGGGAGCATCTGTAGCATCAAGTCTACTTTGTTTACCATAACCACCTTCTATACCAGTATAAGGTGCAGTGTTTCCCCACCAACTGATGGAATAATCATTATAAACGACTGCAAAAAAGATAATAATGGCACTAAAAGCAACACCTGCATCCATAGCACCAGATAAAACATAGGTGTATTTTTCCCACCATGTTAAGAACTTCTTTTTGATGTAGTACATAAAGAGAATGGATGCATAAACACCACCAGTGTAATAAGATAAGTTATAAGGGGCGTAATTAAGCATACCACCAATAATTAAAGTTGGTTGGAAATATTTGGTAATCTTTTTTGGACCGTACTTCTTGAATAAGATACATGGAATTGGTAATAAAGCACCAATTAAGAAACAGTATTCTAAGATTGGGTAAACCCCAAACCCTTTTTTAGGACCAATAACCCCCCAAAAGATAGAAGCATTATAGAAAACGGTAGAATTTGGACATGTGAACTTTTGTTTTTGGAAAGGTTGACAATAATCTTTGAAATTATTAATTTGGAAGTTCATGACAGCTAAACCAATAAATGAAGTAATAAACACAGACAACATTTGACATCTAAACATAGCTCTTGGTGGAATCTTAGCATAGTGACCCATTTTTTGATCGGAAATATAATTTTGAGCTTGACCATTAATATTATACCCTAAAGCCTTCAAAAAATTCAAAGCTAAACCATTACCAGGCATTGCGTAACCAACAATTAATTCCACCAACACATTAAGACCGAATTGGAAACCAGTGGTAGAAAAAACAGCAGTTAAAGGAATCAAAAATAAAAAGTTGATAGCCACAGTAAAGAAGATACCCCAAACAGGAGTCTGTGCAGGATACACTTGAACACAGATAATTGCCAAAACTATGGAGACAACCAAGATAACCAAGAAGCACCAATCTGGAACTTCCTTGTACTTCTTCATCATTCTGGTTTGAGGATCATCAAACCCTTCGAAAGTGGATCTTCTGAAGTTTCTTAAAGATTTTCCCAAGCCTAATAAAGCATCTTTCATTGGTTGATAATTCATGTAACATTCATAGACAATGGCAAATGGATACAAAGCAAAGAAAGCACCATAAACTAATAAGTTTGCAGCAGAATAGTAAGGAGGACCAATCTCTTGATATTTAGCATTATCAAATAATGAATTTTCATCAACAATAGCTTTAACATCGTAATAATCACCAAGTTGAGTGAATAAAGAAGAGGAATTGATTGGAAGATAAGCACTCCAATTGTTATTAGTCCAATAGATACCAACCACAATGAAAAACCCAATAAAAGTCCCGCTATATTGGTTTAATTGAGCGTAGAAAGGAATAGTTAATGCACCATTGAAATTAATGACATTCCAATCGAAAGTTGGAATTGGATTTAAACCTAATCCATAATTGGTACCGGTGATTGCAGCCAAGTTGAAATTATCAGGAGCAATCCAATTCATCCAATTAAATACTGATAATGCATTAAATAAGTAATAAGGAATCCAATTGTATAAGAAAGAAGCAACAAAAAAGATAAAGAAGAAATAATATCTGGATAATTTCCAACCATTGATACTTTCTTTACGTTCAGGTTTCATTAAAGCAGCGTTTAAAGCCAATGTTGGTAAGATGGTCGGCCAGATGGCTTTGATTGGGTAAATGGTAAACTTTCTCATAATACCAGCAAACCCAAATCCCATAAAGTTAGTAGCTAAAATTAAAAGAGTTTGATAACCAAAATCTGCCCATTGATTATTATAGAATTTTTCCAACAATTGAACATGAATATTATAAGAAACATAAGAAGTACCAGCAGAAACAGAGTAGAAAATAGTAGCCAACATCTGTTCCTTGTGATTCCAAGGACCAGGGTTAAAATCCAAAGTATATTTCCAAATTTTAAGTTTCCATTTTGGAAGTACAGCAGCAAGAAAAAGACCAGAAGGATATAACAATAATTGAACAACAGAAGCACTTAAACTAATAGAAGGTTGTCTTTCAGCAAAGAATTGATTGATAAAAGCCCCAATTGCAGTCCAAATGATTCCCAAAAGGTAAACTCTAGGAGTTTCTACATACATAGAAGGATCATCATAACAATCAGAAACAGCTCTAACTTCTGGATAAGGAGAATGGTAAGCAATTAAAGCAGCTTCAATTTTGGTTTGTAAGCTCCAATTAACAATGGAGTAATAATCAGCATCATCAGCTTCTAAAGAAGAAGAATCAGCACCTGAATTATCATCCACTTGAATTCCATCTTTCTTTTCATCAAAAGATTCATCTAAATGATTTTGATGAGAGTCTAAAGAAGCAGGAGCCATATCAATTAATGTTTTAATAAGTTGATAAACATTTGTTGGGAAATTAACATCATCTTTATGAGAAACAACAGTTTCTTTCAAGATTTCCAAAGCTTCCAGTTCAGAAAGCAGTTGAACTTTTTCAATCATAAATGCAGCACCAATTGGCAAATCTTCTAAAGAAACCAAACCTTCATAATTAAGTCTTTTTAAAATAAAGTACTTTTGGTCTGAAGTCAACTCTTTTCCCACTCCACTTATGGAAACAGGATTAGAAGTAATGGCTTGGAGATTCACTTCGTTGGCATCTTCAGTAATACTAGTGATAGCCGTAATTTGAGCTTGTTTCTCAGCCATTATTTAAAATAGTATTAAACAACAATTAACAAACGGCATGTTGAAGGGATATAAATACTCCCAAGAACCACAAGATCCCAATCAACGAAAGGCTTCAACAAAATCACCTATCAAGGTTACCAAGAAATCCTAAACAGTAGATAAGTGGGAAATTTCTTGGATTTTGCAGTCAAAGATAAAAGCTTGGAAATGGACAAGAATCTTGATTTGAAGGGGGATGAAACTGGCAATAATAAGCGGGAAGGGAAAGGAACAACGAAGTAGGTTAAATAAAGTGCCCTAAATTTGGATGTTTATAAAGGTATGAATTTGCAGCCTAGATGTAACGGTTGCAGTAGTCCGGAGAAGATAAAAGGCAAGCCACGACAGGCTTTGAAAATGTCGCGAGTCCTAGAATGAGAGGTTTGCGACATTGATGATTTGCGGATTGTCCATGCTTATAAACGGCACCAAAATAATCCCAAATAGGCAAGTATGACGAAGATCTTCAGATAAGGAAGGCGGTGGGTTTGAAACATGTTTTAAATCCGGATATATGAAAAGGCCGATAACAGGTGATTAAGTGCCATGCAAAGTGGACAATTATATTTGGGAATGTGGCGACGTGGCTGATGAGGGAAGGGAGCGGTGGTAGAAATGATGGGAGAAATGGCGGGAGAAATGGCCGTGGGAAGGGAGAAATGGTGGGAGAATTAGGAGAAATGGTGGGAGAAATGGGAAAAATGGCGGTGGGAGACGTGGTAGACGTGACGATGGAAGATACCAAACGATTTGGAGCCATTCGGAAATGAGACACGGCAAGGTGAGATAAGGATAAGGCGGAAGGTACAGCCGGGGAGGGCCGGGGGAGGGCCGGAGAATGGACCGCGAAATGGGGCAAGTTACCACTAATTACCGCGATAAACTGCTACCGTGCAAGATACCGTGCGAGATACCGTGGCGCTAATTATAAACTACCGCACTAAATTACCGCGATAAACTCAACTACCGTGCAAGCTACCGTGCGAGATACCGTGGCGCTAATTATAAACTACCGCACTAAATTACCGCGACAAAAACAGAAAGCTACCGTGCGAGATTTCGCGGCGCTAATTTTAAATTACCACCACCTCACTATTTCCACCAATTCATCGCGCTTCTACCACCACATGGCCCTAATTTACCGCCACCGCACCATTTCCACCACCGCACCAATTCTCTCTCCCACGCGCGCTTTCGTGTTATTCTTCCTCTCTTCTTCTCTCCAATGATCCCAAAGCCCTACAAAAGCACCAACAAATTCATGGCTTCTGCCAAATCATCGGCCCAGCGAGTGCTCCAGTCTACCGCCGCCAGCGCTGGGCCCTACAAGCTCGCTATCGCCGTGTTAACCGTGCTATTTCTTTGCTTTTTCACATCAGTTCCATTTCTTCCTCATTTTAAACCTTCTAGCCCTAAAGTGGTTCTAATTCTCGCCGCCAATGAGGGCGGTGGCGTGTTGAAGTGGAAGGGCCCACAGGAATGGAGTATTGAACGGTCTAGCATCGCCAACAAGAAGAATTACGCCCGTCGCCACGGCTACGGTCTCACCATTAAAGATATGACTATTAAGAAGAGATACTCCCACGAATGGCGGGAAAGTTGGGAGAAAGTCGATATAATGAAGCAGACGATGCGGCAGTTCCCGGACGCCGAATGGTTCTGGTGGTTGGACCTTCATACGTATATTATGGAGCCACAAAAATCATTAGAAGAGCACTTTTTAAATGATTTAGGCAATGCAACATACCGGACATTGGAAGATAATAATCCATTAGGACTTGTGCCGGATGTTCTGTATGTAGATTATAATAAGCCGATAGAAATGATTATCACACAGGATTGTGGAGGATTTAATCTTGGACTGTTTCTTATGAGAAGGAGTGCATGGAGTGAAATGATGTTGGATGTATGGTGGGATCCTGCTATGTATGAACAGATGCATATGCAGTGGGAGCATAAGGAGCAGGATGCTTTAGAAACGTTATATGCAAGCAGTCCTTGGATTAGAGAAAGAGTAGCCTTTTTACCTTTAAGGAAGATTAATGCGTTTCCGCCCGGAGCTTGTGCTGATAAAGCGGACGATCCTCAGTATTTCTACCACGAGCATGATTTTGTCATTAATATGGCTGGTTGTGAGTATGGTAGAGATTGTTGGGGGGAGATGGAACATTATAAGGCGTTACTGAAGAAGTTACAGAAACCTTGGTGGAAAGTTTGGTAGAGAAGAGAGTTCTGTGTAAAGAGAGTTCTGTGTAAAGAAGAGAGAGTTCCTGTGTGGGAATAAGGTCTGCTTATTGTATGGGATATTACCTGTATGGATGTAGAAGTTTATATAGTGGAATTAGTTTAGTAATAGAAGATGTGGTCGTTATTCCTGTGTGTAAGGGATATTTTATTAGAGTTCCTGTATATATGTGTATGCTCCTGTATTGATGATCTATACTTCTGTATGAATACTCATACTCCTGTATGAATAATCTTTACACTCTTATATTAAATTTGTGTGTTCCTGTATATCACGAGATAAATCCAATTATATCCTGTATATCTCCCTCTTTCCTGTATATCTCCCTCTCACTCATTCCTGTACTCTCCCATCCTTCCTGCTTATTTCTTCTCGCGCTCTCCCATTAAAAAATCAACATTATGTCTGACTGGAACGACGACTACGGCGACGATTTCTTCAACTCAATCTTCAATGAGGAGGCCACGTCGCCCAATCCATCAGTGAAAGAGTCGGCAGGATCAGCTCCGGCACCTGTACAGACACAACCACAACCACAGACACATACACAACCACAACCACAGGTACAGGTACCTGCACAAACACAAACACAACCACAACCACCTGCACCAGTAGTTCCTCCAGTCCTGCAGCAAAGACAACAACCACATCATCAACAACAAGCACCATCCCAGTTTCTGCAGTACCTGGTCAATCCGCAGGTATTCCAATCATCTCCTGCCAGTCCACAGGTCTCTGGCCAGTCTCCTTCCGGCACGTTGGACCATAATAAGCAGGAACAACTCCAGAGAATGAGACAGCAAATAATGCAGCAGAAGATGCTTAAGCAGAATGGGAATGTAGGCAGTCCTGGATATCAGCAGATGCAGGGACAGGGACAGGGACAGAACCAAATGCAGAACCAAATACAGAACCAGAATCAAGGTCAAATGCAGAACCACAACCAAATGCAGAACCAATCCATACAGAACCAATCCATACAGAATCAATCCATACAGAATCAATCCATACAGAACCAAATGCCCAACCAAATGCACTCTCAAATGCATAACCAACCTTCTATGCCGTCCAACCTGTCCCAACTGCAGCCTCTCTCTAGGCAGAGCATCGCCGCCCTCCAGGGCGAGATATTCCTCACTACGTTGTACGACTTCATGGCCCGCCGTGGTACGCCCATTACGCCCTCGGTTATTAACGGTAAAAAGATCAATTTATTCATCTTGTACGTCTACTCGCACAAGCTAGGCGGGCCCGGCGTATTACTTAAGGCGATCCAGAACGGCGGTGGGCCCCAGCCATCGCCCTGGAGCCAACTTGCGTTCCGGCTCGGGCTCTACGACGGGCTCGGCGACGCTACCGCCAAAGCTCAGGTCGACAAGGAGCTCGCCAGCTGCTACGTCAGTAATCTCGTGCCATTTGAACAACACAATAGCACGGTGGAGGGCCAGCGCGATATTCAAGAGAGGAAGGCGATATTTCAGAAGCAAATTGTAGCACGGACTCAGGGCCAGCTTTCTCAGGGTGGTGGTACCAGCGGCGGTGGTGTTGGCGGTGTTGGTGGTGGTGGTGTTGGCACGGCCGCACTGCCTGTGTCGCACCATTCGAATTCGCCTAGTGGTATGCGGCCTAGCCCCGTGCTAAACTCAGCGCCTACTCCGCCCGGTGGTGGCGGCGTGATACCGCGCAAACTGAGTCGTCCTAGTGCTATGAACTCGCCGTATCCTGCTACCGCGCCTTCGCCCAGTGTCGTGGCAGCGTCGCCCTATGGTCCCGCGCTGACTCATGGCCTGAGACCTTCGCCCGCTACCGCGCAATCCCATACCGCCACCGCCACCGCGCACACTCCCACTGCCACCACGACCGCGCAAACTCCTACCGCCACCGCTCATGCTCCTACCGCGGTGCCGCCCCCAGAAACCGTCAAAATCACTAAGACTTTTGTTCCGTCCAAACGCGCGGTCGACTCCTACGGCGGTATCGACCTAAAGGCGGTGTCAACGCTCGCCCTGGAAATCGATATGACTAAACCAGTCTACCTTTTCGCCCCAGAGCTCGGGGCAATCCACGTAGAATCGTTAGTGATTCTGTTGAAACGGGCCATTGGCGGTGATACCACCGCTGGTGACACCATCGCCGCCCTAAACACTCTTCTTGTTACCACGTCTGACGCAAACTACTCGTTGGATGTGGACCAATGTGTGGAATTGGTAGACCTGCTCGCGGCGTGCGGTCTCGCGGTATTGGACCGCGTGGTTGGCGCGCCCATGGACCTAGAGCTGGACGATGCCGCCAGCGCGCTGTCTGGGAGTCGAATTGATGATATTTTCGACCGGGCGGTTCGCGGTACGCAGGGCGAGCCCGTGCGATTCGTGGTGGACTCTCTCACGGGACAGGTGGTGGAAGAAGAGGATGATATGGATGGGTTAGAGGATTTTATGGCGGTAGAATGGGACGATAGACTGGTCGATAGACTGGTCGATGGTCCGGTCGATGGACCTACTGCTACTGCTACCACTACCACTACCACTACCACTACCACTACCACTACCACCACCGCCATCCCACCGCCTCAGCCGTTCGCACTCCCGCACTACGCGGCCGCACTCGACCTGTTCCACCACGAGAACTCGACCCATTTCTCCACGCTTGCCACCAAGTCCGCCGTCGACCCACAAATGCTCCTTGTCGACCAACTCATTACCGTCACAATGATCCTTCGAAACATCGCATTTTCTGGTGTCAATCGCCATAAAATTTGGTCCAACGCCGCCCTAAAACTGCTCATATTTCGTACCACGAAATACGTCGGCCAGTACCGCGACTCGTTCCTTTTCCACCGCAAACGATTGTGCTTAATGAAAGATTGTTTATTTTTATTGTACAATATGGCGCATGGGCTCGAGCTACTGGGCCTAGAGGAGGCGATGATGTCGTACGGATTGGTGGCAAGTTTTGGGCCGCAATTGGACGAGAATGGTGTCGTGGTAAACCTGGTACTAGGCGCGGTACCGGTCGTGGTGCCCGTCGTGGTACCGGTCGACCTAGATCATTACGGTTACATGCCGTACGCAGTGGATACGCTTACTCGACTTTTAGTACGAGAACCACACAATCGGTCGTACATGCGGGCGGTGCTCGTGGGAGACATGGCGGTGGGCCAGGCAGTAGACCGAGAGACTACTCGAGAGTTATGGAAAGAGTATACAGGAACTACAGGAACAGGAACTACAGGAACAGGAACTACAGGAACAGGAACTGCAGGTGCCATTTTACTTCTGAGAGCTATATGCATGCTACTTAGTGTTGTTCCTGTCCATAAAAATACATTGGAATTTTCTAAAATATCCTCCATACGAGCTGCCACTATTACACAGGCTCTTTTTGGTGCCAAACTTTTAGTAGATTTGGTAGAAATTGATGGGCATATAGCCAGTCTTCCTGTGTATTGGATGGCCCAAAATTCCCAATATTTTGTCAATTTAAACCGTCTTGTTGTTTCCTGTGTGCCGGAATGTAGTAAGAATGAAATTTTAGCATTGGTGGTACTTAAATCCTTAATATTAATCAATTCATTAATAAATCACTGCATATTGATACTGGAAACGGTCAAGATACCCAATCTTGAATTATTTAAGACTGTACCGGATGAATTATGGCTTGAATCAATTATAAATCCCGGCACAAATAAGGATATTGTACAGGAATTGGTTCGACAAGTGGGTATGAATAAGCAATTACAACTGATTATAAGGAGTGAATGAAGGACTGAATGAAGGATAAAGGACTCAATGCCTGAATAAAGGCAAGTATTAAATAAGGGAAAGTACTAAATAAAGGAAATAAATACCTGAATGAAGGACTAAATAAAGGACTAAATGCCTGAAAATAGTTTAAATAAAGGATTAATCCTGATAGATTAAACCTTTAATGTGGTATATAATTGATATAAATCCTTTATACACGATTCCTGTATATATACCCATTTTTCATCCAATCATGATGGATCTATATACCTTATTAATAAAAAAATCCTGTCAGTTATCACGGCCGAAATTTTAATTAAAGCGCAATTGTATATTCTATGCAGGACCCTATCAATCAATGGATCCGCCTTCCATTTTAGGTATCTACATCCATAGATAACAATCTCTAGCTTATCTATAAATATACCACCCAATTCCCCCTGTCAAATCTCCATCATTCAAAACACCAATGTCTACTGTACAAGTTCAAACAGCACCTCAGCTTCCTTCAAAGCATACACTTCCAGCTTCTTGGTGGACTAGTGAAAAGATATTTGAAATTGAAAAAAGATCTATTTTCTTTAAGAGTTGGTTGTTTTGCATCCATTCCTGTAGATTTAAAAAAGCAGGAGATTACTTTCAATTCTCTTATGCAGGGCTTAACTTCTTTATTATCTTAGGTAAAGATGGGAAAATTAAAGCTTTCCATAATGTATGCCGTCATAGAGCATATCCTGTAGTTAAAAAAGAACAAGGATCAAGTACAGTATTAGGATGCAGGTATCATGGTTGGTCTTATGATACTAATGGGAAATTAACTAAAGCACCACAATTTGATGAAGTTGAAGGATTTATTAAAGAAGAAAATTCATTATTCCCAATTAAAACTCATGTAACTCCACAAGGACTTGTTTTCATTAATTTTAATAATGATTCAAGTGAAAAATTTCTTGAATTTGATCAATTTTTTAAAGGTTTACAAGCTGAATTAAATGAATTTGATTTCTCCGATTATGAATATCATATGTCATATGAATTGGATGGGAAATTTAATTGGAAAACTCTTATGGATGGATATCAAGAATGTTATCATTGTCCTACAGCACATCCTGGTTTAAGTTCTGCTTTTAGAATGGAAACTTATAAAGTTGTACCAAAAACTCGTTATTGTAGACATTATGCTGATATTTATAAACCAGAACAACTTAAAAAGAAATTAGAAGGTCATAATCCTGGAGGAGAAAATGATGGTTTATGGGTATATTTATTCCCAACTAATGGAGTTAATTGTTACTCTCCAGCTTGGTATAGTATTAGAGTATTACCACTTTCTCCAACTCATACAGTTCTTCAATATGATATTTATACAAAGAAAGGATTAGATGAAGCAAGTAAGAAAGAATTTGTTGATTTTCTTCAAGAAGTTGAATTAGAAGATTTTAATTTATGTGAATTAACTCAAAAGAATTTAAATCAAGGAGTTTATTCTACAGGATATTTACATCCTACTAAAGAACAAGGAGTTTTATATTATCAAGGATTAGTGCGTGATATGGTGAAGGAGCACCTTGAAGAGGAAGAGAAGCATGGGATAATTAATCCAGCACTGATTTCTGGACAAGTTAGTAAGGAAGTAGAAGAATTGGAGAAATTATGTGGTGGAGGGTGTGAAACTGATTGGTAGAGAGTAAAGAATAGTGAATAGTGAAGAATAGTGAATAGTGAAGAATAGTGAATAGTGAAGAATAGTGAATAGTGAAGAATAAGTAGAATAAACAGAAAGGATGTAGAAATAACTGTAGATTACAGAGCAGAAAAGTGTAGGTAGAGAGTAGAGTTTAAAGGTAGGAATAAACAGAGTAAAGATTAAAGTTTAACGTATAGGAAAGGTGTATAAATAGTGTGGAAATAAAGAGTAGAGTACAGCGTAGAAATACTGTAAAGAGTGTAAGGTGTAGGAATAAAGGAGAGTAAAGTGAGTTAAAGTGTAGGAATAGTAATAGGGAGTGTAGAACGTAGAGTTAAAATAGAAGTGAATTTAAGCGTAGGAAGAGAAGAAATAAAGTATCAGGGAGAGGAAAAGAGAGAAGGAAGAGAAAAAGATAGAAGAAGAGAGAAAAGATAGAAGAGAAAGGAATGTGTAAAGTGAGATGTTCCGAGATGGAAGTTGTGGAACAGGATAAGGATAAAGTAAACTAAAGGTAGTGGATAAGGGATGAAATAATAGATGGGTAGGAATAGATGCATGGTAGATTAGATATAGATGCATAGATAGTAGATTAGATAGTAGAGTAGATACAATAGTAGAGTAGATAAATGAATAGATAATAGATATGATATCTAGGAAATGTTGGTAGTAGACAACTATAGATATAATAAACCATTATGAATCTAGCAGATACAACAGATACTGAACAGATACTAGGTGCAATATAAAATAATAGATAAAATAATTGATACAATAGATATAACAGATATAATATATATAGATATAATATATAACAGAGTTAATAGATAGGATGGATACAATTCATAAGTAGAGAACTAATACATACAACTGCATAGATACAGAATTTTTGAAATACAAGAATAGATAGACAGATGCTAGAGACTGATCCAATAGATTACATAACAGATATAAGATCTATTAATACAGTAGATACGACATAAAGAAACAATATATAGGATAGAATAGTTACAGTAGATACTAGATACAATATAGCATATATACAATAGAAATAGATACATAGAAATAGGTACAGTAGATATATACATAGAAATAGATACAGTAGATACAATTAGTCATACAATTAAATACAACTAAGAATATATCGCAGATAGAATAGATATAGTAGATAGACTTGATAGAATTGATACAATATACAATAGATACAGTATACAATAGATACAATAGATGATAATTATAACATACATGCGATTTCACATAATTATAACTACATAAATAGATACCAATATAGGCAATTATAGATTCATAGATCCTTAGAAGTAGATTTAAGTGGTGATGTTAGTAGGTATAGTAGATACAATTAGTAGGTATAGTAGATATAATTAGTAGATAGTTGATAGATATAGTTTGATATAGTAGATATAATTAGTAGATATACAATTGACAAAATAGCAGACTTTACTAGACATACAACAGATGATATTATTAGTAGATATAATTAGTAGAAGTGGTTGATAGTAGATATAATTACATAAGTATTTAATAGATATAGCAAATAGAATAGATACATTAGATACAATCGATATAGATACAGGTACAATTACATAGATACAACATATAATTGTATACTGTTTATATAGATGATACTATCTTATCTCCATCCAACTTTTTCCTACACTTCCACACTTCTCTTATACACTCTCTCTCCATCCTCCCTCTCTTATACGCTCCATCTCCATTCATCCTCCATTCATCGTCCATTCATCGTCCATTCATCTCCATTCTCTTAGTAATAGTCATCTCTCTCCACATCTCACATGCCGCACGTGACCTCCTTCCCGCACTCCTCTTATTTCGCTCCTCGGATTATTTCTTCTCTTTAAATGTCTTTCACAGCAGGTTCTGATTGTTCGACTGGCTCTAATGCCGTCGCCCAGTTCAATAAGCATACGCAGCAGGACCGTTCGCTTCAGCGCCAAGGTCTCGTCCCCCAGAATTTTGGCTCAAGCCTGTTCAAGTCCGCTCCGCTGATGAGTCAGCAAGATCGAGACCAAATGGATCAGTTTCAGCGGTTCCAATTTGATGGAATGAAACAGGAGTTAGGGAGGATTTCCATGCCGCCATTGGGTCCCCAGCACGTCCAGCATGCTCAGCAACAGCACCACGGTCCTCTGCTCCAGCAACAGTACCACCAGTCGCCTCCTCAACACCACGCTGCTTCTACTGCCATTGGCGGCAAAATGGCACCAGATTGGTCAGCTGAATTTCAAACGGCTTCTCCCCTGCAACAGCACCAGCAACCACACCAGCAGCCGCACCAGCAGCATCAACACCACTCCCTGGCTCTAGCACCAGGTCAGCCCCAAGGTTATTACCAGCCTCGTTATAGGCCCATGATGAATATGGCCATGGGTTTCCCCATGAGCCACGCTGCCACCGCGCAATCTCCCGCGCACGCCACCGCCACTACCACCGACTCCCAATCTACCGCCGCGCGCGCCCTGGACTCCGCGGTAGACTCTGAAGTAGATTGGGAGTCCCAGTTCAATGAATTAAGTGATAATACTAATATAGCTGAACGTTCCCAATCTCCTGAAATTCAAGTCGATGATAAATACCAAGCAACTTTCCAAGAAGTATGGGACAACCTTCAAGATGATGCATTGGAAAATGATTTTATTTCTCAACAATATGAAGAATTTAAGGCATCTAAACGAGAACCATTACCGGCAGATATGGCCCAATGGCAGCGAGATTTCGACAAGTATGTGTCGACGCGGCTGCAATTTGGTGATTATGTATTTGAGAAGAAAGAACGGAATCAATTCTTGGATATGGCTCAAGATCCATATGAAATTGGGCTTCAATTAATGGAAAATGGTGCTAAACTTAGTGAAGCTGCATTAGCATTTGAAGCAGCCATTCAACGAGATGAAAATCATGTAGATGCTTGGTTAAAACTTGGAGAAGTTCAAACTCAAAATGAAAAAGAAATTGCTGGAATCACCGCTTTAGAAAAGTGTTTAGAACTTAATCCAGAGAATAGTGAAGCATTAATGACATTAGCAATCTCATATATTAATGAAGGATATGATAATGCAGCATTTGCTACATTAGAAAGATGGATAAGTACTAAATATCCTCAACTTGTAGAGAAAGCTACAGCAGAAAATCCAAAGATTCTGGATGAAGATCGGTATTCTTTAAGTAAACGAGTGACAGAATTATTTATAAAAGCTGCTCAATTATCACCTGATCATGCTAGTATGGATGCAGATGTTCAACTTGGATTAGGTGTTTTATTTTATGCTAATGAAGATTTTGATAAAACTATTGATTGTTTTAGAGCTGCTCTTAGTATTAGACCTGATGATCCAGTAATGTGGAATCGTTTAGGTGCTTCTTTAGCTAATAGTAATCGTCCTGAAGAGGCAGTTGAAGCATATTTTAAAGCATTGGAATTAAAACCAACATTTGTTAAGGCAAGATATAATCTTGGAATAAGTTGTATTAATATAGGATGTTATAAAGAAGCAGCTGAACATTTATTAGGAGGACTTTCTATGCATCAAGTAGAAGGACAAAAAGGGTTATCTTATCATCAATCTACTTCATTAAATGAGACTTTAAAGCGTGCTTTTATTGCTATGGAAAGACGAGATTTAGTGGAATTAGTTAAGCCTGGAATGGATTTAGATCAATTCCGTAATGAATTCAATTTTTAAATAGTTAAGAAATGAGATTTAAATGATAAAAATTGTAGATTTAGACTATATACTTTTGGATAAAGAAATGCAAGATTGACAGGTAAGTGCATTAAAAATTGATATTCTATGCATTAAAATTGATATTCCATGCATTAAACCTGATATTCTCTTGCATTAAAATTGACACTTCTTCTTAAAGTCCTAACTTATCCATTCTAACTTGTACGGCATTTCTATGCGCCTCTAATCCTTCTACTGCAGCTATTGTCATCACAGCATTCCCAATACTCTTTAATCCTTCTTCACTAACTTCCTGAGAAGTAATAAACTTCTGGAATGTAGCAGTATTAACTCCACTATATTGACGAGCATATCCATAAGTAGGTAATGTATGATTAGTACCAGATGAGTAATCACCACAACTTTCAGGAGAAAGTCCCCCTACGAAAACAGAACCAGCATTATCAACATATTCGGGCACATAACTGGAAGCATTCTCAATCTGCAAGATCAAATGTTCGGGTGCATATTGATTAGAAAGACGGAATGCTTCGTGGTAATCTTCCACTAAAAGTGTGTATGAATGGGCCAAACATTTGGCTACAATCTCCTTCCGTGGTAAAACTGAAGCTTGTCTAGAAACTGCTTCTTCAATGGCTGCAAATTCTTTTTCACTCAATTTAACTCCAATCAAAATCACCTGACTATCAACCCCGTGCTCTGCTTGGGATAATAAATCACTAGCTACAAAATCTGGATCCGCTTTCCCATCAGCTATCACCAATACTTCACTGGGACCTGCTGGCATATCAATTGAACATAAAGCTTGAGTATCATTTTGAACATACATTTTAGCAGCAGTAACAAATTGGTTTCCAGGACCGAGAATTTTATCACATTTTACCACGGATTCCGTTCCATAAGCCATGGCGGTAACGGCCTGAGCTCCTCCTGCCATTACAATACATTTAGCACCAAGTTTATGCGCAACATAAACAACTTCCGGTGTAAGTTTACCGGTGGCTCGCGATGGAGGCAGAGCAAGAATGATATTCTTACACCCAGCGACTTTGGCGGGAACTCCAAGCATCATGGCGGTAGAAGGAAGCACTGCAGTACCACCAGGGACGTATAAGCCGACATTTTCAATTGGTTTAGCAAATCTACTGCAAATTACTCCTGGGGCGGTTTCTACGCTAAGAACAGGCTCTTTAGGGAGCTGTGCGGCGTGGAACTTTTCGATATTGGCCATAGAGAGGTCAATGGCAGCCTTCATCTCGTTGGAAATGTCCATCCAGTCGGCAGGAAATGGGGCGTTTAGGACGGGAGATTGGAGCGAGACTCCGTCGAATTTGGCGGTGAGTTCGAGCAATGCTTTATCTCCATTAGCCTGAACGTTCTGGATGATTGGGAGCACGAGTTTCATGATATCTGAAGTTTTTTGTACGGGTCTGGTGAGAGCTTTGGCGATAAGATGGGGCGAGGTGGTGGTGTCAATGGTGGTAAGTTTGTATGAAGCTTCTGTTGCAGAAGATTCTGCGGAAGGTGCTTCTTTTGCAGCTGGTGCTTCTTTTGCAGAAGGTGCTTCTTTTGCAGCTGATGCTTCTTTTGCAGCTGGTGATTCTTTTGCAGCTGGTGCTTCTTTTGCATCAGACAAATACGCTGGTTTAGCATCACCTTTTCTTCTCGTCACTTTGCCCCCCTTAATGTCCAAGTTTCGTTCCACGTCCTCTAAACTAACGCCATATTTCTGGCACCAAACCATCGCAAAATAGAACAAATCGGCTGCTTCCCAAGCCACTTCGTCCCGCCGCTGCTCTTCAGTACCGTCAGCACGGCCAGCATCAATAAGCTCGTCTAATTCTTCCTTCATTTTAGCTACAAGCAATTTTTCATCATCAAAAAGTCTCTTGGTGTAGGATCCAGCAGGAGCAGTGGCCTTACGGCTGGCCAATGTGGCACTAAGTCTAGCGAGACCTCTGCCTGGACTATCGTTGTACAATTGGCCGTCAGAAAAACAAGTATAGTTTTTATCATTATGGCAGAAACCAGTACCATCGCGTTGTTCTACCACGAATTGGACCACATCATGGTCACAATCTTGGCCCACTGCCACGAGACGTTGGCTAGCACCACTAGTGGCACCTTTATACCACAACTCCGTGGTACGTTTACGCGATTGATAAACACCAGTACCAGTAGCAAAAGATTCATGAATTGATGCAATACTGGAATATACCACGCCAAGCGCGGTATTGTTAGAACCATTCGCGGTAACGAGCGTGGTAAAAAGTCCATCAGGGCGATCGGTGGTGAGAGTAGCGGTGAAAAGTTCAGCAATATTGATTTTACCGCGACTATTGGTAGTAGCTAGCACGGAGCCATCAATAATTGGCACGTAACCTTGGCGGCGGTATTGAACAGCCTGATTTTGGTCGATATTTCTAGCGGTAGCGTCGAGGTAAATGGTACGATTTTGGTCCATTACCGCGGATGACTCTGCAACATCCAGGGCGGTAGTAACAACAATACTGCAATCGGAAGCAGAAGCGGCAGTAATGGCCTCGTCATTGGCAGCACGGACAGCAAAGCGGTAGGCAGGCAATCCTGCGTCCATAGCGGCGGTAAATTGGTCATTTTCTACCACCACTTGTTTAATTCCAATATTGAGCAATTCGATGATTTGGTCGACAGTCGTTGTAGCTTCACAGGCCACCACCACGTCAATGTGGGCCGGGAATTGGGATAAATAGAACTTAGAGGGTTTGACGGAGCTGATGGGCACCATTATGGCGCCAGCTAGGTCGAGCCCCGTGTAATCTTCAGCTAGTGGGAGTACGAACATGGAGAGATGAAGAAAGAAAAAGGTGCGAAATGAGTCATGGGAATGGGTGAGTGGTGCGACGGGATGGGACGAGAGTGGTGCGAGAGTGGGTCGATCGTGGTGTGAGAGTGGGTCGATCGTGGTGCGACTGGAGGAATAGTGCGGGAAGGCGATGAGCGAGCATTGGTAGTGCAGCGCGGTGCGAAATGCCACTGTAGAGCGGTACCAGAAAAGAGCGAGGTGGTACCATTGTAGGACGAGGCTTCGTACTAAATGGGGTACCATTGGGCACCGTGAGTTAACAACTTAGTCTAATCAATACAAATTAGTACTATGTACCGCCCCATCGCCCTAATCTCTCTCTATGTCTCTCTATCTCTCCTTTTATTGCTCTAATCTCTCCCCAATTTCTCCCTAATCTCTCTCTATTTCTATTCTCATCTCTCTATTATGTGAAATTCACACATTGGTTTATTGTTTCCAAATGACCCTAAAAATCGCCGTAAATTCACACGATCATCCTCCTACTACAACCATCTGCCAGCCAAACTTTCAGCTTCTGGACCCAACCACTTCTCTAGTTAAACTAAAAACAGTTACTCCTCTAGTACTATTTCACCATACTTTGCTTACTCCTCTGCATAATTGGCAACTTGTCCGAGTGGTTAAGGAGAAAGATTAGAAATCTTTTGGGCTTTGCCCGCGCAGGTTCGAATCCTGCAGTTGTCGTTATTTTTTTTGCACTAGCTGGAGAAAGGATATCGCGGTAGCTGGTACTAATATGGCCCTGGCTGGCAGTAATATGGCCCTGGCTAGCACAATATCGCACTAGCAGTAGAGTCCTTGCACTCTCGCACTAACTATAGTACTGACTATGGCACTAACAATGGTACTACTCGCGGTAATCTCGTACTATTCGTCCTATTCGTCCTATCTCGCACCATTCGCCTACGCTCATGGTGCTCATACATTACTATACACTTACCGGTAAAATTCGGGCCGACTCGCATTCACTCCATACTCTCCTAAAGCACTACTTAAATCCTCCATAGTTAATACAACCTTCCCCTGCTGATTCCCGGCATTACTACTACTATGCTGCTGTGGTGCATCCTCTCCCGGTACCTGCTGAGCAAATTGCTGCCCTTGAAGCAATTGTTTAGCCCGTGCCAGCGGGTTCGCCAGATTATATACCGCACTAGAATTTCGAATCCGACTATACTCGTAGGCGTCCTGCGCAACATCACTGATGAATTTCTGCGTAGCTAGCGCCAAAAGTCTCTTTATTTTCACATCCAGCGACTCAAATCCGTTCTTAGCGAGATAGTATTCAGTAACTGCGTCAGGAATAATGGGGGCGTAGTCGCCATCCATCATATCGAGAACTTGCTGGAGAGTTTTGTCTTTTCTGGCGAGTTCTGGCATATCTAGGCCGAAATCTGGGCCAAGTTCTTGAGCATTGGCGCTAGAGCTGCCACCAGTATTAGCGCCAATATTAGCGCTAGAATCTGCATTATGAGAATCTATTTTACCGCCACCATTAGCACCATCACTCCCCAAATCGCCCCCTTCTTCGCCTAATTCACCGCCCTGCACTTCCCTGTCAAGATCCTCATCATTAAATTCATCATCAAGTTCTTCTCTTTCCATTCTTTAAGCGTAAAATTTGTGTTTTTTTGACTTTTTTCAATTGTTCGCGACTTTTTCTCTCTTTTTTTTTGTGTTTTGCTGCTTCTTAATCGCATTTTTTCCTCATAGTGGCTGCTCACTAAAAGCACTACAAAAACTCCTACAGCATTACGGCGAGAGAAGTCGTACACTAAAACCAGCACAGCGTAAGTAGTCCCTGGAAACAATCCCATTGGGGCGAAACTACGGCGAAATCACGGCGAAATTACGGCGAAATTTGCACGAAAATTGACCAATTTCTACCGTTTTAACTGTCTCAAATCCTTAGCCGCTAATTCTGGTTTTCTAACAATTCACATATAAATAGGCCTATGAATCCCTTCAATTCCAATACGTTTGGCAACTCTCTTCTGCTACGAGTGGATGGGGCCGTGGGGGCCATGTCGCTTTCGCCAAATGGACGAGACGCCGTTCTAGCGGGTCGTCGTGGTCTCTTTATTATTGATTTAGAAGAACCTTTTACTGCTCCTAGATGGCTTCATCATATTACCAGTTGGGAAGTGGCTGATGTACAATGGTCGCCTCATCATCACGCCAAACCCTCGTGGTGTATATCAACTTCAAATCAAAAGGCTCTACTTTGGGATCTTTCTCGTCCTAGTGATACTGCCATTTTAAATGTGGCTCATCAACATACTAGAGCCATTACTGATATAAATTTCCATCCAGCAGATCCGGAACTTTTTGCTACTTGTTCCATAGATACTTTTATTTTATGTTGGGATGCAAGAATTCCTCGAAAAGCTACTCATAATTGGGCTGAATGGCGTGCAGGTGCTACTCAAGTTAAATGGAATCATCATAATCCTTATGAAATTGCTTCTTCTCATGATCATTCTTTTTATTTATGGGATGTACGTTATGGACTGTTACCAGTATTAAAAGTTGACACGGCTCATAATGGGAAAATTAATGGAATGGATTTTGAACTGGGTCATTTAGTCACTTGTAGTAATGATCAAACGGTAAAATATTGGGATCTTTCCAGTTGGAATAAACCCAATTCTTCCACTACTGCATCGAAAAGTTATCAATATGATGATGATATTGATAATAGTGGTGGTGATGGAATTCAAATTAATCCTGCTTTAGTTATAAATACTCCGTTTCCAGTAGCTAGAGCAAGACCAGTGCCTTTTGGTTCAATTCCTCGTTGTGGTATAATGCCACTTCGTGGTGGTGATGATTCAATTCATATTATTGATGTAAATGATCATTTAAATCAATATACTACCTCTGGTGAAACTCAACAAGTACAATTTGATCCTGCTTGGTCCTATAAAGGTCATGGTGGTCCTATGAAGGATTTCTTATGGCGTAGACGTCATGAACGTTATTCTGGTGTTGCTGAATCAAGACCATCAAAAGATTATCAATTGGTAACTTGGAGTTCGGTCGATAAAGATTTGAAATTATGGGAACCTCAAGGTCCTCGTGAAGATAATAATAATAACAATTCTTCTTCAATCCTTCTGCTGTCTATACAGTCTCGGACTTTGATAAATTCCTTTAGGCCTCAAGGTGATAATAATTCAAGTCCTAATGGTTCTTCTGCATTGACAAATTCAACTTTCAAGGCTAATGATACATCAATATCTAAAGCTACTGAAACTCCTGAACCTCCTCATAACTATAATTCCTACTGCTCAGAACCTCCAATAACTCTTCTGAACATTCTTTCCAAGACTCATGGTGATATTCTTACTGCCATGACAATGCATAAACTTGCTCAAAAACATAAAAATCTTCCTACACTTCCTTCACAGCTTAATCATCTTGCATGGATTAGTGGTGTTCGTATGGGGGATACTACAGATTCTCCATCAAATCTTGGAGAAGAAGTTAGTTTTGTGGCTCATACGTTTCCAAAAGTACGATTTGAACGTATCAGTGTGAGTACAGGTGAATTGATTATAAGTCTTCGTGGACCTCCACGTAATGCCCCACGATCTACAGCTACTATTGGAGGTACTGGTACAGATGATGGTGGTGATAAGGACGATGTTACAAAAACGACTGCCACTGAACCCACAAGTACAACTACTGAATTGGCTACAACTGGTGCTGATTCAACGGCGGCAACAAAAGGTACTTCAACACTAGCTACAGGGTCTACATCAACAGCAACAACCACGCCTGCAACAGCAGCCGCAGGGTCTACATCAACAGCAGCAACTACAACAGCAGCTACCACCTCCGCAACTGCTTCAACTGCTCCATCATCAGGAGAAGGAACTATACCCGGTTCAGGAGTTGAGGAAACAACGGCAAGTTCAGGAGTAGATGGAACAACTGCAGCAACATCAACGGCAGCAACAGGAGCGGCAGCAGCAACAACAGCAGCATCTTCGCCTGCTGGTACAGGCACAGGAAATGTACCAACATCTACTACAGGAAGTAATATTGGAAATAACGAAGATGATGCAGATATAGAGGATGAACTTATTTTTATTAGATTAAAAATTACTTTTCCTAAAAGCTATCCTTATCTCGAGAAACGGGGCAAACAGCTGGTTAGATTTGTTGTGGAAGAAACACATGATCTTACTGCTAGCATTAAGCAAGAAATGGAACGACAATTGAGTGAAATTGCATCATTTTATGTTAATCGTCATCAGAGATTTTGTCTCGAACCGGTGGTAAGATATCTTATTGGAGATAATGTGGTATTAGATGATGAGCAATTGAAACAAACAATGGAGGTTGGAAATGAAGGCTGGGCTGATGATTTGGTTCTGGACCTGATCAATGCTGCTCTGAAGTCATCCACTATGTATCCGGATCTGGCCCAGGATCTGGCCCAGATTCTGGCTCTGGCTCTGGCTCTGGACTCAGATATCCAGCCCTCTTCAGATTCAGAACAAGATATGGATCGAGACCTGGTACTGTCGTTTGATCAATTTTCTGATTTTATGCCTGCTTTGAATGATGATGAATTGATCCAATCAACTGGACTGCTCCAAAATGAGGCGGATGCCCAAATTGAACATGCAAATATCAAAGCCGCTCGAGTAGACCTGACTCCTCTTCCTAAAGGATGTGGAGCTCTTTGGTCTCGTACGGGTCAACTTGTTTGTTTTTTCATTCCAAAACCCCTGGAAGATGATGAAGCCCTTCAGAAATTTAGTATATTTAAATTCAGTCAGGCAGAACATGAACATGGACATGGACATGGAGATCTGCTGAGTCATCATGATCATAATCAACAAAATAATGATGATCTGTTTAGTGAAAGTCTGTCAGATACACTGGAAAGTAGTGATAGTTTTGAATGGGAAGATTTAGATGAAGGTCCATTTCGTGCAGGTCTTTTCAAAACTAGTGTAGGTTTAGGAAATCGGTATGTCCAGAATGGTGGTGCTAGTACAACTCAGAAACTGTCAGTTCATGAAAAAAGAAAGCGTCAAAAGGGGAAGAATATTGTTGGAATATTTGATTTTGGTCATTTACTTCCAGATAAACCTGCTTTGGCACGAGAATATCGTGTACTTGGTGATAGTCCAGAACTATTAGCACGATTCAATGGTGATGTGGCAGAAAGACATCGAGAATTAGAAGTAGCAGCTGCTTGGAGATTATTGGAAATGGTGCTTGTGAAAGATATTGAGGTGAATGAAGTGAGTCCAGTTTATCTGGCAGCTACAGCACAGGGTGATTCTGGTACGGCTATAGCGGACAATAATGGAGACCGGAATGAAAGTCAAGGTTTAGGGATTCGTACGCGACCATCTGGCCACCGTGGAAGCCGGGCGGTAGCAGGTCCCAATGCTAATACCAACTTCAACACCAATACCAATAGAAACACGAAACTACTTTCAAATCCAGTTCTTCAAAATATTCAAGCCATGAATCATTTACGTCATATCAATCTTACAGGACAACGTCTTCCTACTTATCGGTTTTATTGGGGTAGTCACCCATATGGATATTCCTGGTTAGTAAAGGAGATGATTGAGTATTTCCGTCAAAAAGGTAATCTTCAAATGGTGGTGATGATCCTGTGTATATTGTATGAAAATATGGGTAATTGGGCAGATGTTCCTATTCATACACCATATCGTGAACAACAACAATTACAACCGCAACAACAGAAACAAGAACAACAACAACAACAACAAAATCAATATCAATATCAATATCAGGTGAATCCTCGCCATCATTATCAATATCATCACAAACAACAGCATAGTACCACTACAATTCATGACATCTACCGAGGAAACAATTCTCGAAGTAGTATGGATCGTGGTATACATAATAATGGAGGTGGGAACTACGGGACGAGTTATGTTAGTGGGAATGGTGGTAGCAGCTATCATCGCAATGCCTCAATACCAATGAGTACACCACAGCATCATTTGACAAGTTCAGGGCCTAGAGGTACAAGTCCTGTTGCGATGTCTACTAGAGGAATGAGTCCAGCTGCAACAGCAACAGGAAGTTTTAATGCAATAGGTACCGGAATGCTGTCAATGACAGTTCGGCCACCACCATCCGTGGAAGTTTCGTTCCAAAATCTTGATACTCTTGATATTTTCGAAGATATTTATACAGCAAGTCTTCTTAGTAGTCAAGATGAATCACTTCTTCGACTTTATCGACACCAATACGCAGAAATGCTTTATTCATGGGGGCTTCCAGCGAACCGTATTAAGATCCTCAAGTTCAATTATCCCAATGCAGAGCATTCAAAGTATTCACAGCATGAGTTAACATATGGATTCCGTACTGACCAATATGATGAGATGAACCGGACGTATGTGAATGAGGCTAGTACGATAGACACGGCGGTAAGACCGGCGGGACGGTTCTGTAATTTCTGTGGATTAATGGTTGTGAAACGAGTGGTTGTTTGTAGTGGGTGTGAGCATATAATGCATTCACAATGTGCCAGTCAATGGTGGGCAGACAATGAGGAGTGTGCGAGTGGGTGTGGATGTGAGTGTAAGAAGGAATGGTATAATCGGTAGAGAAAGGTGTATATTTAATATAGAGAGAAGTATGAGGGAAACCGGTGGTGGTAGTGAAAGGTAGTGGTGGAATGGTTGCGAATGATTGGGAAATGGTTGTAAATGGTTGTGAAATGGTTGTGAAATGGCGGTAGAACGGTGGTAGAAAGGTGGTAGAATGGATGCATCTATGGCCTACGAGTATCCACTATCCGGCCAGCAAACTTCTTGTCCCACTCTGCACACATCTCGTCCAATTGCAGCACCACATCCTCCGCACCAGTACCCTCTATCTCGCTGTATTTCACATACTCTCCACCACGGCCAGTACAACTAACAATCTTTTTGTCTTGAGGTTCGTCTGCAACAACACAACGAATGATGGCGTTGGCAGCAGCGTAGCCCGAGATATTATGGATGTCACTGCCCAACCACCGGGCCACGTAGAACAACATGAGCATTCCGTAGTATGTGAACACGTTAAGGTACTGATAGAAACCAAAAGAGGTGAAAATTCCGGGGTTGACCACAAACAGACGAATTCCGGAGGCAGAAAGCTGGTTATAAGATCCGAGGTGGATCAAGTCGACCAAACGTTTGGAACCTTCGTAGGGCGTGGGGTTGTTGATAAGCTGGAAGTCATTGAACAGGAAGTATTCTGGACCGGAGATGATTGATGAGACCCAGACAATGGTGGTGGTATTTGCACCTTTACTGGCACCATTGGTACCAAGAATAGGACGAAGAAGGTGTAACAAATAGTACGGTCCAAATACATTTCCTTGGAACAAAAGTCCCATTCCATCGGCACTGCGCACGCCCTTCCGTTGGATCTTCATGGTTCCCTCAGTCACAGCACGGATGGGATTTGAAAGAACGTCTCTTGCAGCGATGAACCAGTCGATTCCGTCGTAGCAGGTTTGCACGGAATTGAGAACTATTAGGTCGAGATGGCGGTATTTTGCAACGATCTCGTGGTATGCTGCAAGAACAGATACCATATTACTGAAATCCACGAGTAAATAGTCGAATTCCACCGCCATGGTCTTACCATTTTTGTCGGCGTGGGATTTGATTTGGGCGATGGTATCGAGAGCTTTAGGGAGAGTTCTGGACGTGATAATGATGGTGGTGACTTCTGGAGGCGGGAGGGCCTTTGGGACGGTGACGGTGGTGTCAATAAGGCGGATGGCGGCAGATATGCCGAGGTTTGAAGAGCCTCCAGTGATAAGAGCAGCAGGCATTGGAGGAAGAAGAAGCGGAACGATGAGAAAAGTGCGGAACGATATGGGAGAAGCTACCGCGAATGCATCGAGAAATTATCGAAAAAGTACCGCGAACGTACTACGAGAAATACTGCGATAGCACCGCGAATCTAAAAAAAAATAACGACAACTGCAGGATTCGAACCTGCGCGGGCAAAGCCCAAAAGATTTCTAATCTTTCTCCTTAACCACTCGGACAAGTTGCCGCAATTGAAGGGAACATTGATGACGGTGCTCAAGGGCTTACTGTCCTGGAGCTAAATACATCGTTCTCTAGCCCCATCTTCTCCCTACCGTCCTCACACCACGCTCACACCACGCTCGCACCATTATCGCCCTAAAAGCTGTCTCCTCGCCCTAAACTAGCACATACATTTCTACACACTTCTTACTCCTGGATGTTCCTTTTAAACTCAAACAAAGCAGGAAATCCCTCAATTAAACAGGCTAAATACCACGCTATCCTGGCCCGTCCCACACGGTACCGCCGTAACATTGGAGCCATCAAAAATGTCACTTCTCCAACATGTACACTATACAAAATTAATGTGAAAAGTCGGATATTTTCGGCTAGATATCCCAACATTTTCCGTCCCATTGTCGGCATATATCCGTAAATCAACCCACTCACAGGATCCTTCTTCATTATCAGTTGTAAGGCCGTTTTGTCGTAGCATCCTACGGCCAATACTGCCAAAACTACCGTCATGAATAGTCTGCTAATTGTAAATTTCGGATACTTTTGGACGGTCACGTGACTATATCCTTGTTTACCAGCAGCATATTTTGCCATTGCCACCAATTTGGTCTTAAGGTCGTTAATAGACGTGACTTTCGTGCTATTATTATCAGGAATTTCGTCCCATTTAAACGTTTTAATGGCACGAGAACCGTCTTGTTCAATGTATGAGATTTGCATGGATTTCTCGTTAATCGCGGTAATTTGGGGCGAGAACTCGCTGGTGTTAGGACGAGCATCGCCGTAGACCACCAAGTAGTCTATGAGAGCCAATTGGTGGTCTTTATTCATATGGGAAATGATTCTGGTGGAGGGATCCATTGGAAGAAATTGTGAGTGTTTTTTCGACAGAGAAGTGAGAGAAACGCCATAAGAGAGGAGGTGTAAGTGGAAGGAACAAGGCATGTGATTAGACATGTGATTGTACTAAAAGTGATGGAATGGAACATGTGAATATTGGAGTGATTAGATCGCGGTAGATCGTGGTGGATCGCAATAGATCGCGGTAGATCGCGGTAGATCGCCGTGGAAGATGAGGAAAAGCTCGTGTGGATCGCGGTGTGGAAACACGTTCTCGCGCCACACCCGCACTATTTGCACCACGTTGGCGTGAACATCTCGCACTACGGTGTGGAGCCCTAGCGAATATTCTTCTTAAATTCAAGCACCGCGGGAAACCCTTCGAAAAATACCGCCGCACACCACGCCGCCCGTGCCAGCCCCACGCGGTACTTCCGCACCAACGGTACCATTAATCCAACCACTTCTCCAACATGTACCCCTACAGTTATACCACCCAAAACTCGGATATGCTCCGCTATAAACTTCAACATCTGCCGACACATCTCGGGAAGATGCCCGTACACCCACAAACTAACCGGATCTCTCGACAAAAGCCCTATTAAAATCGCTTTATCGTAGCACCCAATGGCAATTCCGGTAAAAAGCACAATCATAAATAAAAGATATCCGGTGAATTTCGGGTACTTTTGTACAGTCACATGACTATATCCTTGCTGGGCTGCTGCGTACTTTGCCATGGCCACCAATTTGGCCTTAAGGTCCTTCATGGACGTGACTTTCACGTTTTCATCTTCATGAATTTCGTTCCATTTGAACCTTTTAGATTGAGATTTTGAATCGGCCAGAACGTATGAGATTTGCATGGAAATATCATCAATGGCGGTAATTTGGGGCGAGGATTGGTCGAAGTCAGGACGAACGCCGCCGTAGACCACCAAATAGTCTGTAAGAGCCAATTGGTGGTCTTTATTCATGTGGGAAATGATTCTGGTGGAGGGATCCATAAGGACGGAAAAGTGAGAAAAGTGAAGAAAAAGTGAGGGACAAGAAATGGTGCGGTGCCGTGGTAGTGTCGTGGTAGATGCCGCGGTGGTTCTGTCGGCTTCGTGGTAACCTTACTCGCGGTAACCCCCGGTTCATCACCTGATCACCCCCCTTATCCTACCCGATCGGCCCATCACACCACTGCCGATTCGCACCACCCTAATCCGACCCGCACTAATCCTTCCCACCCTCGCCCCATTCTACCACTACCCTCGCCCCATTATCGTACCACGCTCGCCCCAGCCTACACTTTGCTTTATTAGCACCTCCACGCCCCCCACCTAAAACCCTTAAATACCCCTATGGTTTCCCAGTTTTTTGCACCCTTTTTATCATCCCCTAAATGTCCGACTTTGTCACCCCAGCAGATCTCCCGCTGCCTAAACTCAAACGGACAAACACTGGCTTTACACCCAATCAAATCGTGGCTCTTGATGCCTCAATTCCAGAATCTTCTAAACAAGTTTGGCTTCAAAACTCCCGTCTTAACCCATTCGATCCATCTGTTAGAGCCCCTAATCGCCCTAAAACAAATAAGAACGATGTTGAATCATTTGAAGCTAGTTTTGTGGGTCACGTGGAAACAACCTTGGCTAGAAATATGTTAAATTGTGATGAATTGGCTGCTTATCAAGCATCTAGTATTGCTATTAGAGATGAGCTTGTGGTGGATTGGACAAACACTCAACAACGTCAAACTATTCATGATGGAAAGAGAGTTTATTACTTATCATTGGAGTTTTTAATGGGTCGGGCCATGGATAATGCTCTTATCAATTTGGCAGCTCGGTGTACCACTGCTGAAGCATTGAATCATTTGGGATTTAGATTAGAAGATGTATTGGACCAAGAACCGGATAGTGCCCTCGGAAATGGTGGATTAGGTCGGTTGGCTGCTTGTTTTGTTGATAGTCTTAGTTCTAAGAACTATAGTGGTTGGGGATATGGTTTAAACTATCAATATGGTATTTTTAGGCAAAAAATTATTGATGGATATCAAGTGGAAACTCCTGATTATTGGCTTAAATATACCAATCCATGGGAAATTCCTAGAACCGAAATTCAAATTCCGGTCGATTTCTATGGATATGTTTACGAGGCTCGTGATACTAATACCGGTAAACCTTACCGAGTATGGACCGGTGGTGAAAGAGTACTTGCTGTAGCTTATGATTATCCAATTCCGGGTTATAATACCGATAATACCAATAATTTACGATTATGGTCTGCTAAACCAACTGAAGAATTTGATTTTACCAAATTTAATGCTGGAGATTATCAACAATCAGTTGCAGCCCAACAAAGAGCCGAATCTATTACTGCTGTTTTATATCCTAATGATAATTTCGATTTGGGTAAGGAATTACGTTTAAAACAACAATATTTCTGGGTGGCTGCTTCCTTACATGATATTGTTAGAAGGTTTAAAAAGAGCCATAAAGATGATTGGTCCAAGTTTTCTGATAAAATTGCCATTCAATTAAATGATACTCATCCAACTCTTGCAATTGTTGAATTACAAAGAATTTTTGTTGACTTAGAAAAATTGGATTGGGATTATGCTTGGTCTATTGTAACTAGTGTATTTGCCTATACAAATCATACTGTTATGGCTGAAGCATTGGAAAAATGGCCTGTTGATGTATTGGGACATCTTTTACCTCGTCATTTAGAGATTATTTACGATATTAACTACTTTTTTTTGAAAAAAGTGGAAAAGAAATTCCCAGATGATTGGGATATTTTATCTAGAGTATCTGTAATTGAAGAAGGAGAACGGAAAAGTGCCCGGATGTCACATTTGGCAATTATTGGTAGTCATAAGGTCAATGGAGTTGCAGAATTGCACTCGGATTTGATTCGGACTACTATTTTCAAAGATTTTGTAAAGATTTTTGGTGCAGATCGGTTTACAAATGTTACTAATGGAATCACCCCTCGTAGATGGTTAAGACAAGCTAATCCTGAACTTGCAAAATTAATTAGTGAATCTTTAAATGATCCAAATTATAATTATCTTACAAATTTGACTGAATTGAAACACCTTGAAAAATTTGTAAATGATGATGAATTTTTGGTCAAATGGGATAAAATTAAGCGGAATAACAAGATTAAATTGGCCCAATTGATTAAACAAGAAACCGGAATTGAAGTAGATCCTTCAGTTATGTTTGATGTTCAAGTAAAGAGAATTCATGAATATAAACGTCAACAATTGAATATTTTTTCAATTATTCACAGATATTTGGAAATTAAACAACTTTTGGCAGATGGTGTTTCCATTGAAGAAATCAAACTTAAACATTATATTAGTAAATGTTGTATTATTGGAGGAAAAGCTGCTCCCGGTTATTATATGGCTAAAACAATTATTCATTTAGTTAATAAAGTTGGTGATGTTGTCAATAATGATGAAAGTATTGGCAATTTATTAAAGGTTGTTTTCATTCCGGATTATAATGTTAGTAAGGCTGAGATTATTTGTCCCGGAAGTGATTTATCTAATCATATTTCGACTGCCGGTACTGAGGCCAGTGGAACTTCTAATATGAAATTTGCTTTGAATGGAGGTTTAATTGTCGGTACAATTGATGGTGCTAATGTAGAAATCACCAGAGAAATTGGTGAAGATAACATTTTCTTATTTGGAAATGTGGCCGAACTGGTGGATGGGTTAAGACATAAACATACTTACGAAGGTGTGAATATTACCCCGGAACTTGCAAAGGTATTTTCAGCCATTGAGAGCGGAATGTTTGGAGATTTCGGTGAATACCGGACTTTGGTTGATAGTATTAGGTATCACGGGGATTATTATTTAGTAAGTGACGATTTTAATTTGTTTTTGGATTGTCATAAAAGAATCGATAAGGTTTACGGACATCATGGCGGAGATAGTGATGATATGGACCATTTACACAAATGGGTCAAAAAGAGTGTTTTAAGTGTTGCAAATATGGGATTCTTTAGTAGTGACCGGTGCATTGATGAATATGCAGAAGGGATCTGGAATATTGAACCACTTGCTTAGGTAGATTTTTTTTTTGAATATATATGAATAAGGGAAAAAAATAAATGAGCACGTGCCACCACAAACACACGTGACTTTCAGCACGCGACACGCGCATTTTATTTCACAAATCGTTTTCTCTCCCTTTCTTTATGTTGGCTTTCTTACTTCTTCTTCCACTAATCTGGGGCCTCACCCCCAGCGATAGAGATCAGTTCGTGGTATCAGACCTCCCTGGATTGGATAAGCTTCCGGCCCACCAAATTCCCGTGATGCACGCGGGCCAGTTGGAGCTCTACCACAACAATCAAACGCACTACTTCTTCTGGAAGTTCTCCAACCCACAAATTCTCCCCCAATACCGGAATAGAACGATCTTCTGGCTTAATGGTGGACCGGGATGCTCGTCAATGGACGGGGCCTTGATGGAGGCAGGCCCGTTCCGTGTTGATAGCGATGGGAACGTGGTATATAACGAGGGAAGTTGGCACGAAATGGGAGACATAATATTTGTTGATCAGCCGGCAGGAACCGGATTTAGTTATACCGAGGAGTATGATCATGATTTGGATCAAGTGGGATTCCATTTCCTTCGATTCATGAAGCTTTACTTTGAAATGTTTCCTGAAGATGCCGGGAATGAAATCTATTTTGCAGGTGAAAGTTATGCTGGACAATACATTCCGTATATTGCCGATGCAATTCTCGAATATAACAAACAACATCCGGTCAAGTATAATTTAAAAGGGTTATTGATCGGAAATGGTTGGATTTCTCCCGATGAACAAAGCTTATCGTACTTGCCTTATAGCTTGGCTGCTGGTATTATTGATAATACCAATGAAAAATTCCATGATGTACTTAAACAACATGAAAAATGTCAAAATGTCGTGAATAATGTTAAAGGTGATTCTTTGGAAGATTTTCAAGTAGTTTCAGATACTTGTGAAGTGATTTTGAATTTAATTTTGGAATATACTTTGGATCAATTTGCCCCGAAAAATCAAAAATGTTATAATATGTATGATTATTTACTCAAAGATTCATATCCACTGTGTGGGATGAATTGGCCTCCAGATTTGGAGTATGTTAAACCATTTCTCAATCAAAAATCTGTGCAAAAACAATTGAATTTGAAGCTTTTTAAGAAATGGCATGAATGTAGTGGGAAAGTAGGACGTCTTTTTAATGCTAGACATTCAATTCCTTCTGTTAAATTATTACCAAAGATTCTTGAACAAGTTCCAATTGTATTATTTAATGGAAATCGAGATATTATTTGCAATTATGTTGGGACTGAAAATTTCATCAAAAATTTGCAATGGAATGGGGGAACGGGATTCACTTCCGACAAGCTTGATTGGGTTTATGGAAAAGACGTTAGTGGGTACCTCTTCATGGAAAGAAATTTAACTTTTGTTAATGTATTTGATAGTTCTCATATGGTACCTTTTGATAAACCTGAAGTGAGTAGAAGTTTGATGGATTTGGTTGTAGGGAGATTCAAGAGAGAAGAAGGAAGTATTGTTATGCAGAAGGAATTGGTAGCAGATGTGGTTTCTGCTACTAAAGAAACGGCTGCAAAAACCGAGGAAATGGCTGCAAAAACATCTGATTCAGTCGCAAATACTGCCGAGTCTACAAAAGCAGCAGCCGCTACAGACTCAGACTCAGACTCAGATTCAGACTCGGATTCAGACTCTGATGTTGTTTCTACACCTGCCTCTGCTGCTGCTTCTCCATCTTCTTCATCTGTTCCTTCTTCTGAGGATCATACATCTTCGATGGTGAGACTTATTGAACTTATTGCACTCGTGATTGCCATCTACATCTTATACTTCCTTTACAGCAGCTATTCCAAACCTTCATCCATCATTAAAACTGGACCTTCTACTACAACTAAGAATGTACAATGGGCAGATTTGGTTTCCAATGTGCCCCAACCAACGTTTTTGTCCAGAATTTTAGGTAAATTCCGGAGATCTGACCCCAATGGGCAATATGCTGCTCCTAGTGAACATCCAGATGATATTGAACTTGGTACAGCTGAATTTGTAGTTGAATCAGATGAAGAAAGTGGCAAAGAAGATAATGGGCACGTGCCACACAGCACGTGAACATCTATCTCTTAAACCACGACATGATTTTTATATATATGGAAAATGCACATGACTAAGATCACATGAACCGCGCGCTCCCTTCTTCTAAATCGCACATTTTAATATCAAATTTTTCACCATGTACAAACAATCCATCCGCCACTTTAGCGTTAAAAGCGCCAATAAAGCGGCCTTTAATATGGCCCAACCTCCCCAATACACGCTTGCATCGGTCAGATCGTTTCCATCGTTAGAACCTCACCGATTTGTGCCGTTGCCGGCAGATTTTCTTGCGTTACCGGCCAGAAGAGACTTTCTCTGGAGTGCCGTCGTTTATGAAGCAGACAAAGCCAGAGTCGGTTCCGGGAATGCCATAGTTAAAAGCGATCAATTATATTCCCATAAGAAACTTCGTCCACAAAAGGGAAGTGGTCGTGCTCGTGTAGGTGATGCTAATAGTCCACATCGTGATAATCTTATCAAAGCTCACGCCATTACTGCCCCTCATGATTGGTCCACCAAGCTTCCTAATAAGATTTATAGTAAAGCAATTGCCACAGCTATTAGTGAGCAGTATAAAGCCGGAAAATTGATGGTTATAGGAGGAGATATCGCTGGAGAATCCGATAAAACCGTGCTTGATATGCCATATAATTACCCAGAGACAATCAAACAATTTATTAAACAGCATCATTTAAGTAAATTGAACCTTTTATTCATTACGGACGTTCAACGGGATAATTTAATTGGAGCTACGGACATAGCAGGTGATAAAGCTGATGTATTGGTGAAAGAAGCAGTAGAAGTTAGAGATATCTTAAAGGCCAATCGGGTCTATATTGAGTTACCAGCATTACAGTGGATGATTGGTAAGTATGTAAATAGCATGTAAATACACGATATAAAGGATATATTGGGTTGATTAAATCAATGGATAAGCTAGGTATATAATATCACGTGATATACAGGGCACGCGCCCTTATGTGACGGTGTAATATCTCGATTTTTTACCCCTTTGCCACGACCTCGCTGCTTTCCCTCAGAAAAATTTGTGAAAAATTATCAACCAAAAAAACTCATACACCAGGATGTCTTTAGTTGTTCAAGAAGAAGGATCATTCCAACACATTTTACGGTATGTATACCACATTAACAAGTGGATAATAAACAAAACAACACGAGAACCCGTTTTCCCGGGAGAAGAACATGGGATTTTGACAGAGATGCCGTTGATGCCATTGAAAGCCAAGTGAAACAAACAGTAGTAGAAAATGCAGAGAATTTAGTGGAATCATCGCCAACATTGACAGAATGATTATTGGCATAAAGTTAAAGTAATACATGGCAGTTTAGCGTTGTATTTCGTACCAGATATCGAAGGAAGTTCTGTCCAAGTCAAAGCCCAATTGTTGACAAGTCGTGTTAAGTTCCCACCATTATTTAGCTTTAATACTAACAATTTTTAGTTTGTTAAATACCAACATCGATGGTAGAATCAAGATCATGTTTGCCTTAACCAAAATCAGAGGTGTAGGTAGAAGATACGCTAACTTAGTCTGTAAAAAAGCTGATGTTGATTTAAACAAAAGAGCTGGTGAATTAACTCAAGAAGAATTAGAAAGAGTTGTTACCATCATGCAAAACCCAACCAACTATAAGATTCCAGCCTGGTTCTTAAACAGACAAAAAGATCAAGTTGACGGTAAGAACTACCACGTTTTAGCCAACAATTTAGAATCCAAATTAAGAGATGACTTGGAAAAATTAAAGAAGATCAGATCCCACAGAGGTATCAGACACTTCTGGGGCTTAAAGGTCAGAGGTCAACACACCAAGACTACCAGCCGTGGTCAACATTAAGTAATATAATATATATTGTAGCGAAGATGTGATAATATTGATTGAGATTAAGGTTAAAGTAGAGGGAGTTAGGACGATTTGGCAGAGGAGTAGGGGAAGTCATGGGCCCTCAACTTGCCATCTTGATGTCATTTACATTTCTCTCCATTTATGTCTATCTTTATATCTTTCCATTTACATCTCTCCATTTACATCTCTCCATCTACATCTCTCTTTATATCTCTCTTTATATCTCTCTTTATATCTCTCCATTTACATCTCTTTTAAGTCTATCTCCATCTCAATATATGCATGCTGTTTATTATCGTACTCTACACTACTTACTCCAGTTCCCTTCTCGTAAACTCAACAAACTCTCAACTCCCTCATTCTCCTTATTGGTAACATCTCCCAATACTTTCCTTTCCTCATTTAGTAAATTTTGAATCTTTCCTTTTTCCCTCTTTGGCACTTCATTTTCTTTATCATTATGGACTTTAAATTTTCCAAATTTGGAACTAATAGTACTGGAAGTGGCATTGATCATACGTGTTTGTTTCTGTAATGCATTCAATTTCTTATTCTTAGTCTCTATAACAAAAGAATCCTCTTCAAATGACATATTTGATGTATCTTTTGCAGGGGTAGATACCATAAATGCGTCTCTTGCAGGTGTGGATGCAATTGGAGGTCTAAATCCAGTAGATGCTCTAATTGGTGATTCCAACTTAACTGCTTCGGGACTAGCAAAGGATTGCGATTTATGCAACATTGGCTTTATAGGGGTCAGACTAATCACTGTAGTGTTTACTGTTGAGTTACCTAAAATCACACTATTATTAGCACTAGTATTCATGCTACTAATATTTGTCATAGAAGTATTCATAGACACTTCGGGTGTTGGCGGAAGCTCCGTCACTTCCTTATCATGCACGCTTTGTTTACGAACACTTTGTCTCTTATTTTGAAACCAAATTTGTACTGCCTTTTCTGTCATAGATACTTTTTCTGCTATCTCTATTCTTCTTAATTTGTTAGGAGTAGATCCAATAAGAAATTCCTGATTCAAAATATTGAGTTCATTAGGGGATGTTCTTCTTCTCTTTCTTCTGGCCAATGGGGCATTATCAATTGAAGGTTCTTGACTTGGAAATGTGGCTACAGAATGACTAATGAATGCAAATGCTTTATCTTGCTTTTTAGGCTTTTTCTTTTCAAATGTAGGTGAAATTGGTGATTCAGATGCACTAGGTGATCTGGATGCTGGAGCTGGAACTGGAACTGGCACCACTTGTGGCATTGAACCTGATCCCATTGGTGTCATTGGACTTTGTTGTTGTCTGTCATAAAATGTGTCGATACTTGGAAGCCTATAATTATCTTTTAAAAGCGACGATAATGGTGGTAAACTAGGCTTACAAGATTTCTGTTGAACGTAAATCGACATAATGAAAGTACAAGTTGGTTTTGGGTATAAACAGGGAAAGTTTTTGCTTTTATATAAAGTGGAAGAATTGGTGGAAAATTAAAAAAAAAAAAAACACTGCTAATTAAAATAAAAAAAAATTAAGCTCGATTAGGAAATAATGTATATCAAATCGTGATGAGTTACACGGTCGCAGGAGGTGGAAAGAAGGTTAATGAGAGAAGAATTCGAGGGCGATGGCAGTAGGTGGCGGTGGTAGGGTGAAGGGAAGGTTGGGCTATAGCACCGGATAGCTTTGGAAGCGTGATATAGGCAGTGAAGACAAGAGTATTAATCAGGTAGCGTGAATAATTACAGGAGGTTATCTATTTTTGGTGTTTATTCCCAGAAAAAAAACCGTGGAAGAAAGTTTTAAGAGGGTCATAATCCCAAAAGAGAACATGTATTATGAATGGACCGAGTATCTGATGCAAAGTTTTGCTGGTGATTCATTCTAATGCCCGTCTAATATTAAGTTCATAAGTAATAAATTTCCCAATTAGTTAATGTAATTTGTGCGTTTCGCGTTTGTTTACATATTTATACTAAATAGGAGCGATAGCGCATTAAATATGACACTATTTACCAATTTCGTTTCAATACTATCAAATTTAACTAATTTAAGCGTATATTTAGGGGTTCAACGGTTGTAGACAACAAACATGACACAACGCGTTTATTACTTCTTTAGTATATGCTTAACTATATTGGGATTTATTCACGTTACTTCTTTGTTTGAAATTCTCTTGATTGTTTTAACTTAATTGAGATCTTGAGGTACCTATTTTATAAAACAATACCTATGTATGTCAACCGAAACAAGCTTACATCCCTTTTTAACCCTTGTTGTGCTAGTTTCGGTTGTAAATTTAGCATATTCACCTCAATTGGGTCAATTTTTTGCTTTGTTTGATCCCGTCTGATCTTATTCGCCAATTTTAACACCAATTATGGTTAATTACTTCTTCTCTTTTAGGTAAAGTGTCACCAAAAATATTATAGATTGCCATGTAATACAAAGGCTTCTTTGTGGTTTAATTTTGGCCACCTGGCCTTTTTAGATTTATTATTTCCAGCGTCTTATTGGTGTTGCATCTCTGAACAAAGTGACAAAAACCATCGCACCAGGCCGCAGTCCACCATCTACCACCAGCATCGTACCACCGCGATCATCGTACCACCGCAGCCGTGGCACAATTAGTGCGGGACCCTGAGAAAATGCCCAGAATTCGCATCCTTCCAGCCACTACGAAGCTCGCTCCAATCGCCTCCACATCTCACCGCCAATTACAGCGATGCTCGCCCTACACTTACGCCACCCCCACTCTCTGCTTGCTTCCATATTTCGCACTTTTCAGTTCTGCTAGGTAAACAACTATTAAACTTGATGCTAAAACTACTACCTGTGGCCCTAGCACTAGCTTATCTATGGCACTGCTCGTCCTACACCGCCCCGAAGTTCACCACGGCAGTAGTACCACTCCTGAACCCCCAAATTTCCCTGCTCGAAGCCCTCAATCTCACTGTTAGAAACCCAATTCAAGCCAATCAGCAAGTATTCCATGGAAGGTTTCTTCACATCACGGATATTCACCCTGATGAATTCTACGTCGAGGGATCCAGCCACGGTGCAATGTGCCACGGCGGCACAGGCACTGCTGGTAAATATGGAGACGCAGTTCTCGGCTGTGATAGTCCTGTAATTCTCATGAATAAAACACTCGAATGGATTGAACATAACTTAAAGGATAAAATTGACTTTGTGGTTTGGACTGGTGATAATATTAGACACGATAATGATAGACAGTATCCTCGGTACGAATCAGATATCTTTCAAATGAACCAGCACGTGAGTGATAAGATTTACCAGTTATTCTCCAATGAAGACAAACTGGACCCAAGAAATATGTTGGTAGATGTGATTCCAAGCTTAGGAAATAACGACGTTTATCCTCACAATTTGTTCTCTCCTGGACCCACGCTTCAAACGAGAGAAATGTTTAAAATTTGGTCTCCTTATGTTCCTCAAGACCAATTCCATATTTTCAGTAGAGGTGCTTATTTCTTTAAGGAAGTTGTTCCAGGCCAACTTGCTGTATTATCGATCAATACTTTGTACTTGTTTCAATCCAATCCTTTGGTTGACAGTTGTGATCGGAAGAAGGATCCCGGTTACAAGTTATTTAAATGGCTTGGTGTTATCTTAAAAGAAATGAGAAGTAGAAACATGAAAGTATGGCTTTCTGGACATGTTCCTCCTAATGAAAAGAATTATGATATCAGTTGTTTAAGAAAGTATATTATTTGGAGTTATGAGTTTAGAGACGTTATTATTGGTGGATTATATGGTCATATGAATTTGGATCATTTTATTCCTTTAGATGCAAAAGCTGCTTATAAATCATTGAAAAGACTAAAAAAGGACAAGAAGAAAAAGAAGAAGAAGAAAGGTAAAGGTAAAAGCATTGAAGGGTCTGAATTTGAAATTCCAGACTTTGATATAACGTGTGATATTGACCAGGAAGAAGAAGATTTGGAATTTGAACAAGAAGAAGATAATGACATTTTAACCCAACAACCTCCTATGAGAATAACAGGAGGTATACCTAACAACAAAGTAAGGTACATGGAGACCCTCAGAGAGGATTTGTATGCCAAAATTAAGGGAATTTCAAAGTCTGGAATAGAAGGTGAAAGATACTCAATTGCTCATGTGACAGCTTCAGTTATTCCAACTTTCAATCCTGGTTTGCGTGTATGGGAGTATAACACCACAGGACTTAATTCATTACTTGAAAATCAGCCAATATATTCCGATTGGACCCAATTTTTCGCAGGTGTTGACAAATATATGGAGTATTTGGATAGTTTTGATGAAGATGAAGATGAATATGATGATGATCTGGACTTATCCGCCTCCAACTACTTCACTTTCAAGAAAGACAAGACTCTCCCACCCAAGAAACCAGCTGATATTCCACTAGGACCTGCATATACACCTCAAACATTCAGTCCTTTGAGATACACTCAATACTATTTGGACTTAGAAAAAGTCAATTCTGGTGAAAAACCTTTTAATTTTGAGTACGAATACAGCACTGATGATAAGCATTATGGTATGAAACAGCTTTTAGTTAAAGATTGGCTTAAATTGGGACGGAAAATTGGAAAACCCGTCAAACAGTCCAAAAAACCCGTAACTGAAGACCCAAAACTCCAAAAACTTTGGGATAAATTCCTTCATAGAGCTTTTGTGGACTCTGGTTATGAAAATATGGGATATGGTTAGACTTTATAAGCTTTCCTTCTGATAATATATGTACTATACTTTATAGGAACCAAACGCGAAACTTTTATCTTTTTTAAATGGAACCTACAGTGTATGAAACATCTGATGTAGACAGCGAATCAGAAGCTGCTAGTGGTACTACAGCTGCTACTCCCACCGCCACCACCACTGCCGATGCAAATATAGTGGAAGCTCCCGTGGATTTCCTGCAATCTTTCGCTCGATTCAATAATGAATTCGTTAATGGGAAAGTCAACTTTAATTATGTCTCAGATGCTCCCTTAAATCAAAATGGTTATAAAGTGTATAAGGATGAAAGTAATGAACAGAAGTTGGATAGGATAGCCAAAGAACTAGCTGAATTGAAGATTGAAGGATCTAAAGATACTCGAATTGAAGAGATGTTGGCTATTGCAGAGGGTAAGAATCTGCAATCCAATGTGTACTTGAAACAACTTGAAGACATATGGAAAGTGGGTGAAAAATTGCAGTTAGAACGGGAATTTTCTAGTGGAAACACCAACGATAAGACTGAAATGGATGATATTATTGAATTGGATAAGAAAATCGCCATTTTAGAAGCGAAATTCGGGTCTATTTCGGTTCCATTACAATCCACTATTAATGATCTTGAACGGAAAATCAACATCATTAATAATCCTCAATATCACGTTGAATCTGTAAAGAAATCAATCACCAGTCTTCTAGAATCCCCTGAATATGCAAAACTTAATAATAGTGGCATGTTAGACACTTACAAGGATGATAAATTACAAGAATTAGTGACACATGTATCTGACATTGACCAATACATAGCGGATAGCGATAGGCTTGTGGAACGCCTACGGGCACTAAATTCCGTACACATGTCCAGGATAGATAGTCAAACGTTTGTGGCGTCTTTTGAGTCTCTTTTCACCAATATGGCAGCAGAAATAACCAAATGGGAGGCTAGCATGGTAGAAATTGCTGGAAAATTGGACGAAAATATCGCCAATTTCAATAATAATAAACAAGAGATCTCTCTGTGGGTATCCCAATTGTTATCCAAGGTCAATACACTTCAAAATGACCACTAATATATTGTAAATGCAACAGATGTGCTGGACTTATCTGCGCATCCTTACACCCATACATAATTCAATAGACGTGTGCATGCACCCGATACTCGCCATTGACTTCCTTTGCTCTCATTGATCCCCCCCAAGGCATCCTCGCTATCTCCTGCCTCGCATTATCCCTCCCATACCAATTATATAAAAGGCTCCCATTTCCCTCCCACTTAACTCCTTAATGTCCTTTAAACAAGCAATTAGGTACGCCTCCCAGCTCTCGTTCGCCAAGGTCCCCAAGTCCTTGACCAACGAGCCCGTCAAGGAGTTCAGCAAGCTCCACGAACAAGATTGGGCCAAGTTGAAAAATTCCATTCAAAAGTACCAAACTCCAATGGAAATTCCTTTAGTAATTAATGGAGAAAGAATCTCCAGGCCCACAGTACCACTCATTAGCCCAGGAAGTAAGAAAGTGTTGGCCAATGTTTCACAGGCCGAAAAATCGGACGTTTTGGCCGCAATTCAAGCTGCTAAAAATGCCAAATCTAACTGGATGAGTATGCCATGGTCTGATAGAGCAGCAGTGTTTTTAAAAGCTGCTGATTTGATCTCCACCAAGTACAGAACTGATATGTTGGCCACCACGATGTTAGGTCAGGGTAAAAATGTTTATCAAGCCGAAATTGACAGTGTTGCCGAATTGATTGATTTCTTCAAATTTAATGTAAAATACGCTGAAGAATTGTATAATCAACAGCCAATTGAAAGCTCTCCAGGAGTTTGGAATAGAGCTGAATATAGACCTTTGGAAGGGTTTGTTTATGCAGTAACTCCTTTCAATTTTACTGCCATTGCTGCTAATTTGGTAGGTGCTCCTGCTTTAATGGGTAATACTGTTGTGTGGAAACCTTCTGCTTCTGCTGCATTATCTAATTATCTTTTATTGACCATTTTAGAAGAAGCTGGATTACCAAAAGGTGTAGTAAATTTCATTCCTGGAGAACCTCAACAAATCACTGATTTAATATTGGAAGATGAACAATTTAGTGCTTTACATTTTACCGGTTCAACTAAAGTTTTCAAAGATCTTTATGCTAAAATCTCCTCCAATGTTTCCAACGATAAATACAGAGATTTCCCTCGTATTGTAGGGGAAACTGGTGGTAAGAATTTCCATTTAGTTCATGGTTCTGCTTCTGTAGAACATGCTGCTTTATCTTCTCTTAGAGGAGCTTATGAATACCAAGGTCAAAAATGTAGTGCTACTTCCCGATGTTACGTTGCAGAATCAGTATGGCCTGAATTCGCTGACAAATTAACCAGTGAAATCTCCACTATTTCCATGGCAGATTCCACCACTGATTTGACTTCCTTTATGGGTCCTGTGATTCATGAACAATCATTCGATAAGCTTGCAGCAGCCATCGAACAAGCCAAAACAGACCCAGAACTCGAGATTTTAGCTGGTGGTGAATATGATAAATCTGCTGGGTTTTTCGTTAAACCAACATTGATTAAAACTACTAATCCTAATCATTCTTTCTTAACTACCGAGTTTTTTGGTCCTATTTTGACCTGTTATGTTTATAAAGATAATGAATTAGAACAAACCATGAAAGCTATTGATTCTGCTACCAAGTACGGTTTAACAGGAAGTGTTTTTGCTCGTGATCGTTCTGTCATTAGACAAGCAGAAGAACAATTACGTTACTCTGCCGGTAATTTTTACATCAATGATAAGAGTACAGGAGCTGTAGTTGCACAGCAATGGTTTGGAGGAGCCAGGATGTCTGGAACCAATGATAAAGCTGGTAGTGGGAACATTTTGGGTAGATTTGTCTCTGTTAGAAATATCAAGGAGAATTTCTATGAGATTGATGGTTATAAATACCCAAGTAACTTCAGCTAGAAGGTTAGAGGTGTGTAGTTAGTATATATTCATGTCATAATGTATGTTGAGGTAATACTTGCAAAGAATGGATATAATTTGTTATTATTCTGTCGTTTCTGCTGTCTTTTTCACTCTTGCCCTACCTTAATATCCTCCCAAGCCCTGAACAAACTGGGCATAACTCTTCGTCCAAAAGAAAATGAACTTTCCCTGACCCTCTGCATCTGCCACATAATGTACCTCCTATCCGTGGATCTCCTGGCCGCACTCGAACAGGTCCCAGCTGGAAAGTTTGTTGTGGCATGTAGTATGTTCCTGGCGGTGGCATGTAGCCCATTGGTGGTGGACCCATTGGCGGTGGACCCATTGGTGGTGGACCCATTGGTGGTGCTCCCATTGGTGGTGCTCCCATTGGTGGTGCTCCCATAGGCGGTGCTCCCATTGGCGGTGAATTATTAATATACGTCGTAGTTGTCGTAGTAGAGCCAAACAAATCGTCAAACATTGAAGGCAGAGAAAGCCTCAGAAGTCCCAAATTCCGAGGTGCAAACCTCTCGTAACAATCCTTACATGTCTTTCCGTTCTTAATTTTAGAGCCAGTATTATGGCATTTATCACAAAAATATCTCTTGGGATACCTGAAAGGTAACTTGGGATTGGGATTATACGCATGATCATTCAAGTAGAATTTATCCCAGCATGTGGAGCAATATTTGGTGTATTTTGTCTTATAGCCACTGTTCTTACACTTCTTGCAAAAATACCCTTTAGGATATCTGAATGGTAAATGTTCATTGGCAGTGTATAAATCATTAAGCAGGTCTTGTTGGTTAGAATTGGATGTTCTAGAAGGACCTGAAGAAGGCGAAGGAGGTGGCCTGGCAGGTCGAGCAGGTGTAGGTACAGAAGACGTAGGTCGAGCAGGCGTGGGGGGAGTATAAGAAGCAGGCCTTTGAGGAATAGGAGGCTGGGCAGATGGTCGTTGTGGCTGCAGCGGTGATGGTGCCAGGTTTACGGAAGTACTGGAGAAGCTACCACCATAATTATCATTAATGGCCTCATCATAACTAGGAGGTGGTTTGTCGTAATCAGCCATTTGTCTCTCCTTTAACAATCAAAAGTCACTTGGTGAAAAATGTCGCGAATTATACCAGAAAATCCTCAACGAAAACTATAATGATTTGGTTAAGTGATAGACAAAGTACGTAGTAAAAACGCAACGAGATGGCGTGAGTTGTGGAACCAATGGTAGTGGTACAGTACTAACATCGACCTGTAGAATATGGAGTGGGATTCACCACGTTTGGAGTCATACTATTCATGTTAGGAGTGATTACGTTCTTTGATTCAGGTTTATTGGCATTTGGTAATATTCTATTTGTTATTGGAATAATTTTAATCATTGGACCACAAAGAACCGTGACTTTCTTCACGAGACCCACTAAGATCCGGGGGACTGTTTGTTTTGGGATTGGAATTGCACTTATTTTGATGAAATGGTCCTTTTTAGGGTTTTTAATTGAGAGTTTTGGGATCTTGGGACTTTTTGGTGACTTTTTTGGTACAATTGTTCAGTTTTTAAGATCCATTCCATATATTGGTGACTTATTGAGTCATCCTCTTGTGGCTCCCACTATTGATAGAGTGGCTGGAATTAACACCTTGCCTGTTTAGATGTATTGGTGAACGCGGTTTTAGTTGCAAGGCGTGGCGGAGCTGGAGTCCGCGATTATATATCCGTAGTCCGTGATTGGTTGCCCGCTCGCCCTTTGTTATCCTCAAGTACATAGTTTGTAGGCACTGTATTATAGTTTATACATCCTTAGATGCTGTAGCACGATTTCTGCAAGCCTTAGGCACGAGATGATGTCGAAATTAAAGAGGTTTGTGGTGATTATGATGGATGTAGCGCTAGTTGTTATCAGGTACGAGAGCGGTGGTGCTAGCGGGAGCCATGCCACTATGGAGTGGTGGGAGGTTCTGGGCCCAATGTTGAGACCAGAGCTAGTGCCAGAGCTGGCGCTACTGCTGGCATTAAAGATCGTGGTGGTAAATGGGATGGACGATATTTGGGAAGGGATGATTTTGACGGTAATTTGGCGTGGTGAGCGCAGCAGCTGTGGCGGTACTTGCTGACGGTACATGCTGGCTAAGTGGTGAACCATGGCATTGGGGTCGTAGACAACTGCCACAGGCTCTCCCTGTGTTGTGGTGACGTTTAGCACGACGTCCATACGAGCCAGAGATAACCTTATAGTTGAAGGAGCTGCCGCCATGAGTCTGCGTAAATGGGACTCCACAAACGGCGAATAAGTGGAGATTAGCGAGACTCCAGCCACCGGGTAAACCTCGTGCTTGTTGATAAGTGTCGGTCGAAGGTGGGCGGTATGGGCGGCGATAATGTGGCCCACTAGTGGCGGTACATCTAGCACGAGCATTATGAAGAGTGAGAATTGAAGAATTCAACCTGGAGTGAGAATTTGAACTCAGAGTGAGAGCGTGGGGAAAGTGGCTGCACAAACTCGACAGTATTAAGTTACTTCTCATAGTTTAACTTAACATCCAAAAGGAGACTTGTTGTGTTATTATGCGCCTTGTGCTTCTACTTTATTCCCGTTTCTATATCAGTTTTTTGTATATTCCACATATTACCTTTTCAAGTAATGCGCTTGAATTATTAAGCCCTTTTGCGGTATTCCTTTTTAATTATTGTTATTTCCCTCTTTTTTGCTATCATTCTACTTGCCATGCTCAAGGCTTCTTATTAGAGAATAATGTTTGCAATTTTAGCGCCAAATGCTGCATGATCATCATAGATCGTTGGAATCGCGGGCTCGAAACGCCTCATCGGATCTATTTGATTCATTTCTGCTTCAACTAGCTGAACATACGTTTCGCAAAAAGTATGGCACCGTTTCCTCGTCCCGCCAGTTCATAATAAAGAAAACATAACAACAGACATGCATAAAAAACCCCAAACGGGGTTATTGAAACAGAAGAATTAGTTCAAAGTTCTTTATTTACTCTACTGCATACACCATTAATTGTTGGTTAAGTCCGGCTATTGTTTCTTTTGTTTGCACTTGCATAGAGTTCGCCACAGGAGAATGTTGGGTATTTTTTAGGTAATATAAACGTTTGATTGTTGTATAGACGGAGTGCATTTTAGAATCATTATTTTAGAATCATTATTTTAGAATCACTATTCTAGAATTGTGCGTGTTTTGCAGATGCTAGATACAGATTATATATTGGAATAATTCAAATCAAATTGTTTCAAGAACAACTAGCATCTGAACAAATGGCTAGCTGATACACTAACGCAATTATAAGAAGTATCAGAAGTATCAGTGGCTCATAGAATGCCTATAATCACTAATGGATATGTGCAAGCCGCAAAAGGCAAACTTTTTCTTTTAAATTATCTATATGCCGAACGCACATTAACATCCACATACGTCATGCACAATAGCAAAATAAATAGCACAAGTAATCCGTGATAGTTTAGTGGCTAGAATCGCCGCTTGTCACGCGGCAGACCGGGGTTCAATTCCCCGTCATGGAGCTTTTCTTTTTTTTCAGTTAGATCACTTCTTTATCGAAGGTTGTTACGTTTGATGATGTTAAAATAAACTTTTGTTCAGTGCTGTTTAATGCACAAAATTGTTTACCCAATGTTAATCGCATGTTCGAAAAAAGAAATTGTCGTGTCCATTTTTAATTACTGTTGAAACGGTTGTTTTTCAAGTCATTAAAAGAAGAATGCAATTCAGGAAGAAAATAATTAGTATATTACGGGAAACTAACCTCCTGTAAAGCACATTGGTGTCTCTCAGAGGTCCTGGAATTATGGACAAAGTTTAAAGAGTCTGTTTATTCTTTCACTTCTTGCTTCTGTTGCATAAATTGAAACATTATCTTCAGAAACTAAGTATAGAATATGCTCCAGAGACTGTTTTGAAAAAGTCTATCGAATGTAGAAATGAGGTTTAATTTTATCAGAAGTAACCTTTTACAACTAAGCAAATAATCTACTAAGCCTGTTCCTTAGGTTGGAAAGAAGAAGGGATGCATAGAAACAATCGTTGCATTTATCGTCACATGATAGTTGAAGCCAATCGCTAAAATGATAATGTTCGAAAAAAACAGATATATTAGGTGATTTTCAATTACTTATCGTGAAGTTTTTCTTTTGATTTCTCTATCTCGTATTATTATCAAGCCAGTATTAAACTCTATCACGTTTTATCACAACAGGGCCACAACATATCAAAGCGGGCATTGAAAGCTATTTCGGGCACGCTGATGCTCCAATCGGGCACATTACCAATACCACGAGCGTTTGGTTTAAAAAAAAATAATTACAATGTTCTGTATCCCTGATTGGAATGAAAAATATACCGTAAATAATTTACTTTATTTTTTTGCCTTAGTTGGCTTAATAAAAATAAAGAGGTATTTAATAATTTCAAAAGTCACCTCGTATTGATTTTAGCCGTAAGCATTCAACGTGCCGTCTTAGTTGGGAAAATTCTGCTTGCTCATTTGAAGATATACCCAACTTAAAATTAAACTAGATGTTTCATGAGTATATGCAAACCCCACCCTCCTTCTATTATTTCCAAGAAGCTGTTGCTAGTCTCGTAGAAAATAGGGGGGATTTCCAAATAAATCTATCTTGAATTGGACAATCATCTTTGTCTAATTATCATTTACTATTGTTTGGGCTCTATGTCTAGAAATATGCGCGCAAATTATGCAAGTGAGATTACGATTAAACTGTTTTATGGATCCTTACACCAAGCATAGAATCTAACCAGCCGCAACCACTTCAACAAAGCGCACTTGGTTTAGTGGTAAAATCCAACGTTGCCATCGTTGGGCCCCCGGTTCGATTCCGGGAGTGCGCAAGGCTTGTTTTTTTTGATGTTATTTACTATTGCCACTCCTTTAAGTGGGCGTTGTTGTTTGATTTCAATAAGCAGACGAAAAAAACCATGGAAAACGTCTAGGAAATCAAAACATGTATTCCCTGCACGGTGCTCATAATTATGTTTATTTCTGGTAGTTAAGCAACGGTAGTCAGCAAGGTACAAAATCTAATTGAGTTAAGCTTTGAATAAGAAGTTCAGTTGCCTTGGAGATGGCTTTGAACAAGCGGTTGCCACAATCTCCAAAAGAAGCAAAGACTGTAATTCGTTTAGTTCGATACTGATTTGTAGTCTCGGCTATGAAAGCAAACTAACCAACGTATTTTTCCCGATTAAGACAACAATAGTCTGATCCTTGCATGAACTGCATGTAGGTCGAACTCTCATAGAAGCAGAAAAAGGCGCGATGAGATTCTCACACATTAAATTATGAGCAGAAGAGAGGAAATTAAGAAGAAAGAGGCCTTACAATTGAAGTTTCAACAAGCTATACGGCAGAATAATAGCAAAGTTGGTGCCTGGTTAACTCCTGGTACTGAGAAGGTCGCAAAACCGGTGGAATTTCTAAATCTTCCAATTATTGAACTGGGTAAAACTTTAAACAGTATCTCTAACGAGACTGAAAGCTTTCAAACATTTCTTGAAAATGATAAAGGCACCACCAAGAAACTTCAAAGCAATGCCATGAGTTCTTTAATGAATAGAATACGTAATGATTATAGAAACAAGGTCAACAAGCAACCAAGCAAGCAAACCCGGCAACGGAACACAAAAAGTCCTGTCAACTCAAAAGATAAGTGCACAAAATCCCGAATAAAAGAAAATGAATCAGAAAGTTCAGACGATGATTCTAATCATACCACTCATGTAAAGAAACCGAAATTATTGTTCTAGACAATTATGTCATAGCCAGGGAGTTCAAATAAGGAATTAATTTCCAGCGTGCGGAACTGCCGTCAAGATTTCTGGCCAAATCGGGACTAATGCTATTGAAACGAATTCACTTATATAATTTATTTTAATGTACAATAGAAATTAATAAAATTGAACATTATCCATGTTTTAAAACAATGTACCAATTCGAAACAATTAAATTGAAAAAAGAATTAATTGTTGGTTTCATAAACAAACTGGACAAAATTGTGGGCATTTTTCTTGTGCGTTAGACGCTTGAACTAAATTCATTTTTTGTGCATAATGCATCAGATTTGTAGCCATATACGGTGAATAATAATACCTCAAGTCATTTTTGTATTATTTGCAATTATATATCGTTACATTTATTAAAGGGTTACTACTAATACAGTACGAACTAAAATTAAAGGAGTACTAAGAATATGCTAGAAACCAAAATTGAAGAAAAAAATAAGCTTTAATGCATTTCAAGTGTCACTTAATTTTCTTCTCTTATGATCATCTATTTCGCCTAATAGCGAATCAATCGAAACTTTATTCACCACATCTGTTGAACTTGCACTCCTAATAATTGGTGAATGATTGCTCTTGATAGGGGGAGGCGTATATGATTTCCCAATGGATGGAATTGGTGCTAAGCCAAATGAATTGTGTCTATCATTCATCGAAGTAATTGAGCTTTCTCTCTGGGAAGAAATTGATGATATTGACGATTTATTCAGAAATATCGAATTATTCGTAGAAATTGAATCATGTACTTTGTACAATTCGACCAAAGAAGGACGTATTTTATCCACAGATATACTTCTAGGAATATCTTTACTATTTGATCTTAAACTACAAGGTCCGCTTAAACTTGTAGGAGCGCTAGAAGGTCCACTACCAATGGTAGTTGGGTTAGGAAGTGAAATATTCGATGCATTATTCGCTAATCCAGGACCTGGTGCTAATGGATCAAATAGTAAAGATGGGTTTCTTGGTCTAGAATTTGAAGTATTATCCCAAATTTTTCTAAATTGTAATGGATTATATTGTTGAACATTCATAGGACTTTTAGATAACCTAGGAGATGATGTCTGGGAATGAGATTTGCTGTTTGTATCAGGAGACAATGCATTTTTTGGGATTGTATGTGGTGAAGTATTCGATTGACGGTGTTGATTTATAGTTTTCGGAGAATGCATAATCTGTCTATCGACTTGTTCCGATGCGTTATGTTTCGATTCGGCCATTGCTGGTATTGAACTGGGACCTCCAACAGCTGGTACAGGACCACCTGGTGTTATGGGGGCCATTGGTGCAGATGGAAGTGAAGTTGGTCTTTGCCCCAAAGGAAAAGCAGATGAAGGAGCAGAATGTGTTGTAGGAAATACTTGTGAAGGTGATTTATTGGATGTTGGAGTTCCAGCTGAATGAATATTTGGAATTATAGGCAACATATTTGTCTGAAGCTGTGGAAGTTGACCCATAGTATATTGTACCGGTACTTGTGGTACTGTTACATTTGGAGGATATTGAGGAGGATAATTCACATTATAAGGAACATATTGAACAGGAACCATATACTCACTATAATAAGGATAAGGGTACGGATAATTCACTCCATACTCTCCAGGAGTAGCACCTTGTGGCGGTATAAACTGTTGAGGCTGGCCCGGTCTTTGCAGAATATGTCCTGTACTATGACTTCTATAAGTTGGTGGTGCATTCTTGGAGCTATTACTGCTACTTCTTCTTTTAATCAATATTAAGCTGGCTTCGTCATCCTTCTTGAACTTACCACTACTATGCTTAAACTCCCAAATGGAATTGTCACCATTATTATCATTTACCTTATGGAATCCATACATATGCAATTGACGAACAAAACTAGCAACATTTCCATGCTTGAAATAATTAGTCAAAACTTGACTAAATTCCTTACCAGGAAGCAAACTGAAGGTATTATGTTGGCTATTATCTTCACTCCACCATATCACATGTGATAGCTTAGGATCACTAAGCATGGAATATAATTTGTGAACAAATGCATTCTTTTTCACACCTCCAGGAGCTGAAGGTAATTCATTGATTTTGTCTGACTCTTCTTGGTCAAAACTCATTATTATGCAGTGGAATCAATCTATGGTGAAAATTACAGAAAAAATGAGTGAATAGCTGCAATTCATCAATTTAATCAAAAAAGCTATTTTAAACCAATAGTTAACCTTAAAACCCTACCCAAATACAAAAAAAAGATCCAAAAAAAAAAAACTAGATATAAAAAAAATTAATTCCGTCAGATGTGATATCGACAGCAACTAATACTTGAGGTTTCAACAAAAGCCAAGTTAAGCTATCAGACTTTAATCGAAATTTGGTGTTATAAAACTGAAAATTTTCGTTTCTGAGAAAAAGATTGCGCTTTATAATTTTTGTTGAAGAGTTCTCTTTTTACATATTCTTAGAGAAAGAAAGAAAATAAACTATAGAAGTTTTTTTTTCTATTATTTTTTTCTTTTTAATTTTCTGTTTAAAGTTAATCATTTAAACTTTAGAAGGTGATTAATAGATGGAATTTTTACATCTTTAGTAGGTCCAGCAGCCCGGGTGTTTTCTGATAGTTTGTTTAGTAATACCAATCCCTACGGGCTTAATATTCCAAAAGTATAGTTCACACTGCACTAGCGCAATTACATTTTCCAAATGGTGCAGAGTGCATATATTTGAGTTCGAATTTTTTTAATATTTTTGATTTTTTTTGGCGGTAACGACAGTGCTCATATTCGTGCAGGTCCAAACAAGCTATTTTTATCACCCTATTGTACAAATTTCTGACATTTCCTGAACCATTTTCCGATTAGCCTTATAGCCTTATACAAACATGACATTTAGAACTTTGTCAGCCAATGACATCTAATTGATTGGAACATTAATCTTGCATTCTGAATTGAAATACAATTAATGATATTTCTAAGCTTATAGAAGAAGGTAGTGACGTGGAGAGGGCTGCCTAATCCCGAGATAATTGTTTATTGGTTATGATTATGTAGTTTACTTGTATTTACGCCTCCCCATTTGAATCTATTATCAGTTGGCAAATTTACAGCAGGTGAACACAACCAATTAGGATTTCTCAATATTTTTGGTAAAATATTTTATTGATAAAGGAAATATTATTTAATTTCAATCGCTACATATTGACTAAGCTATCACAGCCTTATTCTATTATATGGTGTCAGAAATTGCCCAAATTGGTAATTTTCTTTCATTTCATTCATTAATTTCTTTAACATTAATTTTATTTTTTTTAATTTTTCCTTTTCTAATTCAGGAGGCTCTTCTCATCAAAGATCTGCCGCTTAACATGTCACCAACCTCGGACATTTTAGCCCAATGGATTCTGGTTCCTTTCCTCAATTCAACATTAGCTTCTTTATATAACTCACTAACATTAGAATATTCAATTTTACTACCATTCATTCCAATGATAACATGATTATTATCCATTTCATTTTGGTTTGCTTCTAGAAACTTTACTGCTTTGATACCATAACTTACTGCATAAACCCTATCTTTAGACGAGGGGTTAAAACCTTGTTGAACGTGTCCCGGAATCGCAGTTCTTGTTTCAAATCTCTTATTAGAATTTTCTCTTAATATTTCACTTATTAATTCAGTTGAATAAATCTTGCTACTAAGTTCATTTCTAATAATTATTTTACCATTTTTATCTTCTCCTCTATCATTTTCAAATATCTTAAATATTAAATTGATATCTTCTTGAATAGTCTTTAAATTGATTGACTTTTCGGGAGTGTATGTTGCAATTGATCCAGTCACAAGCCCCGTAAAGCTTGCTACAAATCCCGAATGCCCTCCTTGTACTTCAACTACAAATACTCTTCTTCTTGTAGATGATGCACTTTGTTTAACAGCATCACAATAATTAACCAATTGATTTAAACAAGTATCACAACCCAATGAATATTCAGTACCTGGAACATTATTAGACACAGTAGCAGGAATTACAATCATTGGAATATTGAATACCGGATAATTATTTCTTTGTTCATGTAATTGATTTAAAGCAGTGAAACTTTCAAATCCTCCAATAATAATTAAACCATCCAATGCATTCTTTTGTAAATGGTATGCTACCTTCCCATAATTTTCTTCAGGTAAAGATCTATTAGTACCAATTTCACTTCCACCTCTATTATACCAAGTTTCAACATCAATCCAACTCAATTCTTTCATTTCTCCAGTTGAAATTAAACCTGAAAATCCATTTTGAATAGCAAAAACCTTATGACCCCTATTTAAACAGTATAATGTTATGGCTCTTGTTGAAGCATTTAAACCTGATGAAGAAGCTCCAATATGAATAACACCAATATTTAATCTTTTCTTCTCATCCTTCAATATTTTACTCCCATCATCATAAATAGAAGTATATAAATAATTTTCATAATCTTCTGCAAATTGACTATCTCTTAAAGCCATCGCTTCATCAAATTGTTTAGCTTCAATATTAGCAGCAACTTGTTTAGTTAATTCAACTGCTTTAATTAATGGTTGCCTTACAATTTTATTTCCTACTATCCCAATCATTGGTGATACAGTTTCAGGAGTACTTTCTAATACGGCCTTAACAGCTTCAACACCTTGCAAGGTTCCTAACATTCTATCATAAGCAACTGCAGATCCACCTCTTTGAACATGACCCAAAGTGGTGATTCTTGTATCTAAACCTAATTCAACCAATACATCTTTAACTTGATTGGAAGTTATTGGGTTTAACTCATCATCAATGGCACCTTCAGCAACAATCACAGTAGTATTTCTTTTACCGAATTGTCTATGTCTTTTAGCAACATCTTTTAAAGACTGTTGCCATTCTTGATTTTTAGGAGGTCTTTCAGGAATGAAAATAAAATCAGCTCCTGTAGATAATCCGGCCATTAAACCTAACCATCCACAATGTCTACCCATAACTTCAACCACAAATGCTCTTGAATGAGAAGTGGCAGTTGCATCAATATAATCAACCATTTCAACTATCCTTTCCAAAGCAGAAAATGCTCCAATAGTTGCATCAGTACTACTCATATCATTATCAATAGAACCAACCAAACCAACAATAGTCAAATGTTTATAGGGTTTAACTTCTTCTTCTGTAAACTCCTTATTATTAACTAATTCCTCCACTAAAGAAGGCCATTCACTCCTAAATAAATCAGCCCCAGTTAAAGAACCATCACCTCCACATACAATTAAAGCGTCAATACCGTTCTTAATCATATTTTTGGCTGCTTTCAATCTTCCGGAATGTTCTCTAAAAGCTTTAGATCTAGCTGTTCCAATTTTGGTACCTCCATAACTTAAATAAGATCTAACATCTTCCCAGTCCATCTTCTTAATATAGTCATTCACCAATCCTTCATACCCTTCATAAATTGCAAAAGCATCACATCCATAATAAATAGCAGATCTAATAACAGCTCTCACAGTAGGATTCATCCCTTGGGAATCTCCTCCACTTGTCATTACTGCCACTTTCTTCTTCTTACTTGATATAGGATTAGTTTCAGGTTTTTTAACAGTCAATTGATCTTTCTTATAATTCATAAATTCTTCAGTAGAATCAAAAGTTCGAGATACAAAAGTTTCTTTATTTTCTACAATGATTTTGTTTCCTAAAGGATCAATCATATTACCTTTAAATAATTCTTGACATTTACTAACATTAGTTGAAAATAAATGAATATCTCTAGTAATAGGCACACAATTGGTCACCAATCTAAGCTTAATTACTATCGGAGTAGTGAAATTCTCACAATTATCACCATTGTAAATACTCAACTCTTGAAAAGGAACTAAATTTCCATCTTTATCATACTCCTGTAAAGGGAAAGATTCCATCCAAATCTCCTTAACTGAATCATTGGAAATCCCTAAAATATCATATTGTTTATAGTTTTTGTTGTAGTTTTTCACCCACCGGAATCCAAGTCCTTCATAATACTTGTATGTTTGTTCATATTTGTCATTATCATCTGTTACCAATGAAATGGCACTAATTCCCTTAATTGACATTAGAATGAATGAGAATATAAATTGCGGTTGAATTTGGCTTTTATAGTTTTTTTCGCGGGTATCACCAGATGATCGGACCTTAACATGCCGGTGATTGAAGTTTTGCAGCCAGTGAATTGGCTGCTTTTACCGTGCTAAATGATGGTAGTACTAACAATAACTGATGAGTATACAATACCCTACATATATACATAGACAATGATAGCTACTTGCTTTAGAACCAAAGAAAAAAAGCTAAAATCTCAATTGAAATCCACACACTAAACCGTATTAAAGCACTCAGTTGATTCTTCAGTTCATTTGTTCCCCTTTTATCAGCAAAAATAGGTTCGGTTTGGTTTGAATTATCTTCATCTTCATCACTTTCATCACTTTGATTTCCATTAGCAAGATTTCGATCTGTTGAAGGGATTGGTGCATACTCTTCTGGTTGTATAATATAACCTTCCTGTCCATTAATTCTTCCACCAATTTGACCATCAACACTATTCAATTTGACCCAATCGCCTTTCTCGTGTCCATAAGTATAGTACTTTCCGCTGGAGTAATCATTGACATACAAACTTTTAACCAGCATGATATAAGGAAGCCCGACATAATCTGAAATAGCACCAGCCCAAGCAATAGTTCCTTTACTATTATCAGGATCACCACCAGCCCAAAGACTCAATTTCACTTGCATTGGAGATTTGGGAATCCCATACTTATTGTTCTCATCTAAAGTTCTAACTAATTGATCATTAATGAACCATTTGATTGCATGAGGAGTCCATTCCATGGTATATTTATTGAAATTTTCTAATGGATTGGGTAAATGATGATATTCACCTCTATCCCAAGTAGTTGTGTTCCCCTTCATGAAGAAGTTTGATTGAAATTCATAGATATTGTTACCAAATACCTCTGCCACATCTATCTCATCTAAATCATCAGATTGAAGGTAAAAGGACGAAATAATCCCTAGTCCAGAGGCTGCTTTCATTTCACACTCAACCTTACCATATAAAATACTAAATGTGCTTTCTATTAGGGGATTTTCAAATCTTTTGGACAAAACCATTTCCCATACTTCACTAATCTTATTAAACCTAACATTTCCTGAAACCTTATAATTGACGAGGTCAATTCCTCTCAACTCGGAGTTTAATGCTCGATTCAATACCAAACACTTCTCGTTAGTCAATGGGTTACAACTCCAGATAACCTTGGCTAATATAAAGTACAATATTAACATGCCAACTTGTACTGCAACTGCTAAAGCTTAAGTTTTTTTTTTTTTTTTTGCAACCAGTTTTTACAAACCAAAAACCTTAATCTTAATCGGCATGAGTATATGCATGGCGTAAAACTTTAAGTCGCCAGCTCTTAAGAGGAATGTTGAGTAAAACTTACGGGATAGTTTCTCATAAACTCAAAGGTCATGACACCTAATACGTAACTTTAAATGAGAAGAACTAAAAATAATTAGAAGTATAACTGTTTAAAATAAAAGAAGTAAATAATTTTAGTGTTTCAATTACATTTTTAAGGGTTATCAACTCCGGTAGGTACCTGCACTATTGGTGACATGAAACACCGGTATTGGAAGCGATGACCCAAAGCCGAATTGAAAAGCAATACTACCATGAACAGTCCGAAGAAATCATTTTCCAAACTCCGATCCGTATTTCAACCAACAGAATTTCACCTTCGCTTAAACAAAAGAACAATCACATTAAGGCATTTAGTGAATTAGATTCCGCTTCCTTCACTTGAAGTAGAAATTTCCGTGGTTCAGAAGGAAATATAGAGAAGTTAGCAAAAGCTTGTAGTTTAATCTTAAGGGCACCTTTATTGAGAAAGTGTGGGGGATCTTTCACTTTCTAGTAGTATAGCCATTTAAGTTGCGTGGGGGATCCTTTTATTAGCTTTAAGATTATTCCAAAGTAGTGCAAGGGCCCTTCATCGAAGGTGGATTTAAAGTTGTTCTACTTGTCCGAAACCTTTTGTGAAAAAAAGTTTCGGAACCTTATTAATGAAATTGAGTCATTCCAATGGTACGATTTGACAGCCTCTTTCTCAGCAAATCTGGCGTTACTGGAATCATTCGACGTGATGGTGTGGTTCCATCTTTCTATGTTCTTTCGATGTTCTTCATCTTCTGACTATTGAATTTATTTCCTTGCAATCACGTTTTATTCGGGTTCTCATCTTCCTATTGACTTTCTAGTCTCATTTCTCAATTGTTCCTCTTCAATTCTTACGCGTATATGATAGACACTTCTATCATCAGAATCCTACTTACATACTTGAGAACGGCCAAGTATGTAGGACAAAGCACTCTCCAGAAGAAACTAGATATCATCACTCAAGAACTTGACGTTTCTGCTGTATCTTTGAACGAAGTTATTAATGAGATCAACAACGGAATTATTCCTACTGGATTCAAAATTGACAGATGTATGAATGAAGTTACCAATGAGATAACATATAGCTTAGTAAATGGTAGGACCAACTTAACTGTGGATAAGGAGTTGTCCATGTTCAAGATTGGAGAGATTGATGTGATCCAGAAGTCTATTGATGAGATCTTTTTAAACAACTTTCATGTGGAATACAATGATTTGATTGATAAACTTATAACCCATTACAAAATTAACAAGACTTCGGTGGAATTAGCGTCTATATTGGATAAGATGATTAGTTTGGGGTATTTAGAGCGGATCAATGGGTACCTTGTGCCTTCAATACGTCTTTTACTTGAACTCAAGCCGTTCTTACACAATAAATATCCTTTGATCACTTGTCATAATTGTGATAATATCGTCACTAGAGGGGTCACTAAAGACCTAATGTCCTTCCACTACAAGTGCTTTGAAATCTACAAGAGAAATAATGCTATTGAAAACCATGATTTATCGTATATTGGTTTAAAAATATAGCACCTTTCTTACAATGTCTCCAACAGATCTAAATAGTCATTTTCCACTTCATCAATGATATCAAAGTACCATTGTTCCACTACATACTCGTCATATCTTTCACATAATGGTCTGGTGCCTTTTGGTAACTCTTTTAATTCGAAACTGGGTCCTGAATTGAATTCAACTATTGCTTTATTATATATAGATATCATGGGATAATACCCCAAAGTACCATCATCAGTATTTTTATAATTGGAATTCTGGTTTTGACTGACATTACCTGGTATTGGTAAAAATGAGTATAAATCCTCGAACATTGGTCCAATTAATTTCCCATTTTTAAAAACAGTTATTTTGGAATTGGGAATCTTAGGTAATGTAATTGTTTCATCAAAACTAGATAACTTTTCACCAAATAATTTGATAGGATTAAGTAACTTTACCATACTTTCTGTAGATGTATACTCAAATTGTTCAAAATATAATGAATTCTTGTACCTTATTGGAATTTGATCTCTAACCACATTATAAGATCTTGTCTCATTTAATGCCTTATAATGATCATCTAATGATGGTAATTCAATTAACATTCCTATAGTATCACCACTCTTGAAATCTTCATTCATGAAATTCGTTGGCTTACTTAGGGTTACTTTTTGTCCATTGATATCTCTAATTCCATATCCATATCCATCATACCCTATAGGAGCTTCTAAACTTGCCTCCTTTCGTCCAAAACCTAATCTAACATGATCATTTGACTTTTCTTCATTTCCCTTCACGATTTTGAATTCCAAATACCAACTTCCTTCTCGAACTCCAACATTTGTTCGGATACTTCTCCAACCATTACTATTTGACACTTTGCTGGCATCTTCATTGAACACTATTCCTGTAGCTTTATCAAAAAAACTAGGCCGCACAGTATAAGGAGGCAAATCTGTGGTGGAATATAACGTTGACTTCATCATTGGATTAGGCTTACATGGTTTGTACTTAAATCCTCGCCTATTTAAAGGATCTTCTTCATTATGATAGAATTGAATGCCATCATCTTCACTTGCTGCAATCTTAAGAACCTCGGTCTTGGATTGGATATCCTGAATCTTATAGGGCACAGGTTTTAATCGAGGTTCTACAATAACCTTTCTCTTCTTCACGGGCTTCACAACTTCCGTTTCTTGCTTTACTTGTGGTTCAATCTCCATACAACTGAAGAAACGCGATTTTTCATCTCCAACTTTATCTTCCACTCTGGCAAAACCTATTATGATAATGTTGTTATGGGCATTTAAAGAAAAGTTTATGGGTATTTAAATAAGAAGTGTGGCCTTTATTAAATGTGGCTGTTGCACTAACAATATCACATATGATAGTGACAATGAATAGCCACATTAGGGGTCCTCTTCTAATACCCCCAGCCACATCTCATCGGAAACATTATCTCCCTTAATTCGTCTTAATTTTCTAATTTTGCTTTAACATTGCAGACTAATAGGTTAAGCATAACTTCATACATCATAATGGCCCAATATGACCAAACATTCTTACTTTGGGTTGTTAAGTTTAGTCAATTAAAGATGGTGTAGTGCACCGCACAGGCGACCCTAAGGAGGCTACGTAGTCTTAGACATTTCGGATAAACACAAAGTTTTGTTATAAGTAAGGTGAAGTTTGTGCAAGGTTCATCAACTCAAATCATACAGTAACAAATGTTCGAACATGTGGTACTTTAACCGAATTTTTGTAACATAAAAAGAGCATATCTCATAGAGCATTTTATATAATAATTTTCATTCGAATATAAAGAAATAAAAACGTATTATTTTCAACCATTACAAAAGAAATACAATAAAAAACTATATAAATAAGAATTGAAAGTTTAAGAGAAGACCTTTTTCCAGAAGCTTTTCTTTTTTTCAGGCTTTTTAGGTTCCTCCCTCTTAAGACTCTTTTTAATCATTTTCGTAGTTAAACCACCACTATTACCAGAAGATTCTGATTTTAGACTTTTATTGACACTAACATTATCAGACTCAAGTAAAGATTTAACTTTAAACATTTCTTCGTTATTTGATTTGATTTTACTCAAATTAGAATTATAAATGGAATCCACTTTAGCCATCTTGGGGCTTTTAAAAGACACCTTATTAAATGTTACAGATCCTGGTTTAACTGCAGGAGTTGGTTCTTCACCCATTATTTTGAGGTATTCTCTAGAATCCTCCAAAGATCTGTCACTAACTTTTGTAATAAGGTCTACAAATGTATTAGGATTGACATTTGTCAAATCAAGCTCCATTCCAGGTTTTGGACAACTTGATGGATCACTTGAGGTATCATTATCTTCGTTACCGTTTCTTTCATTACTTGAAATTGAACTTTGTTCACTTTGTATGCTTTGTATGCTTGATTTTCTATCCTTACGTTGACCATTAACTAATATCACGGGGATTGAAGAATATTTGATTAAATAACTAGAAAATTTAATCAAATACTTATTTTGAGTTTGTTTACTAATCTTCATAGGATATTTAAAGTTTAAATTAGCGGACTTATTGCTAAAAAGTAATAAATTGGGATTATATTGACCGAAAACATTCTTAATGAACTTTTTATAATCCAAATGTTTCTCTTCACTGATAACATAATCAACAGTAACTCGTAAAATTAATTGTCTCTTCATCAGACTTAAGAACCATTTAATTAATCTCTCACACCTATCCATAATCAATTGAGCACTAATTTCAGTACTAGGTAATAAAGAAGAAATTACCACATTATCATTATCTTGTAAGAAATCTGAATTTATCAAATAGTATAAAGAATGCCAAGTATGCTTTCTACCATCAATGAATACTAATAGAGTTCTATTCAATTTAAATTTTTCATGCTTGTAATTTAAATTAATAGATTTATAATTCAAATTAGGCTTCGATTTAGCCACTTCAATCTTCGGCACTGTTACAGACTTTCTTTGAGGTAAATAATAAGTCTTTTGACTATCAAATTTAAATTGATCAATTTTAGATTTGGTATTTTGATATTGGGGATCCAATTCATTTAATTCTTCATATGTCATATCACTATAACTCTTTCTTCTGGGTTTAGATTCAATACTATTTTTCAATTTTTCCCCATAAAGTGAATAGGATTTATCATTATAGTTATTTATCAAATCATCTAAATTCTCATGATAGTTTATAGTCTCACCACCATGATTCAAATTATATTCCAATTGCTGATTACTCAATTTATTCTTTAAAATCAGCTTTCTAGGGCCTGAACCTGATTGAGCAGACAGTTTCCTTCTCTTTAGACTATAATCACGAGAATTTAAAGTACCTTTATCATAATATTCAGAGATATCATTAATCACAGAAGGGCCATATCCAAAGTTGATATCATTAAAATTGATTGTAGGGTGGGATTCATAAGGTTCATTACTTACATTATTAAATGACACGATTCTAGAGTAGTCACTAATAACAGACATAGGCAGACAATTTTTCGTTTCCGTGGGGAAATTTGATGACTTTATAATCAGGGTTGGGGTGTCGTGTACGGGCCACGTTGATAGGTTTAAGCCTCTTGCAAAATTTGAAAGGCACGAAAAGCCTGTTGCGCCTGCCCCATGCAACTTCGTCTAGCACCACAATTAGCGATTTCGGTTGTTTCTGAAAGTACTAAATCCCTTTAATCAACTCGTCTGTAGACTTATATTGTCACGACCAAATATTACCGATGGTGGACCGAAATCAGTGGGATTTTGAGTGCGTGTGTTCTGGTGATAAGGCTTGGTGATGATACCTCTTGGCATCCGAATAGCTACGGCAAGTAGACAAACCCGAGTGAGGCAAAGGCACTAGTGAGCTGATTGTTAAGTAGCGCTATTTTGGTGGTGTAGAGGTGAAAATCAGGGCATAATAGAGCGAGAAGTTGGCCCATGTCTCAATAACAATGCTCTCACATTACGAGCCACGAGGTTCTTTTAAGTCAATGGCAGATCGGGTGTCAACCACGGACATTACGACTGCCAAGCAATGGTATATGTTCGAGGAAGGGGTGTGTGAATATCGAAGGTTTTTTGCACACATTTGATGCAGGAAAGGTGTGAGTGGTGTGAAGATTTTCAGATCATGTGCAAACTGTGTTTTTCACTAATGGGGAGTAGAACAATGGAATGATACTTTTCAATATTGTGACGAGAATGCATGGATGGGGTAACTTTATCTCATGACACTTTACTGCTGTATTCCTGTTTGTTTCAATATAGCCTACCTTGGAACTCATCTTTCAAGTTTGCTTAAGAAGCTTTGTTATCTGAGAATTTACCTCAGCCTCTTGCTCTATATGTCCGATTACATGATTGATTATAAACTTCAATGACTAGAAAAATCACTTGCTATAAACATTTAGGACTATGATACTTTGTATTACATGACACTTGACTTCCTTAATCTCCAATTAACCTTCACTATAGTCTGTTATAACATCTAATAGAAAGAGAGGTCGTGTATACACAATTCTATAATTTCATATCATATTCAATATAACTTCCAAATCACCTCTAAAAATCGGGGAAAAATCACCAATATACTTCTATAGCCATTTAAAGTGTAATACCGTCATTAAAATACCAAAAATATCAGTAGTTATTGCTTATTAATTAAACTTCTCTCACAGGCTCGGTTGCTGATATTTCCTATTTCGTCATTTCGTCCCAGCAATCTCATCGAATAGGGTTGGAAATAAAATAATCACAACCTGAAATTTCTAACAAAACTGTTTATTACTTTTAAATATGTCTGATGTATTCAATTCATTGCCTGTCGATGAGTTCAGGTCCATCAATGAAAAGAAATCTGCAAATGTTCCAGATTCTACTCCAATTGAGTCTCCTACCAAATTAGATATCAGATGTGGTCCTATGTTGAAGTTGTTTAATTGCAACTATAAAAATAATCACAAGTATTTGGCAAGTTTAATGATTGTTCTTAATGAATATAATGGTGATATTCCCGAGGTTTCTTACAAATTGGGTGATATTAATGATACTAAGATTGTAGATGTTGGCAAATTCCAGGGTACATGTTTCTATGAACATGGTACTTTTAAGTTCTATAGATACTATATTGACTTGGATATGTCCGAACATGAGCAAGTATGTCATTATTATGTTGAAGGAGAGACTACTGGATATTGGAAGTTCTATATGCCTTCAATTGAGCAATCCATGGACACTGTTAGTTTCAGTTGTAATGGGTTTTCTCTTGCTTGTGATGCTGATGATTATAAATCAAGTTTATGGTATGATGTTTTGAATAAACATTCCAAATCTCCTTATCATGTTATGTTGGGAGGAGGTGATCAAATTTACTGTGATTCTGTTAAAGTATTCAGTGAATGTATGAAAGAATGGGCTAAAAAGGAAGATTATAAAGAAAAATTGGCTATGAAAGCTGATCAAGAGTTTGTTGATGATTTAGAAAAGTATTATTTGAATCATTACTTTGGATGGTTTGGTAGAGGTTTTTGGAAAGGTAAATCATCCAAATATCTCGATCCTTTATTCCCAATGACCCTGGCTACTATTCCTTCAATTAATATTTATGATGATCATGATTTAATTGATGGATTTGGTTCTTATCCTGAAGAAACTATGGGCTGTTCAGTTTTCAAGGAGTTAGGTGCTATTGGTTTCAAGTATTATATGATTTTCCAACAACATCAATTACCAGAAGAGAAATTGGAACCAAAATTTGATGAATCATGGATTAATGGATCTACTTCATCCAATTACATTGAACATAAAAGTAGGTCTATCTTTAGTCAATTAGGTAAGGAAATTGGATTACTTGGATTGGATTGTAGAACAGAAAGATCTTTGGATACAATTGTGAAGGATAAAACCTATGATTTAGTATTTTCCAGAGCTGAACAAGAGGTTAAGCAGAATCCAAATATCAAGCATATGTTGGTAATGTTGGGAGTTCCAATATTATATCCAAGGTTGGTTTGGTTGGAATTACTCTTAACATCACCAGTTTTGAAGCCTTTAAGGAAGTTGGCAGAACTTGGGGTTATTAACAGAGGTGTTTTGAATGAATTTGATGGTTCTATTGAAGTTTTGGATGATTTAAATGATCACTGGTGTTCCAAAAATCATAAAACTGAGAGAAATAAACTTGTTAAGAATCTTATTGATTTTGGTGCTAAACATGGAATTAGAATGACTATTTTAAGTGGTGATGTTCATTTATGTTGTATTGGTAGATTGAAATCAAGAGTTCACAAACATCCAACAATCCATCCAATCCATAGGGATAAATTTAAAGAACAAAATAAAAATTCCTTAGAAGCCCCAGAATATGATCCAAGATTGATATTTAATGTCACATCTTCAGCAATTATCAATGCACCGCCTCCTAGTGCAATGGCCAATTTGTTGAACAAGAGATCCAAAGTTCACCACTTTAATAAAAACTGTGATGAAGATGTCGTTCCATTATTTAATGTTGAACCCGATGGAAAATCAAGAGAAAACTTACAATTCTTAAATAAGAGAAATTGGTGTGATTTGAAATTAGCCAAATTCTCTTCTTATAAAGATGAAGTAGATAAAGGAACCAAAAAATTCCCAGCTTCCACTAAAAAACAAGCTAGTTATACTGCATCGGAGAAGTTTATCAAATATCCATTATTACCAAACAGTTTGGTTACAACGTTACATGTTGAAGATGATCCCAATGACTTTGATTGCAAAACCATGGATTATGAATTGTTAATCCCTCCATTACTAGGAGCTTTTGAATTGGATAAAGCTGCTATAAAACATTTGAATGATGGTGAAAATGAAACATTTGCTAAAGAGACCGAATCTCTGACGAAAGATTTGGATTCCGACACCGCAAAGCCCGACCAGTCTTTGCCTAACAAGCACAATGTTTCATCTGATACTCCTGCAAACACCCCAGCTCAACCAGTGGTTGCTTAAAGTCTATAAAATATTGTATTACTATAAATGTTTGATTTCTTGTGTTTAACACGCCCCACTCTAATCTTTTTTTCTCGGGCCTTAGCTCTCATCCAATGGCCGCGAAATCTGTTATCTCGTTATCAAAAAATTTTCTGTCGGATCTAAACAGGAAAGCACAAAGAATAAGCGCCAGTATAAATCAATGGGTAAGAAGAGGACAATAGAAGACGAGATAGGGCCGGTAAAGAAGAGACCATCGTCTCAGATTATTGGGATTTCCCGGTCCATTTCGGCCTGTCAGAGATGCAGATTAAAAAAGGTCAAATGTGATCAAAATTTCCCATCTTGTTCTAAATGCGAGAAAGCTAAAGTCCAATGTATTGGTCTAGATCCTGCCACAGGAAGACAGGTTCCTCGGTCTTATATAATCCACTTAGAGGATCGGATAGCTGCATTGGAGCAGAAGTTAAAGGATACGGGCGTGGATCCAGAACAAGTAGGTACAATACCTTCTCTGGTTGGAAGTCAAGATATTATAGATGTAAAGGAAGAAGAGACTGAAGAAACTGAAGAGAAAGAACAGAATTTGATGATGAATGAAGTCAAGTTTAATACCATTAACACCACTAACAATAGGCACCTTTCTACCAATCAATCCATTTCTTTTGCTAAATTAATGTCTACTGCCGTGAAGTTTAAAGATAGAAAGTCAAATTTTAGTAATACTCCTGAGATAGAAATGGATCCAACTACTTTTACTTCTTCTAATTCCAAAGAAATAAAGCCGGCATTATTACCACCAAAGAAAACTGCCCAAGAGTTTTTAAAGATTTTTTTTGCTCAATCTAACTCCCAATTGCCAGTACTTCATAGAGAAGAATTTTTGAAAAATTGCTTTTTGCCTGTTTATGGAAGATTAGATGATGACATATCTTTAGCATCAAACTATACAGCTATAAATTTGACTCAGATTGAAAGTGATCCTTATTATAAAGACGAATCTTTGACTTGGTTTTACCAATATAAAAAATTATTTAATGAAAAATTGAATAAATCTAAAGCTCAAAATATTCCTATTGACCCAATTTCCATTTCCAATGAAATCAACCCTCCCTTAAAATTACATAAACCATTATATTTCTTGAACATGGTATTTTCAATTGCTTCTTCAACCCATCATTTACAATATCCTTCAACTATTTCTGATTCATTTAAATTGGCTGCCAATAAATTTGTTGATCAAGTTTATGGCTCTCATGACCAATTGGAATCTTTACAAGGGATCTTATTACTTGCATTATACTCCATAATGAGACCTTCTGTTCCTGGCTGTTGGTATGTGGTGGGATCAGCTTTAAGATTGTGTATTGATTTGGGCCTTCACTCAGAAACTTTGAATCAAACTTTAAAAGTAGACTCTTTCACTTTAGACAAGAGGAGAAGATTATTCTGGTGTACTTACTCATTAGATCGTCAGATTTGTTTTTACTTGACCAGACCTATTGGTATTCCAGATGAAAATATTACCACTCCTTTTCCCAGTGAAATTGACGATGCTTTAATAATTCCTCATGATAGTAATAATCTGGATTATTCAAAAAATAACAGTGGAATCTCCAGTTATAAAACGATATCCATTTCAATATTCAAAATAAGAAAAATTCAAAGTGAAGTTCAAAGAGTTCTTTTCAGTAATAGTGAATTACCAAGACAATTTGGTTCTTTGGCAGAATGGAAGAAACATATACTCAAATTATTAAGCAACTGGAAAAATACGTCACCAAAGACCAGAAGAAAAATGAATTGTGATTTCAATTTAGATTTCTTTGGTCTAAATTATAACCATACTATATTAACATTACATGGATTATCACCAAAAAATTTTAAATTAAATCAGCAAGATTTCTTTAAAGTTGCAGAAAGCTCTAAAGAATTGATAAATATTTATACACAACTTTTACAAAGTAAGTCCATCAATTATACTTGGGCAGCAGTTTTAAATCTTTTCATGGCCGGAACATCATATTTATACACAATTTATAATTCGGAACCAGTTAGAATTCAAAATTCTTTGTTTGAAGTGAAAAAAATTACCCAAGAATGTATCACGGTGTTGAACTCTTTAGTTGATAGATGTGAAGCAGCTCTTGATTGTACAAATACTTTTGAAGTATTGACAGCAGCAGTGGTTAAATTAAAGTACAATGAAACTGTACATGGGAATACACGTCTCCCTAATACTATTAAGTATACAAATGGTAACTTGAGTAAACTTGTGGAGAATTTGAAGTCACATCAAGAACAAGAAGCGGCTGGTATAACACCAGAAGCAGTGTCGTCATACAATCAAAGCAATAACCAAAATGATTTTGGTTCATTTACCATGAAATTGGAAAATGATTTAAACCCATTTACAATTGATGGTATAATGTCACAAAATGTTAACATTGATGATTCATTAGTGGATAATCATCAACCAGATAAACCAATTATAAACACATACTTGAACACCCCACAAGCAGGAAGTGAATTTCTTGGATTCAAATCACCTTCAACCTTTGAATGGACTAGTGAAAATAAGGTATATGAAAACGATCTTGACAGTTTCTTTAATGAGTTGGAGAAATCACCATTATCAACCAATTCCAGAAGAAACAGTTTTAGTGATGCAGAATTGAATGTCATGTCCAATACAGCCATGAACAGAACTCCACATTCTTATGATTCCAACAATTCTACTGATTCTTCACCCGTATTACTCAGTACAGCTATGAATCCGTATGCAAGACCGCAACAACAGCAACCAACCAATAACATGGGTCCACCAGAGACTCACGACTATAACGGTGTACCATCAAAAGATGGTCGGAAAGTATTCGAGTTACTTCACCAAGTTCCTGTAGATCAAATCTGGGATCAATTTTTTACCACCAATGCCAATTCTTCCAACTTTGGGTTAGATCCTTAGCTTTTTATAGACTTCAATATATGTACATTATTATGTTCAACTCCTTCAGTTCTACACTTCAGAAATCTGCCGTAAAACCTTCAACTGCTCTTCCCCAATATGGTCCTGAATCACCACTATATCAACCAACTCTACTATGTCCCCATCGTAGTATCCAGTAGCATCAATCACGCTCCCTTTCTTTACACAATCAATATCGAAAGTTTCCAACGGGAGAACAACACTCATTTTCTTGCCATTAAATGCCACCAAATGAAGTATTCCTAGGTCCATATCGTACGACACCGTCTGCATGATCAATCTGACTCGTTCAGGAACTGAAACTGCAGTAAGCGGAGGCAATTGGCCAGGCTCTAGTACTAACTTGGTCATAAAGTTTTTACCATGATCCACGACATCTCTTTTTTTTTCTCTAATAAACCATCGCGAGTTTTGAGATGAGAGTATTGGAATTCCAATGAAAGTGTTGGCAGAAAGGGACAAGTTCTTGTCTGATTATGAAGTTTTGGAGCATTTAAAGACATATGATGTTATAAAGGAAAGAAAGAAGAAACATAATGGCATGGAGCTTGAGATCGTAACCCGTGAGATCTTACAGTGTTTAGGAGAACGTCCTTGTGCTATGATGGACCAATCCAAATTAGAAGAGCTCATGAAGTACTTAAATACGTTGGATTTGGTCAAGATAGAGAAGCTTCAGATAGTAAACTCACTTCCTCGGTCTGTTGTACACCTTTATGCATTGGTAGATGAGTTTGACCAGCGGTTTGACGAAGAAACGTGCAATACATTGATTGAAATAATTAATAGGTTGTTCCCATTGCCTGAAGAAATGGAAGAAGAACAAGAAGAAGAAGATGAAGAAGAAGTGGATGAAGATCAAAGTCAACAATGATCATTCGACTATTAATCTTGTAAATTATTGTGTACATTAGAATAATATAAATTACTTTAATTTGTTTCCTTTTTTGGGTTCCTTTTGTTCTATAAGAAATCTCCCATGATTTGACGTTCTTTTTCAACGTCAAAATTTTCTTCCACATTGGCTTCCAGATCTAGTCCGGTAGTCTGAGTGTTGTACCATTGGTTTCGTAAGTTAATCACCATTTCACTGACATCGTTAATAATGCTTGCAGGCCCTACATTGAAGAAAGAATCTTGATCTTTAGCGTTTATCCATTTATGTTGTTCATTTCTATCCTCTTCAATCTTTTCATTTTCTTTCTTGATTAGATCTCTTGAAAGAATATCCATAAGTCCCACGTCATCTAAAGAATCACTAATATTCAATCCTACTGAACTGAGATTCCATCTTCTAATGAGTTCTTCATCTTCTTGTGGGTTTTTGAAATGATTATCAATTAAATGTTGGATCACAGGCCACCCATAAGCATTGGCAAATCTTCTTCTGACAATAATGTTGTTGTGAGCATCTGCTTGAAGTCTTACCAATACTTTTCTCCAACTCATGTTTTTATGATATTCACGAGCAATTATTTCTTCTATCAATTCAAATTGCTGAGAATCAAAACTTGTCATTACTTGTTTCCCTAAGATATTTACAGATTTATCAAGACCAAACTGGCCAACTTCTTGATCCTTGGGTGGTAAATCCTTTTCATAGTAAACTTTGTCATATATGATAGCATTTTCCCTGATTTCAGGATTGACAATATACCCCATTGGAGGCAATGGAGGAATAATCAAAGATTGTAAAGTTTCAAGAACTGATGATTTATGAAATCCTTGAATTTGTCTCATAATATTGTTGGAATCGTTGGTTTCTGAATCGGGTATCATATCTTCTTCTGATATTTTCAGTTGTTTTTGAGGCATAAACTTACTAAAAATCATTTGAAAAGGTTGTGTAAGTATAGATTGATTAGAAGTATCAACACATTCATCATCAGGAATCTTTTCTGCATGTCCGCCTGTAATTTGATGGGAATTAATGCTATCTTTGCTCATGACAGAACTTAAACCTTCTTTGTCTAAATATAACAAAGCAGATGTTCTTAAAGGAACAACTCCATCATTAGTAGCATTGGCGTACACAGTTCTTCTCACAAACTTCTTTAAAACTTGATGAGTTGGTCCAGATGGTAACAACAACAATAATGGTTTTCCATTATCTTCAATATGTCTTAAACTTAAGTCCTGTCCTGTTTTACCTACGATTCCTGCCAGTAATGCCAAATTTATATAGATTGGATTCTCATTACTTGCACCCAACATTGGAGCTGCAATGGCTATGAAATTGATGGGCCGAATCTTGTTGAAGAACCAGGGAAAGTTAGTCTGTAAATATGCTATTGTGAAAGTTTGAACCAATCCACCCAATGAATGGCCAACAAAAGATATTTTTGTCACTCTATCATTATTAAACATCTTATTATTGGTAATTAAATCTATTATAAATTCAGCACACCGACTCCCCAAATACTTTATACCTCTCTCTGTCTTGCATATATTACCAAAAAATCCCTTCGTCACTATGTTTTCTTTGCTATTATCATCATTACAGGAATCAATTTGTTCTTTTAAGTAAAACATATCAGCACTTACATTAGAGTGTAATCCATGCGTTAAAATCACCAAATGAATTGGTTTGGAGTTATCAGGAACTGGAAGATTCCAGAGATCGTATGTATCCATCTGATGAACACTTAATCTACTTCTTGGAACAAAAGTGCCTACATCATCGCATCTCAGTTCAACTGCTGACTTGCTACTTCCAATAATAATCTCAAAATTTATATCAAAAGTGCTGTTGAAAATCATCTGGGATACCACATCTACTGTCCATTTATATGTTTGTTTGATTGTATGACAAGGTAACTCGCTATAAAATGATTTCCCAGGCAGAAGCTGACTATCAAACGAAGGCTGATTGGCTGTCACAAAGCATTTTTCATCTATTTTGTAGTCTTCCGACCGACAATCCACGTACAACATATATGGCCCTGCCAAAAACGCTGCTCTCATAGGTAAAGGCTCTGTATTCCTTACTTTTACCCATATACTGTCAGCCAAAGGAGAACTAGTATCTGGGGTATAGTTGATCTCAAAACGATACATTTGACCCAATTTTACCGCCTTAACTTCCCTGTAAAGTATACCAGATGTAGGCAAAGAGGGCCCCGTATCTCCCTCCGGTTCTATCTCCGGCCCTGGGCTTTTACCTGATGTTGCTGTCAAGTTTGACATTATCAGTTGGTGTGCCATAATTGAGAATTAATCGCACTGCTTTTTCTCTTTTAAGTTGTTTATTGATAATTTTCCAGTTGAAAGAAAATGCCAGATGATGGAGATTTGCATCCCATTGAGCTCATAGCACACTCAGTATTGAATGAGCCGTTGGATAGCTTGCATGAGAACTTTGAACTGTTGCATAAAAGCCAGGTGATCTTGCTCACGAGATTAAAGCTCATTGAGCAGAAGCTTGAGAAGTATGGACAGCAGCAAGCCAATCAGTCTTTGGGCAACAGTTTGCCAATTACAGAGGCAGTTGGGAAGATACGGAGCATAAAGAAGAGATTGCAAGAGATAGACAAGGTGTTGGATAAGATAGATAAGCGGGTGGATAAATTGTAGGAAAAGGAAAGGAAGGAAAGGAAGGAAAGGAAGGAAAGGAAGGAAAGGAAGGAAAGGAAGGAAAGGAAGGAAAGGAAGGAAAGGAAGGAAAGGAAGGAAAGAAATAATAGCAGAATCTGTGTATATTTTTTTAGAAAAATCTAAGGAATCTGAGAGGATAAGGACTTTTCAAACCAACGAAATTCAAAAAAAGACTGAATCCAATGTAGATTAAGGTGGTGATTGAAACAGTTGCAATGAATCTAGCCTTTGGATGGGAAATTTCTGGAAGTTTTTTGACCAAAATGACAAATAACAAACTTAAAACTCCATAAGCAACACTCACAATTTGAGTTTCAGCCCCCAATTGAGTTTGTTGTCCTGGCAAAAAGTAGTCGACATGACCATCAGGGTGTTCTCTCACGTAAGGAGCATGACGGATCTGTGTAAACATATAGCCAGATGTAAATAATAAAGTTCCCATGATAGTAAGACTCATCCATAAGAATTTGGAAGTAATAAATCCTTTAAAGTGGTCGAAAAATACAAAAATCATTATCACAGCAATAAATGTGATTACAGCATTGAATGCAATTCTACCATAATTAATTGGTGTGTAAATATTGAACCGTCTATGTCCAGTAATTTGTTTCAACCATTCAACAATGATATCACTATGTCTACCTTGGAAAAATTGGTATTCTTCAACTTCATCCAACCATGCTTCCGGTGTACTTACTGTAGTTGGTGGTAAAGCAAATAGTTTAGGAATATTGTTTAGTTTCATTTTTTGAAATAAAGTCTTTGCATTCATAAATTCACTGTACATGAAAAAGATTTCTTTACCTTCAGCACTTCCAATTCCATTAGGATGATCTTTAAACCATGATTTGGCAACTAATTCATATTCGGGCTTGAATTCTGCACACAATGGGCAGTTGAATTTGGCAGATGTTGAGGAAAGTAACATTATTATATAGTAATCTCTTGGACCACTAAGATACTTTTCAAAGTTTTGTTCTGTTAATGCAATCACTTTGTCATTAGCCTTATGGGTAGCTTTAAGCATATCCTCTGTACTATATCCACACATGATGCTGGCAACTAAGCTCATGACAATTGTCACGAATTGGATTGCTGATACCTTCATGATTTAGTTCTAAGTTTCAACACGTCAAATTTTAATTTTATTTTCAACGTGAACTGCGAATGTGCAATTTTGAAAATGCCGGTAGTGGTAGTGGAGTGGTAGTAATGCCAATGGAAGTAATGGTGGCACTGGCGGCGACAGCACCGGACTAATACCATGCCATTCATACAAGGAGATGAAACGCGTTATTACACCCTATTTCCACCTTTAAATGACCTGAACCTGGTTCAAATCTCTCAACCAAAAGCACGTATTTTCCAGGATCAGCAATATGGCAGTCAACAAATATCCCATATAATGAAGCCTGCCATTCCTCGTTGATCTGAACCGGTTTCTGGGTGTCTAGATTGAATAAGGATCCTCTCATTCTTGGTCTGTAACTTCCGGTTCTCTCTGCTTTAGTGAAATTATTATTGGAATGTTGAATATGGAAACTTAATCTATTGTTATATTGTCTAATAGAAAACTTCAATTTGTATTGGTTTCTGGTGACACTATTCCAATCTATTGTAACTGAGTCAAGAAATAAACCCAATGTTGTATTAGCTTTAGAAAGTTCAATTGGCGAATCATGAAACACTTTCAAGTTGAATTTGTCTCGTTGATTTGGTTCTTTGGTGGAACAAACAATCCTGTAATATCCTGGCTCAACATTGTTCAATACACTTATTTGATAGTCATTATTATATTCGCTATCAAATAGAAGGTCTCCTCGTTTTAATTGTCTAATGCTCTTATTGATATCATTTGCATTCCAATAAAAAACCTGAAATGTTATCAATTGTGGTGCTGTTAAGGAAATCATTAGGTTTGTAGCTGCTTCAATCACATGTATATCAAACTGTGGATTGCATAAATATGTAGTTAGGCCACTATTACCTCCACTGTTTGTAAAATCCCACTCATCCTCAAGTGTAGTTTGGTATGAATATCTACTTACTGCCTTTTTGATATTTAGGGAAGAGCAATTGTGCAACATTTGTAGCTTCATAGAACATTTTATGGATGAATGTACCAATAATGTATAACTAGAATGGGGTTGAAGAGTGAATCTAACCAATTTTGTTCTTGCATTAGTTGGTTCACTAATGACAACATCATTGTATTGGTTAGGGAAATAAACTTTATCTCCTTCACTGGTATGATAAACATCTAATGCAATAATAACGTTAGGGTCTTGATCTCTAGTAACAAAGTACCTTTCAATGAAAAACCATACTTCTTGTTCTATATCAGTGTCATTAGTTACACCAAACTGAGGTGAATCCCAAATACGTTGAAGATTAGCTTCACCTTGATTAATGAAATTGATTTCATTGTGGTATTTAAACATTGATTTTGCATTCCAATTGAAATAAAAGTAATTAAATTGAAATAACCCATTTATATCTACTTCGAGTATTCTATTTCTATCATCCTTCTCCAACCATGGATTCTTTATAACCAATTTACCTTTCTCCAAATCAACTGACAATAATGTATAATCATGATTGGATATCAATCCGATCTTTTCTGATAACAGCTTACTAATTTTACCAGTTCCTAACCCAATTGTCATATTACCAGCTTGATACATCTTTTGAATAAGTTTAAAATTACTAGGTAGTCGTCCATCTGAAATTTTCACAATCTCTGGAATCCAGCAGGTCAAGATATATGTATCAAATGCCATATTAGACCCTTCTATATTATAACCCTTACCCATAATCTTCAAATAAGCCTTTTCAATTAATGCTGGCCAATATAATTGCAAATTGGAATGGGATCTTATTGTTATAAACCGAGTTCCATCATCAACAATAGGGAGTTTATTGTCGATATTCACAACTCTCATACACCCATTGAAATTGAATCGTACTAAATAGCTAGAACTGGGACCATGTGGTGCAATAGAATCGTACAAAGTATCTACAAGTCCACAATGAACAAGCGATAATATTGACGAAACAAATGAACAATTTGAAAGTAAATCTTGGTGTAAATTCTCTAAATCCTTCAATTCCTTCGTCCAGTCATCCACAGTAATTTCACTGAATTTTAATACTAAATTATCAGGAACTTCTAGCTCCAAATCGTCTGATCTGGCAAACATTCCATTACTACTGGTAATCCCTTCACCAAAATGAATTTCTGGGTAGAAGAAGTACTTTTCTACTTTCGAATTAAGCCATAAAATCAGCTCTTCTATGCTTATTGGGCCTGCCAAAGAGTCATAAAGGCTTAGAATATAATGAGAAAGCACTTTATAATGAGAGGAAGAAAAGCCTGTATCTTCACCATTAAAGCCGCTTTCTTGGCCGTTTTTGTTCCACAGATTTAATGCCTTTACTGCCACCATACACTGCTTCCTGCTGTCATCCTTATTGCCCAATGCTCGTAGGAAAAGACACTGGTGAACTGCCTGAAGAAAGTCACTTAACATTGTGGTTCGCGGTATTAATAAAATAAAGAAATTACATTGAAATCACCTAATTGATCTGAGATGTCTACCAATATTATCACACCAAATGGTGATGGAAATAGTGGTAGAACTTCTGTCAGTACGCATACAGCGAAATCTGTTAACAATTGGCTGTATAGTACAATTTTCCTGGTTCTTCTAGCCCTTCGACTTGTCAATTCCTTTTCAATTGAGACTTTCTTTCAACCAGATGAATTTTATCAAGGTTTAGAACCTGCCCATAATTTTGTTTTTGGTTATGGATATGTGACATGGGAATGGAGAGAAGGACTTCGTTCTGCCATCCATCCTTTTATCTATGCAATTGGCTATAAACTAGCTGATTTAGTGGACGAACTGTACGTCACGATATCGCCTAAAGTTATAGGAGCTTTATTGGCAGCTTTAGGGGAATTGCATCTCTATATGTTTGTAAAAAAGTTTACAAACAATGTCAGAATTGCACAGACAGCCTTAATGCTTTCAGTTTTTAGCCCATTCAACTGGTATATCATCACACGATCGTTCTCCAACACATTAGAAATGGTTTTAACTACAGTAGCTTTAGCTTATTGGCCCTGGAAGTCAAAGGATTTCACCAGATTATGGTTCAGCTGTGGAATATCGTTTATAACGTGTATTATTCGTCCAACAAATGCTATTATTTGGATAGTTCTAGGGACTTATTTCATAAGTATACTTAATTTTACAGATATCATTAAGTTAATGGGTTTTATAATGGTGGAGTTTGTGATGGTATTTGGTTTAAGTATTGGTGTTGATTTTTTGTTTTATGGATTCTTTACTATTCCATTGGTGAACTTTGTGCAGTTCAATGTGGTTAAGAATTTATCTGTATTCTATGGAAGTTCACCTTGGCACTTTTATCTTTTCCAATCTGTACCAATAATTTTGATGACATACCTTCCATTCTTCATTCATTCTATTATAAAGCTTAAACTATACAAGAACGTTCTTGGATTGATAATGATACTGACTATAGCATTATTTTCAATGATTGATCATAAAGAGTTTCGATTCATCTACCCATTAATGCCAATATTTATGCTTTTCACTTCATATTCTGTTGAAAGATTTCACAGGAAGTCCAGCAAGACATTATTTAGAGTAATAGCCATTTTGGTGGTGGTGACGAATGTGGTAATTGCTTATTTTTTCACCAGAATCAATGAACGAGGTGAAATCGACATTATAAACTACCTTAAACGGCAACCAGAAGGTGAAAACTTTGGCTTATTAACTCCATGCCACTCTACCCCATGGCAAAGCCATCTTCATGATATACGGTTTCAAGTTTCTTGGTTTATCACTTGTGAACCTCCTTTACATTTGGAAAATAGTGATTTGATAAAAGAGTATAGAGATGAATCAGATCTAATGTTTGATGATCCTAAGGGTTTTATATTAAACAACTTTCCAACTAGCTTAACAGAATCAGACACAACGCTGAAAACCAAATACCAATGGCCATCTAAATTGATAATCTACGAAGCATTTGAGGAAATGGCAGAAATATTAACAGACGTTGGATACACTGAATGTCATCGGATATTCAATAGCTATTTCCACTGGGATAGTAAGAGGAACGGTGACATTGTAGTGTATTGTAGAAACTAAAAAGAACAGATACAGATACGGAAACTGATTACTTACATTTTACCCAACTCATATACACTTAAACCTCTCTATTAATCATCTCATTAGCTTCATTCAACTTCTCGACATCCTGCTTTACCCGTTCCATCCATCGTGCTACCAATGCCTCATTCTCAGCACTCAACTTCTTCACATTATCTCCCAACACATTATTCTGTATGTTTAACGATAACAATTCATCATTCACTGTTTCAATTGCCCTGTTCTTCTCATTAACTTCAAGCATTAAACTCTCTATTCGAGCTTGCTGATTCTGATTCTCCTTCTCTAGGCTCTTTATAGTTTTGTTGGCACTCGCTAGCTTTTCATTGAGCTTTTCAATTGTGAAATAAAGTCCATTCATCTTGTCTATCATTATCTCCTTATCAGTATTTAATGAGGCTTCTCTATCTCTGTCAATTTCCACCAGTTTCCGCTCATTCAAGTGATGTCGAAGTTGCAGAAATGCATTGAAATACGATGACTCTTTCTTTTCTATCTCATCTCGTACATTCAATCGACTTAAAGCCTCCAGAACCCAATCAGTTCCCATCGAGTTTTCTATCAAAATCTCGCGCTTTCGATTCTGGCAATTACTGGAACGCTTTTAAGTATGTCTGATTCACGTCTCCAAACGCCCGAAATTTCGAGAGGAAGGGCCCGGTTGGACTCACAGAGCGGAGCCCACGTTAACCCCCCGACCAGCCACCACCACGATGGTAGTACTAATGGGAATAATCGTGCTGCATCTGTTAGAAGCGCTCGTTCCTCAATTCATAGCAGTGAGAGTGCTAATTTGCTTCGAGCTCTAGAAGCTTCCAATTCTGTGCAAAATCCACAAGAAAATAGCTGGTTGTGGTGGAAAAGCAATGGAAATAACAATCAGGAGACAAACCCCATGGAAATTCACGATATTCAGCCTTCTTTGGCAGCAGATTCCAATGGATCCTGGACTGATTTCTTCACAAGTTATAAGAACACTGCAGTGGGATATATTTACTATAAAGAGAGCAATAACCCGCTGGAAGCCACACCATTGCTTAGAGATAATGAAACACCAAGTGGACGGCAAGACAATCTGTGGTTTAAATGGACTTGGTGGAATAATGTACCACAAGAAGAGGAACCATATGAAGAATATACCAATAATGTGGAATTATATAAATCAGCCAAAAATGCTATAGAAACAAGTAAAGATTGTATTAGCTATGCATACAAAGGAGGGTTTAATAGCCAGTTTTTGGTTTATGATCATGAATTTTCTGTATGTGGGACGCCTTCAGAGTACCTGCCGGTCAGATACAACATAAAAAAGACTCCTACAACACCATCTGAAGTCCAAGAGAATACGCTACAGGTGATAATGGCTAGTAGTTCTAATAGTCCCAATAAAACTCCCGTTGTTGGGTCATCCAGTTCTTCAATCAAATCTAATTTAATGGTACCAGAAGTTGAGATTCCCTCTAATCTTAAAGTTAATCAAATTGTGCCTGATATTAATCATAATTTTCGAACCATTACTTGGATCACCTACCTCAGGTTATTCGGAGAGAAATTGTTGTTTCAACATAATACATCTGAAAATCATTTATACACTTTAAAAGATGGAAATATAATGGATAACAAGTTATATAAGATGAAAAGAGTGGTGATAATAAGTGTACATAGTTTTTTACCCACGAAATTTGTTAAGTCTATGGTAGGACATGCCACAGGAAGCTCCATCAAATTAATCGAAGAAGCTACAAAAGCTATTGAAATATGGTTGAATAGTAATAAGCAAGCAGGTTATGAAAATATGTACAATATTGATACAATTGCATTAGAAGGACAAGGAACCATTGAAGATAGGGTGACAAATTCAATGAATTTATTGGAGAATTGGAGAGATGTTATTAATGATTGTGATTTCTTGTATGTTGTAGGACATTCTCAAGGAGCCATAATTGGAATGCATATTTTGTCAAAATTACTACAAAGTTCTCATTATAACATCAATAATAAGAAACTTGGGCTCTTGAGTATGGCAGCCCCTATAAACGGTGCCATTAAGACTCTAGAATCCAAAATAGTTATAAGAGCTTACACACCGGTGGAAAATAAAGTACTTAATGAATTGGTACAATTACTGAATCCCACATCTATAGAATCCGTCAAGCTTCAACAAGTATTAGATAATCTTTTAACATCTAACGTCAAAGTAACATTATCAGGTTCCATAGATGACCAATTGGTACCTTTAAATTCAGCATTAGCAAGTGATTTTTATCATCCCAATATTTTCAGGTGTATTTACGTGGACAAAGATACTACAATTCCAGCATTTATTGTGAGTCTTTGGAATCTTGTGCTTATTAGCAGGAATATTGGGCATTTGGAGCATGGAATCTCCAAAGATATTAGTGAAAAATGCATTGGGACTTTGACAGAAGGAGGACACACTAAAATCTTTAATGATAGCAAAATTTATGAAGCATCGATCAAATTTGCATTGGAAACAACGCTACTTAAGCAGTCTCGGCCGCTTAAAGTCATAACTTCGCCCTACAATGATTCCACGGCCATGTACAAACTTCCGTGGACTGTCCGAGAACTTATTCAAGATATTCTTCAAACTAAACATATTATTAGTTACGAATTAGTAGAACAATTGGTAAAATCATACCACCATTGGGAAGATAGTCGGCAATGGAAGGACGTCAAGAACTCATTAGAAGCCATTTACCAAACAGATTTCGACGATTTAATTATGTAAATGTAAATATACGAGCCACGTGAGTTTATACCCCACGGTGTTTCCAGTTGATTGGTACGGACGTTTTGTTCCAATGGTCGGGCCGGCGCACCATACGCCGTTCCAAGACTACCACGCACCGCACTAAATTTCCACCCTCCAGGTCCAACCAACATTTAGTGCGAAAATTTTTAAGGGTAAAATAATCTCTCTAACAAAAACCTTGTTTTATCTGGCAAAATCCAGTTAAAACCACTTTAGCAGTCTGATTGGACGTAATCTCGTAAGATGTCAGACGAAATCTACAATAGCTCCAAGCGGACGAGGGCTTCAGGTGAGGTTTTAAACTATCTTCTCCGGGAGTTTGAAACAAACCACAATCCTTCGGCAGAGCAGCGGAAAGAAATCAGTGATAGAACAAATATGTCAGAGAAGGCAGTTAGAATTTGGTTTCAAAATCGGCGGGCAAAGATGAGGAAGAATGAACGGCAGGGCCGACAAAGTGAGAGCATTGATAGTAGTAGAAGTAACAGTGTGAATGTGAGAGAGAGAAGAAAGTATCTTTCGTTTGACTTGAACGATAAGTATTGTTTCATTGATTGTACGTCATTATCAGTAGGATCTTGGCAAAGAGTGAAGTCAGGATATCATGAAGAAAGTGCTTTAAAACAAGATTTGATTAATTTATCTCCTTTTACTGTGAATAAAGTCATGGAGAACTTTGATTTGTTGGTGATTGTATCTAAAAAGAACTTGGAAATTAACTATTTCTTCAGTGCCATGTCAGAAAACAGCAAAATATTGTTCCGGATCTTTTATCCAATTGCTAGTATATTGAGTTGTTCTTTGTTGGATAATAATATCGATAAAGAATGCAGTGAAGTTCGTGTAACGTTGTCTCATCAGCCTAAATTTTCTGTTAATTTTTATAATGGGGTCAATTCCAGTTCCAATCAATGGTCAATTTGTAGCGACTTTAGTGAAGGGCAACAAGTTAGTTCTGCTCATGGTGATAGTGCCATTCCACATGTTTTAGTGGGGACAAAAGATTCTATTTGCTTCTTAAATGACTTTATACTTGAAAAGAATCAACAACATCAAGCCAATTATATGATAAATGATACGGTTTCACCATCGATTAATCAAGTAGAACATATGGATAGTATAAATCAACCAGAAAGTCATTATTTTTCCAATCAAAATAGTGATGAAGAAATGAGAGAAGATGATTTCAATTATGATGCAGTAGAAGAAACTGGAATTAATCCTTCAGTACCTATTTGGAATGCTGATAATGAATTAAAAGCCAATGGATTGAGTCTCTTAGGTCAATTTACTTCAAACACTTCCCCAGTATCTTTAGGAAGTGATATAACTAACCAAAAAAAACCAGAGATTAACAGCTTTCACTATAATGAAATGTTCTCAGCAAATACTCCAGATTTTTTGAATTCTTCTGCTACTCCCAATATCATCCTGTCTACAACTCCAGGAAACATGGACGAAGATTCTAGAAGTAATCAACATGTCCATAATCATTCACCATATCAAAATGTCACCAATAATGAACCTTTTGAGCCTGTACCAACCGATCAAACATTTGATTTCCCGGTGGTTAATGAGTATTCTGGTCTGGACCATTCTAATCATTCTCCCGCCGACAATCTCGATAGTTTTATTGACTACAACTACCCTTGAACTGTTCATTAGGAGTGTGATCTTTTCCTCCTGTGTATCATAGCTCTATAAACTTTTCTACTTTAGCATCTGTATAATTAAATAGCATAATTGAGAAAAATGAAAATTTCTTTAAAATCTTGAGATTCTATAATACCTTTCTCATGTATGGAACGATACGAAGCTGTAGTCAGCAGCTCCGTTTGGTACGGTATAGTTCCAGAACAGCACTCAAGGATTTACTACCTAGCAAGAAAATCATGAACAGAATTCTTTTCGACCAGGATAGTCGTTTAGCGTATGGAAAAGCCATGAAAATCTATCAAACAGTCTATTGCAATCTTGATGATCCAGATGCAATAAAATTGCCCAAGTACACCCAAAGTGATGATCTCATGCGATTAAAAGAGGTTTTAGCTGCAATCAGAAAGTCTACCAATACAATCAATCGAAATCTTGTGGAATTAGAGAATGAATTGGTGGAACAGGCTGGAGAATTGGGGAATAATGATGCAATAGCCATGTTAGCATTTCAGACCATTCAAGACCCTAAAACTGATAAACATGACTATGATTATGCAAATACGTTGATTGATGAGCTCTCCAAGCTTAAACATCCTTTAACTTTCAAGTTGGCAGGTGATTTGGCTTACAAGAATAAGGCATTTGCTCAAGCAGAACTGTTTTGGTTGAAATTTATAGACTTGGAACCTAATACCATTGAAGCCAGTCATGTTTATAGTAACTTGGGGATCTATTACTATTCCATGTCCCCTAAACCAGATCTTATTCGTGCCAGATATTATCTTGAAAAGAGTTTAGCGTATGGTGAATTGGATGCAATTATTCTCAAATCTCATTACTTTTATAGTCAATTATTCACCTTAACAGACCCCAAAGTAGCCAAATATCACTTGGAAATATGTGCTGGGAAAGGTTTAAAAGAGAGTTTTTCAAGTTTGGGGTTCTTGGAGATGAATGTATTCAATAACTGTGATAAATCATTGGAATGGTTTAAATTGGGGCATGAAGCAGATGGCGATTTATCTTGTTTAATAGGGCAGTTTGATTGTTATATTGTATTAAAGGATTTAAAGCATGCTATGAAAGTACTACAGAAGATTAAGGCTATACAAGATAGCGTTTTAAAGTCCAAGAATAAGAAAATGCCTGAGAATATTAAGGCTACAGTTAATTCGAATTCTATGCTTCTAGATATGTTCTTTAGTACCAGACAAGAACAGATCCAGCAAGCAGGAAATGCATTTTGAAGAACCCCAGGATGATCCTTCCTGAAAATGTAAATAGTCTTCATTTAAATGTAAATAGTCTTTACTCAAATGTAATAGAATTTAATTCAGATGCAAATTTGTCTCTTAAGCTCAATGGTTGGCTGCTACTTCTAACTGGGGTTCTTAAGCTGCTTTTCTCGCTTGATGCAAGCATAGAATTGCTTCTTCCAATGGATCGTATATGAAACATTTCAGGCATTGCTTGATCATCTTCTAAAGTGTCTTCAGTTATCCAATCATGATTAGACGTTTGTAAGACATCGAATCTTTCATTGGGTTCTAAAACAAGTAAATTACTAATTAAATCCAATGCCGTGTCACTTATTTCATCCCAATAGGGTGAATAAAATGCATATTTTGCGGTAAGAATTTGATCTCTCATGCCTGGGGGGCCAAGTTCATCACTAAATGGAGGAAATCCACATAAACAGACATATAAAAGCACACCAGCAGACCAAATATCTACTTTGGTAGAATAGTTACGTTGATTGGACAATATTTCTGGTGCCACATATGCTGGAGTTCCACATAAAGTATTGGTGAATTTAAGTTCTCCAATGAATTTGGCTAATCCGAAATCAGCAATTTTCACTCTTATATCGACTTCATTTTCATCCCAAGGACCTGTTTGTTGCTGATCAAGTGAAATTCTAGGTGTTATATCAAGTAGAATATTTTCTGGCTTAATATCTCGATGAATAATGTTGTTCCCGTGTAAATAATGTAATCCAGATAACAATTGTTTAAACAAACCTCTTGTTTCGTCTTCTCTCAACTTCAGCTTATTAACAATACGCTGAAATAATTCTCCACTATTAACCTTCTCAAGTACCAAGAACGTTGACATGGTATGTTCATTCACAGGCTCCACATATCTCGAAATAAATCTGACAATATTGGGATGATTAATGGATAATAATAAGTCCATTTCTTGTTTTAATTTAGCCTCATCTTCCTTGGAATTAGAGGATGTCTTATTGGGGTGGAATATCTTTACTGCCACTATATCACCTGTCAATCTATTCCTTGCTTCTTTCACTACAGCATAATGGCCAGATCCAAGTTGTTGACCAATGATATAATCATCAAACAACGATCTCCTGCTTGTATTTGCAGCTCCTTCCTCATCCAAACAGTAGCGGAAGATAAAATCACCCCCAGTCTTTGCAAATGCAACTCTATCACCGCTTTTCATCAATACACTGGTACCTGTTCCAAGTTTCTGTCCATTAACAAAAGTACCATTAGAGCTTAAATCAGTTAGAAAAAAGTAGTCCCGAACCTCATTAGTGGCTAATGAAAGACGGGCATGTTTGGAAGACACATCCACACCACTTATCCTCACATCACAGCTGCTGCTCCTCCCTATTAGAAGTCCACTGGGTTTCTTAGCCAAACGAAGGTGCGTTTGTTGTGAATCGGTATTGTATAAATTGGCAATGATCTCGTACCGGACCTCCTGTTTTTTAAACGATCCGGCATTCTCTTCCACATCACTGACTTGCTGCCTCGGTGGTTAGTACCATTCTGTCTATATAGGTCCAAATAAACGTACTCTCTTTCTAATCAACGACATTCTTACGCGTTAAGTTTGAGATTTTTTCGATGTTTTATTTCTTAATTTTGGAAATGGTTTAAGAAGAGTTGTACTAAATCTTCTTCTGTTTAGTGCCTATACAATTCTATACAAGATCTCCCTAATCTCCTCCTCCCGTAAATTGCTACATCCCAGCACGTCAGCGGTAGAAACACTTTTTGCTAGCACTGAATCGTACCTCTTTAAAAGGTCGATTGATTGGAGCATTTTAACGTAAGTAAAATTGGTGCTGGTAGTATACCGAGAATCTTCCAAGAGAAGCTCTTTGGATAACTGGGATATGATGAACGAAAAGTCCTGCTCCAATTGGTCTGCTCCTCTCTTGGTGAATTTGTTGTTTGTAACGATATATTCGTACCAAAGGGAACAAATAGATGTTACAATATCATTGACTATAATAAAGTAGTCACTAAACATAATGCATTTTTCAAGGTAGTTCAAGTATGATGGTAGCACTGTTACTAGGGGACCAAACTCACTAGTATGATCTCTGACTTGTTGAATATCCCATTCACTTGTATTAATGTAGTTTTTCAAAAAATCTTTTATACCTTTTTTGAAGAAAATAGCATACCTTGATTTAATATCTTCAATTAATGAATTGTATTGTTCAAAACTGCTATCAAATATAGTTGATTCTTCATCATATTTTTTGGAAACAACTGCTTTATAAGCATTCCAAAGTTGGATAAAGATTAACTCTTCACTCCATTGTTCTAAATTCTTTTGAATAAATTGTGCCAGACAAAAAATCCCTGTCAACATTTGTAATCCAGTCATACTATCCTTGTGTTCTTGTTTATTGACTAAATCAATACTTCCTGGTATGAGATTCAATACATTCAGTAGGTTGTAAGTATCATCAAACTTCTTTAATAATGTTCGAAGATGATCATGGTAATTTTCAAGTAATTTCAATTGAATGGTGGAAACGTATTTCAATTGAAATTTGACCATTCTCATTGTATCATAATGACTGGTTAAATTGTTAAATAATCTAACAATATTGAGTGCTGAATATGTTGGTTTAATGGCATCTAATACATGAACACCTGCTTCTTGTTCATTGATCTTATAGTTCATGTCAATTTCTAAACCATTGGTATCTTGGATAATCTCAGTTTTAAATCTTTTGTTGGCCAAGATACTTTCAAAATTTAACCAATTGGTGGTACCAAGTCTTTCTTTATCTCCTTGTAATAATACATCTGCAGTTAAACCTAACCATTTTTTAGTCTTTTCAGGAGATAAAGAGAAATCATTAATGTATGGGTTGTATTTGTAGTTGTTTCGTATTCTTTGATCAAAAGATGTCAACTCAAATATTAAATGTGATAATAATCGACCTACTTTATCATAATTAACCTTATCATTTTCGGCTTTGAAGTTCTCGATGTTTTCATTCAATACTGCAATCATCGAGGATATTTTATACCTTATTGGGATTAATGCCGAAGTAATCACTTGATATATCATTATTAACTTATAAGGTTTAAAAGCCTGATTGATCACAATTTCCATCAACTTGATATTTTGGCTCAAAAATTCTTCTACATAGTTGAATGCCCATTCTGGCTTTGAAATCTTGTTCGTTTCTTTGTTTGTAGTGAAATGATAGTTGAATCTATCAACAAAAGGTTTAAGCAAGCTATCAATTGCCCACCAAGTATCTGGATAAATAGGACGATGGTTGATAATTTGTAATGATATAAGCATTGCAATCAAACTATTCAATGAAGCCAAGTTTTCCCGTGTCAATTTATCGGTATTAAAGTCTGTTCCCAACCAATTGATGCCTTCAAGTAATTTATTCAATTGGTCTAGTAAGTTGTTTTTATAATTAAAGATTCTTTCATTCAATTGATCATACAATACTCCTTTAACTTGCTCAGCGATATCTTCAGGAACAGAATCATAATCAAGAGCAGTGATATTACCTTTAATCTTTTCATAATCTTCAATGACTCCCATCAGCAAGCCAGAAATCTGCCGTTCTATTGCTTCTGCTTGCTCTAAAAACTTCGAAATCGATAAGTTTTGACCCCTAGTTTGGTACAATCCTTTCAAATCCTTAAACACTTCAAGTGGACCATATTTGTCTTCCAATTCACTTAATTTTTGAACAGATGATTCAAGATCTTGTACGTCCAACGCTGTCAACTGTTCCATGATAAAGCCCACTTCTTCAGACGTTTTTCCGTGCTCAAACGACTTGTTATTGATCTTAGCCTGAACTTCATCCTTCTTGTTCCCAAGATCATCCTCTAGTTTGCCTATCTGCTCATCCACATGCTTCAAATCCTCCACCGTTATTATCGCCAGATTGACAAACTCCATTGATTCTCAGCACAAAAAAATGCTTCGAAAACCGCGCTTTTATAAATGGAAAATTTTCATTAAGAGGCAAACTATGCAAGCACCTGTTGTTTATATGAATACCTCTACGGAGAGGCAATCAGGACGTCAGGCCCAAGTTTCCAACATTACTGCGGCAAAGGCAGTTGCAGACATTATTAGAACATGTTTAGGTCCAAAAGCCATGTTAAAAATGCTTCTTGATCCAATGGGTGGAATCGTTTTAACTAATGATGGACATGCGATTTTAAGAGAAATTGATGTGTCCCATCCTGCTGCCAAGTCTATGATCGAGTTGAGTAGAACTCAAGATGAAGAAGTCGGTGATGGTACCACCACTGTGATCATTCTTGCAGGGGAGATTTTGGCTCAAACTTTTCCTTATATTGAGAAGAATATTCATCCAGTGGTAATTATTAAAGCCTTAAAACAAGCATTAAGCGATGCTTTAGAGATTATTCATGAAGTTTCTACTCCTGTTGATATTAATAATGATTCAGCCATGATTAAATTAATTAAGGCCACCATTGGTACCAAATATATTAGTAAATGGTCCCAAAAGATGTGTGAATTATCTTTGAAAGCAGTTAAAACCGTATATATTGAAAGAGGAGATTATAAAGAGATTGATACCAAGAGATATGTCAGAATTGAAAAGATTCCAGGTGGTGAAGTTGAAGATTCCGAAGTTTTAGATGGTATATTGTTAAACAAAGATGTTACTCATCCAAAAATGAAAAGACATATTGAAAACCCAAGAATCATTTTGTTGGATTGTCCATTAGAATATAAGAAAGGTGAGTCACAAACTAATATTGAAATAACTAAGGAAGAAGATTGGAATAGAATTTTACAAATTGAAGAAGAACAAATTAAAGTATTATGTGAACAATTGTTACAATTTAAACCTGATTTAGTTATAACTGAAAAAGGTGTAAGTGATTTAGCACAACATTACTTGTTAAAAGGAGGAGTTACAGCTTTAAGAAGAGTTAAGAAGTCAGATAATAATAGAATTGCTAGAGCCACAGGTGCAACTATTGTTAATAGAGTTGAAGATTTGAAAGAATCAGATATTGGTACCAGATGTGGAGAATTCAAAGTTGAGCTTATTGGAGATGAATATTTTACATTCATCACCAAATGTAAAGATCCTCAAGCTTGTACAATTTTATTAAGAGGAGCTTCTAAAGATATTTTGAATGAAATTGAAAGAAATTTACATGATGCAATGGCAGTTACTAGAAATGTAATGTTTGAACCTTCTTTATCACCAGGAGGAGGAGCTACTGAAATGGCAGTTTCTGTAAAATTATCTGAAAAGGCCAAATTAATTGAAGGTGTAGCTCAATGGCCTTATCAAGCAGTCGCAGATGCTTTTGAAGTTATTCCTAGAACTTTAATCCAAAATTGTGGAGGACATCCAATAAGGATATTATCACAATTGAGAGCAAAACATGCAGCAGGTAATTATAAATTTGGTATTGATGGAGAACAGGGTAAAGTTGTTGATATGGAAACTTATGGTATATGGGAACCAGAAGCTGTTAAGCAACAATCCATTAAGACTGCCATTGAAAGTGCCTGTTTATTGTTAAGAGTAGATGATATCGTAAGTGGTGTACGTCAACAAGAACAATGATTGTATAATGAGAAAACAAGCCTTGTTTTAAAACACTGACTTTATTTGCTGTTTAAGTTAATAAACACATTGATATTGATTTCGATATTTCACCATGTATTAATCATCTATTTGACCGACAAATGTCGCCCAATAAACCAAACAGAATTGCCTGTTATCTTTATATATACACTTGAAATTCGCAGACTGAAATTTCAGATCAGATTTTTTTTTCACTTTTTCCTCTTGTTCGATTGTTCTCTGCAGTGATTTCTCTGAATATTCCCATTGATTCTTTTAGTAAAATGATCCGATGCTTCTCTCAGGTACAATTCCTACTAAGCCAATCATACCGCAGCTACCATAAACCAATATATCTTCCAATCATATACGAGTCAGCCCTATTTTGGTTTATTTTGGCTGCAACTTTTTTCGCTTAGTTTATTTTGAAAAAAACCAAATCGAGTAACTCTAAATGAATACTTTACAGAAGCTCTCTTTATTGACAATTAAAGTCAATGGACTACCTAAATTGGAAGATTGAACAAAAATTCACCTTTTCAATAAGAGTGCTGAATTTTCCTTGTTTCAAAGTTCATTGCATTTGGTGACAAATTCCTATAGAAATGTCACTTCCTCCATTACCATTCAAAGTTAAAACAACAGTTTCATGGGCTGGTGAGCAGGACGGTGACTTGGGATTCCTTGAAAATGAGGTCATTGAAGTATTTGCCATAGTAGATGATAGTTGGTGGAATGGGAAACTTCGTAGAAACAAAAGTGAAGGTATCTTTCCTAAAGATTATGTTAAAGTATTGGAACAAACTTCTCAGACAAACACTCCTGTTAAATCCAATCAAATGTCTAGACAAAATACTCCAAAAGAACTGGATTATAGAGCAAGTAAAGTTGTTACCCCTGGAAAGCCTTATAGTTCCAGATCTTCACCTAAAAAAATGGATTATGATGACTTTAGTTTTGATAACAGTTATGAAAATTTGGAAAAGTCCAAAAAGAGATCTTCTAGAGCCCTGTATCAGCAATTGCCACTGCAGCAACCTCCTGGGATCACCGCTCAAATGCATAATCTGCAACTGCAATTGCTGTTTCAGCAACTTCAACAACTTCAAATGCAACAGCAACAGAACCAACAGCAACAAATTCATCTTCAACAACTTCAATATCAACAACAAGAGGAATTGGCTAAGAAAAGAGAAATCGAGAAGTTTAAGTCACTTCAACAACAGCATAATTATCATATCAAGTCAAGTCCAGACGATAAGCTAAAGAGATACCTGCAACAAGATTTTGCTAGAAACTCTATTGCTAATATTCCTGATTCACCTACTTCTAGAAGAAGTAATGGAGCTAAATTAAGACCTCGTTCTGGTCAATTTGAATATCACAGACAGGCTTCTACACCAAACTTTAGAAATGCTAATCAATATGACTTCACTAATCAGGTAGATAGTTTCTCTCCTGAAGCATCTCCAACTTCAAACAGAAGAATGAAACTTCCTTATAATCAGCAGAACCAACCTGATGAATTAGATGAAATAGTCATGAAAAAGAGACAATTAGAATTAGAATTATTACAACTTGAAGAATTACAACGTTCCACCATTCAAATGAGAAAAACTCAGAATAAACCTCCTTCAAGTCCTAACCGATTCCACTATGAAAATGGTAATGATTCTTATATAAGTGAAGATCTTAATTCTTCAAAGAAAAACTATCATTCTAAAGAAGATTTAAGCAAAAAATTGTCAACATATCCAACAGATGATGAGATCAATATTTATGATAATGAAGCATCTTCTTCACCTCCTCCTCCACCTCCTCCAAAACATCAGAGCCCTGTCAAGGCTCTTGATGAACCGACGAATAAGATTCCTTATGATGCAGACGATTTTAAACTCTCTGGAAATAAGAAAATGATGTTAACTGAAGAAGAATTCATGCGTCTCTCTCAAGTTCAACAAGAAGAATTGAAGAACTCTATCAAATCCTTACAAAGTGATGTCCTAAACTTATCTGAATTAAGTGCCACAAGTGCTGGTTCATTTCTTAGACACAAGTATGAAAAAGAGTATCTTTCAGAACAAGAAATAAGAATGAAAAATTTGTCTCTTAATGATACACCAGCTACAGAATTAAATGGTCAACTTAAAGATGAAAATTTAATGGATACTATTTTCCAAGATAAGAAGAAGAATCCTGGAATTTTCAAAAAGTTCTTAAAGAGAAAGGATGAACCAAGTAACTTATTGGAACAAAAGTTGCAACAAGCAGGTGAAGATAGAGAAATTGATTGGACTACATTCAAACTGGAGTTGAATAGAATGAACACATTAACCAGTCAGGATAAACAAACCAGAACCAAAAGAGTTGTAAGAGAAGAACCGTCAATTATTGTTAAACCCTTTGATTTTGTATCAGAAATCAATACCAATGAAACAATGAGTGAAGATTATACTGAATTAACATTCAATGATGGAGTTTTTGATAAAGTAGACTCTTTTGCAGCAAGATACCATACTGGGTGTGATTTGAATGAACTCATTAGTGACGTTGGAATTAAATTTAATGGTAATAAAATCAATCAAATTAGATGTGTTTTAATTCACTTTATGAAATTTAATATCATAGAAGAAACAAGCAAGATTCAACAAATCAAGCCCAAATTGAATGAAATTTTATCTAAAGGAGAAGGGTCAATTTATCAACTCAATTATTTGTTTAAAAAAGTATTGGATGCATTAAGGATCCCGTGTGAAATTGTTTTGGGATTCTGGAAGAAACCTAATGAATTTTATCATGATGAACAATATATCATCAACCATTGTTGGCTTTCTGTTTTAATTGAAAGTCAATTTTTAATTATTGATTTATTGAACTTTAAAAATGGTGATATCTGCAACATTAAAAATAGTAAAAACAACGAATTTTACTTTTTAGCTAAACCATTATCAATTATTTCTACTCATATTCCTTCAATTATAGATTTACAGCATGTTATTCCACCAATTGATCAAAATATTGCATTTTATTTACCTAGATTATATTCAGGATACCATAAGAATAAACTAGCATTCAAAAATTATAATAATTCATTAACCAGATTGAAAAATTTAGAAATATTCGAAACAGATTTGGAAATCCCAGTAAATATTGAATTATTCACATTAATTAAAACCAGCACAGTTACATCCAATGAGTTCAGCTTGTGTCAAATCTATTGGAATAATAACAAGAGAATCGCCAAAATTAAGGCCATACTTCCTCAAGATGAACCCATTGGAGTTTTACAAATTTTTTCAGGTCCAAAAGGCTTACAGAAACATTTTAATAACATTCATGAACTTTCTGTTGTAATCCCTCTTCACCATGAAGGAGAGAGTAAGCCTATCAAGTTTGTTCCAAGATATCCAACCGTTCAAAGTCAAAACAATGATTTATATGTTAAATCACCTCAAACTAATCAAATCATTGTAAAGAATTCTTACAACTTTTCCGTTTCTCAATACCCTAGCATGGGGATCACCAACAATTCCAAGATCTTAAACCAGGATTTCAAGATAGTAATTGAATCACCAAGTGGGAAATACTTTAAATTAACATCTAGTGAGCCAAATAAGCCATATGGAACGTTTGAAAACTTTATCAAATGCCAGGAATTAGGTTTATATAGAGGGCTTGTCATTGGTGATAGTGGCAACAGTTGGTATGTTTTCGCTCAGTGGGAATGTGTTGGAGGAACAGTCATTTAATCTTTCTTTGGTATAGTCATTTAGTTGCTCGTTAGTATAGTCATTTTTGTTAAAGTTAGTCATCCGTTATGAATGCAAATTAATAGTAAAATATAAAAAAACGCATTAGAAAAAAGTGTAACTAAAATTTAAACTTCTCAATTATGGTTGAGCTTAATCAGTTGCAATATTCTAAGGAAAGAAAGGTGGGGGAAGGTACCTATGCCGTGGTGTACTTGGGGAAGCAAATAAAGACGAATCGTCGGATAGCTATCAAAGAAATCAAATTGGGATTCTTTAAAGATGGACTTGATATGTCTGCCATAAGAGAAGTGAAATATCTTCAGGAATTAAAACATATAAATGTGATTGAACTTGTGGATGTTTTTTCTGCTTCTAATAACTTAAATTTAGTGTTGGAATTCTTGCCTTATGACTTGGAAGTATTGATCAAGGATCAATCTATCATCTTTAAGCCTTCAGATATCAAATCGTGGTTGTTGATGACACTTCGAGGCATTCATCATTGTCATAGAAATTTTATATTGCATCGAGATTTGAAGCCAAACAATTTATTAATAGCTCCTGATGGACAGTTAAAGATAGCAGATTTTGGGTTGGCAAGATCTTTGGGTAATGCCAATGAAGATTTATCTCCTAATGTTGTCACAAGATGGTATAGAGCTCCAGAATTATTATTTGGTGCTAAACATTATACTACTGCAGTGGATATTTGGTCGATAGGGATAATATTTGCTGAATTAATGTTAAGAATTCCCTATTTGCCTGGTAAAGATGATGTGGATCAATTAGATGTTACTTTTAGAGCTTTAGGAACCCCCACAGAGCAAATATGGCCCAATGTTTCATCTTTACCTCTATATAATGCCTTGAAAGTGTATGCTCCTCCATCCAGACAGGAGCTTCGTAATAGATTCAGTGCTGCAACTGAAAAGGCATTGGATTTGTTGATAGCTATGACCCAATTGGATCCAAGTACTAGAATTAATCTGACTAAAGCCTTAATGCATGAATATTTCATAGAAATGCCTAAACCAACAGAACCAGATCAATTACCTCAGAAGGGAGGCGATGGAGAAAAGGCGGATAAAAGACGCAAGGTTGGCTAGTTTATAATCTATAATAATAATGTACATTATATCATTGGTACATCGAATTGCTATTCATTTAATCATTAGTTTTAACCAAGCACTTTTATTACTTATTCTTGTCCATTATTATCAGCCTATTTAAATCATTCTCTCTACATATTTAGCAATTGCCCATGCGGCAGTTACTCCAGGACTTTCTATACCTAACAAGTTTACGAACCCAGGAAACCCATCTTCCTTTTGAATCAAAAAATCTGCAAACTTCTTGTAGTCTTTACCATAAGTTTTAGGTCTAACTCCTGTGTAAGTTGGAACCAATTCTCCATCTTTGAGATGAGGAAAGTACCTTCTAACGGCCTCGTATGCCATGTCCAAGTTCTTCTCACTTGGAGCATAATCAATCTCCAGAGCTTCTTCAATGTCTAACCATTCCAAATCAGGTCCAAACTTAATCAGCCCTCCCATATCAAATGTAAGATGAGTCCCCAAGGACGTTGCATTGGGATTTGGGCATGGATATATCAATTTATCAGTAAATTTGCCCAACGATTTAACAGGCTGGTAGCTAAAATAAGTCCCTTTGGCAAAATAAGACTTATAATGTCTTTCTTTTGGAAGTAACATATTTGCAATCTTAGGAGCATAAAGTCCAGCTGAATTTATAACATTATCAGCAGTGATTACAAATTCTTCATTGTCCTCGGCTCTCGTCTGTATGGAATAATTCAGAGACCCTTTATTATACTCAAGATCCACAACCTCCGTATTCAATGCAATAGTTCCATCTTTATTTTCAAATTGTGATTGGTGATACAAAAGGTAGTCATGTACGGAAATAATCCCGGTAGTTGGGCTATTGAGAGCCAAAACTCCTTTCAAATATGGATACTTGCTCTTGAGCATCTGTGATGATACAAATTCCGTTTCAACTCCAAGATCTTTAGTACTTTGGTGAACATTATGGAGATATTCAGCTTCCTGTTCATCATTAGCAATGATGAGTTTACCACACTTATTGATGGGCACACTAGACTTGAAAGTACTGTCATTCATTGCCCCATAAATGAGGTTCTTTCCCTCTATACATAGCTGGGATTTTAATGAATTCTTAGGATAGTATAATCCAGCATGAATCACCTCTGAGTTCCTAGAGGTAGTTTCAGCTCCTAACATGGAGTTCTTCTCGAGTAAACAGACGGTACGGCCAGCCTGCTGTAGTACTGATGCAATTGCCATTCCTACTATGCCTCCACCCACTACAACGTGACTGAAATCAGAGGCTACTCTCACCCCAGACATTAGTTTGAAATTACAAATGAATGAGAAAATCTCACTTGGTTTTAAATGGATAAGTTGGAACGGATACGACGCCTTAAAGAGGCCAGGAAAGAAGCTAGCGAGGCAAATAAGAAAGAGGTGGTAATGGAGAGACGTCAGCAGCGACTACAAGAGAAGGAAATAATCAAATTAGACAACGAAGAGGGGTCTAAAAAGTCGGATAAGTTGGATAAAACCATTAAACAGCTAGAGGCCAAACAAGCCACTAAAAAACAAGGGTTTCAAAACTACAGTCAGGTGGCGGCACAAACTTACTCTAAGGAGATAGCCGCAGTGAATATAGACAAGCATAAGTATGATCAAGTTAAGATGAAAGGCTCTAGTAATACTTTAGTGGATAATCACCAGCCTAGCGAAGAAGCAAAGAAGGTTCTAGTAGAGCAAATGAAAGAAAATGACGGTAGAAAAAGGAAGAGAAAGACTCAGGGAAGTAGCGACTCATATATCAACCAGAAAAACCGGGATTTCAATCGAAAATTGGATAGGCAGTATGGCAAACTGGATTAACCAGCCTTTGCTATCTACAGAACTTCTTTTAAGAGAAAAAAGAGCCAAAGAAATTGTTACCTTGGCTAATTCATTGAAAGTTTCATTTTACTCTCTTGTATAGCATCAATTATGTAGAATAAGATCTCTCGCTATCGTTTTGATCAGCGAGCTACCATTCTATTTCACAATCTTTAAACCATTTAATCGTCCATTCGCGAAAAATTTTGAAAAATCATCAACAACTCAAATGGCTAAAGAAGACACAGAACCAGAAAGAGAGATCCGAGATGAAGAAAGTGTAGCCTCATCAGAAGAAGAAGGAGATGATGTTATGGACGATTCTTCTGAGGAAGAAGAAGAGGATGAAGAAGCCATTAAAAAAGCAGGTGAAGGGTTCATTGTAGATGAAGACGAAGAAGAAGTTGGAGATTCGAAAAGAAAAAAGAGAAAGAAGAGAAAGCACAGAGTTGAAGATGATGCTTTGGATGAAGATGACTTGGAGTTATTGATGGAGAATTCTGGCCAGAAACCTAAGAATAGCCTGGAATCCAGTGAATTTAAGCGTCTTAAGAGAGCTCAAAGTGAAGCAGTGGAAGAGCGAGAAGAATCTACTGAGGCAAGATTAAATGATATTTTCTCCGATAATGACTCTGGTGATGAATCTGGTGATGAAAGGTTACCTGATGAAAGGAATGTTTTAAATGAATTTGAAGATTTTATTGAAGAAGAAGAGTTTAGTGATGAAGATGAAGCTGGAAGAGAACAAGCCATTAGAGAAAAGAATAAAAAGAAATTGGATACTTCTAACTTATCTGATGTTGACAGAGAAAGTTTGCAACAATTATTTGAAGTTTTTGGTAGTGGAAATGAATATGATTGGGCTTTAGAGGCTCAGGAAATAGAAGATGATGGTAATGCAGAATCTATGGAACCAACTACTTTAGATGAAGTATTCGAACATGCTGAATTGAAAGAAAGAATGTTAACTGAAGAAGATAACTTAATCAGAATCATTGATATACCTGAAAGATATCAAAAATATAGAGCCAGTATGAACTACATTGATTTAAATGATGATGAATTAAATAGAGAAAAATCATGGATTGGAAGTATATTATATTTGGAAAGAAGGGGTAGAATGAATCCAAATTGGGAGATGCCTTTCAAAGAATCTGTTGGTAAAGTGATTGAATTCATTTCCAAAGATTCTTTTGAAGTTCCATTTATTTGGACTCACAGAAGAGATTATCTTTTATTCGCTGAAGATGTTCCTAATCCTGATGGAACAGTTAAAAATGTTGTACAAACTTTATTAAATGAAGATGATTTATGGAGAATAGTCAAATTGGATATAGAGTATCATTCTATGTATGAGAAGAGGCTTTCAGTTGAAAGACTAGTTGATGCTTTAAATGTTGATGATGATTTATTAAAAGATATTTCTTCCTTAGATACAATGGTTTCCATTCAAGATTTACATGATTATATTTATTTCACATATTCTAAAGAAATAAGAGAGCTTGCATCTAAAGAAACCGAAGATAATAATGATTTAAAATTTAGTAAAAAACATTCTAAATTTGCTATCTTTGAAAGAATTAAAGAAAATGTATTATATGATGCAGTTCAATCTTATGGTATAACTGCCAAACAATTTGGTGAAAATGTTCAAGATCAATCTGCCAAAAAATTCGAAGTTCCTTATAGAATCCATGCTACTGATGATCCATTTGAATCTCCAGAAGATATAATTGAAAGAATCTGTGAAGATGACGAAGTATTATTTAAAGATATTAAAAATGCTCAAGGGGCTGTCAGAAAGTATTACTCCGAATCTATTTTCCATAACCCTAGAATCAGACAAGAGGTCAGAAGTACTTATAAAAACTTTAGTTCAATTAGTGTATCTGTAACAGAAAAGGGTAAAACTGCCATTGATAGTCATAGTCCTTATTTTGATATTAAATATGCTATAAACAGAACCCCAGCTGATTTGGTACAACATCCTGATATGTTTTTAAGAATGCTTGAAGCAGAAAATCAAGGTTTGTTAGTTATAAAAGTGGAAACTCAAGGTTATAAACATTGGTTTGAAAGTATATTTAACTGTTTAAAATCTGATGGGTTGTCTGATATATCTGAAAAATGGAATAATGAAAGAGAATTTGTCTTGAAAATGGCTTTTAGTAAATTAAATGCCATGGTTGCTCTCAACACGAAGGAAGACTTACGTAGTGAATGTGAAAGATTAATTGCACAAGAAGTTAGAAGAAGATTTATTTCTAAGATTGATCAAGCTCCTTTCACTCCATTTGGTTTTGATAAAGGAACTAAACCTTCTGTTTTATCCATCTCTTTCGGAAAGGGTGATTTTGATAGTGCTGTTGTTGGTGTTTTCGTCAAAGATAATGGGAAAATTGATGAATTATTGAAATCTGATCATAATCCAATAAAAGATCCAGAAAGTAGAGATTTATTTGATGGTCAATTGAAATCCTTTTTAGATACTTCTTTAAGTGGTAAAGTACCTGATGTTATTTCTATTGCTGGTTATAATCCAAATTCAAAAAAATTATATGATATAGTAAGAGGATTTGTGGAAAGAAATAATATTACTGTCAATGCAGATGATTTACCTGAGGATGTTGAAAATCCTCCATTGGTAAGAGTTATTTGGGGACAAGACGAAACAGCAAGATTGTATCAAAATTCACAAAGAGCAAAAGTTGAATTAAGTGATAAAGCAACTTTAGTTAAATACTGTTATGGTGTTGCAAGATATATTCAGAATCCATTACTTGAATATATTTCACTAAAAGAGGATATTTTATCACTTAAGTTCTATGATCATCAAAAACTTCTTTCAAATGATTTAATTCTTGATACAATTGAAACTTGTTTTGTGGATATTGTCAATATGGTAGGTGTTGATATAAATGAAGCTTTAAGAGATGAATACCTTTCCCAATTAATGCCATATGTTTCTGGTTTAGGACCTCGTAAAAGTAGTGGTTTACTTAGAAATATCCGGTCAAAATTAGGCTCTTCATTGGCTACAAGGTCTGAATTAATTGAGCATGAACTTTCTACTGCTAATATTTTCCTTAATTGCTCTTCTTTCTTGTATATTCCTTATGAGGAAGGGATCAGTGTTAGTGATGGCTCTGTTGAATTGCTTGATGCTACCAGAATCCACCCAGAAGACTATGATTTGGCTCGTAAAATGGCTGCTGATGCTTTAGATTTGGATGAAGAAGATATTGGTTCAATTGAGGAACAAGGTGGTATAATTTATCAATTAATGCAAGAAGGTGTCAATAAGGTTGATGATTTGAACTTAACTGCTTATGGTAAAGAATTGGAATCTAAATTTGGTAAAAAGAAATATGCTACATTACAAAGTATTAAGGAAGAATTGGTGAATAATTTCGAAGAATTGAGAAGATCATTCCATTTACTTGATGTTTCTGAAGTATTCCTTATGTTAACTGGTGAAACTACCAAATCATTTGCTAGAAATTCTATAGTACCTGTTACAGTTACTAGAATTGGTAGAAATTTCAGAGATATCAATAATTCTAGTATTAAATTTTTAAAAGTGGTTACACCATCATTAATCCAAGGTAATATTGAAGAAAGATATATTCCTAGAGATTTAGAAGTTATTCAAGGTCAAGTTTTACAATGTGTTGTTATTGATGTAGCGTATGATACATTCCAAGCTAATTTTAGTTTATTAGATCAAGATATTAAAAGAGCTATTCAACCAAGAGTCCATAAAGATCCAAGTAAATGGGATATTAATGCTGAAGAAGCTGATAAACAAAGAGAAGTTGCTAAAGAGCGTGTGAAACAATCGAAAACTAGATCTGTTCAACATCCATTATTCCGTAACTTTAACCATAAACAAGCAGAAGAATACTTGGCACCTCAATCTGTTGGTGATTGTGTATTACGTCCTTCTTCTAAAGGTCCACAATTCTTGACAGTCACTTGGAAAGTTGGTACCAATCTTTTCCAACATCTTAGTATTGAAGAAAGATCAAGAGGTATGCTTAAGGAATATGTAATTGAAAACAAAAGATATGGAGATTTGGATCAATTAATTTTCCAACATATTCAAGCTATGGCTAAGAAAGTTGATGAAATGATCCGTCATCCTAAATTCAGAGAGGGTACATTAGCTGAGGTGCATGAATGGTTAGATTCTTATACTAAAGCTAATCCTAAAAACAGTGCTTATGTCTTTTGTTATGATCATAGAGCTCCTGGGTGGTTTTTATTATTATTTAAGATTAATGTCAACACACCAATCACCACATGGCATGTTAAAACTGAAACAGATGGTTTCAGATTAAAAGACTTTTCATATCCAAATATGCTTAGATTGTGTAATGGTTTTAAACAAACTTACAAGAGTCAAGCTAGAGGAATTAATGAAAGGAAATCATACGGTACTTTTGGTTACTAAATTTTGTATATTGAAATAAATACTTTTATTGTATTTTAGTTGCTCTTTCTGCTAGTCTTAATTTTGATCTAAAACTATCACCATCTACATAACATCCCATTAACCATCTTTCACCCGTAAACTCATTTCTCGAATGTAATATTCTTCTATTGTCAAATACAACACAAGTACCTTCTGGTATTTTGATTTCATATTGGTTTTCGGGATCTTTGATCATTGCCTCGAACATGTTAAAACCTCTAATAAAATCATCAAATTTTTCATTCACTACTTCAAAAGGTCCTTGGAATGGAGGTGAATAATTCAATTCTTTTATGAATGGTTCATTGGTCATAGGATCAATGAGTTCATCTTCCACTATGAGGGGTCTACGGTAATAATAATACTCAGGTTCATTATCATAGTAGTAAGTAATGGGAACCTCGGTCAATGCTTTATAAGCCTTTGGATCCAATTTCTTAATCTTTTCAGCTACCATAAAAGAGTCAGCAAAGATATTTTCACCACCTTGTGTACTATTCTTAATGGCATGAAGTAATTGCAATCCAGGTGGAGATTCGTAATAAAGAAGGTCCATGTGCAATGGAAGAAATACATTAGTATAAGCAATATTCTTTGCTTCTTCAACAGTCTTGACATCAAATAAAGTTCCATAGAATGTCTTTTTAATGTACCCGAACTTCTCTGCAATCTTGGAAATAGGCCATTGGGCTGAGTTCTGTTCAGTCATAGTTTCAAGTGCACTAGGATCAGGAATATTATTGACAAAAAATAAACCATACTTATTAAGCTGTTTTATTGATGTGTTGAAAACTTCTTTGTCATTCATATAATCATTGAAGTCCACTGGCTTATATCCATTAAATATCTTATTGTCCCAGAATACCCTCTTATGTCCAAAGAACTTATCTGAAATCAGTGATTCGTGGGTTGAATAATGCTGGAGAAATGATAATGGGTAAATAGATTCATGAATTCTATTATTTTGAAGCCATTTTATTTGAACCGCTTGCTCGCCATTATGCTCTACTACTTTGGGACACTCTTTTATCTGAAGATCCTGGCAAATTTCACTAGTTATAAAAAGCTTTTGATTGGAATGTGGATCCACGGACGCAGTCGACTTACAGGCATCTCGAAGAAATATGTTATTAAAATCGAAAATTTGACCATTGATCTTCAATGAGGTGGAACTCTTATCATATTTGACCACTGAAAGAGAATGGGAAACGAATCTAGTTCCAAACAATCTCGAGGCAATGGTTCTTGTACTGAACATGGTGTGATAATTTCCCCAGATTTTTCGCGAGGAACCATAATATAGGGTAGTAAGTCCCATCCGAATAGGTTCTCCAGAGGATGCCATACTGTATATACTGCTTCTATATTCACCTAGTGAAGGTACGTCTATTTATTGATATGGTGTGAGAGGTCTGATTATTTTATAGAGAAATGGAATTTTCATTGATGAGTGAAGAATTCAGTAACAGTATGAGAGTAGAAAATTTTTTAAATTGTGATTTTCACAACAGAGAAAATAAAGAGTAAAGATATCAAGAAGTTTTAACAATTCATTTCAAAGAGCTTTAAAAATACAGAAAAAAAAACTCATGCTATAAATAAAGTAATTGGAATCTATTAGAAAACTATGAAGAAGGAAAATTGGTCTTTTAGTGGATTATTACTAGATATTATTCAAATGACCATACACGACTCTTGATGTTTCATTTATCATACAAATGATTTCAACAAGTGAAATACCTTAAACAAAAATGGAATATGACCTCCACTAGTGGACTTACAAACTTATGTTGTTTCCTTGGTAATCGAAAAACTTACCATTGTCTTTTGAGGTAAGACGTGCAACCAAATCTAAAGTGCCTTTTGCAGATACATCTGGTGTAATTAATTCACAAGAAGGTGTAGTATCCGAAGAGCCAGAGTCTCCTTCCATGGCAGCCATATCAGTAAGAACAAGACCGGGATGTAATAATACAGTGATAGAATTTTTAATAAGAGGATTGTCTGAATTTTGATGTTCAGTAGCAATTTGGACACCAAAATGGTTGACAGCAGCTTTAGAAGCTCCATAAGTATTACTTCCAAAAGGCATTTGTCCCATAGAACTAGCAAGTGAGCTTGTTAAAATGAGCTTTTTTGTTCCATTTCCTTTGAAAAGGTATGGGTAAACAGCTTGATACAATTTCACAGTACCAAGATAGTTGATTGCAACTACTGGAAGTGCAGATTCTACATCGTATTCAGTAGATTTAACAAAGAAGTTAGGACCACTGATACCAGCATTATGAATGACAATATCCACACCATTAGGGGCGTACAAATCTAACTTCTTGAACTCTTCTTTAAATTCACTAACTTTACCACCCATATCAACAAAGAGAAACTTTAAGTTGGATTGATCAAGTTCAGCAAAAGCTTTGGTAGAAGCATCATTTCTTACAACAACAATGACCTTATTAGAAGGATTTTGAAGTAATTGTTTTACATAAGCAAAACCAATTCCTCTATTAGCACCAGTGATTAAGTAAGTAGACATTTTTGAGTTTAATAGACTGCTAATTGTTTATAATGAAAAATTTACAATAGATTACTTATTTGTAAGTTATTTATATAGTAGAGAATCAAAGGTACATTACATATTTATAATCTATTGCAAATTCCAAAGATTTTGCTTCTGTCATAAAAGTTGAATCATGTATTGTCACAGTGAGTAGTAGTGATAGACGGAAAATACGCAACCGTTTCTCCGTCTGTACATTTATAGATTGATCAGCAATAATTCCAGATGAAAGTTCGGTTCTAAACGGAAGTATCAAACACCTATCTCCTAAAGCACTATATACGTGTTCCAGATTGTCTAATGGCTAAAAGCCTTAATAGAATACACTTTACTATTGAAAGTATTTCTAGGAATTTAACTATTAGTTACCTTATATTCAATGATTCTTTTCAGATATTTGTACCTCAATTTTATACATTTATCCTTACGAGTTCAACAATGACCACACTTGTTAATCAATCACAAAAGGTAAGTTTTGCCGTTAGTTTCTGTTACTAATCCGAAGGAAAACAGTTATTGAATAGTTTTTTTTTTGCCCAAGGTGCACGACCTTAACAAATTACTTAATGCTTAGTCTTTCTCATAGTACACTACACTTTTGAATCACCTAATTCTACAACTTTTGACTCCTAAAGGGATTGCTTTTGCCTATTGTCTCACTGAAGTAGACTTACGCTTACTGATAGCCTTTAGGGTACGAAAGAGGGCGACAATCACCAGTCCTACTGCGGATTGAGCTGGCTATAGTACGAGAATCACCACATTCACTACACTCTTATTTAACTCTCTTCTATATTATTTACACACTATTCATCTGCGCCGTTTTTCTTTGCCTATATGCCTCTGCCTGTAAACGCACATAAGTCACAGTAGCTCCACCAATCAATACTGTCATTCCTACCAATACACTATTAATAGGCGTAGGATTCATATTAAATGTAGTATGGGTAAGTTTATCTAATGCACTTTGGAAAAAGTTGAAAACTCCACTGGTACAAATGATAGCACCATAAACAGTTCCAAAAGTATCAAATCCAAATACTTTAGCACAGAAATCCAGAATGGCAGTATAAAAGAATGGTCTGTAAGCAACAAAAATGCAAATATTAATGAATAACAGCACGTAATTGGTGGTTAAACCCAATAAACCAATGATCAAACTGACAGCAAGAAGACTGTTTAAAACTACAACAGTTGAACAGTAATCAAGAAACATTCCTACAAAAGGAATGGAAAGAACACCTCCTAAAGGCAAAGCAATATCGAAGAATTTAGTCAAATGTTCGGCACTTGTGGCACTTTGAAGCAAGTAAGTGTACTGCGTGTTGATGGTGGCCACGAAGTAGTTCAATCTAAGCATTTGGATGGTAGCAAACATACACATGAGCCAAAACCATGGTGTTTTCATTTGATATTGAGCTGAATATCCATGAAGAATACCGAAGATTCCTCCTGAAAATTTGACCAAGTTGGCTTCTCCTTCTTCAGCATAAGGTTGTTTTAAGGCGTCACCAATAGAGTCTCTTCTATGGTGTTGATGATTTTGTTGTTCTGCAAGTAAAGGAGCAGTTTCATCTTCAGTAATTTCAGGAGTATCATCCACACATAAATCGGTTTCTGGAGGTGTTTTATATGACTCTTTCTCCATAATAAATACCTGGCAAAGTGTGATGAAGATTGGTACAGCAAGGTACAACTTAAAGAAGCCCTCAATAGAAAAAGAACCATTGGAACGATTATAAGCAATTCTATAAAGCAAAAACACAGCGGAAGAAGCATCAAAAGCCCCGGTTAACAATGCCAAAACACTTCCACTCTTTTTAGGGAAGGAATTGGATAATTGGAACTGAGAAATATAGGAGAATGGGCCTCCTAAAGCCATAAAAGCGTATCCGAAAAGGTAAGGATCAAATAATGGAACCGATTGGATAATGGTATCGGCGAAAATGAACACAAAACATGCTAAATATAAGAACAGGGCACCCAATAACCCACAAACTCTTGGACCATAACTATCTAACACTCTACCAATGACAAATGCAGAAACATTGGTGACAACTGCACCAACAGTAAACATCATATTAAGTTTCAAGTCTTGGGCCACACATTTGGCTACAGCGTCTTCTTCAGCGATGGAAAACACATTGGAAAGTAACATACTAATCATAGGAGTAGTTGGTTCCATTACAAGGGAAGAAGGAGAAGCTTCAACATCACAAATATATTCATAAATACCTTCTTTAACAAGAACAGGTTTTAAAGCAGCAAAACCAAAGATAGGTCCTCCTGCGAGTAAGCACCAGAATATGGCACAAGCACATTGGATAAGTCTACGACTTGAAGATACTTGATTGTAGAACATAGGGAGATATTCAGGAAAAGTTTTCACCCTTATCTTTGAGATAGGGAACGACCGATGAGATTAAGAAAAGGGAAAGGGAACGAAGCGAAAGGGGGAATGCAAAGCAGGAAATGTTTGGAAGCGGATGCTAAAGATTCAATGCAAACGATTGAGTAACACAACGTATCTATTAAATGCTGTGAAGTAAGTAAAGGAAAAGGTGAAAAAGTGGCAGCTGAAGCTTTTATAAGTGGGAGTTCGGTGAAGGGCGATTCGCATGTTGCCGGAGCCATGGGATGGTGGGTTTTTACGAGATAACTTGGGAGAAAAAGTGTTTAAGAGGAACATTGGATGCCATGGAAGGTTCCAAGACTTTTAACCTGCGGATTGGAGGCAATTTGGTGATGATAATGAATTATGTCCAGTGGGTGTTGGAATTTTTCAAACAAAATAGCATAGAGGACGGATTGTATATAGGGAGAGAAGAAAATTCGGGAGACCGAGATACGAGATGGAAGGACTAAAAAGGAGAGTATGGGTGTAACCAGATAAGAACAAGTACCAAGAGATTGTTAGGAGTAGATATAATGATACCAAGCTCTAGGCACTATTGCTCAAAAAGAGTTGTGGATGTCGTTGTTTCCTTTTTCTGTTTTTCCTTCCTCTTAGACCCCTTCTATCATGGAAAAATGCACTACTGCTAGTACTAATAGAAAGGGGACGATTTCACCTTACCAATTTGGGCCGTTTTTTGGATTAATTAGTACACCTAGTCTACTTTCCACTGTAAACCTATCCCAAGGCATTAGCGATAGTCCTTTGGTTAATACATGACATGCCCTTTTTCAGGTAAATGTTTGCTATAATTTTAGTCAAACTGTTTATTATAAGTAAAAAAAGTATCTTATCTGACTTAACAACTTTAAGCCATAAGCATAAGTTTTCTAATTTTTCCTACATACAATCTTCCACTTTTCTTAAATTCAGCTTTCCTCAGCTTTTGCTTTTCACTTTCTCCTACATATAACCTATATTTGTACATATATTTGTTAACTTTTCGCTAAGTTTTGTGAAATTTCTATTGACCCCTGCATATAGAATGTGAAATTTGTTAAATTTTTGTTAAATTCATGTTAAATTTCTGTTGAACACTGCATATAGATTGCGATTTTCTTTAAGACATTTGTTAAATTTCTATTGACGCCTGCATATAGATTACGTTCAATAACAATTTTTTGTTTTCTGGCGGTTCTTTTTTTTTACTTTTCAAAAAAGAACCGCCGTGTTTGTGATACACACTCACACAAGGAGATTATAAGTCATCCGCGATAGTTTAGTGGCTAGAATCGCCGCTTGTCACGCGGCAGACCGGGGTTCAATTCCCCGTCGCGGAGCTTTTCTTTTTTGCAGTTTTTTTAATTGCATAAAGCTGCTGCTTCGTAGGATGCAAGCGACATTCATACAATGATTTGCCTTGTTCCTACACCATTAGGTGATTTTACTTTATACACACTGTCCTTGGACGCTTATGCTTCCTTCCTCCCTTCCTACTCTCACATAGTGAGACAGCTGCAAATCTTCTAAACGGTGAAATAAACACTATAGAATGATCTAAAGACCCTAGAAACCCAAAAAAAAGACATCATAAAATCACTAGTACAAAAACTCTCTCGACGCCGGATAAACTCCTTCATTCCCTATTTTGCCCTACTTTTCAACCAATTAATCCGCCAGTCTAATAAGGCAATATGCAGACTTCAATCAAATCGCGAGTTTTTCAACTTAGGCAATGCTAAGATGGCAGTTGTATTTGGCAGTAATTATCGGAATCTGCTTCATTCGGTACAAAGTTAAGGGAACAGAATGCAGCTTGTCACATAATATATCCAACCGGATTAAAGTCCTTCCACAAGCTTTTATTAATGCTCAAGAACCCTCTACTTCCAGCTCATTAGCTTATGCCCAATACGCTACTAATGCAGAATATCTCCAGCTAGCTGTGACAAATCTTGCTCTACTTCGACGCAGTAGAACCACGGCAGACTTAGTACTTTTATATTCCAGGAATATTCCTGCTGGAGAATTAAACAAGCTTTCTTCCATCATTGAGTATCTGGAAATCAAGCTAAAACCAGTGGACTTATTATCGTACCTGTCAGGAATATGGCAACATTCCTTCACTAAATTGCATGTGTTTGGGCTTCCATATGATAGAGTGATTTATTTTGATGCTGATGGTATGCTTATTAATTTTGAAGAGTTTACGAATAAGCCTGTGAATATGGACGAACTCTTTGATATCCCACAAGATATTGACTTGGCCATGCCCCAGGCCTATTGGCTTTCTACGCAGAAGTTACAGAAGAAGGTTTCTGGGGATTATAACCAGCTAACTCCCCAAAGTTTGGTGTGTGATAGCCATAAGTACGACAATAGGCTCTCATTTTTTGGCAGCCATATTATGGTAGTGAAACCTAGCCAGAACTTTTACCAAGATATAATGAAATACGTAAATAATCCATGGTATTGGAATGTAATAGCACGAAACCTGATACTCCAGTCAAATGACTACGATATGGAGGTGATAAATCGGTTTGTTGATGATAATCTTCGGTCAGGAAATCGAACTTTTGGTGTTCTAGACCACCGAGTTTATGGGGTTTTAACAGGGGAGTTTAGGCAGGAAAACCATGAAAGGTTTCTTAGAGACCCTCAATTTGTGCCTTTTGACGTGAATACAAGACAATGGGATGCTTTAAGTGTTATCAGAGATACGAAATACATTCATTTTTCAGATGAACCTATTCCAAAACCTTGGATGCCACACGATAATCTAGCACACTACAATACGTTTAAGATCCGGTGTAAGGGCGACTCATCTGTAGATGTTGAATTCCCAGTCAATAAACCCAGAGAAACAGAGGATTGTGATAGCGTTTTGGTATGGAATTGGATCATGAAGACGTTTTCGAATACATTTAATCTCACTGATATTTAAAATTACACACTAAGCATCACCATTTTTAATAAAATTCTGAACTCCATCCTTTCCAAATAAGCCAATAAGTTCATCAGTATCAAATACAGAAACATCGGTGGATTTAAACTTCCTAGCACTGACTTTATGTTCAAAAAGAGCATCCAATTCTGCAAAAGTTCTTCCCTTTGTTTCAGGAAGTTCAAAAAAGCACCATAAAGACGATAAAAATGCCAAACCACCCCAGAAAAATCCTGTTTTTGCTCCCCAATTCCAGGCAGTTGGGTTCAACATATATGGAGTGATGATAGCCTTGACTATTCCTGCAATATTGTACACATTTCTGGAGATAATGATGGTTTTTGTTCTCAATTTTGTTGATGGAATCTCTGCAACTAAACAGTAGCAAATTGGACCTACAGTCAAATCATAAACAAATGTGAATACTAAAATCAATGAGCCAATTCCCCATGACACATTTGGATTAGAAGAACAACCCAAACCTCCTACTGTAATCAAAATAATTGTATTCACAACCAAACCTCCAAAATAAAGATCAAATCTTCCGAATTTCTGCGATGCAAACCATGATCCAAAAGTTCCAATGATTCCCAAACAGTATTGGATAATTGAGAAAGTGTAAGACATCGAAGTAGAAAGTCCTGCTTGAACATAGAAGTAGGTGGAATAACCCATTAATGCAGCTCCAGTAATATTCTGGATCAACCATGTCACAGCTGCCACTCTTGTTCTTCTTATATCTTTTCTACGGAAACAATCTATATAAGAAGAACCGGATTCTGTTTTGAGTCTTTCTTCACTTATGGTTATCTGCATCTTATGAAGCATTGCTTCTGCTAGAATTTGTTTATCTGGCAAATACTTATTTTCTGATAATAATCTTGAAATTGATACTTTAGCAGCAGCCATTCGGTTTTTTCTAACCAACCACCAGGGGGACTCTGGTGCTAGATATATTCCTATCATTATTGGTATGGGCCAGACCCATTGTACAGCAAAAGGGATTCTGTAAGCTAAATGAGTATCGTTTTGGTTCAAACCTTTTAAAATTCCACTACTTATAAGCTGTCCAAATACCCAACAAACATTTACATAAGTGGTCAAATAGATTCTTAACACTGTAGGACATACTTCTGAAGCATATGAAACTGTTAAAGTTTGAAATGCTCCCCAAGGGATCCCTAAGAGCAATTCTCCCGCAATCAACATTCCTGAATCTTTAGCAAAAAATACAATAAATATAAAACATGTGGTAAGGCATAAACTAATAATTAGCGTCCATCGATAGCCAATTCGATCAGCAACAATCCCAGCTATAGCCAATCCCATAATTTCCCCCACATAAACCGACATCGAGAGAGAAGTTTGAATATGACTAGGAACTTCAAACAGTCCCGAATCACCAATTTCTTCACCATATTTCTTCTTAAAAGCTGGCAATGCATACATACTATTCAATAGATTAGTATCATAACCTTCCATAATCAAAGCAGTTGAAAGTATCACTGACCACATAGCAGCCTTAGGAAATGTTCGAATTCCTTCAGCCAAGGGCATAATCTTTTCCTTTTGATCATTATTTCGGGCATTTTCATTAATATCTACAAATTTAGCAAGGAATTCATCTACTGCTTCATCCAAATTACTATTAAGTTTGTCCAACTTGTTTTCAGGGTCCGTAGTCACCTGATTCTCGATATCTTCAATATGTTTGCTCATTATAAAAGTGTCAGCTAAAAGTAAGAAAATCTACTGATATTTATATATTTTAGAAGCTCTATAGTCAAACTAAAGGATGTCTGATAATGTAGACAGCTTAACGCCCTCATACTCCACCACTTAGCCAAGATTTTACCAGTCATCAAAAGATGGCTGCAAATGAAGATAAAGCGGAGCTGATACTAAGAAGATGTAATCGGATTTATTCCGGAAAGACCATCGCTTTAATTACTGGAATCCGGATAGTTTTGTACCTTAATATTTATACGGAGTGACTAAGTAAAAGAGTGGAGAAAAAGGGGTAGGAACTAAATTCTCCACTCGGAAAAATCATTTTGCGATTATCGTAAAATTTAAATCTGGAGTAACGGAATTAAATTCCGAACATTAAAAGGCTTTGTTTTTTCCAAACTATATAAGAAGCAAATGTGTTTCTTCTTAAGTCAGATAATAACAGAATGAGTTGGTGGAAAGATGCTACAGTTTACCAGGTATGGCCTGCTTCATATAAGGATTCCAATGGAGATGGTATTGGAGATATTAATGGAGTTATATCCACTTTAGACTACCTTAAAGACTTTGGAGTAGATATAATTTGGTTATCTCCAATGTATGACTCACCCCAAGATGACATGGGGTATGATATCAGTGATTATCAAAAGATTTATCCGAAATACGGAGATATGAAAGATATGGATAATTTGATTTCAGGATGTCATGAAAGAGGAATGAAGTTGATTTTAGACTTGGTAATTAATCATACATCATCGGAACATGAATGGTTTAAAGAATCAAGAAGTTCTAAGGCAAATCCCAAACGAGATTGGTATATTTGGAAGCCTGCCAAATATGACGCAGATGGAAACCGTCAACCACCTAATAATTGGAGATCGTACTTTTCTGGTTCTGCTTGGGAATATGATGAAGCAACAGAAGAGTATTATCTTCATCTTTTTGCAGCATCCCAGCCCGATTTAAATTGGGAAAATGAACAGTGTAGAAAAGCCGTTTATGAGAATGCTATGGAATTCTGGTATAAAAAAGGCATAGATGGATTTAGAATTGATACTGCAGCATTGTATTCTAAAGATCAGAGGTTCCCGGATGCTCCTGTGGTTTTTCCCGATTCAAAATGGCAAGTCAGTGACAAATACACCAAAAATGGGCCTCGAATTCACGAATTTCATAAAGAAATGAACAAGATTTCCTCCAAGTACAATGCTATGACTGTTGGAGAAGTGGGAGACTGTTCCAGAGAAGATGCTTTGCGGTATGTTAGTGCCCAAGAGCATGAAATGGATATGCTTTTATTGTTTGATCTCGTGAGCGTAGGTACTCAAAAGGGAGATCGGTTTAGAATGGTTGATTTCAATTTGACTGATATTAAACGGGCAATTTACACTCAATGTGCGTTCATTAAAGGTACTGATGCTTGGTCCACAGTATTTATTGAGAATCATGATCAACCAAGGTGTGTCACGAGATTTGGTAGTTCAAAAACTCCGGAAGTAACTGCAAAATCTGCCAAATTATTGGCATTATTTCAGGCAACACTTACCGGAACATTGTTTATCTATCAAGGTCAGGAAATAGGAATGACAAACTTTCCTAGGACTTGGGGTATTGAGGAATATCAAGATATTAGAACATTGACAAGTTATAAGAATCTCATGGAAGAGCATGGAGTTGATAAAGATGACCCTCAAATGGTGGAATTCATGGATACAGCCAGTATTATTGCACGGGACCATGCACGTACACCAGTTCAATGGAATGACGGTGAAAATGCCGGGTTTTCTACCGGCAAACCATGGATGAGAGTCAATGATAATTATAAGGAAATCAATGTAGCTAATCAAATCAATGATCCACAGTCGGTTTTATCATTCTACAAGAAAGTTTTGAAGCTTCGTAAGAAGTACAAACATCTCTTTATCCATGGAGATTTTGAAATCCTTGATTTTAACAATCTCCAGACTTTTACATACGTCAAACGTGGGAACAATGAGATTGCGTATGTAGTGTTAAATTTTAGTGATAGAGAGGCTGCAGTTCTGAAGTTATTACCAGGTGAGTACAAGTTGATAGAGACCAACGAATCCAAGAGAGTAGATTCAGACACCTTATCACCATATGAGGGCCGAGTTTATGTAGTTAGTGAATCGAAATAAATTGGAGCTAGATGGCGATACAAGGACAGAAAGACTGCACGAAAACACCTGAAATTGGACTGAATTGCCTTCTTAACTTTTAGGACTTTGGATTGCCTTTTTTAACTTCTAATCTCTTTAGTTTAATTCAATATATGGAGGCAAATCGAAGACAGAAATATAAAAGTAGTAAAAGAATCAGAAGAAAGCCTCCAAAAGCCCTGAGATTATCAAAAAAGCCTTTATTATCAAAAAAGCTTCAATTATTAAAAAAGCCCTAATTATCAAAAAAGTCTTAAAATTAGCATCCAATCGTCTCTCAATTCAATTCAACAACCAATTCACAACCAATTCACATATTCCCCTGACAAATCCCCTTAAAAGCTTGTATATATCTTTTTTTAGCCACAAGTTACAACAGCCTCAGGTACCAGATCTTAATAACAGAGGCTTATTTCCACATGTTTACACCTTTAGCTTCTATTCTTAGTTGGAATTCTTAACTTTTATTCTTTTCTTCTATTTTTTGCTTCTATTCTTAGCCAAATTTCTTAGCCGGATTTCTTAGCCACATTTCCATAGATCCTCAGCCATCTGATAATGGTTGAGAAATATTCGTATTTCATATCATTTAGCAAAACTTAAAAGCTATTTTAAGGCACAAGCAATTGTCCCAAATAAGCGGACCCAAACAAGTTAACCTAAAATGGAAATCATTGTCGACAATTTCGGTCGTGTGCGGAGGTCATCGGTTACATCATTAGTCACACCACTGTCGCACTTTATGCACGCATTTGCAGCACGTCAGCATTAGAAGCTTCTAGTGCCGTTCGCATATCCGGGTTCTTTTGGATCAATACTCATCTAAAGACCAATAAAAGACCCTAAAGACTTAGTCATAAAGCCCCTATAACCACTCATCATCTACCACTACCCTCCATCAGCCTCCACCACCGCGCGGCATACCCCATACTTCAGCCTTTTTCAGCCAAGTCTCGGTATGCAGGTTTCGGAAATAAGTTTGTTATTAAATTTCTAATTTTAGCCAGCAATTTCCATATAAATACTCCACAATTCCGCCACTTTTTTTCCAATATTCTCATCGAATTAATACCACCAAATTAATACCAGGAAATTAATACCAGGAAATTAATACCATGTTTAAACTCACTACATTATTAGCCATTGCTACTGCCGTTGCAGCTGACCAAAGTTTCACTTTAAAAGCCGTTGGAGGCTCTATTAATAAAGGTGTTGAACCTGAAGGAAATGAACTTGAATAAACTGACGGTAATGGTCCAGTGTTTACTTTAGCCGAACCTAGTGGTTACTTACTGGTTGGTGGAAAGTATGTCCGTGCTGGTCCAGAAGGTTTAAGTCTTGTTGATACCACTGGTGAAGCATCTAAAGATTTTGGTGTTGAAGATGGAAATTTAAGATTTGGTTATAATGGAGATGATTATCACGTTTGTGGTGATGATGATGCTTTTATTTCTAGTGTTGTTTGTCAAAGTGGAACTGATACCACTGTCAAGTTACAAGTTGGAGATGCCAGTAGTGCTGACAATGACAACGATAATGACAATGACAATGATAATGATAACGATGATGATAACGATGATGATGATGATAATACACCAGTTCCAGTTACTACTAGTAGTACCAGTAGTACTAGTACCACACCAGCAGCCACCACTAGTTCTACCACCAGTTCTACCACCAGCAGTAGCAGCAGTTCTGTAGCTACAACTCCAGCTACCACCAGCAGTAGTACCAGTAGTACTAGTTCCAGTTCCGCTTCTGCTAGTGCAACTGATGATGGAAATACCACCGACAATGATGATGACAACGACGATGACAATGACAACGACAACGATGGAAATACCACCGATAATGACGATGATGATGATCGTACTACCGTTGCTTCAACTTTGGTATCTTCCACCACATCTGCCAGCAGTTCAGCTAGCAGTTCCAGTGCCAATACTGTTAGTTCTACCGAAGGAGTAGGCAGACTCACTATTGGAGTCAGTGGAGTTTTGGCAGCAGCAGCATTGATGATTTAGTTTAGCATTATAAAAGTAAGTAAGAATAAAAGATTGTTTTTGATAGAAATAGAGAAATAGTGCGAGGAATGGAAATAGTGATGGATAGTACGAGGATGGTACGAGGATAGCGAGAATAGTGCGAGGATAGTGCGAGGATAGCGCTACCCTCTGGCCAGCGAGGCAACACCAGTTTGTCCGTGACACTTGGCACCGCGGCGCCCGAATAAGTCCAATCGCCATATCCCTCGGCACGCCTCGCGGCACCCCCCAGCGCCACTCCCAGCGCCACGCCTCGCGGCACACTCTCATCACTCCCCTCCTCCACCTCCCGCGCTCTTCTTCCCTCCTTCTTCTTTCTCTCCTCTCTAATGCTACTACCTTTCTTGCTACTACTAGCACCGTTAGTACCGCTAGCTTCTGCTTCTTCCACTTATAACCAGGCAGATGAATTCTCAGATCATCAAGAATGGGTCCAACGTGTTTTAGCAATATCTTCTTCAACTACTTCCATTGTTTTCTGCCTTTTAGCGTTTTACTGTTTCTTCGCTATAGATCCTCGTCGGCTAGTATTTCGTCATCAACTTATATTCTTTTTGTTGTTTTTTGACTTGGTAAAGGCTTGTATATTGTTACTTTATCCGGCCCGTGTTCTTACAACATTTCTGGCGTATTTTAATTCCAGTTTTTGCCATGTGGTGGGATTTTTCACTGCTACTACTATAGAAGGAGCTGATTTTGCTATATTAACTTTTGCTATTCATACATATTTACTTATTTTTTATCCTCGGCTTAATGTTAAGGTTGGTCATCGTACGGAAGGTGGTCTTTATAGTTTCCGTTATTATATTTACGGAACTTCTTTTGTAATTCCGTTAATTTTAGCTAGTTTGGCTTTTGCTAATCATAAAGGTTATGAATCATTTGTTTGTTGGTGTTATTTACCTCAAAGACCTGTTTGGCTTCGTATGGTATTAAGTTGGGTGCCGAGATTTTGTATTATTTTGGTGATTTTTGCTTGTTATTCTTTAATTTATTATCATGTTATTAAAGAATTTCGAATTTTAGGTGGTGTTTTTACAAAATCAAAAATTCATCTGCTTAATGATACGCCATCGTTTTTTTCCGCTTTAAAATATTCATTTAATGCTATTAGAAATCAATGGTTTCCATCGATGAAGATTCCTGAAACTTCTGAAAGACATTCTGTACATGATAATTCTAATTCAGGTTCAGGTTCAGGTTCAGCAAATGGTGTACATAATGGTGTACGTAATGGCTCAAATAAAGGCACAGGAGCAGGCGCTGGCGCCGGCGCTGCTGAAGATGATGAATCAACTGTAGGAGGTATGGATGATATTGAAGATGATTCTGTAGATGATTCCGATGAAGAAATTGATCTTGATGTTCCTTTACGTTCAAAAAATAACCTTCATGATCCAAAACCACTAGATGTTGATCCAAAATCTCCTATTCCTTTACAAAATCCAATTTCAAATCATCTTCATCCTGTTAAAACTTATTCAAAAGAACCTTTACATCAAGATATTTACCTTGAAAATTTGAAAAACTTTAAAAAACGTCAAAGAATCATTGAAAAACAAATGAAATCAATATTTATTTATCCTATAGCTTATGTTCTCATGTGGCTTTTCCCATTTGTATTATATTGTACTCAAATTAATTATGAAAGAAATCATGGACCTATTTATTGGCTTAATTGTCTTGGTGCTTTTATGCAACCATTTTATGGATTTGTTGATTCTATGGTGTTTTTCTATAGAGAAAAACCTTGGGAACATACAGTTATGAAAAGATTTGAACGAGAAAACTCAAATAAAATGAGTATACTTCTTTCTAGACCCAGTCAGTCATTATATGAATCATCTATTTCTACGGATAGACGTCTTTCTGTTCCATTTCAACAACAACAACAACATCAAAATCATCATAGCCATTCATTATCTCAAGGTATGGGTGTTGATATCTCCAAATTCTCCCTTTGGAGAAGACTTTTCAATGATTTAAATATGCCTTTGTTTAAATTACCTACAGAAAAAAACTTATCATTACTCCAAACAAAGTATATTAACAAAGCCCATGATATAAATAACTCCAACAATATCAACAATACGGCAATTATGATGGAAAAAATCGATCCTTCTACTCATGACTACTCCAATATTCTTCAAGGAAATCTTGTTGAAGATGAATTTAGGACAACATTGGAAAATTTCTCTTTAGATTTCTCCAATTCTTCTACTAAAGAGAAAAGATATCAAACAACATCCAATTCTCCTTTATCTAATTCATCTTCAAGGAAATTATCCAATAATTCTTTACATTCACAGCCAAAAGGTAGCATATCTTCTACTAAATTCTTCCGTGGAAGACAATATTCTGTTGATAATCAACAGCCTGTTATATTGGAGGGAAAGCACTATAAAACTAGTGATAATTCTAAAAGAAATAGCCATAATTCCAGAAATTTGGCTAATAAACGAAATTCGATCAGTTCAAGTCAACATTTATCGAAGGAAACAGATGATGAAATGGACTTTATGGAGTTTTTGAAAAAGGGTCCTTAATAATAATAATAATAATAATAATAATAATAATAATATTTTTTTCAATTCTTCATATAATGGCACGTGACATACATCACGTGACCTAAAATTTATATAATACAAGTTTATATTTATCTTACATAATTCCCTCTATCATACATAATCCATTTATCACGTTTCTTCCATCTTCTTATTCATCTCCGTCAAGTACACCTTCAAGTGTGAATTCAACCTTGCTACTGCCATTTCACTACTTTTAACCTCATTTTCAAGCTCATTTCTACGAATTTTCATCTCATTTTGAATCTCCCCTATCTGATCTCGAAGACCTTGTAACTCCCGTTCTTTCTCATTCCGTTGTACTATGGCTTCGTCATATTCATGCTTTAATCGGTCCAAAATTTCCTGTGATTTAACTGATTTTTCTTCACTTTGTTGTTTAATCTTAGTGGTTTTATCTTCCAAATTAACCAATTGTCGCTTCACTTGTTGGATTTGTCTCGTTAAATCATTCGATTCAAAGTTGGCTTGTTCAAGTGTTTCTTGTAGCCGATTTAAAGTATCATTTACTTGATCGTATTTCTCTAAATCATGTAAAACCTCTTCTAAAATCCGGAATAAATTCTTTAAATCCGTCTCCACTCGCTCCAATGAATCAATTGTAATGGTGATGTTTCTATTATTACTTTCTAATTCGGTTAATTTGTCCACTGTTTGATCATATTCGCTTTGAAATTGTTCAATTAATGCATTTAATGATTCTAGATCCACTTGATCGTAGCTTTTGAGAGTTTCAAGTTGATTTGTTTGATTATACATCACGTAGTTAATATCCTCCAAGTTTTTAATAAGTCCAGCCTTCTCTTGCTTATATTGTGAATGTTCTGCAGTTAAATCTTCTTGAATTCTCTTTAATTTTCGTAATTCATTTTCAATTTTAGCATTATAAACGCCGATTTCTTGAAGTGATGATTGATTCTGGCCTTGTTCAAGTTTTTCTCTTAAAGAATCAATCTTATTGGCCAATTCAGTGGTATCTTTTTTGATCAATTCCAATTTTTCATCTTCTAGTAATGCTTCATTTATGTACTGTTCTACATTCCCTACTTTGGTATCTCGAAACTTAATAAAGTTAATAACACTACTAAGCATCCTCCTTGTCCGATACGGATCCGGACGTACCATATCAACCATACAAAAGTCATAAAACCCACAAGCATTAAAAAATTCTCCAGCTTTCCGAACAAGCATCACTAGCCCTAAACTTTGCGTGGTATCATCCACTTCTGTCTCTCCCTCTTTGTTCTCTACGCCAGCACCAATCGCCTCGATACGTCGGTCGATCGTCCCGAGACTTGTACTGGTAAACATGTCCAATAAACTCTCCACAAGATATTTCATGAACTGATGATTAGGACGCGCTACCATCTCTTCTAGAACGTCCAAATTGCACGTTTGAAGCACCTGTGTGATCTCGTGAGCGTCGAGGATTGGGAACGCCACCTCATCATGAAGAATGCTTCTTCTTCTGGGGATTGTAGACGTTCTAAACTGGCGGGACATTGTTTATTTATTAAAGAAACTGTAACGCGAAATAAATCAAGAAGAGAGAAAGGGGTCACGTGCAATTATTCACGTGCTAATACCATCATATAAATGTAATGATAATCACTATATATATATACTAAATATTTATACACGTTCAGCGGTATAAATGGCCCCATGACAAACTAGTTTAATAGTTTCAGTAAGAAGACGGTACGGAACAGCCTTTTCTGCATCATTCTCTATGGCAATATTTAAATGCTCCAATTCTTCATCTCGAAATTCCCCAATGATTTGTTTTAATTTAGCCAATTCTGGTGATTCTCTTAATGTTTGTTCAAGTTCTTGTTTACTAATTGGTTCTCCCGTCACTTTATCATATACATCAATATCTTGGTATTGGTTCATAAGAACTCGAAGTTGTTCGTTATAATGATTTCCAATGACTGTTTCTACTGCCACAGTACATGCCATTGCTGCTTCTTTACTAATAAAACCAGTGATTCCTCCCATTGCAATGGCACCCAATTTCCAAAGTGGTGTAAGTAATGATGGACGGACTCGTCTTCGGGTTTGGAGTTCATTAAAAGTATTATAATGATGGACTTCTTGGTCCCACATGTGTTGTAAGACAGGTTTTAAATGAGGGTACTTATTAGCTAACACAACATATTGGGCATTATAAATGAGGTTTGCCCCTAGTTCTCCTGATTGATCCACACGGATAACTCTGTCCAAATATGCCTTTTGTGCCTTGGAGAGTTTCCCGAACTCAAGGTCTTTGATGGTATAAGTTTTAAAGTGCTTTGAAGTTTGACTGAAGTGACGTTTAAACATAATCAGATGATATTTTTTTGCGAAAATTTGATAATTTGACTTAACTTATTCTTTCAAAAATGAACTTTGTGACTTGAATGAATTGAAAATTTTCATCATCGATACGGCAATATCATACGGAATCTGTTGTGTATCTCTTGAATTTGTCACAGGTTTGTTCTCATTAGCTGGAACTCGCAAGTGTAAAAAGTTCTTGTTAGGAACATCTTTTACCATCACCCATTCCACTGAGAATACACCTTTCCATCTACTAATTTCGGTCCAAATATCACTAGTTCTATTGAAATCCACATCACTAGTCATACGGGCCACTCCACAGAACTTTCCACTGCCATTAACCAGGAAAAATAAGTAAACTTGTGAAGCTGTTTTAAATGCTTTGGAAAGTCTCTTGTTTCCCAAGCCTGTAGAGGCCCAAACCGAGTTAAAGAAGGAAGCATTGACGTCTGCAGCATTGAATGATTTAATCACAAAGAATCTGGCTGATTCAGAGAGGGAGAACCGGGTGCCGGAGTAGCTTTTGAAGAAGAGATTTGGAGCGGGCAGTTGGAGCGGAGCGGACTTCTGGTCCGCCTGTTGATCTTCTTCCTCATATTCTGGAGACAAGAGAAGAGGTGAAACTGATACAGAAAGTGGCATAGGGGCGGCTAAACACACGCTGGTGCTATGAGATACGACCACAGCGCCATTGGCACTGCTTGTATTGCGAGGAACGGTGTTATTACTCATCATACCGCGAGGTACTTGAGCCGTACTACCACTGCTACAGGTTCCATACGTATAAATAGGTCCTTCAATGCCCCAATTGGCCTCTAAACTAGCACCAATTCCAGCAAAATTTCTGCCACCACTCACAGCACCATTTCCATCATTTTTACCACCATTACCACCGCCAGTACCCCACGAAACTCCCAATTCCACCCGTCTTTCTTGCGTATAATCTGCCGCCCAGATGTTCTTGTAAACTAACGACTCTAATCCCCAGTCCCAGCTGGTACTGTTAGTACCATAACTCTCCCTACTGGACGTAGACTCGCCACCAGCCCCAACGCCCGCTACCATAGCCGCCGCTGTAGCCCATTCATTCAGTTCTTGTTCACTGTAAAAGCCCATTTGCAGAAATGCGATTTTTGCAACATTTTTCAAATTTGTGGGATTTTTTCTTTTATAACAAAATGGAACGAATGCCTAAAATATTCAACGAGCCTGTGGCGATGGAACGGGTCGACACGGTGGCGCTTCGTCGGTGGATCGAAGTGGCAGTGGGGGAAGTGTTGCCTGATGACGATGTAGCGGTTGATTATTTGTGGGAATTACTTATGGCGCTGCCGTCGCCAAACATTAGGGAAATTTACCGCCAGATGAAGGAGTTCTTGGGCGATGATACTCGGAGAATTTTGTATCAAATGTGGCAAATGATGGTGACGCAGCAGTACGAGAGTGGCAGATCGGGCCGTGAGAAGACGGCGGTAGAGGAAGAAGAGGCGAAACAGACAGTGAAACAGGCAGAGAGAAAAGACAAACATTACAGCCGGCAATGGAGAGGCGAGAGACTGCGACAGAAGAGGGAAAGGGAGAGACTGCCTGGTAGGGACAGACTGTCTGTTAGGGATAGGCTGCCTGCTAGAGACAGACAGCCCGCTAGAGACAGATACCCCGCTAGAGATAGGCCGCCCGTCAAACAGTCCGCCAAACCGCCTGCCAAACATACATCATCACCTCCATCTCGCTCCCGACTCAACGACATTAACAGATTCTAATATACATTGACAGTACACGTGATATACAATTGTGAAATAACTAAAATCATCACATGATCCATCTGGTGTTTTCTATTCATCTATTGTTGTCCTGCTACCTCCTCAACACTTGGACAGGTACATAACAAGTTCATATCCCCATAAGTATCATCAACCCTACTAACAGTTGGCCAGCATTTCTTTTCCTTCAAAAATTCCAAAGGATAAGCAGCTTGTTGCCTAGAATAACCTCTAGAATCCCAATCTTGTTGGCTAGTCATTATAATATCATCTAAAGAATGTGGAGCATTCTTAAGCACTTGACCTAAAGGTTCTCCATTCTTATAAGCTTCAATTTCCCTTCTAATTGATAATAAGGATTCAATAAATCTATCCAATTCATCCAAATTTTCTGATTCAGTTGGTTCAATCATAAGAGTTCCTGCCACTGGGAATGACATGGTTGGTGCATGGAATCCATAATCTTGTAATCTTTTAGCAACATCAATGGCTTCAATTCCAAAAGCTTTGAATTCTCTTAAATCCAAAATGAATTCATGTGCACAATGTTTTAACCCATCTGATTTTGAAGCATTTGAATCAACAAATAAAATTTGATAATCATTTTCTAATTTTTTGATCATATAATTGGCATTAAGCATTGCAATGGCTGATACATAAGGTAATGATTTTGCTCCCAACATTTTAACATAAGAATAACTAACAGGTAAAACAGCAGCAGATCCAAATGGTGCAGAATTTACAGCATTAATGGATTCATTAGTTGCATGTGGAGTTTCAACAAAATGATGTTTTGGTAAGAAAGGTTTTAAATGTTCTTTAACACATACAGGAGCTTGTCCTGGACCACCTCCTCCATGACTTAAAGCAAAAGTTTTATGGATATTTAAATGACAAACATCAGCACCTAAATCACCTGGTGATGTTAAACCAACTTGAGCATTCATATTAGCACCATCCAAGTAAACTAAACCTCCATTTTCATGAACTATATCAATTGCAGTTTTAATACCTGGTTCAAATAATCCATAAGTTGAAGGATAAGTAATCATTATTGAACATAAATTCTTCTTGTGTTGTTCAGCTTTTAATTTCAAATCTTCTAAATCAATTGACCCATTATTAAGACATTTAACTGGTACAACTTTTAATCCACACATGGCAGCTGATGCTGGATTAGTACCATGAGCTGATACAGGAATTAAACAAATATTTCTAGATTCAAAATCTCCTCTAGATGTATGATATTGTCTAATTAATGATAATCCAGTATATTCACCTTGAGCTCCAGAATTTGGTTGTAAAGTAGTAGCATCAAATCCTGTTATATCATTTAAATCTTTTTCAAATTCAGCTACTAATTCTTTATAACCAAGAGCTTGATCTCTTGGAGCAAAAGGATGAATTTGTGAGAATCCTGGCATTGATAATGTGGACATTTCAACAGTGGAATTTAATTTCATAGTACATGAACCTAATGGAATCATTGAATTAGCTAATGAAAGATCTTTTGATTGTAATAAATGTAAGTATCTTAACATAGCAGTTTCAGAATGATGAGTATTAAATACTGGATGAGTTAAAATTTCATCTTTTCTAGTTAAAAATTCAGGAAATTTAGGTAATTTTTCAACAGAAATTGGATTACCATTGAAAATAGAAATTAATGCATCTAAATCTTCTTTTGTAACAGTTTCATCAAGGGTTAAAGAAACTGTTGTTACATCAACTTTAAACAAGTTAATTCCATATTGATTTAAAGCAATACTTAAGATTTCATCAGCAGATTTTCCTGATAATTTAATAGTTAAAGTATCAAAAAAATTCTTATTAATAACTTCATGTTCAGTGATTGAATCAGCCAAAAGTTTAGTGAATCCATAAACTCTAGAAGCAATTTGTTTTAAACCTTCTGGTCCATGATAAACTGCATACATGGCAGCCATATTAGCTAATAAAGCTTGAGCAGTACAAATATTTGAAGTGGCTTTTTCCCTTTTAATATGTTGTTCTCTAGTTTGTAAAGCTAATCTTAAAGCTGGCTTACCTAATCTATCTTTAGAAACACCAATAATTCTTCCAGGAATCTTTCTAGAATATTTAGAAGTGGCTGCAAAAAAAGCAGCATGAGGACCACCATAACCAAATGGAACACCAAATCTTTGAGAATTACCAAATGCAATATCAGCACCAAAACTAGCAGGAGGTGTAAGAAGGGTTAATGCTAATAAATCAGTAGCTACTGCAAATAAACCCTTTTGTTGGTGAATGATTTCACCAATTTTGGTATAATCATTAATGGAACCATCAGTTCCAGGGTATTGAACTAAAACTCCACAAACTTGACTAATTATGGACTCAAGTTGATTAATACCTTCAGAATCAGAAAAATCAATTGGAATTAAATCCACACCAATATTACCAGCTCTTGATCTTAAAACATCAATGGTTTGTGGATGTAAATTAGTATCAATTACATATTTATTCTTCTTTCCCCTTGAATTATGGAAAGATAAGGACATTGCTTCACCAGCAGCAGTTCCTTCATCCAATAAAGAAGCATTGGCAATATCTAAACCAGTTAAAGAAGTAATCATGGTTTGATAATTTAATAAACTTTCCAACCTACCTTGACTAATTTCTGGTTGATAAGGAGTATAAGAAGTATACCATTCAGGACTTTCTAATAAATTTCTTTGAATAACTGGAGGTACATTAGTTCCAGCATAACCTTTACCAATAAAAGATTTAACAATTTTATTTTTACCAGCCAAATCATTTAAATGTTCCAACATTTCCAGTTCACTAAATCCATTTTCTGGTTGAATTTTCAACTTCCTTTTAAAAAGCACATGTGGAGGTACTGCATTGGATAAAAATTCATCAACATCCTTATAACCCAAATCTACCAACATTTTATCAACTTCTGTTGGAGTTGGACCAATATGACGTCTAGTGAATGTATCTAATCTTGAGAATTCAGAGGCTGGATTGAAAACTTTAGCATAATTAGCAGATGAAGTATCAGCTTTAGATGCCAACATCCTCACATGAGAAGTGTTGATGGTTCTATTGATCTTAACTGATCTAATAGCCCTTAAATTTGTTCTAATCATTATTGAAAATATTGAAATTTGACAATGATTTCAGTATTTATATAAATCAAGAAAGGAAGGATCAGAGTCAAAAATGTGGGTATGCACATGAGAACGAGTTAAAAGCCGAGTCAAGTAATTTTAAACGTTGAGATATACGAGATTTAGGAGGTAATTAAGAGTGATAATTTTCATAGTGAATAGGGATTGAAGTGGATATTAAAATGGTGGAATAAAGATGCAGTTTGGTGGTGTTGGTGGTGTTGATATTGAGGACAAGAGTAAAAAGCAGTGAGATAGATAAGGAGAAAACAGAGTCGCGGGCAGAAGGGCAGGAGAGCCGTAGGAAATGCGATGCGAGGATGAGAAGTTAGTCGAGTTAGAATCGAGTTAGAGTTGAATCAGAAGGAAAATAGTAGTAAACCAGAACCCACTCATTACAAGAACCCACTCATTACAAGAACCCACTCATTACAAGAACCCACTCATTACAAGAACCCACTCATTACAAGAACCCACTCATTACAAGAACTCACTCATTACAAGAAATTCACTACAAGATCAAACAATAATCATTTAAGAAAATACTACAATTTAACAAATACCTTCTAAGACATTTCAATTCACCAGCTATAAATTATAAACTAACTTATTTCTTAGCGGCTTTTTGAGCAGCTTTGGTAACTTTACCAGCCTTGTCAGTCTTTTCAACAGCTTTAATGACACCAACAGCAACGGTTTGTCTCATATCTCTGACAGCGAATCTACCTAATGGTGGGTATTCGGTGAAAGATTCAACACACATTGGTTTAGATGGGACCATCTTAACCATAGCAGCGTCACCAGATTTGATGAATTTTGGATTTTCTTCCAAAACTTTACCGGTTCTTCTGTCAATTTTCTTGATTAAAGTGTCGAATTTACAAGCAATGTGAGCAGTGTGACAATCTAAGACTGGAGCGTAACCAGAAGAGATTTGACCTGGATGGTTCAAGACAATAACTTGAGCATCGAAAGATTCACAACCCTTTGGTGGATCGTTCTTGGAGTCACCACAAACGTTACCTCTTCTAATTTCTTTGACGGAAACGTTCTTGACGTTGAAACCAACATTGTCACCTGGAACACCTTGTTCTAATTGTTCGTGGTGCATTTCAACGGATTTGACTTCAGTGGTAACACCAGCTGGAGCAAAGGTAACAACCATACCAGCTTTGATAACACCGGTTTCAACTCTACCAACTGGCACAGTTCCAATACCACCAATCTTGTAAACATCTTGTAATGGTAATCTTAATGGTTTTTCAGTTGGTCTGGATGGTGGGTCAATAGCATCAATGGCTTCTAATAAAGTCTTACCGGTAGATTTACCAGCTTTGGTTTCTTTTTCCCAACCTTTGTACCATGGACAGTTAGTGGAGGCTTCAATCATGTTGTCACCATTCCAACCAGAGATTGGAACGAATGGAACGGATTTTGGATTGTAACCAACTTTCTTAACGAAGTTAGTGGTTTCCTTAACAATTTCTTCGAATCTGTTCTTATCCCATTTAACAGAGTCCATCTTGTTGATAGCAACAATTAATTGTTGGACACCTAAAGTGTAAGCTAATAAAGCGTGTTCTCTGGTTTGACCATCTTTGGAGATACCAGCTTCGAATTCACCAACACCACCAGCAATAATTAAGATAGCACAATCAGCTTGAGAAGTACCAGTAATCATATTTTTGATGAAATCTCTGTGACCTGGAGCATCAATAACGGTAACGTGGTATTTTGGAGTTTCGAATTTCCATAAAGCAATATCAATGGTGATACCTCTTTCTCTTTCAGCCTTCAATTTATCTAAAACCCAGGCGTATTTGAAAGAACCTTTACCTAATTCAGCAGCTTCTTTTTCGAACTTTTCAATAGTTCTTTTGTCAATACCACCACACTTGTAAATTAAGTGACCGGTGGTGGTAGATTTACCAGAATCGACGTGACCAATAACAACAACGTTAACGTGAGTTTTTTCTTTACCCATTTTTACTTTAGAATATGAATGAAAATTTTTTTTTTTTGAGAGAAAAAGAAAGGATTTAAATTAGATGAATGAATCGTGGCTGAACCATTGAAGGTACACGACCAGGGTTATAGCCCTAGACCATTTGACCAAGGAATATGCTGGTATTTGCATGGGGATATGTCAGGTGTTTAAGGGTTATTTTAACTGGAATTAAGCTGAATGAGGTTTAGTGGCATAGAGGTATGTCATATGGTGATTTGGTTTGATTATAAATGAGATTATACTGACATGAATGGCAGAACGTTATTGGAAAATGAAGGACTGTTAATTATAAAATGAATACGTGCACTACCCAATGTTGTAATGTCGCGCACGGAGCAAATTAGAGGGGTGCAAATGTCGTGTACTACACCATAATGTCTTAGAGAATGTCTCACAAATGTCTGACAAATGTCTCAGAAATCTGTCAGATTTACGAGAGTGGTGGCTAGTGAAAATACAATCAAAAGTGTCAAACTTACATTCTTCTACATACATTATTTGCCATAAAACTTCCTTCTACAACTTATACTTACCGGCATAACTATGCTTCACACTATCAGCAGGATCTCCATTTAAAACGATATCAAATTGAGTCTTTATAATCTTATTCTTATCTTCCAGATATATCACTTCAGGATTTTGCTTATAACTTTGTTGAGTATCATCAGCACGCTTATCAATCAAATTAGTCAAAATCTCCACGATTTTATCTGGTTGTTCTCCATTAACTAAATGAGTTCCTCCTTCAATTATATGATATTCAATTAAACTGGTTTTCTTAGCATTATTGATAAAGTAATCGATACTTTCAGGTGGATTCCAGGTAGCTTCTTTTCCAGCAATAAAACAAATTTTAGTATCAATCAATGGAACTACTGAATATGAATGTTCAAGCCCAAAAATACTACAAACATAAGTGGCAATTTGTCCCCTACGATCTGCTTTACTACGATACTTGGTTGTACCACTAGCAGGATCATAAACAGTATAATATTCATTAGAAATCAATTGTTTCAATACTTCTGGATGTAAAGATTTATAAAAGGAGAATTTTGAATAATATTCAGTAAACTCCTCCAATGATTCAAATTCATCCATTATCAACGAAGACACTTTCTGAAACACCTTCTGATACTTGGGAAGTAACTTGGGATCATAATAATATACTGCTTCAATTGGTACAATTGTATCAAATAAGTTTGGTTCGAAAAAACCAGCCATAATTACATGATATCCACCTAAAGAATGGCCTATAATGATATTTCTACTATTTTTATCATTAATCATATCATTACACGTATTGTTTTCATGCTTAACTATGGCAATTAAGTCTCTAGAACCATCAGACCAGCCATAAGTCCAACCTAATTTGTCTCGGTTTAAAATGGCAGAATCTCCGTGTGCAACAGCATCAAATGCAATCACACTCCCGAGGTACCAATTGCTGGCGTGTGCTGCCACCTCATAAAGCTTTTTAATATGATATGTCCATAAATCCTTATTCATACCAGTTCCATGAGAAAATACGAGATTAATTCTAGTTTTCGTAGGGTTTGGATTCGTAGTGGAAAATTTGTTGTACACAAGTTTTAGGGCCGAAGAATCCAGTTCTAAGGCCGTAGCTCCTGGGAATCTTGGTCCATGGGCAGCTGCAATCTTCTTCTCAATGGTATAAGACATTTAGACAATGTTGAAATGAAACTTTGAGGAGGATTTGAAGGGTTTAAGTAAGGAGAAATGTAACCGAAGGAAGTGCGAAATCCTGGAGAAAATCCATGTGAAAAGCGGGAGGGGGAATTAAGGCTAAGCCGCGGTGAAATTGGTACGAGGCGTGGTAGGGCCCCTTCCGCCATAGCACCAGTAAGGGAATATTCTGGCTTGTAGTTTGAAAAAGTAGGCACTTGGACCGATTCAAAGCCACCACCAGAACTGCAACTAAAAAAATTCTTATTTCCTACTGATATCAATATCATACTCCGTGCCATCGCTTGTGTTGAGCCGTCCCATACGTTTCTTCCACCATTGTCTGTTTTCCTTCCGATGAACACCTTCAAGATAGTAACCTTCATCAGGATCAGAGGCGGGTCTTGAGTCCGAGTCTGAGTTTGAGTTCGAGTCCGAGTCCGCACCGGCGGGCCCGCCCACGGACTCATCTTCATCACCAATGGCCGCCCGTTCTTTGGCAGACATATCCAATGCTAGTTCATACTTTCCTTCACGCTGTTTGCTGACGGTATATTTACTACCAAGATACAAGTCCTTAACCATGATTTCTCGAGTCCGGCCTAATGATTCAATGTCTGCAACTCGTTCAATCGTTTCTCCTAAAAATTCATCAAAATTAGGAGATGATGCAATCTCATGGAAAGCTCTCATCATCGGCACACTATCAGCACGGACTCGTGAATCGGAATCAATCGTGAAAATGTTAATATTATCATATTGTTGGATATAATCAGGACGTGTCATGATTTGTCTTGCTCTCCAAAGGGGAAGTTCTGGCAATTCATGGTTTCTAAACCGATCTTGAATTTGATCTTTATCCAGAGATTCCTGAAGAATCAATGTATTACGTCTTTTACGGTCCATTTCCACGAATTCTCGCATTAAAAGCATAGCTGAACTACTAAATTTACCATGTTCCATCACATCATCATCCATAGTCAGACCTAAAATTCCACATTGATTTAAGAACCAAGTTTTCTCACGATCAATAATTTCCTGGCATGCATGAATCATATCCTTATGACGAGCTACTTGACTAATATGTTGAGGCCGTCCACCAATTAAATCATAAATATCATGACACATTTTGTCGGTGATTTTAAGACTTGGGAACCGATGACTAGGGAAATGTTTCTCTCTAATGAACCTGAGAGCTTTAACGGTTTCAGCCCGGTTGAAATCTCGTACATTGATCAATTCTAATCGTGTACCAAGTTTCTTAAGTTTCTCATAAACCCAATAATCATCTGAATTAAAAATCATTGTCATAAGTCCTGATCCACTCATACTTTCAGCTTTTTGTTGGAGAAGTTCTATAAGTTTGATACCTTCTTCATTTTCTTTGATTAAATGGGAATTATTAATGATCATAATTAAAGGACGATTAGTTTTAGCTACACGACGAATAGCCAATTCTTCTAATTTGTTGAAGGCTCGTTCAATGTCCAATAATGCCGTGGTATCTCTTGGTCCTTTGATACTAAATAATGAGCCAATATAGTCCTCATTAAAGGTATAGTTGAGAGCTCTTCCTAAACGAATCCGAAAGATTTCGGGGTCAGCATGTGCATCGAAAATTGCAACGTTGTATCCATCAACACTCTTCATACTTTCCAATAATAGTGAAGTTTTCCCGGTACCTTTTTCTCCAACTAAAAGGAAATATCTTCCCACGATTTTCCCACTAACAATATCATCCAAAAGTTTTTGTTGTGGTCTTTGGACCCAAAATTCACTAAGATCCGTACTAATTGCACTATCGTTATCGCCAGAGTTCTCACCATCACCGGCACTATCGTTGTCGATATCCTCACTATAATTTGTATCTATTTGTTTACTGGTTCGTTTGTGAATTGATAATTGATAACCTGGATCACCAGTATCAAATGCTGCATCCATTTTGTCCAAAACATGAATGTGATAGAATCGATGATAAAGTAAACCTGCCACACCAAGAATGGCAATGGAGCTGAACGTAATCCCAATGGTTTCAAGACATTTAAAGAGAAATTGATTGAATTTCCGGAGTGTTTGTTTATAAGAAGGTTCTTCTTCAGGTTCTTCTTCTTCTTCAGGTTCTTCTTCCGGTTCTTCTTCAGGTTCTGATCTGGAACGCAGCGATGGAGGAGAATTTCCACCACCATTTCCACCACCAACTCCGCCACTATTTCCACCACCAACTCCACCACTATTTCCACCACCTGTTGCTGTTTGCAGAACTTCTGCTGGAGTTTGTTGTACTTGCAAGCTCTGGACCTCTTGACTCACAGCCACCGTACCATTAGCATGACCATTAGCGGAACTATCAGTAGAACTATTATTATCAGTGGAAGAAGCAGCCTTAACCTCCTTGACACGTTTCTTCAACCGTTTCTTCTGCTTCTTCAAAGTTTCATTTTTTTCCTCCAATTCGTCAGATTGAAGCTCTTCCAACACATCAAATGGAAGAAAAGGATTAATACGCCTGATGGGCGTACTTACAAAAAGCCTGTGACGAGGAAGTGGCCGTAGAATTGGCCGTAACGTCCTGAATTGGAATGAAGCTTTAAACATTGCAGTGAAATTTCACCCAAGCCTCGAAAGTTTTTGATAATAAATCTGCGGAATCGCGCAGCGGCGGGCACCGAATGCGGACATGGACCGCGTACCATGGCCGCCTCATCGTTTCCCCCATAAAACCCTACCAATAAAACAATAAGTTTCAAAGCTTAAAGTTTGAAAACTATGACAAATCAAAGTATGCGTCCGTGTTAATGGCATATAACAATTTGTCCCTCATAGTGGCTTTGTCTCTGTATCCAGGAAGCTTTAAAAGATTCACACAGGTGGAAGCGGTGGGAAGACGGTCAGCATCACCACCATAACGGATGGCAAACTTGGGATTAAGTGCACCGAATCCATTGAGCGGAGCTCGTGCTACAGACGTAACGAATTTCACGAGTTTAGAACGTTCCTGATCAGACATTTCTTCCACAACTTCCCAAAAAAGTCGAATTGTAAGATCTTCTGGTCCATAACGAGAGTATTCCACGTTGTTCTTCCAGTCTTGGATGTCAATGGATGAGTCAGCACCGGAAATAAGCATCTGAAGCTCATTGAAATCAAACATTTTGAGCCAATGAGAAGGTATTAGCTCAAAAAGTCCTTCAAGAAATGCCCTTGATTGGATGTGCATGGAAGTATTGAGTTTAAAATTGGCTAATTGATGGATGTAATTGAGAAGATTGGCACGGGTGACTCTTAAAGATTCACCACGAGAAACTAAAGGAAATTGATATTTATCAGTATTGATTGAAAACGTTAGTTCAAGATCTTCAAGCTCTTCATCAGTCATCTTTGGGAGTTTCATAAGGTTTGAAAAGAGTTCTCGATCTAAAGAAGCGAGATCATTGATTGAATTCTTCATGAAGTTCTTATTACACCATTTATTAAGGAAAAATGGTGCAAATTTCAAATCTACCAATACTCCCTCATAAATACATTTCCCAATGATATTCCCAAGAAATTTGAGATATTGAAGGTCTTGAGATACATCCAATCCATGGACATAACAGAAGTAAATGTCTTCATTAGGGTACATTTGATGTTCAGGAGAAGATTTAAAATAATGATGTTTTGAAGGATCAAAAGCTTCTGAAACGATGCTTGTAAGGAATTCTTTAGTGATTCCACCACCATCAATACCGGCTTCTTGTCCGCCTAGCTCGTTGTAGAATGTTACTGCGATTTTCTGCTTGAATTTAGCTCCAAGATTACCAAATGCTTTATAAGCATCTATAAGCATTGATTCTCTATTGATATCTCCAGAGATCTTGGGTTCGATTCCAAACATAAATGGGTTACTGGCCTCCTGTCTTTGGCTATCCAAAGCCAATAATGATTCGAAAATTCGAACTCTATCTTTGAATTTAATGAAAAATGGGAGTTTATGAAGGATTTCAAGCTTAGAAAGTGTATCATCACTGGCTTTTGTTCGGGAAAACAGTGGCAGTTCTTCATCAGAATCTTCCTGTACTTGCTGGCGAGCCACCATATCCTCTTCTTCTTGTGCAATAACCGGAAGCATGCTGTCAATATTGAACTTTATATGATTTAAGTGCCAAAATTCAGCATTTACAAACTTTAACCGCAAGTTTTTTAAATATAATTGATTCAATAACGAGATGGAAACACTCTTAAGCTTTCCTACCGGCTGGTAGACCGTATGGCGAGGGTTTAGTACCAAAGTTAGGCACAATGTCTTGACAAATTTTAAAAGATTCTTAACTTCTTCAATAGTTAATTTATCAGGATCAAAACTCTCATAATCATTGGACACAATTAACCAATAGGAGTATAACTCTTCAAACGTGTATAAAGTTTTCCAGAAGCTGGAGATAGACAACGGAGTTAACGATGAATATAAGTTATTGATAGAATCTGGAGGAAGAAAGTCCAGTTGCAGCAGTTCAATGGCTTTATAGATGGGGTGGCTTCTAAGCAGTACGTAGAACCAGCGATAGGAGCCAGGAGTGATGGTAATAAGCACGCAGAGCTTACTTTTTTGACGAGGGACCAAAGTGCACATGGTTGAAATAATGGTGATTGCCACGGCGGCGTCGTGGTGGCTCCCGCGGGAGAATAGGGCGAGCATGGCGCGAACAGTTTCACCTGAATAGAGCCGATTGATTTGGCTGGCGGTGTGCGGGTCTACCACGATGCGCGGGCCGTCGCGGGGAGTTTCCAGCACGGAGTCCAGTGCGGAATGGTGGCGGTGGTGGCGGTGGTGCGAATTTTCTGGTTGATCTTCGAGATCGGGTTCATTTTGAGTATCGTCCGCGGTAGTAATGGACCCATGGATCGCACCAAGTACCGCGGCGGCCGCCCTAAACTCGGCGGTACCAAATTCATCATGGGCCTGCAAATATGCCAGTAGCAAATGAACTTTTTCAAGTTCCAGTAACGATGCCACGTGATTTCCAGCATCTATGAGCAGCTGGGTCAATACCAGGGCGTATTTGGAGGGAATTGGGGCGGTGAGCGTGGTGATATAGCGGAAGAAGGCGGTAGGGCTGTCGTGGATATTTACTGCCATAATTAGGTCGATGATTGGGGGGCTGTGGTAGGGAGCTAGGGCGGCGATTAGGCCGGGGCATGGGATTGGGTAGGACAGTTTTCTAAGGACAGCGGAGATGGCGGTGGCAATTGAAGATGCGGCGGCAATTGGAGATGCGGTGGCGGTAGATTGCGAGGCAGTGGCGGTAAATTGCGACGTAATGGCGGTAGATTGCAGCAGTGGCAGGGCGCGCAGTAATTGCAGGGCGATGCGGAGGAGAGCCAGTACCAAGCGGCGCGCGGCGTAGGGACACACGCGGTACGACTCAATATTAGCGAGAACTACCGCGCCAGGCAGCGATGGCAGTACTGGCAGCAGCAGCATTGGCACCAGAGCGTCCATTATCATTGCCAGCGGTGGCCATGCCGCGTACGCCGTAGCAAAGTAAAAGTCTGCCACGAACTCATTGAACTCGTGCTGCGTTTGGGCCCTTCTGCCAGCCCAGTGGCGGTAACAGTCCACGGCAGCTCGTTTGGCGGCAAGATAGTGGGAAATGTGTCGTTGAATTAGACGGGCGCTCTTATCTTTAGCCCGCTGTTCCTCACGCTGTTGGCGCTGCTGGCGAGACGCCTGGAGGAAGTTGCGGGCGGGCGGTTTCCTGTCGCCCAAATTGACGACTCTTCGTTTAGATTCTCCGGTAAAGTTGACCATGAGATTGAAGGAAGGAAGGAGATTTTGATTCGCGGTGCGGGAGTGGTGGGAGAGTGGTGGTGGTGCGGGAGTGGTGGAAGTGATGGTGGCGCGGAAGTGGTGGGAGTGGCGGCGGTGCGGGAGTGGCGGTGGCGCGGCTTTCGTGGTAGAAGCATTTCTCATTCGCACAAAAGCCACCGCCACAGTGCGAATGATTTCCATAATGCCAATCGTAGTGCCAATCGTAGCGCGCATGGCCCTGTTTTCCCCTTTAGACTCGACCCGCGATTCAGTCACCCTCGCCCCGCGATTCAATCACCCTCGACCCCCACAACTCGCACTGCTTCTTTTATTTCCTTCATTCAATGCTTTCCTTCAACTCAGACAGTTCAAAGTTCTCCTGCAACGAGTGTAAACGCAGGAGAGTCAAATGTACCCGAGACATTCCTGCGTGTGAACTCTGCAGGAAATATAAACGGCACTGTCTCTATGAAAAGCACAGTCGAACACCTCTTACCAGGAAGCATTTAACGGCGGTGGAAGAGGAATTGGCGGTGGTTAAGGCGATGTTACGGCGACATGCGCCTGAAGTGGACGTAGGGGCGGTGGTAGCAGGGCTTAAGAATGGTGATGAAGTGGAACTGGAGACAGAGAAGGAGGTGAAGGAGAAGATGAAATTGGAGCTGGTGCTAGGACCAGCAGGACGAGAACTGGGACGAGAACTGGGACGGGAACTGGGACGGGAACTGGGACGAGAGTCGGTGGAAATGGACCCAGTGCGCGAAATCAATGAAAACCGCGAAATGGCCCAAGAGTTAGGGCCAGAGCTGGTGCGAGAACTGGTGCGAGAACTGGGCCCAGGATCCGCAGTGCGGCCCGCGGTAGACCCACTGGAACCATTAACTGCTGGTACCGACCCACACTCACCGCCAGAAGCGCCCCAGCGTGAGGCCAACAACCATCAGACCACTCGCCCGGCCCAAGATCTCCAAATCCCCCAACTCCTCCCGTCCTCCGTCGACCAAAACTATCGCCCTATTCGCAAACTGCTTAAAACTTACGTCTCGCCCAAACCGTCCTACAATTGGGACGAGCGTCGCCTGGCGCATGACGGACAACTGTCTGCCATCGACGGAATGGCCACCACGGAATCCAACAGTTATTTGGGCGCTGCATCCAGCGCCGCTCTCATTAATCTCGTGGGAGGTGGATTTTTTATGGTAGAAAATCACCAAAATATCGCCATTCCCCTGCCAGGCACCGCCATTTCTACCGCCACGCTCGGCCCAACTCCCACCGCGCCCGTGCCACGCGCTCGTCTTGAATTTTACATTACTAAATACTTTGAGATATATCACGTGTCATACCCCATAATTTACCAGCCGGTATTTTTGGCCCAATTTAACGAGATAATTACACCACCACCAGGCTGGGATTGCTTGGTGTACGTGGTAGCAGCCATCGGCCTGTTCATGGCGGCAACGTCTCCCCAAGATACCGACGATTTGGCCCTATTTGAAACGGCGAAATCCAAATTATCCATCGAACATTTAGAGACTGGAAGTATCACTTTAGTTCAAACATTATCATTAATGTCCAACTATTTACAGAAACGGGACCGACCTAATAGTGGGTATAATTACCTCGGGTTGGCGGTACGAATGGCGATGGGATTGGGACTACATAGACAGATTGAAGATGCAGAACAACTGCTTCTTGCACAGGAAATGAAACGTAGAGTATGGTGGTGTTTATATATATTTGATTGTGGACAAACTATTACATATGGAAGGCCATTAGGGATTCCATGTGCAGGAATTGATGCCCGACTTCCATTAAATATTTTAGATACAGAATTAACTGCATTATCTACAGAACTACCTCAAGAAATAATCCTGCCTACAATTTATACAAGTGTTAGATTACAATCATTATTTCATTTATTAACAAACTGCATATATGAAAGAATAATAACTGATCCTTTTCCTTCTGCTAAAGAATTATTCCTGTGGGATGAACAATATTTAGAACGTTGGACAAGTCTTGTACCGGATTATTTTAAAGAAAATGTTGATATTCCTGTTAAATTCCTGTTGGCAAGAGCAGTTTTAGGATGGAGATTTAGTAATTTAAGAATTATCATGTACAGGACATTTTTATTAAAAAATGTAGTTGTTAATTCAAAATATGAAGGAAATTATGATTTAAAAGCTGGTGATCGTTGTTTACAGGAATGTAGTGCTACTATAAAGAGTATGGATGAATTTTGGAATATTAAAATGCAGTATAATAGAATGGATGCATGGTATCTGTTATATTTCTTAATACCTGCAGTATTAATGCCTTTAGTTTGTTTAAGAAATAATCCTGTATCTGTTTCTGCTGATATTTGGAGAAATGATATACAGGTTGCAATTAAAATTATACAAAGGTTAATTAGTATATGTCCTTCAGCTAATCGAATTTTAAATTTAATTGAATCTTTAGGTTCAGGATATATGGACGGTATACAAGGGGATGATTTTAATTTTGTAGGAACAGATGAAAGTCCTTTTTCTCAATTATTGCATTTACATACAATGCTTTGGCCTGGACTGTTTGATATAGAACAACAATTTTTAGGACAGGATAGGGTATAGGAAATTTGTATAAAAGAATGTATACTTTTTTTGAATAATGTACCGGAGTACTGCATATTGGTTATAGAAATACAGGAATTCATTTGAATATAAAAAATTTTTATTTTAAAGCTATATACTAGTGGGGTATGTACAGTATTGAGTATTGACTGAATCTGTATAGTATTGATTGTACAGTATGCATTGTACAATATTTACTAGATCTGTACAGTATTGACTGGAGTCTGCATAGTATTGACAGAGTCTGTACAGTATTGACTGAGCATTGACTGTAGTATTGACTATATTGTCCTGTCTGTAATCTAAATCAATGTGTACCCTCCGGCAACAACTAACTCCTCCCCAACTACATAAGATGATGCATCACTTGCCAAAAATACATACACTCCTTTCAATTCATATGTAGCACACAATCTAGCTGCAGGAATCAGTGAAAACCATCTATCTCTCCATTCCTTTGGATGAATATCGAGCATTTCTGTATCAATATATCCAGGAGAAACACAATTAACTCTGGCAAAATCAATCCATTCTACTGATAAACATTTGGCAAGCCTTACTAAACCTGCCTTAGATGCATTATAACAGGCTTGTTTCTGAGGATAATTAACAATTAATGAAGATACAGATGCAGTAAATACAATTCTACCCTGCAGTAAAGTTCCTGCAGCTTTTTGAGCTTTAAAAACATTAGCAGCTGCTTGTGCAGTATAATAAGCACCATCTAAATTAACATCCATAATTTTCCTGTAATCTTCTTGGGAAAAGTCTTCTGCTGCATCATGAATAGCAATTCCTGCATTTGGAACAACTACATCTAATCTATCAAATTCTTGAATTACTCTATCAATTGTTTTAGTAATCTCCTCTTTGACTGCAACGTTACATTTGTATGCTTTGAATTTAACTCCTAATTTCTTGAAATTGTCTGTTAATTCTTCAATATATTCATCTGAACTACTATTATAAGTAATTGCTATATCAGAACCAGCTTCAGCCAATCCTTCAGCTACTCCTAAACCAATTCCTCTCGATCCTCCAGTGATAAGTGATACCTTTCCCTTTAAAGAGAATAAGTTGAGCACGTGAGAGTTTTCGTTTTTATAAAGCATGGTTAATTTAGTTTGAATCAGAAGGAATCTGGATGACTTTATAAGGATTTCGGAATAAGTTACGGAATCAATCACCTGCATGGAGATGTGCGGAGGAACCAGAAATATAGGTGTACTGTGAAGCGAGGGATCAAATATCCGGCATGTTAGACCAGACGTTTAATAGCAAATATCAATAGGGGGAAATGAAAGTGGTGGGGCAGACGTTTAATAGGAGTGTACCAATAGGGGTAGAGGGCATATATCCGATATATGGTCCGAGAGTGATATTGGACTTGGTAGGAATGGTAGTGTATATTATTTGAATAGATTTACTATACAGACTGCCAGTAAAGGAAATTCTACAAGACTTACTTGAACACAGGAATTTTAAAGACTACTATACCATTTACACAGGAATTAACAAGACTATACCATTAAATTGTTATCTACAAGACCATTTGCATAGAAATCACATTTATATTAATTTATCACTACATCAATCCCCTCTACCAAATTATTCAATATATACTCTCCATTAAAAGTATCATTCAGATCCACTCTTGCATATGCATCCTCCATAGAATTCTCTATTCCTGCCTCAAAGTGTCGTTTTGCAAGCCTGTCTCTAGCAACATCAATATCAACTTTTACAAGCCATGATTGGTCCACCATTTTATGCACTTTATTCCAAGGATCTACATTTAATAATGTATATAATCCTTCCACTATAATTACATTGGCAGATACAGGAATTATAACATCATCCGGTGTAGGATCTTTCAATTTATGATCAAATGAAGGTGCTTTTATAATAGATCTTTGACTTTCCTCTATATTACAACTCTCACTTAATTTTTGTACAAATTTAACAAAAGCTTCTGCATCAAATGTAAATGGAGCTCCTCTTCTCTTGAATGCATATACAGGATCCTTCATAGCCTTCAATTGCTCTCTTGTAAGGTGAAATCCATCCATTCCAATCACTATACTTTCTATATCCTGTCTCTTATTAAGTTGTTGACAGACTGCATTTGCTACTGTGGACTTGCCACTGCCAGGAACTCCAGCTACAGCTATGACAATCCGGTTGTGCACAGAGCACTGGAGACAGTCCAATACTTTATCTACCAATACGTCATTCACGTTGTGATACTCTATATCCACCGTCATTTAGTTTGGTACAAAGTAGGCCGTTTTTCCTGCTTAAATAGTATTTCTTGAATGAGTATATAGCGGATTTTTTAGTTCCGCTTTTTTTTGGTTTGGGGTGCGACCGGAGTACAGGACCTCTCCTCCACAAAAGCTTCATACAGGATTGGTAATGTGCATGGAGGTTGGAGGTGTACTGTATCCCGTCTATTTCCAGTATATAAATTGTTTTTTTTCCCAATGCCAAATCTTTTCCTCCTTCATCTTTAAATTATTATGAATCCTGCTTTTGTATTGAAATCCGTGAAAAACGTCGTTTTTGAAGATAGACCAACTAAACCTGTCCAACCAAAACAGGTCAAGTTAAAAATTGAACAAACTGGTATTTGCGGTAGTGATGTTCATTACTGGCAAAAGGGTAGAATTGGTAAATTTATCCTTAAAGAAGGAGATAATATGGTTCTTGGTCATGAATCTAGTGGAACCGTGGTTGAAATTGGCAGTGAAGTTACTACTTTAAAAGTTGGTGATAGAGTTGCAATTGAACCTGGGTTCCCATGCAGGTACTGTGATTTATGCAGGAACGGACAGTATAATGCTTGTGAAGGAATGACTTTTGCAGCCACTCCTCCAGATGATGGTACTTTACAAAAGTACTTTAATGCTCCTTTTGATTACTGTTACAAGATTCCTGACCATATGGATATGGAAGAAGCGGCCATGGTGGAGCCTGTAAGTGTTGCTGTTCAAATTGCTAAGAGAGCTAAACTTCAAGCCATTGATAACGTGGTTGTTTTTGGTTGTGGCCCCATCGGATTATTATGTCAAGCTGTTGCTAAAGCCTATGGTTGTAAGCAGGTCATTGGAGTGGATATTTCCGATGGTAGATTAAAGTTTGCAGAGACTTTTGGAGCAGATGCAGTCTTCAAAATGCCTTTTAAAAAGGAAGAAGAATCTTTTGAAGACTTTTGTAAAGGAGTGGCAGAAGATATTAAAACCAAGTTTAATATGCCTAATGGAGCTGATGTCATTCTTGAAGCTTCAGGTGCAGAACCTTGTATATCTACCGGAGTATTTTTGTCCAAATTTGAAGGAAGATTTGTTCAAGCAGGAATGGGAAAAGAATTCATTAATTTCCCAGTTACAGATGCTTTAATTAAGCAATTGAATTGGACAGGAAGTATTAGATACAGTTCAGGAGTGTATGCAACTGCAGTTGAACTTGTTGCTCAAGGAAAGATTGATGTAAAGAGATTGATCACCAATAGATTCAAGTTTGAAGAAGCAGAAAAAGCCTTTGAGTTGGTTAAAGAAGGCCGTACTGATGTCATTAAGGTCATTATTGAAGGAGTTCAAGGTTGAAGTAAGTAGTTTTGAATATAAGAAGCTTGCCTTATAAAAAAATCCATTACAGGATACAGTATTAATAAATTGATATAAATTTATATGCACACCAGTTATAGTTGATCCACTCTATATGTAAACTTGTAATCTACTCTATATGCACACTTTTAAACTATATACACGCCTCCTTCCTAACTTCTTCACACTCTTAAACTCATCTCTATAAACTTCCCCAGATAATTCAACCCCAGAAAATCATCACATAATTCCCCCACAAAATACCAACAATAAACGCCTATCACGGACCACTGCCCACCGTCCGTTCCTACTATGGAAATATGCCAGAAATATCCACGCTAAACACTACACCAATCCTCTCCTCTCATCGGAATTCTGTCCACCTACATGCACTTCCCACTATAAATATCCTGTATTTCTTCACAGTTATCCATCATCAATCATGACCCAATCCATTAGAAAACCTAATCCGCAACTTTCCAACTCCGTATTCGAGATGTTCTCGATGAAGGGCAAAACAGTTATTATCACCGGAGCTAGTGGTGGTATTGCACATGAAGTGGCCAGAGGATTGGCCGAAGCTGGTGCAGATATGTCATTATGGTACCATAATAACCCTTCAGCAGAGGATTTGGCTCAAGAATTGACTAAAAAATACAATGTTAAAGCTAAAGCTTATAAAGTAGATGTGAAAAGTTGGGACGCAGTTAGTGCCGGAGTTAAACAAACAATTGAAGATTTTGGACATTTAGATGTAATGATAGCTAATGCAGGAATTCCAGCAAAAGCCGGTATATTAGATGCTTCAATTGAAGATTGGCATAATGTTGTAGATACTGATTTTAATGGTGCATATTATTGTGCTAGAGCTGCAGGTGAAATTTTCCGTAAACAAGGTAAAGGAAATTTGATCTTTACTGCATCTATGTCTGCCCATATTGTCAATATTCCTCAACAACAAGCATGCTATAATGCAGCCAAGGCTGGTGTTATGCATTTGGCCAAATCTTTAGCTGTTGAATGGGCTCCTTTTGCTAGAGTTAACTCAGTTTCTCCTGGATATATTGATACTGCTATTTCTGGTGATTGTCCATTTGAGATGAAGGAAGCATGGTTTAATATGATTCCTATGCAGAGAGATGCCGATCCTCGGGAATTAAAGGGAGTGTATTTGTATTTAGCCAGTGACGCAAGTACTTACACTACCGGAAGTGACTTTGTCGTTGATGGAGGATTCTGTTGTCCATAGAGGTATTTGTACAGGAATGTACTTTGATGCCGGATTACTGTATACCGTTGGAGATAACGTAGATAGACCTTCTATATAGTCAATATAAGTACAGATTCTATTAAAGTATTTTTTGTTTTTCATAAGGAAAGTATCCAGTAATGTTGTTAAATGTTATACAGTCATGTATACAGTCATGTATTCGTCATGTATTCGTCATGTATTCTATATATCACTTGCTAACAATATGAGGTCATTATCAGTCATGTTTATATCCTGCATGCATATAAACACATTTCCTTTTTATATATACACGCCACCTCCATCCAAACAATAAAAAAATAAAAAAAAACTCCTCGCATACAGGATACCTAATCTGGGGTTCCTGTGGGGTAGCTCTTGTCTCATTTTTTTCACTTTGTTAACAGTTTTACTGAATATTTCACTCTTTTATTCCCCCAGATCTGCCCCCAACTGGCTAACACCCAACCTTCCCCATACGAGTGAAATAGAAATTCCCCGTCTCGAAACTTTTCGTACTATAAATATGTCGTCAGATTCAAGTTTTAAAGATTCTTTGTCTTCTTATCAAAACACTCACACAAGAATGAAACTTCAATTCACTCCTGTTGCTGAAATTGTAGGGCCTGCTATTGCCCAAGTGTTACCTGATTATGGTAAGCCATGGTTTAAAGTTAAACATCTTCTTAGATTTAATCTTCTTTTACTTGTTCCTCTTACAGTTTCAAGTACTGCTGGTTATGATGGTTCTTTAATGAATGGTCTTCAAAGTATTGTCCAATGGAGAGAATATTTTAACCATCCTCAAGGTACCACCCTTGGTTTTATTAATGCTGCTCAAAATGCTGGATGTTTTATCATTTTACCATTCTGTGGTTGGTTAACTGATAATTTAGGTAGAAAATTAACTATTGGAGTTGGTCTTATTGGTATTATTATAGCTACTATAATCCAAGCTTCAGCTCAGAACTTGGCTGCTACTATTGCTGCTAGATTTATTGTAGGGGCTGCTGGTATGCTTGCTGTACAACCTAGTCCATTATTAATTGCTGAATTATCTTATCCTAGTTATAGAGGAAAAATGACTTCTTTATATTGGACTTTCTATTATTTAGGTGCTATTTTAGCATCTTGGACTTGTTATGGAACAGAACCAAGACCTGATAGTTTTAGTTGGAGAATTCCTACTATTTTACAAGCAGGATTTCCTGTTCTTCAATTAGCTTTTTTGGCTTTTGTTCCAGAAAGTCCTAGATGGCTTTTATCTAGAGGAAAGTATGAAGATGCCAGAAAAATACTCATTGAACATCATGCTGGTGGTGATGAAGATCTGGAACTTGTACAGGTGGAATTAACTGAAATTACTGCCGCTTTAGAAATGGAAAAATCTGCAAAAAATAGTAATTGGTCAGATTTAGTTTCTACGCCTGGAAATAGGAAAAGAACATATATTGCAGTATCTTTGGGAATCTTTGCCCAATGGAATGGAATTGCTGTTGTTTCTTACTACTTAACTTTGGTTTTAGATACTATCGGAATCACTTCTTCTTCCATGCAAACATTAATCAATGGTCTTTTACAGATCTTCAACTTGATTGCAGCTAGCTCTGCTGCGTTATTAGTGGACTTATTGGGTAGAAGAACATTATTATTATGGTCTGGTTTAGGAATGTTGGCTTCTTATGTTGTTTGGACTGCTTGTTCAGCTATTTTCGATCAAAATGGTAATGAAGCAGCTGGAAGAACCGTTGTAGCCTTTATTTTCATCTACTATTTCCACTATGATATTGCTTATACTCCATTGTTATTGGCCTACCCTACAGAGATCTTCCCTTACTATTTGAGGTCCAAAGGTGTGGCAGCGGAGTTAATGGGTGTTTATGGATCATTGATTATAGCTTCATTTTGCAATTCAATTGCATTGGAAAATATCGGATGGAAGTATTATCTCGTATTTGTAGCGTTATTGGTGATAATCTGTTTGAATACGTACTTTTTCTACCCGGAAACCAAAGGGTATTCTTTGGAAGAAATTGCCAAATTATTTGATGGAGAAGATACTTCAATTGAGGTGTCACTGACAGAGTTGTTTAAGCACAACCAGAGCAAGCCTATCGAAGAGCACGTCGAGACTGTATAGGAGTTAATAAAGAAATGTATGAAACGTGTTGAGACTGTATAGGAGTTAATAGGGAAATGTATGAAAAGTGGGATGAAATGTGAAAATTACCGAATGAGCTTTAAAATTGCTTTAAAATTTCTCTCAACATACATTCAATCTCCAGCCAAATTCATGACATATACTCGTCCAATCAATGATCAATTCTCCTGTGGGATTCCTTTGCCAACTAGTCTGAACTATCGTCCAACATTTTCCAACATTAGGCACAGGACAAGTCTGCATAATATTCTGATAAATCTCCTGTAATTCATTCCTGCATTCATCTTGATAACTGCATATTCCACATAAAAGTAATGGTAAACATACAATAACTCTGAATTTTGTACAGGCTAAACTTTGAATCAATTCAAGTGTCTGGATTCGAAGTTGTTGAACAATTTGATTCTGAGGATTATTTCTTTTCACATACAATTCCATTGTGAGTTGACAACATAATCGATAAAGTTCAAAAGTTTTAAGATGATCTTGACGCTCCAGAGCATCTAATTGTTGGATCAAATGTTGTCTAGGGACACAAGAATGGATCCGAGCTTCCATATCTCTGATTTCTTCATTAGAAACAATATCACCATTATCCAAACGACTCTTTAACTCTAAAACATAGCCTAAAATTGTCAATATTGGATTATTACAACCTTGAAGAGTATCAATTCCGTAATTTGCTTCCTTATCTAAGAACCCTACATGATTGTAAAGATTATCGTAACGTGACATCGGTATACAAGTACCCTGTTTGTTGGACAGCGAAGACATAATATCATGATATTGGAAATTGGAAACGAGAAACCGAACTTCATCAGAGAAATTAAACTCTTTTGCTAACGATTCAATGCCTCCAAGTTGGTTAATCACATCAAAACACTCTCGCATGAATTGGTGCCAATTATGAGTATCTCCCGTACAAATATTGAACCCAACTAAGATCAAATAATAACAAATTTTAAAGTATAAACTGATTTTATTATCATCAAATTCAAAAGTTTCAGCGAATTTGGTCACAGAACTGTACAAGTAGGTCGACACTTCATTGTCAATCGTGTTCAGTTTCTGATAGAATGCTCCCCATGCCGCTATGGCCAAAGCAAATGCTTCTTCATGGTACGCTAAAGCACAAAAGAGTTTCCGAAAGTAATTGGTCAGATTCATACACAACAAGTTGGAAACATGTGTGTCAAAGTAATGGACGTAGAACCGGCCATTATCGTCTAAGAATAGCGATAATTGGGGCGATGGCTGCTGATAAAGCGTATAAATGGAATTACCATCAGAATTGGGGCTTTTTAGCGATGATTTGTGGCTTAAATTCGAAATTGTACTGGTAAATCCCGGCAAAATACACTCTAAAGTATCTCCTGAGTCCCTAGAATCTTGAAATGTCTCTTTATAAACCATCATAGTACTCGGATCAATTATTAAATCCAAATCAGTTCCTAAATCAGTGTCAAAAGGGCCATTTCTACCGCCATTTCTACCGCCATTTCCACGGCCAGTTTCAAGACCAGTACCGCCAGAACGCTTCCGCACCAGCCTGCCCACATCATAAACACACTCAACGCCTTTCTTCACACACAAGCCACACGTAGGGCGCTTTTCATCACACTTGCGACGACGTTTCTTGCAAAATTGACAGCCTTGCGTAGAACGAGCTTTGGTACCAATAATATTCTTTATTTCGACCGGGCGTTGGTCGCTGGCCGACACATGGTGCCGTGTTAGGGCCAGCGAGATCAGTTTCCGCTTCACCTTGGTCCAGGAATCTACCGTCACCACAGAGAACATGACTTAAACAGCTTAGATTAGAGGAAATCAGCACCCGCAGATCGGGAAATAAGGGCCCAAAAGCCGCAGAGAGATAACGTATGGCATGTGACTACAAACATGTGACTAAATATATGGGAAACTGAAAAAAAAAATCGTACATTTACTGCAAAAACGATGGATTAAGTTCTACTTCCATCTCATAATCAGGTTGAAATTCAGTATATAAAGTTTCAGGATCACCAGCTGTAAACTCAGTGTAAGCAGCTTCCTCGTCACCACATTCCAAAATGGGATTTTCTGGGGTAGCAGCAGCCATTGCCAATAATTGACATTCGCAACTTCTTTCCATTAAAGTAAATAAATAAGCTGCTTCGTCAACAGTTCCTCCAACGGTAATTAAACCATGATTCTTTAAAATAGCTCCTTTACCATTTCCAAGTGCTTTAGCAATTTCAATACCTTCCTTAGCATCGAATGCTACACCTCCAAAATCGGCATAAACTGCATGAGATTTATAGAATGTACACACATCTTGACTTATCATATCTAAAGGTTTAGCAAAAACACTATATGCCTTACCATAAACTGAATGAGTATGTGCAGCTGCATGAACATCAGGACGAGCTTTATGTATAGCGGAATGAATTGCAAATCCTGCAGCATTAATTGCTGCTTGATTTCCATCTGCTAAAATATTCCCATCCTCATCTACATGAACTAAATCTGATGCTTTAATAAGCCCAAAATGTTTACCCAAAGGATTGATCCAAAAAGTGTTAGGATCCACGGGATCTCTAACGGAGATATGTCCTGCTGTTCCTTCAGTGTATCCTTTTCTCGAAAAAACTCTGAATGCTGCTGCCATATGTTGTTTAACCCATTGTCTTTCTTCCATTTTGTCAGAAAATTGGGGCTTTTTATAAGGATGTTCAAAACCTTTGGCGATATTATGTGAACCTCTTTCACCAAAGGCATAACCTCTTGAAGTGGCTGGATCAATAGCGATATTTCCAGTGGTAGTAGTTGTAGTAGAAGACATATTGAAACTAAAAGTAATCAAATTTGAATCTAGGGATTTGAGAATTTTATAAAAAGGCGGAAACTACCGAATCGGGCTAAAAGTCCGCAATTCCGCACCTCATAAAAGATTGCTGATAACAACCAGGTGACAGATGGATGGGATTATGTACCGGATTTCCCCACTATGAGTCTGTCAATTAGACACATTTACGTTAAATTATCTATATATCCAGCCTAATACACCGGAAACCAATCTATCATCGTTGCATCAAAATTGTCTCACGTATGCGTAAGTTACCATACGTAATCTGATACGCCGGTTCAGTGGATAAAAAAATTTGTAGATATAAATAGAAATTCATGCGCAGTATAATAGAGTTTAAAATATTACGACGCACCTACATCAGGCTTATTGGAAAGTAAAAGTGTTGGGAGTAATATAGTCAGCTAAATATCAACCTAGACAATATGTTGAGATATCTCTTTCTCTCTGTTTATTAGAAACAATAATACTAAGGCGTGATGGGGGTTGTTGCGGTACAATTATTCAGTATTGTATGAGATATGGTACGGTATTTAATATCTCCGTATGTGCAATGTTAAGTCTACATACAGTACCACATACAAACCAAGTCGCCGTATTTGTTTTAAACAATAGTTTATATGTAGGCCGATATCCTCTTTGCTGACATATCATTTCAATCGCTTCGGAATAACTCTTATTCTAAATAGGTACCCATCTGTCACATCTTTTATAAAATTACAATTCAGTTATCTCTCATGTCTTTACTTCATACAGTTACCTAAAACTTCAATTCACATCAACTTAATATGTCATTAGTCTCTTGTATCTTATCTTAAGCGTTCAAAACCTCATGGATCAATCAGAGCTAAGCCTTATTTCTATTCTTCTTTATAAGCCATTCTTCGGCCGTCATGGCCATTTCGTTCATCTCTCTGTTCTTCGCCGCATCTCCCCTCGTTCCAAACGGTTCTAGACACAACAGATTTATAAGCTTTCGCCGCTCCTAGCATCATCTAACAGAGATTTCCGGTAAATTTCCATCTCACAAAAACATTTCATATAACTTACTACAACGTTTTCAGCTTCAATTTTCATTGCAAAAAAAAATGCCACCTAAAAGATCAAGACAAACTCCTCCCGAGAAGAGACAGAAAGTATCCACTGCTTGTGATGTATGTAAGAAGAAGAAGTTCAAATGTAATGGTCGGAAACCTTGTGAATTATGTACTAGAAAGCATTTCGAGTGCACTTACACCGGAATCGATCGCCGAAGCTTAAAAGCGGAAAGGATGCTTCTACAGAAACTGAAGCAACTGGATCTGTTGAAGTTTGTAAATACATCACCCATCACATCCTCTGTACTGTTACCAGGCCTCGAAACTTTGGCTTCAACCTGCAAAAATGAAACCAAATCAAATGAGTTCAAATCGCTGGTGGATTGTAAATATGTTCTTTCAAATCAAGGAATTATTTCATATTTTGGAGGCACATCCTCCCAAGAATTTGCTAAAGAAGTCCGTTACATCCAAGAGTGTTTGGGGGTACCGTCAGACCTGTGGATTCCGGTTGTTAACAATTATAAAAAGTTTGAAATTGATTCTTCCATGCCTTTAATGTCACTACCCCCAAAACATCAAATTCCAGAAATTTTGGATTCTTTCAATCGTTTTCTGACTGGAAAAAGAAGTCTACTGTCATTAGAAGGCGTCAGTAATGTAGTGGATCTTATTTATGAACATAATAGTCAAAATCCAGTGCACTTTGCCTTATTTTACATGATTATAGTATTTTCTCAAATTGATCCAACAAATACTATGGAATATTTTAAGAGTGCTGTAATCCTTTTGAAAAATAACAATGCTTACGATGAATCTTTGGAACTAGTACAAGCTCATAATCTTGTATCATATCATTTCCGGAAACTTAACTTCCACAGAGAGTGTTATTATCATCTTGGAATTGCTATAAGTATAGCCAAACTTTTGGATCTTTATAGGTCCGAAAGTAGTCAAATAAACAAGATGTTTGCTTCTTTGGCAGTAAGTGATTCATTGTGTAGTATTCTTGTGGGTAGAACACCCCATTTGAACATGGTACTTTTAAGTAATATCCTGGGAGGATTTGAATTGGATTTTTGTAAAATTGTTAACAAAATATGTAATCAGATTTATGCAAATACTCATGAAGCTAATTTTAGTCATTATAGAGATATTTGTATGCTATTAAAGACTTGGGCTGTAAAACATAGTGAAGTTTATCCTAATATTTTATCATCTCCAAAGACATTCAAAGCTAATATCACCAATTTACTTTGTATAATCCTCCTTTGCAGGCCATTGTTTGGGTTTTACATCTTAAAGAGAACAATACCAAAATTCCAACGACTACCGTGTAATAATTTGAGTGCTCCTTTTTTCACTGCTGCTATTGAAGCTAGTATTTGCATTATTGAACTTTATAAAAGAGTCAAATTATTACCTCAAATCTCCATAGGTCCCACTGTTGTCAATTCCCTTATCCAATCTTGTTACATCATTTACCTATCAGTATTATACACCCAACATTTCAAGGATAATGAAATCAAATCCCAATTTAATTTGGATTATTTACTTCATTGTTTGTCATTTAGTTTACCAATTCTCCCCAAAGATTATAAAACTCCCATTAACAATTTAATTCTGAAATATTCAATCAAAGACTTTCCTCCAATAGATTTATCTCCTATCACCAATTTCCAAATCAATTTTGTTAGTCAAGAAACGGCTCCTATAATTACTTCCAATAATGTCTACAAACACTACAATAGTCTCATCCTTGGCCGCATCCAGCTGTCTTTATAAAGACTTCACTTACTCAATGTTTGGTCCAGCTTCCACGGCATTTTGCCTTATTACTTTCCCGACATGCTCTTAGAATTCTGAACCTATTGTTTTATATACCTTTATATATACATAAATTTAATTGTTCTCATCAATATGTTTCAATGTGTCAAAAGTGAAAAATTGATAATTTCGCATTTGCAGATGAACTTAATTGCATTATTTTACCTCGTGTTATTAGTGGTAGGATCACCTGGTGATAAGCTCAAAAGGTTCAAAAGATGTAATAAAGAGTGCCAGCAAGTTAATTGCGCTTCCGGGGGAACTTCACAGTGGAATTTCGTGCCGTTTGACCCTAATTTATCTTACCTATTTTGGTCCTGTCAACAGGATTGTGATTATCAATGTCAAATGATAATTACGACTGAAAGAGTAGAAAAAGGCCGAAAAATCCTACAGTTCCACGGCAAGTGGCCCTTCCGCCGGATAGCGGGTATCCAAGAAGTGGCTTCTGCCGCTCTTTCATTGGGAAATTTCGTCCCTCATCTCATGGGCCTGCTCAAAATCATAACTATTTTAAAACGCCCAATTGCTTATGAATCTCGGGTCCAATTATCCATAATCTTAGCCTCCTCCATAATAACTTGCTTTGCTTGGGTGTTTTCTACCATTTTCCATATCAGAGACTTCTTAGTCACCGAGAGATTGGATTATTACTTTGCAGGGTTAACCGTTTTGAGTGGTTTATATACCATCACTATTAGGTTCTTCAATTTGAACCAGAAGTGCAAAATGTCCCATTTTTTCAGCGTTACGGTAGTATTCATATCTATATACATTGCCCACGTTTACCGATTGGTGGTGGACTGGCTGTATACTTACAACATGCAAGCAAATGTCACAGTAGGAATCGTTCAAAATATCATCATGGGTTTACTATGTTATAGACTCTATTCCCAATACTATCAAAGACCAATCTCCAACATTCATATGAAATACAGCCAGAGGATCCTTTTGGCAAGTTTTTTCCACAAGTCTGACAAATTGTTCTCATTGTATCCGATGTTTTTGGGTGCAATTGTAGTGATAGGAATGTCGTTAGAAATCTTTGATTTTCCCCCCATATTACAACTTATAGATGCACATAGCTTATGGCATTTAGTGACGATCTTTCCTGTCATATATGGATGGTACGAGTGGTTAATTTGGGACTGTTTAGAGAACATTGGCAAAAAACAGAGTAAAATAGAGTAAGTAAAATAAAAGTTAATATACAAGAAAGACGAATTATATTTCTTTACAAATTAATCTAATCCAGATCATCTTCTTCTGGTGCAACATAAGGGGGAGGTTTGAAATATTCCTGGTCTTCAGCCACCAATTTCTTAAACTCTTCATAATCATCAACATATTCTTTCAAATATTCCAATTCCAAATCATGTACTTGTCTTCCAAAAATAACCAAAGAGTGCAATGGATCACCTGACTCGTATTCTGTTAATTGCTTCAAACTAGCAGCTTTAAAAGTCTGTCTAGGAGATCCCAATCTACTTACTGCAACACAAGGAGTGTTTGGAGTGTAAGCTTTTTCACCTCTAATCTCTTCTATTTCAAGTAATTGACTAGCAGCAGTTTCAATGTTCATATATCTTGGAGGTTCATAGATTAATCTTCCTCTAGCCATGTTTTCCCAACTTTGTTCTTTAACTTTTATATCCAATAACACCAATGTATGAAGACCAATTTTCCGATTCTCCATGATTTTATCATAGAAAGAATCAGGTTTCCAGTTATCATGGAAGAATACTAGTGATACGGTTTGTCCAAATTGATATAATTGAAGACCACAAGCTCCTACTGCATTCATAACAGAAGCATTATGAATACTTTCAACCTTAATTCCAAGTTCTCTAGCACGAATCACCAAATCGGTGTGAGTGGTGGCTCCAAAAACATCCCCTACCACTAAAAATGCAACATCATCCTCTTTAGCTCCTGCTAAGATCTCATCACTGCCAGTTTCTACCAACTCCCGATCAGCCAAAATCACTTCTCTTCCATAGAATTCCTCCAAAGTCTTTTGATCAGCTTGCATTAAGATAGAGGTGTACGCTTCCAAGTACACCCTTTTGCATTTCTGCACAACTTTTAAGCCTCTGACAGTAATATCCTCGGTGTATGATAAGCCCAATCCCACGAGATATAACATGATGAAAATTTGAAAAATGCGAAATTGAAATTGAGATGAGATAAAAGCTGGAGCAGTGGATAGTGGAAGCAGTGGGAAACAGACGATGTTGGCGACAGGACTAACAGTATGTCATCAAAAACAACCCTCGTAACTCAATACATCTTTCTATCAAATGCCAAATCAGAATCATAAATGCTAAATACTTTCTTCTATCAAATGCCAAATCAAAATCTCAAATGCTAAATACCTTCTTCTATCAAATGCTAAGTTTGTCAAGTATCTGAAACATCAAACTGCCATCTTTAACAGTACTATCTTTCTCCACCAAAGCACGGGCAAGCACAAAACACTGCAGAAGCTTCAGTTTCGTATGCTCAAGTGAATTGGTGGTATTAATTAAATACTCAGCAGCCGTTCTAACAACTTGAGGATTCTCTTTCCGGTACTCTAAAGTGGTTTTATACAATAAATCGTGTACCACCAGCAGCGAATTACCTCTATTATAATCAACCCATAAACTATGAAGAATTGGGAATGAGAACTTTCCTTCTACTAAATCCTCACCAAAAGTCCCCTTTGCCTTTTCATATTTCTCATTAGTTAAATTATAATAATCATCACGTAGTTGATAAATAATCCCAATAATATTAGAAACTGCCACATATTTATCCGATTTTGAAGGCAGAAAGACATTGAGTAGTTTACTTATTATCCGAAACAATCCTCCTGTCTTATCCATAACCATTTCCAAGTATTGATCCTCTGTAGGTAATTTTTCAAGTTGATGCTTACGATCTCTCCAGTATATTTCAATCCCTTGTCCATGATGTAAATTGAGCATTTCATCAATGAGAATATCAGTAATTTGTTTGCCGAGCTGTTGCTGTTGTTGATGATTTTCCGTGAACATTTTTGGTAATTGTTCCGAATACCTAAACACTTCAAAATACATATAATTAACACAATTGATGGTGATAGGAACCCCATAATGGAGGTGGGCAGTCACGGCGCCTCGACGGTACTCTGAACTGTCTTCTATATCATCCACAAGTAAAGAACAATCATGTAAAACTTCACATATATGAGCAATTCCTTCCACAATTTGGTGATTTTGTACATTGAAATACATCTGATTAAATGTGGCTACTAAGGCATGACGAACCGATGCATTATTAGGAGTTAAACCCAGTAAATAGGCGTACGGCTCTTTTATGAACCGATTGGTTTTATCCTGCCGTTCAACAGGGTTACTATCTCTAAAGATAAGTGTTTCTAGAGACTCCATTCCAAATGAATCAAATCAACTAAATAGAGAAACAACCAAAAAAAAAAACTATAAATTAAAGCCAATTCGCAGAAATTTCCAAAACTACTCAGTTTTGGCTTGCAAAAATGGATAATTTACAAGGATTGTTCGTGGAAGTACCTCCAATAACGCGGGTGTGGACAGCGATTGTGATGGTGGAACATGGAATGGTGGAATTGGGGGTTTTACCGCCATTAAGATTAGTATTTTCTCCGGAAAGAGCATTTGGTGACCAGCCGTGGCGATTATTCACTTCCTTCTGTTTCTTTGGACCTTTACTGATTTCCACCATGTTTGCCGCATGGAACAGCATGAAATGGATCAATACACTTGAAAATGACCTTCATTTAAGCTTGGCTGTATTCCCACCCTACGTGATGGAACGTTACACTCCATTACAGACACGTCAACTCCAACAATCAATGGATAAATTATGGCCATTAGATTTTTTATGGTTTCTTACATTAGTTGCTGCATCGATTGTGGCAATAATAAGTTTTGGGTATTATCACCTAGGTTATAGTATCCCAGTACTAAGCAGTGTATTCTATGATGTTCTTAGTTATTTGGCATGTAGAATCAATCCTCATTTACATTTAGGAGTTTTTGGAATTTTTACCATTCCTGGTACTTATGTGCCATATTTTATGCTATTATTTGAATGGGTTATTCAACCTCACTTTAAAACTGATATAATGCTGATACTTCTGGGGAATATAGAAGTATTAGGCCAGGTGATGACTTCAATATACGCATGGAAATCATTCTGTGGAATAATACTTGGGCACGCGTGGTGGTTTATCTACATGATACTATTTGATGAGATGTACTTGGATAAGAAAGAGGACAGGCGGCGGCGTCGTGGTGACCATGGGACTAGGGCTATAGTCCCGGACGCAGTACGGCTATGCTTGCGGCAAATCGTGATGCCTCCGTGGTATCATTTGATTTTATATAATATAAATAGTGGTCGATTTGACAGACAACGGTAATATACAAAAGGGACATCTAAATCGCACCGCCCTCGTCGCACCGCCACTGGTAACACCGCCATCGTACCAACGCTCGCACCAACACACCACGCTCCATGCCTACTTCTCTACAAATCCTATTCAACGCGCACTATTTCCCTTAATACTCCTTTTATCATTAGCATGTTCCAGGTGGTAGAGATCCTCCACAAAGAGATCCATTCAAACCCCACCCCCATCAACCCAGCAGTCCACCTGCTTGTACAGGCATTTATCAAATACTTGCGAGAGCCTCGCTTTCAAAGTCCCCTTACAATAACAGAACTTTCAAACCTCTTTTCAAGTTTCTACAAAGATTTAAATGCTTGTGTATTCACCCTTTACACCCAATCAAATAGCACCAAAAAGCAACTAATTAGCAAATCTAGCTATTTCAGAGATAATCCGGAATCTTATGATTACCTTTTGGCAATTGCCAATTACTCGTCTTCCACGATCAAACTTGTGAAACGAACTGATCCAATGGCTTTAATGCAATTGAGGGTGTTTAATTTATATAAATTTCTTGTGGTTTTGGACGTTATAGAACGTACACAAGTCAGTTTTCTAACGGCTCACAATAAAGAGGATGGTATCTCCTTATATGATAAGCTTTACAAGTTTGAAGAGAAAGATGTCATTAGTCAGGAATATTTTGATCAGAAGGTCTCGGCTTTACGGCAACTTCAACTCAGCTTCGAGTGCTTCACTGATTCGACTTGTCCTGCCAATGTAGTGGATTATATGAACTCGGAAGTGAGTACCGATGCCTTTGCTGAACCAATATCCCAATTTTATCATATTAAACATGCTATAACGCCATTATCCAAGCTTAAGATCATCGCAAACTTCCAGAAAAGTATTATCCGAATCTTGGCCGATCATTGTCAGTTAAAACCTGAAAGCATTAATAATGATATTGTGTTGCCTGTGCTTATTTATGTCATTATCTATAAAATGGAGCAACCTTTGGAATTACTTTTGACATTCAACTTTATTAAGAATTTTGTCAATTTCATTGATCCTTACAATATTCTGATTTTAAGTAATACTTCATTCTATTTCTACAATCCTAGTGACCCTCAAAGATCAACCGCTACAAAGAATGTTAGTAAGCAAACAACTGTTTTTGATTGTCTTAACTTGAATGAAACTGATGATGAACCACTGGAACCACAGGAGCAGAATCAAATGATAGATTTCTTCACCAATGATAGGCAATTGGTTCAATTTATATCTTCAAACTATTTGAATAATAGTGAACTTGAATACTATTTAACAAACTTTGAAGCAATCTTATTCTTTATTGAAAACGTAACAGCTGATGAACTCAACCAAAAGGATATAAAGGAAGAGATTTTGAATAAACCATTGAGTGTTTTGATAGAAACATCTTTAGCTAAACAGTTTAAATTCCCAGAAGTTGATCCAAATGATCTGCAAACACAGGAAGAAAATGAAAATCGAAGCCGTTCTGGGTCCCTTTTGAATAGTTTGAGCAATAAAATCACCGAAGTTGCTCGAAATCGTTCAAGATCAGATTCAGGTCTACTCAAAAACACTCGGGAAGCTTTTCCATCCATCGATACTACACTGGAAGTTAACAGTCCAATGCACTCAATGTTAGCATCACCAGCCAATTCCCATGATACCTCGTATGAAAACAGTACCACAAGCAATACTGCCACCACGTTTGGCATGATGAAAAACATCATAGGAAGATTTAGCTCTGTCAGCGTACCACAATTTAAATCGACAGAAGAAGAAGAAGGATTATTACCAATTGCTAAACATGAAAGATCTTCGTCATTAATTGACAAATTTGGTTCCAGAACAAGATCTTCATCTTTGGACAACCAAAACTTATCACCTAGCCGGAAATCAACAATTGCATCCAAACTCACCTCCGGAGTTAGTGATTTCATGACTAAACTTAACAGTAATCAGCCGGTTCTTTCATCTACTCAATCACAAACTTCGCTCAAGTCATTGGACGATAGTCCTGTTAAACGGGCCGAACTTAGAGCTAGAACTTCTTCCATCCAAATGATGGAAAAATGGTTCACCAACATGTCCCAAGCACCTCCACATACTACTAGTGGATCTGGTGATGTTACTGCTGCTGCTGATTCCAACCACCAGCAACTGCAAATTTCCAAACCAGAAATCAATGATACTATCACAGAAAGTGGTGAAGGCTCGGTCTTTTCCACTCCTCCTAAGGAACTTGCCCGTTACCATAACGTGGACTTTGATCTGCTCACAATTCTGGATTTGCGGACTCTTAAAGTGTATTACGATCAATTATGTAATGAGCTTGGAATCTACGAGAGTAAAAGCACCAATGATAACGACAATGACAGCACTACAGGCAATCACGTGAGTGACCCTGTAACAGAACCAGTGGTTCAAGCTGCCCCCAATCCTATGACCAATCTTACCACCCAGGAGGTGGACTCTTTATAGCTTTATATAAATCGCATCATTTCTCATTTCTCATCTCTTGTTTATTTTATTTTGTCTCACTTTAAAAATCTCATTTCTCCAGATTTTGATTTCCAGAATTTTCCAGAAATACATAAAAGCATACTCATCTCCTTCACAAATGAAATATGTCCAGGAAACACAAGTTAGGGTTCGAGGACGAGATGTACGTCCACAACCGGCATGGTAAGCGGATGAGACTTGATAGTCTATTTGACGAATTGAATCTCTCCCAACCACCTGCTACTTCCAACCATAATACCAAGTTTGAAATCAATCCTGATTTTTCTAAAGTTCCCAAGAATTACGATTCTTATATCACTGATAAAATCATGGGTGATTATATGCATCAGTATGACAAGGGGTTGCAAGTTATACGGCCATACAGTGCTAAAATAGTGGTGGGAATGCACTTACAACGGTGGATTTTACGATTATTTAATCGGTTTATCACTAAATACAATCGGTCAAATAATACTCGAGTTCCTCGATTTAACAGTTTCTTTAAACTCGCAAATGTGGTGGCTCTCCATCAATATAATTTGAGTTACGCTGATGTGATTTCTATAGTGTTGGATGAAGGACGGTTGGAGTTACTGGCAGTACAAACACGTCTCCTGAAACCCAAAACTAGTCTTGAAGAGATTGAAGAAGATTCTTTAACCTTTAATGACATAAAGTATAATTACTGGGATAGAATTAGCGATTTGGACGATGTTGATATGGATGATGCGGATTTAATTGAACTGGTACCAGAGAACCACAATCATACAGTATCTTTACCCCAGCCACAAGAATTGCCAGAAATTGACATGAGCGTACCACCACAATAATCTTCCCTAATGTAACAAACATTTTAATGGTGGTTTTCGCAAGCCGCATTTTTCCTTATCTTGAAAATGTTGGGTCAACTTTCTGTTGATTTGATCTTTAAAATTCTAGATAATTTAGACGTTGTTGAGACCGAAGAGTTGATTGGGAGGCTTTCTGATATTCCTAGCAATACACATGAGGCACAAAAACAGGTGGATGAACTTATTACTTTGGCATATAAACGGATTTATCGCGGCAAGTGTATAATTTACTCCAACGTTGATTCTGGTCTTTCCTCCAGCTTTGATAAGTCAATTACCTTGGAACAGTTTCTTAACTTGTTTGAAGACTCATCCTTAGAAGCTGACACTTTTGCATCAACCAGATCACAATCTATAGAGTTTGTTTTCATTCGCCAGCCTACTGATTATACCAATTTCACTCGAGATTTAAACAATTTTAGTGACATAGTGGAAGGAAATCTGAGTGATACTCGTCTTTCTGCTTACCTAGACTCGGTACTACAATATGGCCTTCATATTAATGCCAATTGTGTTGCAATTGAATCCACAACTTCTTTTTTAGTTGCGATTCTTAAAGTATTGATTTCTATATCTGCTCAATCCAATTCTGTTCATCATAAACTTAGTCATGTCACAATCAAGTCAACTGATATCGGTCAATACTTTATGGATCAATGGTCTAAACTTTTTTCCAGGTTTGATAATTTGGTTTCACTTGACCTTTCTGATAATTTAATCAAACTGGATGAAAGCTTATATGACTTCACCAATGATACAAGAGTTTCTACCGATACTTTAGGACGAACATTCCAGTGGCCTCCTAATTTACAACGGTTGAACCTTAGTCTGAATTTCCTAACTTATATTTCCAAGAGCTTTCTTGAAAATCTACCCAAATCACTACAAAGTTTAACACTTTCAAATAACATGCTCACGAAATTTGGGTCAGATCTGCTTGATATTGCACTGACACTTCCCCTCCTCCATACACTTCATCTAGACAACAACAACAGGCTTATTTTTATAGATCCTTCCGTGTTCAAAAACGTTTCCAATTTCAAACTATTGTCCATCAAAGGCTGTAGTTTACCCAACAGAAATGTCATTCAACTCACCCAAATTTCCCAACAAAAAGATTTTAAAGTGTTGCAATAGCTTTCCATATGCTATTACAACTATTTTTCCCCATTCTAATGACCTATTTACGCCCTTTTTTACGTACTTATTCATCATATATATATCGTATTTTCGCATCCATTTTATTGTAGAGCAGTCGAAATTTCTCTCGAATTCTCATACTTCTTTTCAGCTATAAATGATTCTGGTGGGAATAACAAGCAGATTGTTGACACATTCTGCCCACTCCTTTGCATTCAGCCCTACCCTATCGCGGTCCGTGGCGTATAGAGCGCTGCTAGGTTCTCTTTTAAAGCCCTCCATTGCTCCACGCCTTACTACAATTCCTATTAGATCCGTCGTATACGGTGTAAGTCAAATCAGATTTAATTCCACAACTTCCCCCAAATCTTCTCCAGAAATCCCGCCTAAAGTGCCCAGACGCTTGAACAATAAGTTGGGTTCCGACCTATGGAAACTTTTGCGGTTAGCAAAGCCAGAATTACCTATAATATTACTAGCATTGGTTTTTCTTGTTATTACATCTTCTGTAACGATGCTTCTACCTTTATTGGTAGGAAAAATCATCGATACTGCCCGTCCTTTGGAGGATATACCCGTGGAAGATCGGGCTAAAGAGCTTGATAAAGATGTCCGAATCTTTGGTATTCCAGAAACTCAATTTTATACTGGAGTTGTTATTGTCTTCTCAATCGGAGCCTTATCTAACTTTAGCAGAATTTATTTACTCAAGCTTGTGGGAGAGAAATTGGTGGCACGGTTAAGGTCCAGGTTATTACTGAAGATATTGTCCCAAGATTCATACTTTTTTGACGTTGGTCCCACAAAAACTGGAATGAAAGTTGGAGATTTGATTTCAAGAATCCTGAGTGATACTCAAATCATTAGTAAGAGTTTGAGTGCCAACATTTCAGATGGTGCACGAGCCACTATCAGTGGTGTAGTTGGACTTTCCATGATGTGTGTGGTTAGTTGGAAATTGACACTTTGTATGAGTCTTTTGTTTCCTCCGTTAATTATGATGTCTCTAGTTTATGGACGTCGAATCAAGGATTTGTCAAGGAAAGTCCAAGAGAACTTAGGGCAATTAACTAAGGTTACTGAAGAAAACTTGAATGGCTTGAAAACTATTCAAACTTATTCCAGACAGAAGCTTATCGTACATCAATACAATAAAGAAATCAGAAAGTTATTCCAAGTATCCATGAAAGAAGGGAAATTAAGTGGGATTTACTTTGGAGGAAATGGATTTCTTGGGAACGTCATGATGATAGGATTATTATTCGTAGGAACCAGGTTAATTAGTTACGGAGAATTAACACTTGGTGATTTATCAAGTTTCATGATGTATGCAGCTTATACAGGAGGATCAGTTTTTGGTTTGGGAAATTTTTACACTGAGTTAATGAAAGGAATTGGAGCAGCAGAACGTGTATTTGAGTTAACTAATCTGAAACCTTCCATAAATACTACGTTAGGAAAGAAAGTTGATGATTTATATGGAGATATTGAATTTAAAGACATAGAATTCAGTTATCCATCCCGACCCGATTCCCAAGTGTTTGGCAATCCAAAATTAAACCTTACAGTAAAAAGAGGACAAAATGTTTGCTTTGTAGGACCAAGTGGTAGCGGTAAATCCACCATATCACAATTGCTTCTTCGATTCTATGATCCTAATAATGGGAATATTTTTGTCAACAATCATAACATCAAACACCTTAATCTTAATTTTTACCGGTCCAAAATTGGTTACGTACAACAAGAACCTTTACTTTTCAGTGGAACATTAAGAGAAAATATTACATTTGGTAAAGATAATTGTACAGAGGAAGAAATAAATCAGGCTCTTACTTTAAGTAATTGTCATACCTTCATAAATACTTTCCCCAAAGGTATTGAAACTTTAGTTGGACCTTCCAGTAGTGGTGCCCAGCTTAGTGGAGGTCAAAAACAGAGAATTTCTCTTGCTAGAACTTTGATTAAAGACCCCAAAATCTTGGTACTTGATGAAGCCACTTCAGCCTTAGACTCGATTCTGGAAGAGTTGGTGATGAAAAATTTGAAACAACTTGCCCATAAACAAGGTATTACCATGATCCTGATTGCCCATAGATTATCCACCATTAAAAATAGTGACAGAATCATTGTTTTGAATGAGCATGGCCAAATAGTGGAAGATGGATCTTTTAACGAATTGTACTACGATACTACCAGCGAATTCAACAAGTTGTTGAAGAAGCATGATGCGACCGAATAGCTTGTAAATATAAGAATATATACTGACCAGTAAAAACTTTTAACACCTTTTTTAACTTTTAATCTCTCTTATAGCCTTAAATGCGGCTTCAACTTTAAAAACTGTCGAGATTTGACATTTTCACATGCATGCACAGTCTAATGCTAGCGCATGTTTCGGAATTAGTTTTGTTCCATTCATCATCCTCCGATCAGTCCTTTCTTACCATTTCTTCGGATTTTATATTTTCCTTATCCCCGTCTGCCGTCATTTATACCTCAGCTCAGACCATCTGTTTGTTTAACTCCTGTAATTTCTTCTCAAAAGTCCGCAAAAATCTGGGGCAAATACAAATATCAATAATCCTCAAACACAGCAATGGATGAATCAGTTCCTGACTCTTCCACCTCCAAACTGCCTGTTGGTGATCGCGCTGGCTCGCTGTCTTCACTGGTGTTTAATAAAGTCTACAATCGAGTGATTCCGCCACTTCAATCGTCTTTCAGTCATATGCGTTCCAATGAGCCGCTGGAAGAAGTACCCGATGGTGACATCGAAGCTACGGATTCTTCTAGCACGTCTACAGACTCCGCTAATGGTGTTGATGAAGATGACATCGATGTTGCTGATACCGGCCAAAGGTCTCAGAAGAATTTGTTATCTTATCTATCCACATCTCAGTTGTACTCTGAGGTGCAAAAGTATGTTCTTAGCCATCGTAATCGGTCTGATAGTTCTGGAATAGCAGACTCGGGGCTGACGGCCGATCCAACACTGGTACAAAATTCTAAGCCATCCAGATATCCTACTCTTGGGTATGGAATAATGGAAGATTCTAGTGAAGAAGAGGAAGAAGATGAAGATGAAGAAGAGGAAGAAGATGAAGATGAAGAAGAGGAAGAAGATGATGATGATACGTTTGGCTTTGATCATCAAAATGTACAGTCTATAACAACCACTTCGGACTCTGAAGAAGAGTTTGAAGATGCCCAAGATGTTTATGAAGGTTCCAAAATAAACTCCAGTACCAAAAGTGAAGTATTTGATGATAATGAATCTGATTCTACTCTCCGAATACTAAATGCTGTTCCATTATCCAACGACAAAAGCTCTCAAGACACCCGAAATTCAGTAATTTCTAGTGCTTTGAATTCTATTAAAAATTCCAATGATGATAAGATTGACTTAGATCTGTTGACTACTTTGCAAAGATCCATTGTAGACAATTTTGAAGCCTATCCCAGAGACAGCGTTCTTATGAAATTTACTGATGAAGATCAGGATGTTAAACCAGCTTATGAGATCCCAAACAAAATGAAGGTTAGTATTGCTGATAAACTTCAAAGAGTATTTAATCTTGATGATGATGATTACTTTTATGCTAATTATAATGCTTGGTTAGTACGAGATGTCTTCTTACAAGGACATATCTATGTAACTAAAAATTGTCTACTTTTCTTTGCTTTTTTACCAGATCTTAATCCAAAGCCAGTATTATCAGAAGATGATGATTTTAAAAGAGTAGATGATTCAAGTGTTTATATCCAATCAGGTTCTTTGACCATGAAAACCAAAAAATATGGTGAAATCTTGGGAAATGTACTTACTGATCGTTTTTGGGCTATTCTTCGTCCAGAAACTTTGAGTATTTACTCTTCCCCCACAGATTTATATTTTCCATCCTTGATAATAGACTTGAGGACTTGTTTAAAGGTTGAAATCTTGGAAAAATACCAACCAAAAACAGAATCTCAACAACAGCAGACTACTCCACTCCATGAATCTCCTTCTTTTCTACATCCAGAGCAAAGATCTCCTTCTCAGGATGATTTCAATGATGAAGAAGAATTGGTAAAGCTTTTAGCTCTCGAAGCCGAAGAAAATAAAGAAAATATTAGTGGTGGTGTATGGTTCAAATTAACTACTGACAAGAAATCTTATAAATTCCAAACTGATAACTTGTATTCAGCTCGACAATGGGTCAATAATATTGCTAAGATTATCTTTCAATTACATAATACCAATTCCAAGAATGAAGTTTTAATTAAGATACCATTTGAAAGATTTGGTCAAATAAAAAGAGGAACTCTATTCAATACAGATTTGGGTTCAGAACTTGGAGAGTACGCTGAAATAGTGAAGAATCAGCTCCCTTCTGCATTTGCGTTTCTGTATTCCACTGGTGCTGAGCAAGATAGTAATGCAAAAAAATTTCAAAGAAAACTACTGGAAAGAGCTAAACAAAATGTCGTTAAAGAAATTGATTGGCTTCATTTTGCTTTCTTTGCCAATTCTTCAAAGTTTGAACAAGTTATCAGCCAAATTATTAATTCTCATAATGATACAGAACTGGCCTCTTCCATTCAAGACAATATTCTTTCCAGAATGACCAAAAAACTGAAAAAACCAACAGACAAAAACTTGCCAGTTACAACTCTACTGCCTTTTGGAAACCATTCTGCTATTTTGGAGCAAGTTGTGAATGCAAACAAGAACTTTTTTGATCTACAGCCTCAAAATGAAATCATTAAAAGATCCCGTTCTGATTCCAAAATTAAGAAAATCAGCAAAACATTATCTACCAAGGTTCTAGGAACCAAATCTAAAGAAACCAGTTCAAATCCAGGATCAGGTACTTCATCTCCAACCAATCATTCTTATTCCAATGTAGTATCACCACAGCTTTCTATCAATTTTTCACCGTCAGATACAGTAAGATCAAGTCAGTCGTCATCTCCAGTTAATCTTAATCTTCCAAGGCAGTTATCTTTAACAGGTCTTAAAAATTTGAACATGATGTTTGAAACTACCAAAAGAGATATGGATTTTACGGCGACAAGATATGAAGATAATTCAGCGGATATTCCTTCTTCGATATTCCCAGGACCTTTAACATTATCAGACCCTTCCGAATATGAACAAGATTTGAAGAAAGATTCAAAATTAAACACTCTTGGTAAAAGTATTAAAGCTATTTCTAATTTCACAACTATGTGGAATGCTCAGCCAAGTCATTTTGTTAAACTTTCAGATGATGATCCATTCATGGTTGAGGAAGATATAGCTATATTGGCTAATAAAAGATTTAGACAGCATTTTTCTTTGGGGGAAGCCCATTCATTATCAGCAAGTTATTATTGTCATGTGCAAAGAGCCTTACCAGTTTATGGAAAACTTTATGTTGGTAACGATATGATTTGCTTCCGGAGTTTATTACCAGGGGTTTCTACAAGAATGTTGTTACCTTTAAGTGATGTAGAAAATTGCTTTAAACAAAGAGGAAGTAAAATGAGTTATAGTTGTTTGGTGATGGTTATTAAAGGCCATGAAAAATTGTTTATTGAGTTTAGTAATCAGAAATCAAGAGATGATTGTTTGGATATGACATTGGAAATGCTCCATAGGTTCCATGGAAGTGAATCTTGGAAGCCAATGGCCCATGAATGGGGGAGAAATTATGATTTGGAACTTGGAAGAATGAGATTAGAAGACAATGAGTCTGTAGATTCGTTTACACCTTCTGATGACTCTGTTAAACAAGCCACTGCTAGAATAGAAAGTGCTAGGATTAAATTATTTGAGGATAGACTTTCATTAGCAGCTGGTTTACAAGTTCCAATTGTATTAGAAGATTCTCCATTCATTAAAACTGAGATTAAACCCAATACTTCTTATCATTTTGTATTATTAACTATTGGATCCAGAGGTGACGTTCAACCTTATATTGCATTAGGTAAAGGGTTAATTAAAGAAGGTCATAAAGTCACCATAGCTACCCATTTAGAATTTAAAGAATGGATTAACAAACATGGAATAGGTTTTAAAGAAGTGGCAGGAGATCCTACAGAACTTATGACATTAATGGTGACCCATGGTTCAATGTCTTTAGCTTTTATTAAAGAAGCTAGTGCTAAATTCAAAGGATGGATTGTTGATCTATTACGAACATCTTGGGAAGCATGTCAAGGAGCAGATATTCTAATTGAAAGTCCTTCTGCAATGGCAGGAATTCATATCGCAGAAGCCTTGGGAATTCCATATATGAGAGCTTTTACGATGCCTTGGACAAGAACAAGAACTTATAGTCATGCATTTATACTTCCAGATCAAAAAAAAAGTGGATCTTACAACTACTTAACTCATGTTATGTTTGAAACGGTATTTTGGAAAGGAATTTCATCTCAAGTTAATAAATGGAGAGTTGAAGTATTGGGATTAAGAAAAACCAGTCTTTATAGACTTCAACAGCACAAGGTACCATTTTTATATAATGTTTCAAGCGCTGTATTAGCACCAGCTGTGGATTTTCCTGATTGGGTCAAAGTTACTGGATATTGGTTTCTTGATGAAGGAAATATTAAAAATTACACACCACCAAAAGAATTGGTAAAATTTATGGAAGAAGCAAGTAAGGATCAAAAGAAAATAGTTTACATTGGATTTGGATCTATAGTGGTGAATGATTCGAAGTCAATGACAGAAGCCATTGTTAAAGCAGTTTTAGATGCTGATGTAAGATGTATTCTTAATAAAGGATGGTCAGACCGTACTAATAATGATAAAAATGTGGAAATAGAACTCCCACCAGAAATATTCAATATTGAATCCATTCCTCATGATTGGTTATTCCCAAGAATTGATGCTGCGGTTCATCATGGAGGTTCTGGTACTACTGGAGCCTCTTTAAGAAGTGGGTTACCTACAATAATCAAACCATTCTTTGGAGATCAATTCTTTTATGGACTTCGGGTGGAAGAAATTGGAGCAGGAATATCACTTAAAAAACTCAATGCCAAATCACTTTCTAAAGCTCTTCATACCGTTACTACAGATATTAAAATCATTGAACGAGCCAAGAAGATTAGTGAACAAATTAAGAACGAACATGGAGTTCTTTCTGCAATTGAAGCCATTTATTCTGAGTTGGAATATGCCCGTTCTTTGGTTGTTAATAAGCAATTGGCCAATGAACAAATGAGATTACGTTCTGGAACAACCACATATGTCAGCACGCCACAGAACGAGGAAGAATCAGACTCTGATGATTCCATTACAATTAATAGCAGTCTTTATTAAGAAACTACCATTATGCTTGTTTATAGGCTTTATATAACTGCAAATTATGACTTTTTTTACGTTTATCAGCTATCAGCAATTTTCGCAGCCGACTCTCTAAAAGATACTTTGAGAAAAGATAGTTTGAGACTGAGCGCACTGCACGTGAACATGGCGATCGTGAGTCAAATCCTCACTGATTCTGATTTATTCAATAATGACAAATCTTTTGTTCAAAGACGTTACGGAGGAACAGAACCGTAGTAATCCGTACGCCAAACTCGTGCCGGGACAGGTGATAGTGGAGGTTCCATCGTACGAGCTTGAATGCGGTGAAACTTTGACCGATTTCCCTGTAGCTTACAAAACTTGGGGCCGACTCAACGATACAAAAGATAATGTTTTGGTGATATGTCACGCTTTAACTGGTAGCTCCGATGTTCAGGATTGGTGGGGGCCTTTGCTCGGTGATAATAAGACGTTTGACCCAAGAAGATTCTTTATTGTGTGTATAAATTGTCTCGGATCACCATACGGTTCATGTTCTCCATTAACAATTGACAAAAGTACTGGAAAACCGTATGGACCTTCTTTTCCATTGGTTACTGTGAAAGATGATATTGGGATACAGAAGCTTATTCTCGACTCTTTAGGAGTGAATCAAATTGCAGCAGTAATTGGAGGTTCTATGGGAGGAATGCTTGCAATGGAATACTCTTCTACTTATAATAATAGTAATTATGTTAAAACTGTGATTGCTATAGCTACATCTGCTAGAACTTCAGCTTGGTGTATTTCTTGGAATGAGGCTCAAAGACAGTGTATATTCAGTGATCCAGAGTATAATGAAGGATACTACTATGAGAATCCCAATGGAGTTAAACCAGATTCTGGTCTTAGTGCAGCTAGAATGTCTGCTTTATTGACTTATAGATCCAGAAATTCATTTGAGACTAGATTTGGAAGAAAGTTGCCTGGTAAAAATGTTCAAGATTCTACACAAGTGAAAATTTATCCTAGAACTAAAGATGAAGAACATTGGCTTCTACATAATGATGGATCTAAGAATTCTTCAAATGGTTCTAATTCTAATGGAAAACTTCAAACATACTTTACTGCACAATCATATTTAAGATATCAAGGTTCTAAGTTTGTCAAAAGATTCGATGCTAATTGTTATATATCAATAACTAGAAAGCTTGATACGCATGATATAACAAGAGGAAAAGTTGATTTAGAAACTTTAGTGGAGGATCCTTTACCGGATTATTTAACTAAACTCAAAAAACCACATCTTGTTATTGGAATACAAAGTGATGGACTTTTCACTTTTTCGGAACAACAAATGTTGGATACTTATATACCAAATTGTATATTAAAGAGATTGGATTCACCTGAAGGACATGATGCATTTTTATTGGATTTTGAAATAGTTGATAATTATTGTCAAGAATTTTTACGTCAAACTATACCTGATTTTTATGACGAAACTTCTGGAAAAGTGGTATTATTTGAAGATTGGAAGTTGCACGTTAAAGATGTTGATAATGGTGGAAATTCTGTATTTGGAGAAGCTGAACAAATAACTAATTGGTAGAATATAATAATTGCAACATGCACTGTAATTAGTCTCTGTTTCTTTCTCTATCATAATCAGAATATAGTTTTACTCATCCATAAAATTCTTGAATAACCCATCCATATATGAATCTTCAAAATGAAAGTCTCCCATATTCATTGTATTAAGAAATGTATCAAACATGGTGTTATCGAAAGCCGGCAAATCAAAACCTAAATTATTGTTGGATTTGGCCTGGTTGTCAGCTTCATTAAGTTGTTTAGAAAAATACTCAGATCCTCTTCTCAATGTATTTTCAATTTCAAATATGTGAATATCTTCAAAAAAATCAGCTTCTCCATCATTTATAAATTTGAAGCACTTTTCCAGTTCAATGCCATCTAAAAATAACTTCAATTCCACTGCAGCTTGCCAAGCAGCAAAATATTTAGGTCCATATCTTACTGCTTCTTTAAAACATTTCATACAAATCTGTTTGGATAAAGACACTATATTAGCTGCCATTGACCTTCTATTTTCTGATTTATCACCTTTTACTGCCAAAACAAATCTAGTTAAAAGTCCAATTAACAAGTATGCAAATTTTACTAATAATGTTATATAATCGGGTACCAACGTGAAATCACCGATATCAGGAAAATAAGTTTGACATTCATTTGCAGACTTAAGCAAAGTTGGAATTACTTTAAAAAGCAGTATACTAAGCAACTTATTCATATAAAAGGTGGCATATTTGGAATTTTTTGCTTTGACATAACCAATATAAATAATAAACCAAATACAAATACAACTATGTGAAATCTTAAGGAAAAATTTCATATTTTTCACTCTAGCCAATTCACTTAATTCAAGATTGAAGAAACAATCTAAAGGAAATCTAGGGTTGTTAAAAATTTTCGATTCTAAACCATCAAGAATTCTAGTTATTTCAGGCAATTTAGCTTTTGGATATGATTTAGTAAGTCCCAAAAGCTTAACTACATCACTCATAAGGGATCTTGGTATTAATGGACCATCGATCTTAATCATAACATCATCACCTAAGGGACTCCAAGTATTGGGGATTTCAACATCAAATACTTCAATATCTATTGGGAAATGGGTTCCAAAATTTAATGAATTCAGAAGTATTTCGTCATGTGTTATCCACCATAAATGTGCATGAGGACTATTTGCTATCTTAAATTGTGAATCTTTATCAATCATCTCTTTTTCCTTAAAAGCACAAACCTCTTTACTATCTAATCCTAAGCCACATGCCATTTCATAAACCAAAGTACTAAATAGTACGGCTTCTTGTTCTGGACCCCTATCTCCTTCTTCTGGTGCATAATTACTGTATAGTTTCAATAATAAGGTCAATTTGAAAACTTCTAAAGTAGCAACTTTAATAATATCAAAATGATAAGAGCATTTTTTGGCAAGGGTAACAAATTCAGTACCAATTTCAACATCTTTGAGATCTTTTGTATCACTTGGAGACCTGAAATTATTTCCACTTTGCAAATTGGTACCAAAAGCCATACAACTCAAATAACCAAATCTTAAGACTAAAAGAAGTATTCCCAAGGTTGCAAAATCCATTCTTTTTTCAATTTTTAAAGCAGTTATTTTCTTATTCTCCAAAGAACGAGGCCCTATAATTCTGCTAGCATTATCATACAATTCTTCTTTACTTAAAATTGGATATAGTACATTGAATCGTGTTAGAAATATATCAATTAATTTCCACACTATATTAGAAGTAGGTAAGCAAGACAAAACCTCTTTAGAAAATCCTTCTACATCATCTACCAAATTGATAAAATTATAGGCCACTCCAAACCTTTGCCTTAAAGCCATTGCCCGTTTAGCATCCTTGGAATTATAAGCTATAAAATCGCCCTTATCATTGAGAAGCATTTCAACATACTCTTTTTCCACATCTCTCAAATGCTCTGGAAGTATGGGCTTTTCCCCATCAAAAGCATATGTATCTGCTTGTTCCTTAGAAGTTTTAGTCTTCTGCTGTCGTACATGTACGATGTATTTAACATGACAAAGTAATGAAGAATCTAATACAGTTAATGCAAACAGTGAAAATGCACTACATTTTGTGCGCCACGTAGATGTTGATGCTACTCCCACACTCAATGCTTCAAAAACATCTTTCTCACTATAAACTGGATTATATCCAATAAAATCACTAGATAAATCTCCATTTACTATCACGGCTGATGGTACTAGTTTATTTCTATTAGATACATTGTCATCAATGGCTGACAAAGTAAGCAGATCTTCAGGTGTGGCACAACCTCCATGTATACTTGAAGCATTTGGATATCCTTCTACACTATCGTCCAACTTATCCTCTAACTTTCGAACCTTATTCCTCAATATCTTAAGTTCATTGAGTATCATCGTTTTATCATCTTCCTCCTTTATGGGTTCATCATGGTAAACGCATTCTTCTTTACCTCGTTTAATACACGTTGAGCATGGTTGCTGTCGATCACATTTAATCTTCCGTTTCTTACAAAATGTGCACAGTAAAGACACTCTGTTTCTCTTTGGTGCCATTTATTTATCTACTTGATTCCGCACTTGATAAAATTTGAAGTTACCTTCGAAAATTTAACTTTTAAGGATGCAAGTGCCAGAATCGTTTATATTTAGGCTAATCCATGGTACATTGAATGAGATGGGGCTTGGCTCTGTGGCAGATCTGTTGATTTCAGAGGTACAGAAGAAGGGATTGTTCCTTGAGGGTACCAATGGTCAATTGGTGCAATCAGCAAACAAAGTGAAGCTTTATCAGTGGCTTATTGACCTGATCTCACAAGGGCATTATGATGAGGTTTTGGAGTTCTTAAATAATAACATTAGCTCTAAAGGTAGTGCTACCGAGGATATTGGTGGCAAGCCCAACTTGTGTCTGATTTTCAATGTTGATTTAAATAGTGTTAGTAAAACTGATTTGATTCCTGTCATGTTAATAATGAAGTATTTGATTAAAAGAACAATTTTCTTACAGAAACTCGTGAATTTTCTGTTGAACAGAGAACATAATATGACTAATAATTCTTTAATTCTATACTTAGGTGATGAATTGAGTCCGGTATTGGATTTGGTGGATTTCAATAACGAATATGTGGATATTCTTTTTGATCCTTCAATAACCATGAATTTAACAAGAGAATCAGAGTCTTCGAAGCTTCTATCTTTGGTTATGCAGCTGCCTTTATCCGATAGTCAGATTGAAAATCTAATATTCAGCAGGGAGATTATGTTTACAATGGTTGAAATCAATGAGAATACACCCGATTATTTTATCAATAAACTTCGTAAAACATTGATTAAGAGCTTTTTTGATCGATTATTTATTAGGGATTTCTACGAAGGAGTATTTCCAAGCCTGAATTTCGAATTACCGACCAACTTTATGAATAAAATCATTGAAAAATCAGTGTTATACAGTGAAGAAAGATCCCCTTATTATCTACCTTCAAGAACTACTCCTGATCCCGAATTTATGCCTCCAGTTGATGATTACATTAATAACAAATGCAAGTCCAATTTCCCTTGTGCCCTATTAAAGACTTTAAAAGGTCATTCAAGTGAAGTTTGGGCTTGTAAATTCAGTCCTCTGGGTAATTATTTGGTTACAGGATCTGCTGATGGCAAACTTATTATTTATGATGTTAAAAGAAACTTTGAAATCATCGAAACTCTTATAAGTGATAATAATATGGATAGACAATGCTTTGTTAATTCAACTTATAAGCCTTATACTTCAAGTAAATCTATTATTTATTGTGCTTGGGAGCAAAATGAAGATTATATTGTAAGTGGCTCTTTAGATACCAGGGTTAGAGTATGGTGCATTAAAGGTATTAAGAATAGGGAACATAAAAAACAAAGGAGAACCACAAGGTTGAATAGTAGTGATGCAGTAGCTGCTGCCAATGCTGCTGCTACTGCTGCTTTAGAAAGACATGAAGGTATCAAACTTACTTCATGTTTCATATTAGGAGAAAAAATTCGAACTTGGTCTTGTGAGTTCTTGCCTACTTTACCAGATGAAATTCCTCAATTTATCATTGGGTCTCCAGATAAAATGTTGAAAGCCTTTGACGTGAATGGACATGAATTATATGACTTTTACAGTGCGGTTGATTATAAGGATGACATCCTGATGAAAGATGAAGATCAAGACCTTGAAGATGCTGTGGATCTTGAACATTCTGGAAGTGATGATAATGATGAACTGACTTTTGCTGTAGAAACTTCAAATATAAGGACTGTCAGATCACGATCCATGACTCAATTAGATACGAGATCTCAATCATTCTCCCATCATAGTTACTTAACAGGACATCCATCCAAAAGCAATTTCAATAGAGTCAATGATATTTGTATCACACCAAATGGTAAAATTTTAATAAGTGCCAATGATAACAAGCAAGTGGCTTTCTATACCATTCCCGATCTTAAGAATGTTGAAAGTAGTACAAAGAAATTATGCACCATTCAATTGGTAGGCAGATTGACATCATGTTGTGTTAGTAATGATGGTAAGTTTTTACTTTTAAGTCTTTCTCCAGATGAATTACAAGTGTGGAATATAGAAGAATTGGAACAAAATAGAAAGCCTTACTTATCTAGAAAACTTATTGGTCATAAACATGTTTCATACATGATTAGATCATGTTTTGGATATAATTACAATGGTGAAGAACAATTGGCTGTCAGTGGAGGTGATGATGGGGATATTTGTATCTGGAAACTTAGCACTGGCAGATTAATCACTAGAATTAATGGGCATGAAAATGTTTGTAATTCTGTTAGCTGGAATAACAATTACAAAATAAATGATGAATTCAATGATTATGGGCAGTTATGGTGTTCAGTTGGTGATGATAAATTGGTTAAAATCTGGGGTCCAGCCAACTTTTATGATTAGGGTTTACTATTAGGGTTTTCTTTTATGATTAGGGTTTTGAAGAGTTTTGATAATACTAAGAATCAAGCGAATATATTTCAAACTTTATATACGATTATAATTCGTCATGGTCGATAGCTTCTTCAGCATCTTTGGCTGGTTCTTCTTCTTGATCTTCAGCTTTTTTGAATTCAGTACCATCAACTTTCAAACCACCTTCTTCTTTTATAAATTCAATAAAGTTATCAAATTCTCTTGGACCATTGTAGACAACTGGAATTCTTAAACCAGTTTTTTCATCAATTTCACCATTAGCTGGGTACAATAATAAAGTTGGGTAACCTTCAATTGGAATTGAAGTTTCAACATCATTCTTAGAATGATCAATTTTAGCAATAACAACATCAGAACCAGCAGATTTGTATAATTTACCCAATTCTTCCCAAGTTGGAGCTAATCTTTGACAATGACCACACCAGTGAGCATAGTATTTAACAAAGACATCTTTGGAGGTATCATTTAACAATTCATCATGATTATGAGCAACTAAAGTGTAAACACCATTAGCAGCTTGTTCTTCATCAGTTGGTAAAGGTTCACTCTTAATGATTGGTTGAGCTTCTCCAGCAACAAATTTTTCAACTAAATCTTCAATAGCATCAACAGAAGGACCTTCTGGAAATTCAGTTTGATCAACTCCATATTTCTTGTTATTAGCAGTATCTTGAATGGCAAATAAAGGTAAAACATCGGGGTTCATATTTAATAATTCAGCATGTCTACCAAACAAAGTGGCATCTAAACCAACAAAGTTAACTTTACCTCTGAATTTCTTTCCTAATTTGTTGAAAAATTCTTCAACTTCATCTCTTTGTTCTTGAGTGGTATAGAAATAGTAAGCTAAAGGAGTTGGAGAATCCATATACATCATGTAAGTATCTCTATTGATGTCACCAAAGTAAGGAACAGATTCATTTTTGATGAATTCAACTAAAGATTCTTTAGATAATTCAGCAGAAAATGGAATGATTGTACTATCTGGGTGAATAACAATATGAGAAATCTTCTTCAAGTAGTCTTTTGGTTTGAATTCAAAGTATTTTTCAGCTAATGATTCAATAGCTTCTTGACCTTTGGTGGAAATAAAGGTATAATCTTTTCTTAAAGTTTCAGCAACAGAATTGAAAATAGAAGAATCATCTTCAGAATCGCCATCAGCCAATTGAACAACAAATGGTTTAGTTTGTTCACCAATTAAAGATAAGAAATCAGCCACTGTTTCTGCTACTTGAACAGCTGGTAATGATTGCTTGATCATATAATCAACAATACCAGAAGCTTCTCTAGAACCTTCATAATCATCAATATTTTCTTTGCCTCTTAAAACCTTCAAAGTTGGGTATCCTTTAATACCAAAGTTTCTACACAAATCTTCTTCTTCAGTACAATCAACTTGTGCTAACTTGATTCCTGGATGAGTTTCCTTTAATATATCAGCAGCAGAGGAATATTCTGGTCCTAAATTCTTACAGTGACCACACCATGGAGCAAAGAATTCTGCTAAAACCAATGGATTTGATTCAATAAATTCAGAAAAGTTTTTGGCATTCAACTTGACAACTGCTGAGTTTGGATCAGCAATAGCATCAGCAGATAAGACGACTGAAAGAATTGATAAAACTGTGGATAATTTACTAAACTTCATATTTGATTAGTAAGTAGATATTCGTTGAATTTAACATTTGGATGAAAAAACCACCGTGTTAAATCGCGTGTGCGTGTGTTTACCGGGTCCACCTCCCCGACATCTTTGGTCCGATATACGGAGGCTGGGATCTGCTTAAAAGGTGTGACTATAAAGATGATGCTTGTGGACGTTGCGGTGTGCATTGGCATAGGATGATTTTGGAGCTACAGACCTACTCTTACACAGCACATTCAGCCATCGAACAAAAAAAAAAAAAAGTCTACAAATCATGTGCCTTAACACGACATTCCACGACATTTTTGCCAATAGAACAATCTAAGAAAACCTTCATCAGCTTTAACATTTTAAACCTGTTGTATATTTAAATACCATACTATGATACAAATACAAACTTAAATACCGAAAAACTGTTTCCACGTGCTCCATGTGTCTAGTTCCACATCATAAATATAATGCATTGAATGTCTCAATGAACTCTGTAAGTATTGTGGTTGATAATCATAGATGAACATCACCAACCCCCAAGTTAAAACAGCAAAATATTTCCAACTTTTGTTATAATATTGTTGTTTTAACTTATTCTTTTGATTCAACGTTAATTTATTGTATTTAATATGACTTCCACTAACTTTAAAATTAGAATTAGTACAATTCAAATAATTATCTAATAAAATTTTTGATACAGCAATTAAAACTCTGGAAAAACAGTATAATGTGATTTGATGAGTTATTCCTGGGTGGAAATATGGAAAATGTTGACTATAAACAATCCAGCTACCAAAGCAACCTGCTACAAATTTGCATAATCCTTTACTACTAGGTCCTAATACTTGATCATTCATTAATACATTCAATGCCAATTTATACATAATTGCAAAGGAAGCCAAAACTTCAGCATGATTCTTGGTAGCTTTTAAAACTTCTATCATTCTAGGCCTTAAGGGACCAGATCTATATAAAAGACTAATCACAAGTGCATGACTGAATCTAATTTTCCCCCCGTAAACTATCCCATTTCTTGCACTTCTAACTATCTCAAGTAATGGACGGTATAAGGGATTCGATAAGACGCCACTCATTCTGGATATGATATTTGTTTATTGTAATAAATAATGAAACTGTCAAGTTATTTGAATTATCAACAAAAAGGCAAACTTAAAGCGAGGGAGAAAAACTGGAGAAGAGGAACAAATTAGCTGATTGAAATCCGCTAATCAATAAGGTTAAAAACGGGAATTTTGGGAGCTGATTGATTGTACCTTTGAGATTTGACGAGTCCATAGTGAATCCTGGATACACATGCTACTCAACACTCCCTACTGTGCTAATCATATACTTTGTCTAGTAACAGCAGAAGCCCTAAGCAGGAAGAGCAAAATCAGAAGACATTCGCACCCAAATGATAGAATCAGACGCATATCCGAAAATTATGCTTCAAAAACCGTTTTCTTTCATCCTATTCTATTCTTCTCTCATAACTGTCAATGATTCGATTAATCTTTCTCTGTTGGTCTTCCTTTTATCTCGGTCTTATTTACTGCCTTCCTCTTCCTCTCTCACCTCACGTTCCAGTTTTTTTTTTCTTTGATTCAATTTTGTGTAATCTTTTCTGCTCAAGTCTCAGAAAAAAAAAATCTCTGGAAAAAATTTTTCATTTTATCTAGCGGCTAACGTCAAAACTCCTGGAACACAACCGTCATTTAGTTTCTTAAAGTATAAATACAAGTGGTCATCCCGTCTTTTTCTGTCCATTTATTCATTCTTCTTGTTATTTACCCTTTTAATTAGCTAACCATCCATTTCATTATGTCTACTGTTTCTTATGCAAATGTAGCAGCGAATGGATCTAATGGATCTTCTACTGCTGTTTCTAATGGTTCTACTACTGTGAACTCACCTAAATCCGACGACGTCAAACCAATTGTTTCTGTTGACGCTTCTTCTGTTGATGCTGTTACTGATGCGCCTGCTAATGACGCTGGTAAAGCTGAATCTAAGGAGTCTAAAGATGATAAAGTGACCAAACCAAAAGAGAAAAAGTTAGCACCAGCTCCCGTTCCTAAAACCAATGCATGGGGAAATGCTTCTTCAAATCCATCTGATTCGAATGTAGATGAATACAAGTGGCCAACTCCAGATCAACAAACTGAAAAATCACAATCTAATAAACCTCAAAAATTCATTAAACCTGTTACAACAAAATGGGTTCCAATTAATGCTAAAGTTATTTTACCCAACTCTAGAAGTCAAAATCAATCTGGTAACAAAAAAAATAACAAAAAAAATAATAATAAGAATTCAAAAAATAAAAAAGTTAATGGTACATCTAATAACCTGAATAAACCTAAAAAGTCTGATAAATTGGAAAAGAAAGATGATAAAAAAGATGAAGAGAAATTAGTAAGTGATGTTAAAAATCTTTCTATTGACAATGAAAATGGTAATCCTACTATTTCTGGTTCTGACAATGATAATAGTAATTCATTGGATGAAACTGTGACAAATACTGATGCAAATCAAGAATCTCAATCACCAAAATCTAATGATTCTAAATCACAAAATGGGGCTGTTAATGGAACCTCTCAAAGTCATCCATCTCAACAAACACAATATCAAAATCAACAACAATATAACAACAATAGACAATACAATAAAGTGAATTATAGATCAAACCGGTTTTCAGTACCTAATGGTGGTGCACAATATGGTAATTACATACCATTTAATCCATATCAACATCATCAATCATTACCAAATAATTTTTATGGTTATCCTCCTCAACAAGGCATGGTTCCTTTTATGGCAAACCAACCACCTCCAGTTCCAGGTAATTATCCACCTTATCCACAACAATTTGCAATCCCAACCATCCCACCTCCCATTGTTCCTAAACAAGATCCTGTGAGTGCTTTAACTCAACAAATTGATTACTATTTCTCTTTTGAAAACTTAATCAAAGATGTATTTTTGAGAAAAAGCTTTGACAAAGAGTCTGGTTTTGTTAATATAAATGTAATCTTAAGTTTCAAGAGAGTGCAGCAAATTTTGAACCAAATTAAGAGTTTGAATTTAACACAAGAATATGATGAAATCATTAAAGATGCTGTCAGAAACTGTTCAAACATAGAAATTAATGATAACGAAGACTTAAACAAAGTTGAAATAAGAGTGAAGAATGATTATAAAAAATTTATCTTGGATTAAACAAAGTTCCTTTAATCTGAATTGTTCTTTTTTTTTTTTTTTTTTTTTTGCATATACCCCCCCCCCAAATCATCTAAATGTTTTGGCCAATAAGATCTTATATATAGTAAATTGTTAATCCTGTTAATAAACAATGTATTTATAATACCAAAAGAAAAAAGAGAGAGAAGTATATGAAGAAAGAGTATTAATTGTAAAAATCACGATTCATATATTAAATTAAATTTGAAACCCATAATTAAGTGCTAATAGATCCATTATTAAGCTCATATTGTTGGCTATTGAATTCTTGTTTATCTTCCGAATCTTTCTTCTTAATTTGATCAATAATCAGAAGGTTTTTGATTATAAGTTCATCTGCTACTTCTGAATCGAGAATAGCCAAGTCTTCTTTTGGAATAATAAGAGGCCACAACCATTTGGCAGCAAATGCAAAGAACAATAAAACACCTGGAAATCCAACAGCTGCCCTTGTCATAGTTATAGTTATTTCAGAAGCTGAAGCTATAACTTGCAAGGCCAAATAAATGTAGAATGATTTCTTAGGATAAGAATGATAAGTCTTGAAATTCTCTGGACAGGAAGGATCATTTTCAATGTAATGTTTATCCATAAACAAGTATCTTAGCTTGTTTATAATGGCGTTATTATGTAAACCTGTTATAGCCATAATGAAAAATAAGCCAGATAATACAGCTTGCGGAATTAAACCTAATACTACCAAGAATGGTTTAGTCATCAACACAAATGTAAATAAACCTTGAAGGGTGTTTGTAAGTCGTTGTTCTACAACAGATACAGCCTTACCAGTTTTCAAATCATGTACAACTAAAGATTCTGTATGTAATGGAGCTTGAGGAATTAAACCATTTGGAGCTGGAATTCCAATTATACCTGCTAAACCAGTAGTAATACCCAAGAGAGCAAAATCCCAATGGAAAGAAGAAGGTTTAGCTAATGGGAACTGTTTGGATTGACACATTAATGAACTAACATTATGATCAAAGTAAAATAAGAAAGTTAATAAGATTGCAAATGGAATTGCTAAAAAGATATCACCAACACTAATATTTTCACTAGGCCAAAAATGAATCAACCAACCATGAGGACGCATTGATGTGGGAGCAGTTGGGGTGAAGGAAGCATTGGTATGTAATTTAGACATTTCTGTAGAACTTAAGTAACCTCCAAAATGTATAAACCCAGTGAAAAAAATCACAGCCATGGGAGCTCCATAATCAACGAATACCTTTCTCATCCATGGTTTGAAGTAGTGAAGGTAATTACCAAATACGTATGACCCTACACCACCAAATACCATCAACAAACTCAAAAGAACAGAACTAAACCCACTAGCGGCACTAATATCAAATTGATTAAATAATATCTGAATACCTTTTTGAATATAAATAATGCAAATAAAATTACCAAATACCTCACAACTGAACTCACTAATAAACTTCATATATTTAACAGCATTACCAATTGCTAAAACGAAGTGCATGACCATAGACCATAAATAAATCCAACACATAAATGGGAAATAAGGAGTACCACGAGGCTTAATTATTTCATAGACTGTGTAACTAAAGATGGCCACCGGACCCGTTACTCCAACAATACAAAGTGGCTGACCAGAAAATAGACCAAAAGTCACTCCTGCTATAGCACTACTCATTAAAACTTCGTTTAATCCATACAGATCTTCTGTATTATCAAACATATCCTGAGCAAACGCTATTGCTGGAAGCAAGTTTGTGAAAAAGATAAAAGTTGTGGATGGAATCACTCTATAGTTCCAAGCATCCTTAAAGTCACTTGCATAGTACGGTAATCGTGACTTTATATCATTATAAATACCAAACCCCCAGTAATTAACTCTTTTAAACCCTGTCATATTCTCACTGCGGGAGATTTAAAATAAGATAAGATGAGATAAATTGTAATTTTTAACGATTTTTATATGCATTTTCTAATTTTTTTAATTCGATAAGATTAAGCGCATATTTTTTAAACAGAGTAAGTACAGGTGAGAGGTCATTGATTCAAAGGAGAGTCTACATTGTGTTTCAAATCTTGAAAACGTTTCAAGCACTGGAAAAGGTCTGTAAGCATACTGTGAAAAGTCTAGAAGATCTTTTTCTTACTAATTCTTGAGCCTCTTTTTTATCATAAATAGCCAAGCATTTTATGAACTTCATTGTCTGAAACATTATATACCACATGCATTAATAGTGGTAGGTATTTGTAAGCATTGGCTTTCTCTTATCAGGGACTTCTGTCTAGGAGCGTTAACTTCTGTCCATTGTCTTTAACTTCTGTCTAGTATCTTCAAGTTAAGTCTAGGGTGTCCTCAATTTCTGCTTAGTATCTTCAACTTCTGTCTAGCGTGTCTTCAACTTCTGTCTAGCGTATCTTCAACTTCTGTCTTGTTAACTTATCAGGAATTTATGCCTGGTTTCTACACCTTATGTCTCGTTTCTTCCACTCTGTCTAGCATCTTCAACTTCTATTGAACCCTTTTAACCAATAATAGGTCCCTTGGCCCAGTTGGTTAAGGCGTGGTGCTAATAACGCCAAGATCGGCGGTTCGATCCCGCCAGGGACCATTATTTTTTTATTTTTTGCGAATAATCTCCATGATTTATGCCTTCACCTTTACTTATAGCACATATAGGAGCTGGTAATCACTCTAAAAAGAATGAAAAAGAGTATAAGAAGCTAATTAAACTGTCATTGAATCCTCATACTGATGGAATACATGCCATAATAGAGTGTAGTAAGGTTCTAGATGATTCTCCATTGACCAATACTGGATATGGGTCTTCATTAAATATATTAGGAAAAATCAGTAATGACGCCAGTATCCTTCAGTTTAAAGACGGAAAGATGTCACATTTTGGTGTGGTTAATGATATCAATCATAAATATCCTTTATTTGAATGTATAGAGATGTTTAAAGACATCGATGAGCTTTACATTAACAAGAAATTAAAATCTATAGGACTCACCAAACCTAAGATAATTCACTATTCTGCTAAAAGAAACATATATGAGATGTTGGGAAAGTCATATAACCAACAAGAGTGTGAAATTCCTGAAAAAGAACAAAAATTATTTGAAATCTTTCAGAAAGGTTTGTTAAATACTGTAGATGAAACAGTTCAAGATACTGTAGGAATTATCCATATTAATGATGATATAACCACAATTGGAACATCTTCTGGTGGTAATTTCCTTAAGCTACCAGGAAGAGTGGGATGTGCTGGTGTAATTGGGGCAGGAATTGATTTCAAGCTGAAAGAATCCCAAGAGGTTTCCTGTGCATGTAGTGGTAATGGAGAGGATATAATCATGATGAAACTAGCGAACTATATGGTCACCGAATGGGACCAAGATATATCTACATTAAACCAAGCATTACAATCCAAATGGAGCAATATTCACACTGACAGGAGTAAATTATATGTTGGTGTAATAATTGTGATAAAAGAAAAAGACACTAATGATATACGAATAATATATTATCATACCACAGAAACATTCTACTTTGGATTCCAATATCATAGTACTAAGATAATAACCAGTAGACTTGATAAAGAACCATATATAGTAGGAGAATATCATATTTCATAGATATTTTATATTTTATAGAGTACTTTTGAATATAACCTGCATGCACTAATAGTCATCAACAAAATCGATACTACAAACTTATATCCTTTCTACTTTATCCAATATTTATTAATTACATATAGAATATGATCTTAACGAGAAGTAGCATGAACTTTTTGGAAAGCAGCCTTTGGTTGTTTGCTAGCGAATTTAGCAGTAGAGTTAACAGCAGAGTTAGCAGCAGATTTAGCTTTTTCAGCTTTTCTGGCTTCTTTGGCAAGTTTCTTGGCTTCTTTATCTTTAGCAATTCTTTGTTCTCTAGAAGCTTTTCTGTCAGCTGGTTTTTGGGATCTTCTTTGAGCAATTAAGTCTAAGGAAGCACCAACAATAGGTCTTTGATTCTTGACAGCCTTTCTAGTTCTTCTCTTGGAGGTTTCTTCAGAAATACCTTTCTTGTGGTGTCTTCTGTATAAAACGGTCCAAGCAATTCTTCTTGGGTTCTTTCTTTGGTTGAATAAAGAAGCAGATTTGGAGGATTGGAATCTGAAAATCTTGGAGTCACCTCTTACGAATAAGGTACCTCTACCTGGGTAAATTTTGGCACCAGAAAATGAATCAACTTCAACTTTCACTATTTAATGTTAGTATATAACCACATAATTTATCATTTAACTATTATTTCAACATACTTGTTTAATATGATAATTTGATAATTAAAAAATCAAACTTTTTTTCAGTGAGACAGAGAATTTTTTTTCCCACTAGTTAGCAAAAATGCACGACCCACTGTCAAGCTCACCTGACCTTGGTGACTGCTTTTTCCATCTCATTTTCTCTCTAGTGATATTTTTCTCATTTGAAAAATAAATTTTTCATTATACATCACTAACGAACACCGGAGTGTAGTAAAATAAAACACAGAGATGGCCCCAAAAAATCAAGAAAACATTAACGCCAAATTAGGTTTAGTTATTAAATCTGGTAAATATACCTTAGGTTACAAATCCGTTGTTAAATCTTTAAGAAACGGTAAAGCTAAGTTAATTATCATTGCTGGTAACACTCCAGTTTTAAGAAAATCTGAATTAGAATACTACGCTATGTTATCTAAAACTCAAGTCTACTACTTCCAAGGTGGTAACAATGAATTAGGTACTGTTTGTGGTAAATTATTCAGAGTCGGTACTTTAGCTGTCTTAGATGCTGGTGATTCCGATATCTTAACTTCCCTTAATTAGGTAATGTAGTAATAGACATATTTAATTAGCAGATGTAGTATTTGTGTGTATGATGAGAGTTCAAGAAGTGTGTCTGTAAGGTGGAGATGTTATAACCAAGGCCATGGGTGATGAGAGAGATGAGAGAGAGATGTGTTTGATGAGAGAGATGAGAAAGAGATGGATTATGATGAGAGAGATGCGAGAGAGATGAGATCTCTTCTCTAAACAAAAAACTTTGGTTCCTTCTAGAGCAAACACTTAGTATTCAATTGATACTACCCATTAGTGCCTTCTATCCTGTTCCTCTATATTACATATATCCTATATATATCCCTACAGATAATATCGTTACCAGCTTCATAATCCCAGTCTCCTTCTCTCTATCTCTCTCTCGAGTTCTGCAACTTCTTCTTCCTCCTTTCTTAATGCTCTATCAATACCAGCCTCATCCATATCCATTCCAAACACATTATTATTATATAAGGCCTTTTGATTGATATCATACTCATGTTGCAATTCATTAATTTCGCTTGTCAATTGCTCATATTCTCTCTTCATTTGCCGTATACTCTCGATATACTTTTCGTCAGAAACTGGAAGCTTATTTATTGTCTCTATTATGGCCCTATATGTCCTAGGTGCATCTCCTGTTCTACCAGGCCTTTCAGGTGAGCTTCCTACTTCACTACTCTTCTCACTTATATTAGTCAAGATCGGAACATTAACTGCTACTCTTCGTCCTTCTACATTCCCGTTAGAATACTCATCTTCACCGCTCTTAAAGTACGACTTCCCATCTACTCTCTCCAAAATTCCTTTCTCTGATTCGTGTTTATATAATAACTGCTCGCTTTCATTGGCATCTTTTAACAATTGAGTGATCTCAGGTTTCGTTACAATCGAGTTAGTAAACATCCCAGGAGGACTAAACTTCAAAGAATCAATCGTATCACACAGATTACTGATGTTCTCAAGAAAATAATTGAGTGTAGGCATTGTAAGTGTTGTTTATGTTTTGTTGATAATTTCAATATTTCCTACCGCGCAGAGACACTTTTTTCTCATCAATTTTAATGATTGACTTAGATAAGTACGTTAAACCTGGCAAAGATTACTATTTGGCCTTGGGTCTTGAAGGGTCTGCAAATAAGCTTGGTGTAGGGGTTATTAAGCACCATATTGGCCAATTAAGTTTGGATAACCCAGCGGAAGTTTTGTCTAATGTTAGAGACACTTATATCACACCTCCAGGTGAAGGTTTTTTACCTAGAGATACTGCCAGACATCATAGAAATTGGGTTGTTCGGATCATAAAACGTGCTTTGGCAGATGCTAATATACCAGGCTCTGATTTGGATTGTATTTGTTTCACACAAGGGCCTGGAATGGGTGCACCTTTACAAAGTGTAGTGATTGCTGCCAGAACGTTATCTCAACTTTGGAACTTACCTTTAGTAGGGGTAAACCATTGTGTTGGTCATATAGAGATGGGTAGAGAGATCACAGGTGCTCAAAATCCAATTGTATTGTATGTTAGTGGTGGGAATACTCAAATCATTGCATATTCAAAGCAAAGATATAGAATCTTTGGTGAAACTTTGGATATTGCCATTGGTAACTGCTTAGATAGATTTGCTAGAGTGTTGAAAATATCAAACGATCCAGCTCCAGGATATAATATTGAGCAGATGGCAAAACGGGGGAAGCATTTGGTAGATTTACCTTATACTGTTAAAGGTATGGATTTATCAATGAGTGGTATTTTAGGATATATTGAAGTTTTAGCTAAAGATTTATTCTCCGACAATGCTAAAAAGAATAAAAATCTTATAGACGCTGAACTGGGAGAACCAATTACACCAGAAGATCTTTGTTTCTCTTTACAAGAATCTTTATTTTCAATGTTGGTGGAAATAACTGAAAGAGCAATGGCACATGTTCAAAGTAATCAAGTATTGATTGTAGGAGGAGTAGGAGCAAATGAAAGATTACAAGAAATGATGGAATTAATGGTCAAGGAGCGTAAAAATGGATCTATATTCGCTACAGATGAGCGATTTTGCATTGATAATGGTATTATGATTGCACACGCCGGTTTACTTAGTTATAGAATGGGTCAAACAAATGACTTGAAAAATACAGTTTGTACCCAGAGATTCAGAACGGACGAAGTATGGGTTAATTGGAGAGATGATTAATATATATATATTGCATGATGAATACTCCCTTGATATGTTTTGACGGGTTATTCTTATACTTACTTATAGTAATGATTGTGAGAATAAAAAGTCAGAAATCAATTTGATTTTCAAAAGTCACATCGAATTTTACATTACTTCGATGTGTCAGATACGAATTAAACATTTGTTTGGTTTATCAACTTCACCAAGTGTTGATTTATCAAATCGTTATCTGTTAAATCATATCCATCTACACTTTCTGTTTCAATATTGACATTATAATACTTGCAATCTCTAAGCAAATTAGCCAATTTCCTATATGGTGTTCCATCCCATAGGGTTGCACTTTGTTTATAGTTATGGCTAGTAGCATTCTCTGCATTCTCAGGATATTGATATTCAATAACAGCAGCTTTATATTTATCCTCGGTATTGGCTATCTCATGAATTGATAGCACATTCCCAAAAACAGCCATAATATCCGATAGTATATCTAGTGTAAACATATCTTGTAACTCAGTACGATGTTTCCACTTAACTACAACTTTAGTACTGGAATTACTGTTAGTTAAATCAACCATATCTTGTAAAGCAATATCTCTATAAGAAACATACACTCTAGATTTTCCGGATCCAGTATCATGCATTCGTCTTCGTTTCACATTTTCTTGTCGTATTCTTTCCATCTTAGCTGCTGTTTCCATTTCATCTTCAAACTCCTTGGTTACTGTATTGAAAATCGTTGTTCCTTTACTCTTCTCAGCTCTCAAGAGCTCTTCCTTGAACCTTTTTGTCTGCTCATCAAGCTTGTCATTATACAACTGTTTTTCTTTCTTGTAGGCTCTAATATTATCATAATTTGCTCGACTTTCGTCATTGCTTAAGATCTCATAAATGGTTGATAATAGTTGAAACTTCTCAATAGCTTCAGGATCCTTGGTTTTATCCGGATGGTATCGCAAAGCAGTTCTTCTATAACTTCTTTTTATATCCTGAAGCGAGTCGGATGACTTTGCTCCTATAAACTCATATAAATCAATGTCTCCATTGATAATTTGGTCTGTGCTAGACATAAATAAACTGCGAAATATAATGACTGTGACTTTAAAGCTACACAATATTAGAGACGCTACAGTTCAACCCCCATTGAGTAAAATGGGTAAATGAGTCTTTAGTATCCTAAACTTTTAAAGGACGAATCTCCTTATATTTTTTATAAGATCATGCATTTCTAGATAATTATTAACTATATATCTAAGCTTTAACAGTCCTTACACCGTAGTCACCTCTGAAAATAGCATCACCTTCGGCATAACCTCTACCTAAACCGAATCCAATACCAACCCATACAGGGAAGGCTCTTCTTCTAAAGAATAAAATAGATGCTAACACACCACCACCAAATCCTAAACCAGTTTTGATAAGGGTATTGGATAATACAACATCCCACTAAAATATGTTAGTAATTTTGTTACATCCAACTTCTCCTACTATAATACATACTCTGTCATTCAATAAGTTTTGTGAGGTAGTTAATACTTTTTGTTCAGCCATATTGTCTAGTAAATTTGTTAGTATCATAACAAAACTGAAAAATTATTTGCCATACGAATTGCTCCATCATTATATCACTTTGGTTTCTCTTTTCAAGGATCCTTCGTAAAATCTCTATGACAATAATTCGTGCATTCCTGGTTACATACCTTCTATTGTCTAATTCCTCTTGAATAATTACTGCTACAATTGCAATCCAACTTTTGATTCTTGAGAATATGGTTGGTCGAGAGCGAGAAAAGCGAACGAAAATTGTGTGCAATACTAAATTTTTCAAAATTATGTGGAGCGATGGGCCTAGTTTGTTGGTGGTAGTGGACTAGAGATGGATGAGATAGATGGTGGTGGATTGATGCTGTACAAGTGTTGCGGGCAATCTTAAGTAGAAACAGCAATGGCAATGTCAAAAAAATAAAAAAACAAATGATCACGCCCAGGATCGAACTGGGGACGTTATGCGTGTTAAGCATATGCCATAACCAACTAGACCACGCGACCTTTTGTTGAAGAATAATAGGTAAAGTATATTGATGAATATGTTATTAGATTTACTGTTTTACAGTACCACCTTGTTAACTGCTTCCTTTATTATATTATTGGTACTAGCGGTTATTGGCGATTATTAAACTAATGTTGGCTGATCATGGTCATCGACAGCCCTACATAGTGTAACACATTATAAATACATAATCCTTTGGTTATGAAAATCTGCACTGGTTTTACTCCACTCAAATACTCTAAGATAATCTCCTCCAAGCCATTTCCCGAGCCAAACATATTTGCCCAACCAGTGAATCATCTACAAGACTAATTGACCCAAAATAATCCTTGAAAATTTACACTCTTCACCTCTTTCCCAGTTACCTTAGATAATTTCGCATTCAATTTTCGACACGAATCACCAATGTTTAACATCATAAGTAGAGCACAAGGTCTCTCTAATCACGCCATAACATGCACATCTGTCATTGCAGCACTTGTTTTTATATCTTCATTTATCCAATTATACAGTAATGACATTTGGTCATTGAATACTGCATCAATTTCAAACATTCAAGCGCATGCACTGATGAAGAATTCATATCAATATGGAGCTAAAAATGGGAAACCAAAAGAGAATTCTATGATTATATTTGATCTCGAAGCGGATTTGACTCCCCTTTTTAATTGGAACACCAAACAGTTGTTTGTTTACTTGACAGCAGAATATCCTGGTAAAAGTGAAGGATCTTCAAATAAAGTCACTTATTGGGATAAAATTATCCAATCTCCAGAAGATGCAAAGATTAAACTCTCGAATCAAAGAGCAAAATACAGTGTATGGGACGTTGAAAACTCTTTCAGACAAAGAGAAGCTAATTTGACATTGGAATGGAATATTCAACCTCATGTTGGCCCATTATTATTTGGAAAAGTTGGAGTTGCACAACCATTTACTTTCGCTGAGGTTAAAAAGAATACTAATTAGAAAAAATATAAATAATTACATATGGATATTCTATTTACAAGTTATGTAGAAGTGTTTTTAATTTTTACCCTTCTTCGTTAAAATCGTCATTTTCAAAAAATCCACTATCTTTATCTGTGAATTCATCCTTACCAAATAACCTTTTCAAGGCTCGATTGGTTCGGCTACGTCTTTGTACAAATGTTTCAGTTGTGTTCGTGGGTGGATTAATCACCTTATTTATCTCTTGCCTGAACCGTTCTAGTTTATACTTGAAGATGCCATTGAACATCGAACTTTCAATAGCTGATGGATATTTATCTGTTAACTGGAATATTTTAATCGGATCATCTTGACAGTATTCCTTGATATATTGATAAACCTTGGACATTAAGTGAGGTTCTATTTTATATGTTGTTGTTATTCTCTTTTCTGGTGAAAAGAACATTTCAGGATTTTTCATCATATAATCATAAGAATAGTCTCCAATTTTATAGTATGTCTTGTTAAATTCATTGAAAAGTTTCTTTAAATTGTTTTTATGAGTGTATGAATAGCTCTCTTTCAACGTTTTTATATCTCCTATGCCATAAAATTGGTTGAAAAGTCTATATTGATGCTCAATACTCGATATTGGTACAACTTGACATTTCTCTATTATAAATGCTCGATAAAGTACCAACATCTTGTCTCGGAAATGCTGTTCATGAATAGTACCTATTGATAAATACTCTTCTATAAGGAACATCATGGGTTCTAGTCCTTGTTCGTGATCAAGTTGTAACAATTTTTCCAATATCAAGTTTAAATCATTTCCACGTAATTGAATGCCTAAATCTTTACATTTATTCAATACGTTCAAGAACTCGATAGGACTAGAATTATTGGATTGTAGAAGCTTTAAATATAAATTCATCAATGTAGAATAATCATTTTCAAGAATTTTGGGATTAATGATTTCGAATGTTTCATCATAATGTAATGGATAATTGGCTCTATATTCACCAATAATTTGCTCCAACTCTTTTAAACCATTCGATATCAAGGATTGTGCAACAGATAAATTATGGAAACTCAGATATAGTTTACCCATTTCTTTATATATAGTAATTCTTAATCCATACTTCATTTGATTATCCAATCTTTCCCTTAATTCACTTAAGAATTTGACAAAAAAATCAGCCTTCTCAGCTTGTGGTCCTGGTCGTATGATAAGATAAGATGAAACAATCCTACATAATACTTCAGCAACATCAGATAAATCAACTTTTATGGGTTTAATGTCCACTTCACTGCCTTCATCTTTGACTATTTTGCTAAATATTGGAATATTTATATCGTATTTGTTTATAATGGACTCGAATAATTTATCAGAATTATGAAAATCATCCTTAGAAGAGTCCATATACATCACTGATTTCAATAAATATTCATAGGTGTTAATACCGATATCCACATTCAAACTTACCATTTCTTTATAAAGAGCAAGCACTTTTTCATGATGAGATATATTGGATCCGTTTGAGTAATATTTTAATACTGGCACATATGATGCTTCTGTGGCACGATAAACATTAGCTCTCTGAATATAATTCTTAGCATGTGCTACCATTTTTCTGGTAATAAAGTATCTGATCATTTCACTGTAAAGGGAAACTTTGGAATAATTGGAAGTCTTATCAGCTATAACAAGATCTATTAATTGGTTTCTTGCATTCCAGATGTAGTTTTTGATTTCATGATCCTTACTATGACCAAACCATATCCTATAGTTTCTTAACTGTGCTTTTAAAAGAAGAGGATTTCTAAAAGGAGATAATGAAGAATGGTGAGCTTCAATAAGCAAATCTTCAGCTAATGAATATTGTGATAGTACAGTATAAGCTTCAACCAACTTGGCATATACATTATCATTCAAAAGATCCAAATCCTCGGCTGTTTTATGGATATATTTGATACCTTTGAAACTAAAACATTCAATAAAGTAGGAAATATGCTGAACAAGGGTATGGCTATCAAAAAGTTCAATATTTTCTTTCTCCTGTCTTTCCAAGGTCTCATTTATGAACTTTAACATCTCATTTATGTCAGACTTTTTAAGGTACACTTGGGTGATTAATCTATACAAATCACTGATTTGTAAATCCAGATCTTTCATACTGCCCTTAACAGATAAATATTTATTGAAAATTTCTTTGGCTTCTTCAAACTGATTATTAACAATCCTGCTTTGGATAAGTGCTGCGTATATGCTTGTTGAAGGTTTGATTTTTCTCTTCTGGAGTTGAGAGAAAAGTCTATCGACTTCTCCTTTAGCTCCTATACTTGCTAATGCTTTCATTACAATGGAATAATGCTGCACATAAGGAAGGTGACCCTGACCATACATTTCGTTAAATTGGCTTTGAAGTGTCTTCCAGTCATTCAATGACTCACTAACTTTTAATAGTATTACTAATTGATCTTCATCATAAAACTGTGGTAAGTTTTTACTTATTTCAAATACTTCATGGAATTTCCTTGTGGAATGGAAAGCAATCATCATATTCGTCAAATCATTAGATATTGTATACTTCAAACCATTGCGTAGTTTATATTGAAAGTACTTTTCAGTAGCTGTAGGTAATTTTTCACTGGAAACTTTAATTAACGTGGAAATAATATTGAAAAAGGCTTGATTGTCCACAAATCTTGACATCGACTCAATCCTCCCAATAGGATCATCTGTCTTTTGTAAGTACTCTATTATCAGAAAAATTGCCAATTTATACTGACGATGTTCATATTTTGTCAATAATAAATGCTTGTCCTCGGTCATTAATAGGAAAAGCATGAAGTCTTTAATAATATTGTATATGTCATCATCGCTTTTATTGTCAAATAATCCTTTCCTAACGAAAACTGAAAGTAATACCCTTTTTTCATCGATAGTATTTGAACGAGATTTTAGGAATGCTGTGATGGCCTCGGAGTCATACGTTAAATGTTTGTTACTGTACTGAAACTTGATCGTCTTTATGAGGGTATCACACCACTCTACTGCTATTGGATCCTTATGCTCAAGCAATGGCAATATTATCGATTCATATATCTCATAATATTTGAAATGAAGTAAGCTATTTACAAAAAGCTTACGTTTTGTCAATAACATCTGCTGAAGTTTTGATAGCTTGGAAAACCCATTGAAAGTCTTGAATGCACTGTCCCATATATCACAGGCCAAAAAGAATGTCTTATCACCATTCAATTCTGCAGGTGCTACATTTAACGAACTATAGAATAGACGGTAAATATTCAGTAAATCCTCTGCAGAAAGATCGCCATCTACAATGTCTTTCAACATCGCATGTCTTCTTCTCCTATTGGATGCCATCACGTTTATTCTGTGCATATCCCCGTGATGTTTGAATGGGATTGGATATGATTTGTCACTTGACATTGATACGGCCTTTGATGTAGTAAAACCCCTTGTTAAAGGTGTTTTTAAAGTACTACACCGGTGAAAAGACGGGATTAACTGTCGTAGTCTCATGAATCGTCTCGGCACATGATTTTCTCCGCCTAATCGAAGGATCATGCCGTATAAAAGCAAGCTTAATAACTGAACAGTTGTTGTAGTAGAAAAAAAAACTAGATGCGAAAATATGGTGTGAGATGGAATACATGAATTACAGGAATTAGAGGTAAGGATGAAAAGTTGAAGTGTTACAAGAGTTTTATCAGAGTCATTAAATCAGTTTTTTATTGTTTGTAGTCAATGAAGTGTTTAACTCCTCGTACAGTGTGAATATAAAGGAATCATCATATAAAACTCTTGTGACAAAAAAAATGGTCTGGCAACAACTTTTCATAGAGGACTGTTAAAAACCATTACAAAATTACAGAAAAAAAATGATACTAAGGAAAGTTAGTAAAGAACTAGTAGATAAAAATGTGAATTACATTTAGTTTATTCATCAAACGACAGTCATCACCTCTTAGACATCAACAACTCAAAAATGTACACAGAATTGCGACTCCTCCCCTTAATTGTACAAAGGAGGGATACCTAAGGTTAAATATGTCCGCCCGGTCGACAATCTTAATCATCAAAAACTGGTGATAATCACTTTTAGATCTTCCACATACCTTTAATATAATGTTAGTACACTTGTCTATTATTTTAATAGGAGAAAACAAGAAAGCTCATACAAGGCTGAAACTTAACGATAATGCATTTGTCAACCCGGAACATTCAGTTGGAACAATTGGTAATTGCAAATAATCACTGCTAATGTAATCTCGTGTGCATCCAAACATACCTTTCGTCTGAAACCATGTATTGGTCTTAAGTCTTTCAAAGAAAAAGTTAGTTGTAAGAAAAAAAAATTTTCCATTTGATGAGAGAATGAGAAAACTACTGGCAAGTGGTTATGCACGACTATTTTGATCAAAGATACAACTGTTAAGTAAAGTGTAAATGTAAGTGCTGTTATAAGAAGTATTAGTAAATCAATGATGTTAGTTTTGTTTGATATGTATCTATCGACCGGACTTCTTATCTGACCATGTACTTTTACGGATTTTGTAATTTGCAATTTTCACGAAAAGTATTGTTTATTCAAAGTTAGCAGTAAACATTTTATATTAAACAAGAATACCAAAGAAACTAATCTTTACTATTATAGTGAAGATAAGGTGAGCAAATGCAAGACTGAAAACCAAGGCCCTATGAACTTTCTTAACTGAGTCCAAGTTAGATTGATAGAGATCCAATGTATTTCTCTCAAGTACTGGACTGATCTTACTGATATTACTTAATCCAGTTACAGCACCACTAAAAAGGACAATAGTCCATTCCAATGCATTTAACATGGTGTGATGTTTTTTGCTACTTATAAGCAAAACTATTAAGAAATTTACCACTGTAATTGGTAGCCACAAGATATTTGTATAACCATATATCGAGATAACTTTTGTTAATGAAATCCCTTGGGGGAACTTTAACCCCCATGTAGTAAAAGCATATAATGCTAATGGAATAATAATATTATAGCCATAGAACAAACATATTGAAAGCGTAAGCAAATCAAAATCATATTCATACTTTTTATCAGAAGAATGTAACCAATTGGCTAAAATATTAGACCCAGTTGAGCTAACAAACATCAAAAATATTAAACTTCCAGTAATCCATATAAATCCATATAATTCTGTAGCTGAATCTTCTTCATGTTGGATGGTTGTAGATTCTTTATTTAATGGATTTATGGCATTTTTTAATTTTAAAATAAATTCGTCTGTATCCAAGTCAAAATACCTTCTATAAAAATTGATTTGGAACATGTGTGACTTTGCAGTGACTACTGTACCCGATTGCACTGTGGTATGACTATCCGATTGAACTGCTGGCTGAACAATTGACGCAGTTGATTGTACCGGAGGGGCTTCGTCAACCTCAATCAAGTCATCTCCAAGTAACGAGTCCTACACATTTGTTAGTTGTCATCATTCTGTGTTGAGAGCATACAAAGCACCCATTTAATTACCTGCACTTACATTGAAATCATTAGTCGGTAAACTGTCATATTTCTGAGACATGTTGATAGTTTTAATGAAATCTAACTTTTGAAAATGCGAAATTAACAAACTCTTAGGTACTATGGAGCTTATTTTTAGATTTCTTTATTGGATGACTGGGTGAGTTTTTGGTTATCCGAAGACCTTCAAATGGGATATATGTTGTTGCTTGTACCCTTTTGTCTAAAATCAACGGCTGTTGGCCTGGGAATGGCTTGGTACTAAACTTTCGTGGCCCTGTTTCTATACTGAATGTAGCCAGCCCCAGATTAATAGGTGTATTAGCAGTATTGGGACGTTCAAAAGAAAGTTTGACGTGATTTCTGACTGGGGTTTTTGATTTATGGTTGCCGTCACTATTCCAATCATCGGAAAAGTATGAGCCATCGGACAATGAACCATCGGTTGAGGCTACAGTTGGATGAACACTTTTGTCTCCATCATCATTTTCTTCTTCTTCTTCTTCCTCATATTCTTCGAATGGTGAATAAGCATCAATAACTTCTCCTATAGTGCCATTAGTTTCTTCGGAACCTTCTCTTATATCCAGGGTTGTGGTATTAGACAGAAATTCTTCGGGCGAGTTTTCTGAATCAATATCGGGGCTGCTCAATTTGAATATATTTGAAACTTGATGTTGCTGCTGGCGATTCTTATGTTTCCTAAGTTTTGCTCTATTAATGGGAATGGTATTAGTTGTGATTACGTGTCTTCTATTCTTTGGGTTATCTTGTTTCAGGTGGTGTTTAATTGCTCCTATATCATCATTGTTCGTATCATCGAACGATTCAGATTGGGTCAAAATTGACGAATTATGTGTGTCATCCAAACTTGGTTTTTGAAGTTCATTTACTTCATTTAAGATAATAGGAGGTTTAGGTTCTTGATTACTATTAATACCCACGTTACTCGTTGGATAAGAAGTGACAGTTTGCAAATCTGTTGTAGCTAATGAAATGCTTTGATCATCAAATGAAGTCTCTTTTGTTTCAGGAAACCACAGAAAGACAATGCATCCAATTAAACAAAATAATGATAATATTGCAAAAACCCAATGACTAATGACTTCAAATGCCAATGGCAACAACAATGTCGTGATACCGTGAATAATAAAGCCAACACACATACAGACAGATGTTCCTTTAGTTCTTTCTTCATCTTGAAAGAGTTCACCAATATACAACCAGCTAACAGTTGCTAATGATGAAGCATATACTGATACAAGGAACAAAAATAACGCAATCATGGTGGATGCTGCTTCTCTTTCCAATATCCAATCAAATGGTGAATTATCATTCAAAGTGTCTTCCTGATGTAATATACCTGTTAAGAACATACCAAAATAAGTGATTCCCATCACTAAAATTCCATACACTAAGAAATCCACTCTCCTTGCTCTATCCAATACTACTAAAGGAATGAAGGTCAATAATCCAAGTAATATGTACTGAATTGAAACCACAGCCAATTTTGTATCACCGTCCAATCCACACAGATCACATAAGTAAGTGAAAAAGTACATCAAAGTATTGATGCTAGTTAATTGGATAAATAAATGGAGAAGTATACCGGTGGAAGTCTTTTTAAAATGACGAGTAAATAAATGAGTAAAGGATGCATATCTTAGTTTGGTTCCTGATGTATAAGCGTTTGTTACATAAGATTTATCGTTAGATTCTGCAATTGTTCTTTTATGAGTTCTAACTCTTTGTAAAGATTTTGCAGCCTCTTTCCATCTTGCCTTTGAAGCTAACCATTTCGGTGATTCTGGAAGGGTAAAGGTCAAAATCAAAACAACAACACCAGGAATTCCTTGAATCCCCCATGAAATCTTAAATGATTCTACCCCGGATGTATGCTTTTCTAAAATATGACCTACAAAATACATTGTGATAATGCCAATAGTTGTGCTAATATGGAAGACTGAGATTGCTTCTCCCCTTTTCTTCAGTGGGAATATTTCATAGATATAAACTGGAATTAAACAAGTAACAAGTCCTATAGTCAATCCTTTGGCAACCCTACCTAGAATTAAAACATAAATATATTCCAGAATAAAAGACACTATAGAGCCCAAAATCCATAATACATTGGCTATTTGAAACGTCCAAATACACCCAAACCTGTCGCAAAATCCCCCAAACACTACTGATCCTACTATAAAGATATCTTGTTAGTACATTGATATTGTTTTGTAAAATACAATTAAGAATAATACATACCCACAGCACCGATAGGACTACTTGCAGCTAATAGTGCTTGTTCTCTGTGTAATAAAACACCATAATAATCTCCAAACAGCTCTGTAGTCAAAAATGGACTTAATGATGATACCTCTGATCCAATAACGAAACCTATTAACACAATAATCGCCGTTATTAGGCTTCTATTATAGGTTCTAATCTTCATGATGGTTGTTTGTAAATATAAATTTTTCGCAACTACTTTTTTGCATCTATTTGTGCGCCAAATAAAATTAAAACTGATTAATGGAGATAGACAGTGAGGAATACTTAAATGTTGATCTAAACTATCAGACAGATGTGGTTGAAAAAAGCAAAACTTTTTACCTGAAGCAGACCCTATTGGACTCGCCATTGTTCATTAACATCTTTCCCAAGTTTTATGTTGCTCTTTACAAAAATATTAGGAGCATTAAGAACTTGTCCTTGAAAGATGACGAAATGCAATATGCAGCATTCCAAGAAGAAGATTCACAGTTTGGAGTATTCAGCGATGATGAAATGTTATTTGAAACTGCGGATGAAGATGAAAATTTGGAACCTCATGCAGAAGAAAATGTCGATGAAAACATTCGTAAGAAGCTTAAATGTGTACAGGTGATTGTTAAAGCTACGTCCTTACTTATAAATGACAGACAATTCCCATTCAATTCATCCATCAGGTCATCATGCATAGTTAAGGGAATACGAAACAGTCACATTCAGGAGGAAGACTCACTTTTAGTATCGTTAAAGTCTGGATATCTCCTCTTGATTCGACTTTTTCTAGTCCCAGAAGATTTTGATGATTTTGATCATGTGTATAATAAAGATAAACCTTTGATTTATAAACCATTTGTGGTTCAATGGTGGGATACTTCAGGAAATCTTCCTTCTCCTTCCTTAAATTCATCTGGCTTTCAGTTATCTGCCCATATATCGGGCTTGGCTGCAGTATCAACTTCATGTTCTGGATCTTTTAGAATTTTCAATACTGACCATACAGAAAATGGTGTCTTCTTTCATAAACATCATTCGATTCCAATTGATGGCACAATACTTCATTCCTGTTTTGCACAACCCATAAAGGGGAGTGTACTAGATAACCATGTGATGTTTTTAGCTATGATTTTAACCAATAATAATCGCTTGGTATTAAGTCTCTATAGCTGGCTAACTACAGAACCTATCCATTTGTCGCTATCTAAATCCATTTTACCTTTAGATGGTGAGTTTCCCCTTCCCGTCTTTATAGTGTCTTTAGGTAATAGTGGTAGTTTCTTGTTTGTCACACCTGACGAACTAATTATTATAACGGTGCATGATATAACTTCTGCTGAATATAATTTTCGAAGAATGAAGTTTAAAGGATCTTTTCCTACGAATTATTATCGCCCATCTTCATATATTATTGACTCACATGAAGATACAATTGATGAAGTTTTAATTTCCACTGATAGTGGAGTGATATATTCTATTTTGGTTCAAGCTGGATCTTTCGTGTCAGTCCGCCCGATTATTCGAATTTCAGACCCTATATCATTGTTTTCTTTTGAAGCTTCTAAAGATGGTTATGAATTGATCTATGGAAGCTACGTGGGAATGAACAGAAAATTATTGATTGATCGTCTTTTACCCACACTGGATGACAAACATATACCATATAGTAATTCAATATTACTACATAATTTCAAAAATTGGGCTCCGATAATAGATATCCAAGTTTTTGATGCATTTAAATCCAAAAGTACTCCACAAAATTGTCAACAAGAAGTATGGTGTATTTCTGGAAAAGGGAAAAGAGCTAGGTTAACTCAATTGAGAAATGGCTATCAAATACTGAGAATAAGTGATTCATTTCATAGCTTAAGAAAAGTTAAAAGCATGTACACTGTACATCTTCAAGGTGCAACTTTTATCTGTTGTAGTTTCCCATTTGAGACAAAACTAATAGAATTTCAGGAAAAGGGAGACGATGGTGAAGAAGAAGTAAAGGAAGACGAAGATGAGCCGAATCTAGTTCAAATAAATGACATATCATTATCAACATCAGAGGCTACTCTTTCCATACACTCCGTTAGCTTAGATATAGCTCTACAAATAACATCCAAACAATTGATATTAACATCATTAGAACAAATTGTGGCTGCTAAAACAATCGAAAATGGTTCAATATTATTTGGAGATTTTTGTAATGGTTATATTTTAACTATTTCACAATCTTTGGATTCCAGTTGCATCTACACACTAGATATTTTGAAACTTACTAATGATTTTGAACCATTTCTTTCGGTTCCAATCACGCTTCAAATTTCTTTTGCAAAGCTCGTATCAATCAAAGATCAAACGTGGGTAATTATAGGAACTTATGATGGTTTATGCCAATTATCAAGAGTTGATTCAAGTGGAGGTATACTGAATACTAAAGATCTTTTCTTATTTGATTTCATAGATGAGAATCCTGACGAAGGTAAACTAGTTCCCAATGATGCTATATTAACCAAAAATTACAAGAACCTTGTAATAGGAACCAAAGATGGATATGTAATTGCGTTCAATCGTCTTGATACTGATGAATTCAAGTTTAAAGGTTCATACAAACTCAGTTATGGTGATGTTTTGCTTTATCAACCTGTAATGAATCTAGTATTAGTATCCTGTAGTTCCATATGGGTGATGGACTTTAACAAATATTCAGTTCCTGAAGTTGTATTGTCTGAAGGGAAGAATGACAAGTCGATAAAATCTTTATTGCCAATAGAAGTCAACCAGAAGAAACTGAATTTAATTGTTTTGGTTGTGAGAGAAGAAGGGTTAACAATTTGTAAGATTAACCTTTTTAAAACACCTATAATTAAACAGATCAATTTGGGAGAATCTGCAAAGCGGTTTTCCTACCTCAATCAGAGTTGCATGTTTGCCATAGCTTCGATTTCGGACAACAGAAATGCTAGGTTACGATTTGTTGATAGAAAGACATACAAATTATTGTCTCATTATGAGTTTAATGCTAAGAATAAGAAATATGAAAGTGGCGATTCCATTTTCAAAGATGATGAGCTTCCATCATGCATGAAGGTTTGGTCCTTGGATAAACTTGGCCGGCTGTCAAAGAAGCTACTTGTTGGATGTTCATATGGTTCAAAGGGGTCTTTTAAGATTTTGGATGTATCTAAGGTCACTGGAACTGATGGCAAACCTTTTGCAAAAGTGACACAGTTGAATTGCTTTGAGCATAGTGAACCTATTACTTGCATTGAACAACTTGAATCTATAATATTCTTCTCCAGTGGAAATACTTTATACTCAACTTCTTACAACCTTGATGAAAAACGGTTAAATCCCGTTGTTTCTTTAGTTTCATTAGCAAGTGATATAACTTTTATGACGAATTCAAATTCTTTATTGAGTATCACAACTAAGTCAAATTCGGTATTTCAGTTTAAATTTAATTCATCAGTACCTTATGATGAATGTTTACAACTTCTTTACAAAGACCCGTCCCCTAAAGCAGTAGTAAATCATGCTCCATTAGGAGAAGAAGAAATAGCACTCTGCGATAAGGTACATTCAGATATATTAGTCATGAGCAGAAGTAGTCAAGTTGCGAGTCCAAATACAACTGCTAAAGTCTTGCTTGAAACAGTAAGATTTAAACTAACTGGAGTTCCCAGAGTGTTGAGTGCAAATTTGAACTCATTTTGGAGATCCAAAAATTTTCCAGGAATATTAGCTGCAACAGTTGATGGTTCCTTGACATTTTTTAAGCAAATTACAACCGAAAGTAATGAATTTAATGAAATACAACTGGTTTGTCCAACAAGAGTCATTTCGAAGGGTGATTACTTGTTTTCAACAGAACTATGGGATTTACCACTCAAGGATAGACCTGGAGGTAAGGGACTTAAACCCATAAATAAGGCATATTATCGGGGCTTACAAAGCAGAAAGAACATAATAGATTATGATATGCAAGAAGTCTCCAGATCTTGTTTCTCTTATAATTCCATGTAATTACAAATAATATATTAATGCTAAATGCTAGGGTATCTATAATCATGATTTCATTTCCTGTCATTGGACTCTGTTGAATCCAAAGGTTCAGGCGCTATTGGATCTTTTGACTCTGTTGAATCCAGAGGTTCAGGCACTATTGGATCTTTTGATTCCAATTTTTCATCTGTATTTGTTCGTCTTTTCAATCTTTCTTGTCTGTATCTCATGGCTGCTGATTGTCTGGATGAGCCTGCATCACCAGCACCTCTTAACTCTTGTAATAGATTTCTTGCTCTACTTCTAAGAACATCCTGATTTTCCTCATCATCTTCTTCGTCTTCCTTGCTCAATTCTATTAATGACTCGGTAGGTTCATTGGGAGTTGGTGACATTTCTTCTGGAGATTCAGAGTCTTCCAATGCTACTTCGGAACTAGAATTCAAATTGGAATTAGAATTAGACTTTTTGCTATTTTCCAACAAGTGCTTTCTCATAAGTGCTCTTTTCCTTGCAGAAGAAGGCTCGCTCTTTGATGGACCTGCAGCCTTCAACTTCTCCAATAAAGAATCCATTACATCATTGTCATTTTCATCAACATCATCTTTGGGTGTCTTCTCCAGAGAATTCTTCTTTTGTTGAGCTTCAAGTAACTTCTTTCTTTGTTCATATAATCTTAACTCTTCTTCACGTTTGAGATTTTCAGCTTGTGCTTTCTTGAAGTCGGTCATAAAACTAGTAAATTTAGAGATAAATGAATTCCTAACAAATGAATCATTAGGATCTTCTCCAAAATATCTCATTAGTTTATCAAATTCTTTGAATGTAAAATATGATTGATCTTTTAATAATTCACTCTTTCTCTTTGCCTTGGGTAAACCTGGAATAACAACCTTCAAAACACGATCTTGAGGATGAAACTTGGAGACATCGCTCAAATTTCCAATATCGATAGACGTTTGAACATTTTTGATGGACTCGATATAATCTCTACAATCATTTTGAATACCTTCAATTGAAAATTTGTTTATCTGAAGACACTTGCTCAATTCATTTAAGAACCCCAACAATTCAGGATATTGAGTTCTGATGATTTTTTCAACATAATGTAAGAAAGTCATACTGTTCTTATCGTCTTTCATAAAACTGAGTCTTTGTAAGGAGCTTAATTTGAACCCTTGAGCTTGCTTAGTGGAGTCATTCATATAATTACCAACCGTTAAAATGATTTCAAAGACACCCTTCAAGTGTTTGGAATTTTTGACACTATCTACTGCTTCGTCTACGGCTCTTAATTTATGCATCAAATCTTCATATTCTTTTTCGTATGTTGCCATCAATTTAAGAGCTCTTATTCTAGATTTCCAATAGTGTTGTAAGTTGTAAACAGTTTCCAAATATATTCTATCAGCTCTCTGTAATTCATTTGGATCTTTTTCGGGTTTTGTTATATTCTCAGATCTATAATCTGTAGAGTAAGGTTCAAGATTTCTTGCTAGATTGTTGGAAATCTCCACAATCTCTTCCTTAATAAAGAATTCCAAGACCGCAATACTAGTAATGACATCTTTATCACATCTTAAAATCTTAGATACCAATTCTTCATCACTAGTGTTATTGAAAGCATGTAAATTGATACCAAATTGTTGAGAAATATCTCTGGACAAGAAGGAAATCTTGTCAATTTCGTCCTTCTTTTTGGTTGCAATCTTTTTAATCTCCTTCGCAGCAAATATTAATTCAACTTCCTCGAATATACCCTTTGTTAACAAATCAGAAGCAAGGGTTTGTGTTTGGCTTTCCTTCCAGAATGAATCCGACGATACATCATCAAACTTGTCCCAATGCAATTGTTTCATCTTCTTCTTGGGTCTAGGATAATTATCAAATGGTGAGGGAGGTGTTAATTCTTTAACAGTTGCAGGTTTCTGTTCAATAAGTGGTGATTTTCCAGAAGGCAAGGGAGGAGGGGGTGGAACAGGAGATGGCGATTTCTTGCCAAACATTGGTGGTGGAGGCGGTGGCGGCGGTGGTGGTGGTGGTGCTCCTGTTCCTGTAGCAGGTGGTGGCGGTGGCGGAGGAGGAGGAGGAGGAGGAGGCGGAGGCGGTGGTGGTGGTATGGATGATGATTTAGCTGTGGATCCCTTTTCGGTTGCATTTGATGGTCCAGATGATGTTCCCTCTTGTGCGTCTTCAAATTTATCTTCACTGGTACTTGAAGCATCATCATCAATAGCCGAAACCTTGTTAACCTTCGTACTCAATTCACTCAAGAATTTAGGATTCATACCAGCAATAGTCGTTTTCCTGTTATTTTTATAGTCTTTATTCGGACCTGAAGAAGCTTTTACGACCTCTACACCATCAGCACCGACTTCATCTACAGTCCCCTTACCAGTAGCATATTTAGACTCTAGTTTACTTAATAAGTCGGATTGTGGGCCTTTGTGCATCATAGATTTCCTTTTGCTCTTTCGTTTGTCCTTTGGCAGTTCATTTGAACTACTTTCTTTATTCATTGAACGTAATTTAGCTTCCAATTCTGCTTTCAATCTTTCTACCTCCTCCAACTCTTCTTGAATCTTGGATTTTATTGAAGGATCGACAACATCTATATTATCGAAATCAACCGGATCAAGGTTATTGTCATCCATGCTGAAGTCAATATTGAAATCTTTGAAATTATTTTCAAGTTCTTTCAATCTTTCCATTGCCAAATACTTTTGTCTTGAAAACATAGCACTGTTATTGAACTTCATGATATCATTAGATTCATTCTGTAACGATGATAATTTCTTTCTTAAAGAATCCAATTTTTCTAGATCGTCTCCTTTAACTGCTCTTGGGGGACCTTTTGGTATAGGTTTTGGTGATAGAGAAACAAATTTCGGAGGTTCTTCATCGACTTCGTCTGATTCATCTTCCGAGCCTGAGTCATACTCAGAATACTCTGGTTCTGGTTCTGGCTCTGGTTGGGGTACTGATTTCACGTCCTTAGTAGAAGCTTCTTCCTCTGGATCAACATAATTTTCAAATTCAGTCATTTCTAACTCTCTAGCCATATTTTCAATATCTGCCATTTGATCTCTCAAAGCTCTTAATCTTGAACTTGGTTCAACTTGTGTCCCTAAACTCTTATTATCAAGTTTATACTCGGCTTTTTTCCGATGAATTTGACGTTGTAGTTTGTCAATTAAATTCTTGTTGGTAGTTTGGATAGAAACAGTGGTCTTTCCCTCTTCTTTTCTTGATTCGAATTGAGCATTATTATTTAACATAATTAATAATTCTCTCATTTCTAACTCTTGTTCTTGTTTTTCAATCAAATGCTTCCTTTTCAAATCCTCCAATTCTTGAGTCAATTCTTCATTCATTCGTCTGGTCCTTAGTAATACTGTTTCATGCTCTTTCACTTCGTTGGTTAAATTGGTGATAAGTCCATCGGCACCCATCGATAATTGACGAGACATCTCATCTCTTTCAGCTGTTGCTTCCTCTGCGATTTTTTTGTATAATTTAGCTTCATTGATAGCCTTCTTATACATTTCATCAGTGCTTAATGAAGAATATAATCTATTGATTGCAATTCCCATGGCTGCATCATTATCTGATGTATGAGCAAGAGTAACATTTTGAATCAACCCATCAAACAATCTTAAGCTTCTTGTTAATTCTTCCGTATTATCCTTCTTCTCGATTTGATTTAAATATAAATGTTGTAATGCACTTATGAAAAACCCTTGACCCTCTGTATCTTTTACATTATTCCATAACGATTGAATAAGGTCGACCGGATTATTGAAATCCACATTTTGGTCAATTTGATCGCTACCTTTTAATTCATTGGCATCAGCTTCTGCCAGGTCATAATAATGATCACATTGTTGATTCAAACTATCATAATTCAAATCTCTAAATTTTTCAAGTAAACGATCTAAACCAGCAGCCGTAAATTGAGCTCTTAAGTGTATACGAACTCTAATATCAATACCGTAATGAATGATAGTGTTGATCAACAACATTGTACCAAGACAATATTCTATTAGATGATTCTCTACATTTGATGAATTACCAGCATGCGCTGATTTTAGTTCGTCACTAGCACCAACCAAGGAATTTAAATATTTTCCTCTACCATCTAGAGTTCTTTCAACCAATTTTAACCATAATTCAAATCTTTTATATGAATCTTTTACTGGTGGTTTTCTAATTAACTTCTTCTTACCAGAAGAAGCATTAATAGAATTTCTCAAGCCATTATTATTTGAAGAATCAAATTCAAAATATGGTTTGGTAGGTATGGAATCTAACGCTCTTAAAATTTTATGATATTGACCTTGAGAATCATCCATCGAGTTATTACTATAATAAGCAATCATAAAAGTCAATGATTCTGCTGCAATCTTTCTAGTCAAAATTCTTGGAGATAAAAGAGAGCCTGTAACAGCACTAACATATAAGTTGACATCAGTTTTAACTCTTTCCGCTCCTAACTTTTGATTCATCATTGATTTTAAAGCTTTTAAAGTATTGAACTCTTTATCAAATAAATCATCATCAATATCATTTATTTCTTGTTGATTAATTGATTCTTGAACTTTGATCAAATAAGCGGATAATAAAGCATCACCTTGACAATCGAAGATAAAACTCCTTACCCAGTCGATTGGTTCAGTTCTCAAGGAAACCCATAAATTCTTCAATTGTTGTGAGCTAATAGATTTACTTAATAATCTTTTAGTATAAAATTCAGGAGTGGCAGTTTCTTCTCCTTTTTTAATAGCTCTTTCTTGACGTTTATATTCAGATAAAGCATCCTGATATATTAACATCCATTTTTTGTCAGGACTATAATTTATCATTTCTTGTTTTGCTTGAGCAGGTAAAGATTTAAAATCTCTTTTGTCCATTAAATCTCTGAATAATCTATCAATCTCATAAACTGATTGAGGTTTCTCTAAATGGAAACCTTGCATTGAGCTGGAGGTTAAAGTCTCGTTTGTTGATGCTAATGATAGTGAAGGCCTGGATATTATTGAGGTTGAAGTTGATTTTCTTGATAAGTTTGCACCTTCAGTGTATTGGGAGCTATTTACATTGGTTACTGGAATGGATGTGGGTGTGTGTACTGAGCCTGATGCTGAGCCTAATGCTGATGTTTGTGCTGAACCGACCCCGGAGCCTGCGACGGATGTTGCAATTGATGCAGATCTGGAAGTTTTGGTATCATAAGGATTGGTATTAGCATTTGTTGAAATTGAATAAGTTGAGGCGTGGCGATTATGATTTGAGTTAGCAATTTGAGGATTCGTCACTATACTGGAGCCAATAGAAGGATTTCTTCTTGTCCCACTTCCTCCACTCACTATACTAGCGGAATCAGCTGATGACATTTCACTATAACTATCATTACTTGGTTTATCTCTTATTTTCCTCAAACTAAATATCGATCCCGAAGAAGCCCTATTCAAATTAGACGATGTGTTACTTTTATAGGAACTATACGCCCTTGAATTCTTAAGTTCTTCGTCAATCTGGGGATTTAGACTTGAATCTGTAGGTTTCTTTCTCATTCCTTATTGATTATGTTCCAATTGATCAAATAAAATTTAAGTTGGAGATGTGGATTAGGTTGTAAGCCCAAGTAAAAAGAATACAAAAAAATACTTTATGTGGCGATACAAAAAAAAACAATTATTAACGCCAGGAATTGGGCTTCTGTATGTAACCTTCCCTTCAATCAGATCCAATAACTTATAATTAAATATACCAGTAATTTAACTGACTCTTTTTGTAACAATTATGAAACAATCAACACTTTTTTTTACTTGACAAATCTTTTTTTAGCGGAAAATCTGAGAACTTAGTCTTTAACGCGTCAGAATTAACAATAGAGAAATACAAATTTTAATGAGAAATTAGAGTTGTTTATTTCGATTCTTGTATACTTTCTTCCAACATTTTCAAAGTGTCATCTAATCCTGAATTGATTTTCTTGGAGAATTGCTTGGATTTGGATTTTTTTCTGGATAAACCTGTTTGTTCCAAATCCACTGAGTCTGTGAATTCGTCAGCTGATTCATCCATAGTTAAGTCAATTGTTTCTGGGACTTCATCTGAGGCAGTAGTGGCTGAATGTTGTTCTGGTTCTGTTGATAACGTTGATTCTGGCTCTGTTGTTGGCTCTGTTGATGGCTCTGCTGGCTCAAATGCTCCCACAAGTCCAGCTACCTTGTTTTTCTTATTATTTTTGGACTTATTCTTCTTTTTTGGAGATGCTGACCCAGCTTTATCTTGTTGAACTTGGTTTATGATTGACGGCTCCTCTGCTTCTTTCTCTGGTGTAGATTCTCCTATTTTATCACTAACTTCAGCTTCTCTCTGGCCTTGGTTGTCGACTTGAGCTGCTTCTTGTTCATAAGACTCCAGATTGTATTGTTCTGTGGCTTTTGCCAGTAATGGTGTATCATTATTTGATTCTAACCCGTTTATATCTTTGTCAATTGTATCTTCGTACTTCTCTGAGTCATCTGAATCCTTCAATATTTCTTCTTTGCTTGCTCTTGAAGGCTTATTTTCTTCTGAAAATGATTTAACACCCTCAGTTGAGTGAATAGAACAACAATCATTCGAAAGCAACAATTTAAAATCATTCGTATCAATTTCATCAATATTTATCTGGCTGATTTCATTCACATTGTCATAATAACCGATCTTGCCCCAGAAGTTCTTGCATCTTATTAGACACAAATTTAAGTATATCTTGATCAATTTATACTCAGTTGTATGATCTGGTAAATCTAACTTGTAAAAGTTTTTGTTAACTAACCTTAATTTAGCAAAGAAGTCACAAACATTCCTTATCTTAATCAAACAATAGTTACATAATGGATACTCTACTGGTTCATTTAATTCTACGTGAGTCAACTTTAAACTATGCAATCTTAAGTATTCTAATTTTTCATTTCTGACTTCCTGGCAAAAATCACATGGCCCACTGAATCCTTGGTTTTTAATATCTTCACCAATAGTATCATTAATGTTTTTAAGTGGCTCAATTTTTATTTTACCTTCAATTATTGCATTCCAGAAATATTTCCCTTTTTGCCATCTATTGAATAAATTGGTAGATGGAATCGTAAAAGAATTTTCAATCTCTTCAACCCAAATTTTCTTGAACCATTTGTTTAATTTTAATGAAGTAAGATCAAAATTGTAAGTCGGATTTATTAAATGAGTAGCAAACTCTTTGAAATCTTTGTAATTTTCTAAATCAAACCTAATAGCTTTTAATTTAGGAGAGAAGATAGAGGAGTCGAAAAAGTTTTCATCTTCCTCTTCCTGGACACTCTCATGTCTAGTAATAGAACTATTGATAACATCTTTACTGCTATTCGTTTGATTTAAACTTATTCTCTTTGTTTTGTTTTTTCTTTCTTCATCTTCAAACATTTTCTTCAACTCAACTAATTCATTTTGTAAATTTTCAATAATCAAGTTCTTTTCATCAATCTCTTCATATAATTTCCTATTCTTAATCTTGAAGTTGTACGTTTCTCTAGATGCATTATCAACCATTTTATTCGCTTCATCGAACAAAGAAGCAGTCAACTCTTCTACCTCAAGTTGTAATTTCTTATTCTGATCATCAAATGCATCTCTTTCTTTGGATATCTTGGAGAAATTCTTTGATAAATCTTGATATTTCAGCTCGATCTCAGTGTATCTGTTATCTATATTAGCTAATTCATTTACCTTAGTTTTCAACTGATGATTTTCTCTATGATAGTAAAGCAATTTCTCTTCCAATTCCAGCTGCTTGGATACAGCCGTAACTAACTTGGTAGATAAAGCAGTGATCTCTTCTGTCAACCGATCGGACAATGATTCTTCAGACATTACTTAACTGCAATTGCTTCCAGTGTTAGTGTTAAAACTTACAAATGTTTCAAGATTGTATTTGATTTAAAGTGTAAACGCGAGGGTTAATTGTGATTGTAGTGCTTTGCCCGATTTTGTTAAACTACTCCAGATAAGACTAATGTCTACTTACCAGTTCAATTCACCCATAGGTTATAGTAAAAAGCCGTTATTTTACGATGATAAGAAGATTACCAACACAAGCATAAATAGCCATGGTTCAGTGTCTCCAATTTCAGCTAACCCAAACGTATCTTTGGACAAGTTGCCCCGAGAGATTCTTAGCAACATAATTCACCGATTAGATCAATATGATTCTTTCAAATTATTGCAGACTAATAAACTGATGTACGGTATTGTAAGACCAAAGTTATATGAGAACATAATAATTGACCTGGATTTCAGTGAATTTAATAAGGAATTTAATAGTTACAGATATCAATATCTGACGCAAGTCACTCATACAAAAATCAAATTAACAAGCACATTCATAAAAAGTAGCTACAACCTAAAGAGATTCTTAGGATTGTATGATGGACAGAGTGTAAGGAGGTTTCAATGTATTAAACTTCCTGATTCTTTTAATATGATGGATCATGAAAATAATGAATTAATTATGAAATTTTTCAAATCAATTAAAGGGTTGACTGAGCTCATATGGTTACCAGATAATTTTGATTTGAAGGTATTGGATCAATTAAATGGTGAAGATTTGATTTCTTTGATAATAAATATAAAGTTCAATAATGAATCACTCAAATTATTGAAACAATTTACAAATTTGATCAATTTTCAAATAGGTCCTTATACTAATACTGAAAACTTGATGAGATTAATTAAATACATTGACTTTAGTAAATTGAATGTATTAACGTTGACGAAATCCCTAAAAAGATTAAATATACCAGACCCACCTTCAACAGAATTGCTTGTACAAGACTATAATCAACTTCGATCATATGAACTTAATGATTTAGAAGTACTAAGTAAAGCATCATTACAAAACATACGTAAATTAAGCTTAGATGGGATAATAATTAAATCCAAAGATTTAGTTTCTTTTAAAAAATCGATTAATCTAAGTAATTTGGTTAAATTGAAGCTAATTAATTCCATTGAAATAAAAGAAGAAGTAAATGATAGTTTTCTACTTGGTATAGCAAACAACCTAACCAATCTTAAGACATTGCTGTTGGATCTCCGAGAAAATGGGAAAGACAATATACCCCAATTCCTAAGTAAGATAAAGGGGTTAGTGAAATTGGATCTCGTGATCCGAACCAACTCCACCTTTACATTAATGGAGTTTGAATATTCCAAAGCTTTGGTCACTCATCATCAAACATTGGAATACCTTTCAATTGAAATCAAACAAGAAAACTCCCTTAACTTCTCCAATGTGTCTATGGACCTCAATAAGTTCCAACTACATAATCTTAAACGTCTTAAATCATTACGAATAAATAGTGCTAAAGAGACCGATAATTTAGAGTTGGTGAATCAATTGCCTAACTTGAAATATCTACATTTGTTTGGTCTTAAAGCCGGAGGGTCGCCTAATTTAGGTCTTGGAATGGTGCACCCCACCATTTTTGATGAATGGTTTAAAGTCCAGCATGTTGCTTTAATCTACCTCAATAATAATTCCAGCTTAAAGTATATTAAAATTAATCAATGTATCTTTGAGTGTAATGATAAAGCTGTAACCCCACGAGATGGAATAGATCATTGGTTTGATGAAATTGTTCAAGTCTCCAACCTTGATCTTATATAAGTTTTCAAGGGAGTACCTACTTTCCCTGCCCCTCCCTCGTGATGTATTAACGGCGAGCTTTATAAAGTCCGAAAAAGAAAAGATCCTCATCGGGTTTTGTTTTTTGTTTTTTAAGGAAAAATAACAAACCCGAGCACATCTCTCTACAGTAGAATAATAAATTAGGAACATTATTATATATTAAAAAAAGTTTGTATTACAAATTGTATTACTCTATATCTATTACCACATTCATTAAATCATTAAAGCCTTGAAATTAGTTGGTTCTAACAGCAAAACCAAAAATGTTACCAAAGAAAGAAGTTTCAAATTTGGATTCAAATTTGGCATTGTTAGCTCTAATTTCTTTCATGATTTGAGCTTCTTTTTCTTGAGCAGTTAATTTAGCCATTATGTTTTATTATTAATGTGTATGTTTGAATGAATTATATATATATATAACTTGAATAAAACCAAATAGAAAGGAAATTTATGTCTATTTATATTTCTTACCAACCAGCAGCCATCATTTGATTCTCGGTTTTACGGACTATAGGCTATTACTCATTTCGGAATTGAAAACCGCCTCTTGTCACTGAAATTTCCCCTCATTCGCTGCGCTAAGGTTATTTTAGGAATTATAATGCCGACAATTAGCGCGTGTAGGGCCACAGGCTCCCTTTCCACCTGGGCAATAATCAACATCTTTCTTGGAGTTGACAAGTAAGAACTCAATAACTTGAATAATATACAAACAGCTGTATCATTAGTCAAATGGAGATAAGGGTAGATGAGGGAAAAATGTGACCTGGGTAAAAGGAAGTACCTTAAATGGTAGCGATCTAACTCATCAAACTTCCAAAACCGTGAGGCTCCGCTAAAGTTCCCTTCGGCCATACGGATTGTGCTTGGATAATTTTTCCGAACATGCTGATCAGTCACACGACGGTTCTAGGTGGCGCGATGGCTCTAGGTGGCACGACGGTTCGTGGTCGCACGATGGTTCTGGGTGGCACGACGGTTCATGGTTGCAGGACGCGTCAGTCACACGATGTCCCGTTGCTTCAACTCTCGTTGCTTTGGCAACTATTTGCGAGATATTATTCATTCTCTAATTAAAACTTTGTAATATTAAACTAAACCTATTATAAAAACTTATCCGATGTATTTTCTTTTGTTTATTACACTTGTTCACCAACATCTCTCTTTTCATTAGAAGAGTTGTCAACAGCTTCTTCAACAAATCTATCTCTAGCTAATTTTGTAACATCAACTTCATCATGGTATTTTTCACAAATTTCTTCCAAAGTCTTTCTCTTAGTTTCAGGAAGTAATAAAGTAGATAAAGTACCTAATAACATGAATAAAGCAAAGATTTCCATAACATGTGGTAAGAAACAATTTGGTTCATCAGCAGAACAACCATGGTTTACTAAAGTACCCAAGACAGTTTGTGCAATAATAGCACCAACTTTTCCAGAAGCAGCAGAAATACCATGAGCTGAAGATCTGTATCTAGTTGGGAAAATTTCACCTGGAATTATAAAAGTGGTGGTGTTTGGACCAAAGTTTTGGAAAAATTGACATAAAACGTATAATGCTAATAAGCCATGGTCGTTTAATTTATGATAAGCAAAACCAATGACACAGAATAAAATGGTTAAAATGGTAAATGAACCAAATTGAATTGTTTTTCTACCAACAATATCTAATGTAGCAATGGAAAACCAATAACCTGGTAAAGAACCTGCACAAATTAAAATTAAATTACCAGCAGCAGAATCATATAATTTTTGGTAAACATTGTCACTAGAAGCGTAACCAATGGTTTGTAAAATAACAGCAGTGTTTAAACCTAATCCATAGAATGCAACATCTAATGCAAACCAGGAGAAAGCAGTACCGAATAAAATCTTACCATATTTGAATTTACTGAAATGAGAAATGAAATCTTTAAAAGAAGCTTTTGGTGGAGTTAAAGCTTTTAATTCTTGTTCAACAGCTTCAATTTCAGTAGCTTTTTGAGTTAAATCTTCATTTTCTTCAATATCCAAATGAAATCTTGGAGATTCTGCAATAGTTAATCTATAATATAAAGCAATACAACCTGGAACACATCCAAAACCAATGATAACTCTCCACATTTGATCACAAGCTTTTTGACATGCAAAGTCACAAGTTTCACCAGAAGTTGCAGTGATTAATTGATCTTTATAACCAGCAACCAATATCATGGCAACAATACCAGCTAAAAGTTGACCAAGACCTTGATTGGAAAATACAGCAGCCATAATAGCACCTCTCCATTTTGTGGTGGAGAATTCAGAAGAAATAATTGAAGATAATGGATAATCACCACCAATACCAATACCCATAATAATTCTTAAAAAGACAAAAATAGCAGTAAAATTAATACCAGGAGAATTACCTAAAGTACATTGAATAATAGTAGCAGCGATCATAACAATTAATTCCAAACCGTAAATAGCTTTTCTACCGACATAATCAGCAGAAATACCAAACCCAACTTGACCAATAACAGTACCAACAGAAGTAGATACTTTAATTAAAGTAAGAGTAGAATCTGGAATCTTACCACCATATAAAGCATAAGCCAACATAGTAGAACCTAAATTAATGGCAAAAATATCATAAGAATCAGTTAAAAATCCAACCCCTGCAATCATAATCATTTTTACTTGAGTCCAACCAAAACCAGCTTTGTCAATTTCTTCCAAAGCTAATCTTCTTCTTTCAATTGGATCATCTATATGGGAGAATTTGGCGGCATAATCCTTGAAAGCAGTTTTCCCACCTTTATTACTATATTTGTATTCTTGAGACATCTTTTACTACAAAGAACTTATTATCAAAAAAAATTGCAAAGGATATTTTTGTTCTTTTATAGTGCAGTTTGGTGAAATTTTTTTATTAATTTTGGATTAAAAAAGAAAAAAAAAAAAAAAATTAATTAATTAATTTGAAAAACGGCAAAAAAAAAGAAGATACGACCCACTGGTTACACTAAAAAGGAGATATTAGGTTCAAGTAAATGGTTCTGTATAGGTTTATAGTTATATGCTAAAAAAACTGGATAAAATAAGGTCAATTGGCAGCTATTTACGTCAAAACAACCTATTGTGACACTTCTACCAAGAAGAAGCTGTCAATTGATAATTCTGGGCCATCTTTCAATGTCTAATGTCTTGGCCTTGCCCAGTATGTACTACAGATGGAAAACGGTTTCAAATCTTAGCTTTTGGACCAAGAAACACTTCAATGTGTAACTTTCTACTCCACGTGTGTGAGAAGAGGCTTAAAACGATAAAGGCAAAGAAAATGCTAAGAGGCTTCAAAACTCAAGGGAATAACATTACATCGCAATAAACGACTCCCATTGTTCATCGTCGTTCCATTTACTACTCTTTATGTGATAGAGTAGCTGGGTTAATCCTTATAATAGCTGCTACTTAGCTGCTAATTCTGTAGTTTCCTGCTGGCATTTGCTATCACCACGTTTCTCGGGTGGCGCACGCTTCGACTGCAAACTTCTTGGCCCACGTTTCTGGGTATTTACACAATAAATAATTAATGCCGATGTTTAAACTCAGACCAGTGTGGCTAATACACGGTAATGTGTCACAAAAATGTAATAGTATACTGTTTTGATCTTATAGAATCGAGGCGATTAAAAACACAAGTCAAATCTGATTGTTCTACTGCCGCTTGATCAGCTGCATTGGAGATATACGAATTGCCTAATTTGGAATAAGGGCTCAATTAGTAGTGTTTGTCAAATACATGAATATATTGGGTTTCAAGCCATTTAAGTCTTTATAAATGATGAATTTAGTGTGTTTGTAGCATATAGATTATTGTATGAATTTTAGGGATTTTTAGGTGGTTTTTTTCTTGTAAATTGATTACTGTTAAATATCATGACTAGTTTTGCGATTTTCACATATTTTTTTATTAATTAATTCTGTAGGAACTTTACTACTAAAAGGAAATGAATTTAAAATAAAAACATAGTTAAGTAGGTATAAAGAGATGATACTTTATCACTGGATCTAACTATATTACTTTCATTTACTAGATAAGGTCAAAGAGTCGATTTATTCAGTATTATGGTTAACTCGTAGCTATTTAATAGAACCTAGCCCTTGTTTCTCTCATATTTGGACTGGTAGTCACTAACAAAAAGTGATCGTATTAACTGTGCAAATCCAGCCATGTATAATTCTCTCTACTAATAACATAATTTTTAATATTGTATTTTTATTTTTTTTCTTTGGAGAGATCGCTTGTCATAATAGTGTAAGAAATATGCACAACAATAAAGGGAGTGTAATTGACTGAAGTTAATGTATTTAAAAGAAAATAATAGTCAACCGCACTGGTAGTACAAGCAGTTACATTGTCCATATTACGCGTTTCTTTGAAACAGTTGTTTTCCCTAATGGTCTTGTTATACATGTGCTTTCTCTACCTTTTACTCAATGTGAATCTTAATAGAAACAAGCAAATCAAACGTTGGTCATATGAAACCAACCAGAGTGACTTTGGCAAACTTACACAGTTAATTGATCTCATACACCATCATCAGTACATAACCGACTCGCTTATTGCAAATTCCAGCATGGTTGGCTTTCTAAATTATATCAAATTTCGTGTTTTCTCGGTGCGTAATTTCATTTCTCCAAATCAACACTTGCAATGTTCAAAAGAGAACTCAAGCGTCATGCCACAGATTGGATCACTATCTTGATCATTGCTTCTGTTTTCATATTGTACTTGGAATTTGCTCCGGCGCATTCACGTCAATTTCAAATCAATGATCCTAAAATCAGCCATTCTTTTGCTAACCCTCAGATTGTGAATGATTTTAAGTTATACGTGTTGGTATTTATTATTCCATCTATTATTATAGTGACTGTCTCTTACATGAAAAAGCCTCAAGATTTTATCAAGTTGACACATATATCAATGCTCGGATTGGTTGCAAGTTTTATAATTACTGGTTTTATAACGGACTTGCTTAAGATTTGGATTTCTAGACCTAGACCTGATTTCATAACAAGATGTCAGCCAGATTCTTCAACTCCTTTGGATACTTATGTGTCATTGGAAGTATGTACACAAGAGAATCAGTTTATATTGAATGATGGGTTAAAATCTTGTCCTTCTGGTCATTCTTCTTTATCAATGTCTGGTGGTTTGTTTTTATGTCTTTGGATCAGTGGTCAGTTAAAATCATTCAACAAGACCAGTCCATTATATATTCAATTTTTGAGTTGGGGCTATATATTAGTGGCGTTATTTATTGCTATTTCAAGACACCTTGATTACAGACATCATGTCGAAGATATAATTTTTGGATTGATCATTGGAGGTGTGGTAAGTTATACCATTTATTTTAGATATTTTAATGATCTTACTTCAGAAAAATGTGATTCACCATTAGAAGAAAATCCAGTATTACCTGTGTAGCTTTGTATAGTAATATCACTAATTTGAATTACAATTAGTCATGATATTTTCATATTTTTATTAATCCATTTAATTCCATCAATAGAAAATTGAAATCGAAAGTATCAACTCCATTCAAATTTACATAGTTTGGAAAGTCATATTTCTTACACATTAGATAACTTAAACTTTTAGCTTGTTCTTCACAATCTCCATGTTTGATAGTAAGTTGTGAGACATCTTGAGTATTTCTTCTTTTAATACTGTAAACATACCCACCAAAAGTCGTTAGTTCATCAACTTTCTTGATATATATATATAATGGAGATATATCTGCACCTGTCTTGTTAACTATGACTTTGAAGTCCGATCCATTTATGTTTATAATTTGGTCAATAGCTAATGAACTCATAATTTAAAAAAGGCGAGAAATCTTGAAAAATTTCGTGAAACTTTACTTAGATTAATTAATATATTAATTTAATTAAAATACTTGTCCGTTGAGGAACCCTTAATGCAAACTCTATCCTAAACTATATAAAAGAATACCCAATAAAACAAAAACATATGAAACAAAAATTCATTAAAGATCAAATAACGGGTTGAACGTTATTCGATTGAGTCATTACATTAATAAGTAATTTCAACCAAACTTTTGTAAAAAAAACAACAACGATAAATAGAAGAATTAAAGATTACTTCTTCTTCCTTTCAGATAAACCAAAAGTGACTTAGATTTTTAAGTCTTTTGGTTTTTCCCAAGAGTTTTCTTGATTGGTAAAGTGACCATAAGAAGCAGTCTTAAAGTAGATTGGTTTAGCTAAATCTAAGTCTCTTACCAAAACACCTGGTCTTAAATCGAAGTTTTTTCTAATAATATCGACCAATTGTTCTGAAGTGTATTCAGAAGTACCATAAGTATCAACATGGATGGATAATGGTTCAGCAACACCAATGGCATAAGAAAATTGAACTAAAGCTCTTCTAGCTAATTTGGAGTGAACTAAAGATTTAGCAACCCATCTGGCAGCGTAAGCAGCAGATCTATCGACTTTGGAGTAATCTTTACCGGAGAAAGCACCACCACCGTGAGCACCCCAACCACCGTAAGTATCAACAATGATCTTTCTACCAGTGACACCAGCATCACCTTGTGGACCACCAATGACGAATCTACCAGATGGTTGAATATGGTAGATAGTTTTATCATCTAATAAATTAGCTGGAATAACTTTTTTAATGATTTTTTCAATAATAGCAGTTCTTAAATCTTCAGTAGAAATTTCTTCAGCATGTTGAGAAGAGATAACAATGGTGTCAACTCTTAAAGGAACTACAGCACCACCATCTTTTTTATATTCAATGGTGACTTGAGTTTTGGTATCAGGTCTTAACCAACCTAATTCACCAGATCTTCTAGCATCAGCTAAAGCAGCATTTAATTTATGAGCTAATAAGATGGTTAAAGGTAATTTTTCTTCAGTTTCATCGGTGGCATAACCAAACATAATACCTTGATCACCAGCACCCAAGTTTTCTAAAGCTTTACCAATATGAACACCTTGTGCAATATCATTAGATTGTTGTTCAATTGCAACTAAAACATTACAAGTTTTGTAATCAAAACCTTTTTCAGAATCATCATAACCAATATGTTTGATGGTATCTCTGATGATCTTTTGGTAATCTAAGTTAGCCTTGGTAGAAATTTCACCAAAGACCATAATCATACCAGTTTTAGCAGCAGTTTCACACGCAACTTTTGATAATGGATCTTCTTTTAAACAAGCATCTAAAATAGCATCAGAAACTTGATCACAGATCTTATCTGGGTGACCTTCACCAACAGATTCAGAGGTAAATAAGAATTTTTCTTCTTGAGCCATTGTGTTTTATTTATGTTTTTGGGATATTTGTATATGAAAATTTTTTTTGGGAATTTTGGAGTGGATTTATAGTTTTTTTCAACGAGTCGGAATTTTATTACACAAAATCGGAATATTGATTTATTGATATTTTATGGCAATGATAATTGTGCCATTGGAACACTATTAAAGGTTATATTACTTAGCTAGGCGACTACTACCGGTATTTAGAGGCCTGTAATAGTAGCAACTGATTAACTAGAGATATTTTAGAAGCAAATATCTGAAAGGTTTCTCAAGTCAGATCTCAAGCACGAGTCAAGTTTTCAGTTAGTTGAAGAGATAGGGGAACGATGGAACGAGCAATTAGAACGAGAGTGATGAAAAGACTAGGGCGGCCGTGACAAGAAGGGACGATGCTAGGCGAGGGATAAGTTCGGCGGTGTACCATGGTACGACATGGAGGTAACGGTGTTAGTGACCACCGTGGTGAAACCTGTGTGCCACAGTTAAGTATTGAGCGTGGGCCACAACGGTCGACTATTTCCTAATCGGTATAATCGTTAAACGATCGTTTGACGCGATGAGGTTTTTTGGGGAGGTTTATTTCGCAATATCACGTGGGACCATATTAATTTTTTTGCATGTGATTTCAAAGGATTTTGTCTCATGCTGACGTCAGCATGAGACATACAAGACGCGGTTGCAAATCGCGTTTCAAAATTCCAAACATTTTACTTTTAGTTTAAGATGGATTTGATAGACCTGATAGCTGTCCGCCAAAAGGCCACCTATGATGCCACTCAAGTGCTCACCCAGCTATCAGATGGTGTCAATGACAGCGATACTGACTCTGATGCAGAAAACATAGCAGACACAACGGTAATGGATGATAAAGAGAATCTCGATTTAAAAGATCGTATCAATCTTATCAAACAACGGTTGAACAAAGAAAATGAAAGTGAAGGGTACCAAAAGCCTGTGATGTTGCCTCAATTGGATATTGACTTGGCTGATATTGGGGAGCCTACCCAGGCAGTAAGTCAAAGTCTGCAAAAGATTTCACAAGCTGCTACACAGGTTGGGGATCAGGATGCTACACAACTAGTGCATCAAGATGCTACACAGTTAGTCACACAATCAGCCATTATCGAGACACAGACTAAGCAAGGAGGAAGCGAAAGCGAAATTTCAATTGAAGAGAAGACCAGGATGGTCTACGAGCAGAAGAAACGAGAAAGAGAGTTATCTAAGACGCAATTGGAACAAGACATATCAAATGTTACTCTTTCAGAAGAAGAACAAGATGAAGTAGTAGCTCCTGTGCCTCTTGATAAGGATTCAGAACAGTTTTTAAACCAACAAAAGAAATTGGATTTTTTCGACAATGTTAACAGAGTAAGTAAAGCTAAAAAAACGAAGAAGTTTTCGAAAGTTAATTTTATTCAAGATTTTGATGACGACGAAGAAGATCATCAACAACAACAACAGCAACAACAACAGAAACAAGATACTCTGACTGGAGTGCAGGAAGTGTCTGACAAAGAGGAAGAATCTGATAGGGAAATTAGGATAAGCAGCCCAATAACGTCTCCAATGAAATCCCCGTTGAAACCCAACAATCCTATTGAATCCTACAAACAAACGTTGAAAGGAAAAGAAATTGATTTGGATGATGATTTTGAGATTCCTTTGCTTCCCAAAGACAAACAATTGGCTATCAGGCAAAGATTCGTGAAGAGATTACCAAAAAGATTGAAAAAGTCTAAGAACAGATTATTAAAGCAATTATTTGAATTAAATATCAATCAAATTAACCAGATTATACCTAATGATGAGGATATCGAACAAGACCAGGACGAAGAGATCATGGTCAATTTGTTGGAACGTGAAATTGAAAGGACCAGAAAGATAAGAAAGATGGAAAAGATGAGGGAAAAAGCAGCTGAAGCCCTTTTAGGCGATGACACTGATTATAAAGAAGGTGAAGAAGCACAAGACGGGGATATCTCTGATACATGGGAACAAAGTGACCAAGAGATCGATGATGAAGAGGAAGAAGAAATAGCGGAAGATGAAGAGGACGAGGAAGAACAAAAAGATGATGCAGAAGATGATGACATTTTAGACCACCAGGTTAAAGAATATGTAGAAAATGAAGCATCTGATTCTGAACAGTCAGAACCTGAGATTCTGATTAGCCATACTCAAAAGCATGCTAGAACCAGTATTCTTAGCGATGAGGAGGCAATTACAGCTCTCCCAACCATAAAATCAGCACTAAACGAAGAAAGTCAAGCAGGAGCCGATGATACTGTTATTGATAAACTTGAAATATCACAGATAAGCCAAATGCAACCTGCCCAATTACAAACCAATCAATTAATACCAAGGGATGAATCTACACAGTTGATAGATCAAACTCAAGTGATTATGAGAGGGGACGCTCTAGATGTCATTAATAAGGATACTACTGAAGTTGACAGTTTTACTCAAACAACTTCAAATGAAACAATAGATGATGAAATCACACCAGCTGCTGTGAGTAAAGGACGCCAACTTGTAAGAGCAAATCTTTCAAATATAGGAGAAACTCAAGAAGAGGATGAAGAAGAACAAGAAGAAGATGATCAAGAAATGCAAGAAAGAATAAAAGCCTACGAAGAGAAAATTAGAAGGAAAGAATTAAAATTACTTCAAAAACGTAAAGAAATGGATAGAAAAGGTTATAGAAAGATAATTGAAGGGGAAGCAGAGGAAAGTGAAGACGAATGGGCAGGTATTGGTGGTGCTGATGGTGAAGTCGAAGAACTTGCCAATTCAGAAGACGAGAGAATGATTGATAACAATTTCAATATTGATTTGAATGATGATGAGATTCGTAAGAAGTTCATGGAAGAACATCAAATCAAGGATCGTAAACAATTGGATAAATTACTTGATGATATAAAAAACCATAGGTTAGTAAAAAGAGCAGGTGCAAATCTTGATTTAAGTGACGAAGAAGATGAACTTTTATTGAATTATAGAAGACAAAAATTACAAGAACAAAGATTGAAATTGCAACAAGTGGATCAGAATAACAAGTCCGAAAAAGCCAAAGCATTTTTTGAAAGTATCAAAGAAGATTTGACTAATAATATTATTTCGATTGATGGTAGTGATGAAGAAGAGGAAAGTCAAGAAACTGATAATTTTAAAGAAATGGTACCTAAAAAGATAGGAGAAGAATTTGTTCGAAGTAAATTATCTTTCATATCTGAATCATTCAATAGATATGATTATGAACAACGTAAATCTAATTTTCAATATGATTTAGGTTCAGACGAAGAAGAAGATTTGAATGCGTTAAAGATGAAATCATTTTCAAATTTGAAAAGATCTATCAGAGAAGTAGAAATTGAAACTGATGACGATGAAGCTAATGAAGAAGATGATAATGAAGATGACCTACTTCCAATGAGAAAGCCATCTATGATGAAATCTTTTAAATCAACATCGTCTACATCTAGCACATTCAGTGGAGTGACAGTTTCCAAGCAATATAAAACTGCAGGAGGCTCTAAAGCATCGATTACGTTTATGTCAAAGAAAAAGCTTGTGCAAAAACGTAAAATTAAACATTAGTCTATAGAAAATATATGCAAGTAATGACTTCAAATTATTGGGAAAAGTACGAGTTGGAATAACCGTCTTTTACCAATGATTTATAGATAACCAAGGATGCTAGTTGAAAACTTTTTTTTTATATGCATGAGTTGAATAACCATGATTAAGTTATGTTACTATTCAATGCATCTTGGAGGTTTCTATTGCTGAAATTGGAAATTAGTGGTTTTTTGAATATCGAAGATTCACCATGGATAACAAAAGACCTGTTCGATTCAAGTATCAAACTAGAAGATGATGACAACTTTGGAGCCGGTAATCTTTTAATCTGAGCTTCATTAAGTATAGTTATCGGTTTTGTTTTAGGGACAGATTTGAGGTCTTCTAATTTGTTACGCTTTCGACGTCTTGCTGTTATTGGTTTTGAATTTTGCTGTACCAAAACTGGTGTTAGGTTCAAATTGGGGGTCAAAGATCTATTAGTTTCTGTTTGCATCAATTGCAAAAATGAATCTGTTAATGAACTACCAATTAAAGAAGATTTTCTTGGTTTTGACGGCACCAGATCTTGAATTTCATTTAGTTTGGCTGTTATATTTGGTGTCTTAGATTTTGGTGATTGAATGAAATTTAAAAATGAAAAGGATGATTCTTTTGGTTCAGGACTAGAAATTGGGGTATTAATCATTTTAGACAATAAAGATTCTGAGGAAGTTTCTTTAACTGGCTTTTGCTCTTTGGTATAATATATTGGTTCAATTGTTGGCGTCACCAGTTCATGAGATGGTTTGATGTTTTGAATAGGATTATGAAATTTAAATGTTGATTTTTCAGTTTTCTGGTCAGAATCTTCTGTATTTTTTGAACTATTGATACTAGCATCACTAATAGAAGTTTTCAAAGCAAATGGATAACTATTTTGGGTCAAGTTGAGTCTTGATTTCCTTAAATACAGCTCAAAGTTTTCAAAACCCAAGCTGGGACTGTTACTAAGGGTAGATTCATTATCATTATCATCATATTCATATTCAAAATTGACCCCATGATCCGTAAAATCTTCTATTTCTTGCATTGAAGGCTTTGAATCCAAGTCAATATTGAACGAATCTGCTTCTATTTCCGGTGTTGTGTCATGACTATGAGGATATGTTACATCCATTATGTTATCTATGGAATCACAAGAATCAGAAACAGATGAACTCTGATTACCCAGAGACTTCATGTCCACGGGAGAATCAAGAATAGGATTAGTAAAGATGTTGGATATTTTGTAATGTGATTTCTTCTTGTATACTTTATTTGGTTTGGTTTTGATCGGTTTAAGTGCCAAATTTGATACTGAGATGGATTTAGGTAAAGCCAAACTTTGGTTGCTTGAATGATTGGATAGTGGCTGGGTTGCTTCATGATTCGATACACCGAGGAATGTATCATGCTGTTTGTATTTAGTCTTTAAGTAGTTCAACTCATCGTTCAAATTATTATAAATGTTATTGTTTGTGATGGAATCATTATGAACCAAATCATGTTCCAAAAGATATAGCCTTGAATTTAACTGATGGAATTCATTAGCAAATTGATAGTTATTCTTAAGATACTGATTGCTATTGTCTATTTGGATATCATAAGTGGATATTTGATCGTTATTTTTACTTAAGGAGTCAATCAAGTTACTAGACTGATGAATACTTTGAATCAAAACATCGGATTTAATCTCTATGCTGTCAACAAGGAACAAAAGTTGATCGAGTCTTGAATTCATACTATTTATACGATACCCACAAGACTTTCCTCTTGGACAGACAGTATCAATATAAGGCAGCTATTAGATTATTTAACCAGGATGGTAGACTCTATTACGAACAGAAGAGGGATGATTTGAGAAGCCTTATTGTATAAAGGAATGTTTTTTTTTATTCCTAATTAATCGAGTATTTTGCAATTAGATCAAAACAAGCAAATCCGAACCCATAACAGGATATGTACGAGCTTAAAAAGGTAAGTTTAATTTTTAATTCATGTATATTTCTGGATTTATTAATGAATAGGCTAAATACCGGTTCCTAAGTTAGTAATAGCTGTTACGAACTTCTTATTATACAATAAATGGTAATTTTTTTACACAAAACTTGATTTGGATTCCTCTTCGGAGATAAACATTTAATTTTCATCACTTTGGTCGTTTGATTTAGAGTCTTTAGATTTTTTTGATTTCTTAGATTTTTTAGAATCTTTTTCATGTTTCCTCTTTAATTTATTTTCATATTCTTCTTCTTTTGGTGCTTCAAAATCTTTTTGTTTTTCTTGTTGTTTCAATTCAACTGTTTCCAATTGTTTTTCTTTCTTTTCATCAAGTTGTTTTTGTTTCTTTTGGGCTTTATTCAAGAAATATTCACCACTTTCGATTTGTAAATCAATCTTTCTTGGCTGTTGTTGAGGTGGGAATGGAGTGTATACCTTCTTCTCTTTCTTGGAAACCTTCTTTCTTTGAACATTACGTTTCTTGAAACTTGGTAAGAATCTAGACCAGTCTTCATTAGCTAATTCGGGCTTTTTGCTCAACTCTTGTTTGATCATTAACTCTTTGATATGATATATAGGGTGGACGTTCATCATGCAATCTTCTACAACTCTTCTGAGAGTTTTCAATCCTTTATAAGGACCCATACAACTAACTGTATTACCTTGAACTAAAATATAACATTTTGTCAATAATTCCAATGCTTTTAATGTATTACCGTTTGGTCCTACCAACCTTTGTCTTCTTTTGATGAAACGATCCTTGTTACTAACAAAATTTCCAATCTTAATCACATCACATGCAATATCATCCTGTAAGATTTTCACTGCTTGTGGGAAAGGAACAGATCTAGCTAATAATTTGATTAAATCTCTTGCCTTCAAAATAATTGCAGGATCATAAGTCTTACCTGTGGTCCTTACAGACATAGACCCTTCAACCAAGTCTAATTGACAAGCAATATAATGTTTTTCTAAAGCCCTAGTAACATCACTCCATATAGATTTCAAATACTGTTCTCTGTATTTAGGAAATAATGTCATGAAGGTAGACTCTTCAGTGAAAGGCAATCCACTTCCGTTGTCTTCAGGTTTAAATTCGTCTTGTTGCCATTTATCAATATCAGCTGTATCCCAAGGTTTATCACGATTATGAGTTGAAACCATATTGTTATATTAGATAAATCTCATCTCAAAATTTTTTTCTTTTCTCGCTTACTTGGAAACTTGTGAAAAACTGAGAGAGATGGCTAAGAAGGTGGCAAAGAATACTAAAAAACAGCATAAAAAAGGTGCTGTGATAGGCAAGGACAAAAGTAAAGCAACGAAGGCCAAGATACATAAACTTAATGAAGACTTAGATATGTTGAATCAGGTGAAAACCCTTGAAACTGACAAAACGAAGAAAGCCTTGGATGTTAAGCAATTGAAGACAGATTTAAATGCTGATAAACAAAAGAAAGCTAATGAAAAGCAGTTAGAGAATGATGTGATGGACCAATTAGAGTTGATTACGGGGATGGGTTTATAGGCAATAGACCAAAGTCATGTATAGGTTAATGAATAGTTATGAGATGAGATGTGCGTGTGCGTAGCAAAGATGGTTAATAGAAAGACTTCTTAGATAGATAGTTCAATGATGGACAATAAAGTCAGGTGATATATTCGGGATACTACTGGGGAGGTACTGGTAGAATTGATCAGAACCGTAATCTTCAAAGATAAGGCAATTGTAATTTAAGGTTATCGGAATATGGTATGTTGGGAGAGCAACATTAATGATTTTGTCGTCAATAACCAATTGGAAATCAAGAGGAGATTTAAAGAAAGGATTGCTAATACTTTTGATTGACTCAATACTAACCTGACAGTTGTAGTTTGTTTTGCTGTAAGAAGGTCCTCAGGTGAAACATCTAGACACTTATCAGTGAGAAATTCGACTGAAACAGCCATAAATCATGTTTCAGTGCAATTGCAAAATTTCAATGGGGAATGACACTCGTCTCGGTTGTGAAAGATCGATTAGCACCTTCACAACTTACACGATTTCTTTTATTATATATATCTCTTGTATTGTATATCTGTTGTATTATATATCTTCATCAAACAAGTACGACAATTACCCTTTGTTCCTCATGAATCCATCAACTTCGTCAATGTTTCACCCTCAGTTATCTCACAAGTCTGATAATAATCCACCTGTCTATCAGCCTTGTTGACCTCAATATACGAAATGGTACTTAAATATTTCCCAAAAAGGTTAAATTATTATCGTCACCACATAAACTAATCATCACCTATTGTTCTTACAAAAAAAAAACATACTCACTTAGACTATTAGTTTACTCGTATTTCAATTTTCCAAAAGCATTGAGTCTATAACTCGATATATGAAGGGCAGACAGCGTTGGGTAGGCCACTATAGTCGAAAAAAAGATAATCTAACGTTTGCGGCACGATCTTCCGTGTAATATTTTAATATATCAATTACCTTACCTAATTCAATCACTTGGTGTTCATTTCAAGGCACCAGACTATTTCATTATTCACCAAAAACGATAGAAAGTCAATATGTCTTACCTAATTGATCGCTAAACGCCCCATAAATCGCCAAAACCTCCCATGCAGACTTTTATATAGTCCATTGTCATCTGAAACTGGATAGGAAGGAGTGGTTTTCAATAAAAATACGCGTAACGCGTTGTTTATAATGAAAAATCTTTTTACTCCTTTTCGACAAATTCATACTTAATATACGGAAATTCTTGTTTAGCAGGAAAAAAATAATATTCATAACATTCAAGATAATTTACAACTTTTGATACAACTCCCACTCTTGAATAGTGTACATTCGTTCATTTCATTTTAATATTCATATCAAATGTCGTATCATTCAAGACAACCTTCAATATCTTCGTCTTTATTATCGAGAGGAAATTCCTGTGCTGGCCATCCTCAATTCATTGGTCCTTGGAGATTAGGCAAAACTTTAGGTAGAGGTGCCACTGGAAGAGTATTATTGGCCACTCATAAAACTTCTGGTCAAAAAGCTGCCGTTAAAGTAGTATCTAAGAGTGAATTGGATGAAGAAGATAATGTAAGACCTCCAAATGGTGGATTACCTTATGGAATTGAAAGGGAGATTATTATTATGAAACTTTTAACACATCCTAATGTTTTACGATTATATGATGTATGGGAAACAAGTAAAAACTTATATTTAGTATTGGAATATGTAGAAGGTGGTGAATTATTTGATTTACTTGTTGAAAGAGGTCCTTTACCTGAATCTGAAGCAATTAAGTATTTTAGACAAATAATTTTAGGTACCGCTTATTGTCATGCATTGGGGATTTGTCATAGAGATTTAAAACCTGAAAACTTATTATTGGATTCAAATTTAAATGTTAAGTTGGCCGATTTTGGTATGGCTGCTTTAGAAAGTAATGATAAATTATTAGAAACTAGTTGTGGATCTCCTCATTATGCCGCCCCTGAAATTGTGAGTGGGTTGAAGTATCATGGTTCTGCTTCTGATGTGTGGTCTTGTGGAGTAATTTTATTTGCTTTATTAACTGGTAGATTACCATTTGATGATGAAAATATTAGAGATTTATTATTAAAAGTTCAAGCTGGTTCTTTTGAAATGCCAACTGATATTAGTTTCGAAGCACAAGATTTAATAGCTAAAATGTTGACTGCTAATCCAGATCATAGAATTGAAACAAACAGAATATTGAAACATCCTTTATTGACCAAATATCCAATTCCAAATGAAGATTTAATTAGTGTAAAATCTTTACCACATCCTCAAACTGCTTATAAATCTTTGGGATCCATAAAGAACATCGATAAGCAAATCTTACAGAATTTATCGATTTTATGGAATGATAGACCACAGCAAGATATTATAGACTGTTTATTAAGTAATGGTCCAAACCCAGAAAAAACATTCTATGCTTTATTAATGAGATACAGACACAATCAAGATGATTCTATGACACAGTTAAGTAAAACTGCTGGTTCTAATAATGGTAGAATCGTGGGTAGGAATAATAGTGTAAAGGGAACTCCTAGAAAGAATAGATTAAGTCAAATGTCTGCATCTTCCTCTCGTCATAGACCAGTGAGTTTCCAATATAAGAATAGAACAAGTATGATAAATACAGGAAGAATGTCTGCTTCTTCAAGTGTTCAAAATTCTCCATATAAACATTCACCTTATAGATCTCCAAGAACAGGTAATAGTCCTGTCAAATATGGTTATAATTCTCCATTTAGAGGAAGTCCAAGAAGATCTCCTGGAAAATCTCCAATGTATGAAAACTCCAAATTCATGAACGATTCTTCAAGTTCCACAATTCCTCCTGCAATACCAAGAAACATCTATAATGAAATTGTTTCAGCTCAACAAGAAAATGCTGATCAACCAGATGCAAATTCAACTGCACTTTCTAATGTAATGCCTCCACCATTACCATCTAAAGATAGTTTTGGACATTACAAGAGAGTACTGAATTATAATGCTTCACACCCAGAGAATCATAATAGCCAATCAGACTTAATGGAATCAGCTAAAATATCTACCCCTAACTCACCTAGTAAGTCACCAAAGAAGAGAAACTCTTTAATGAGATCTTTATCTAAGAATAGATTATCTAGAAGGAAATCCATGAGGATGTCAATGACAAATGGTTTGAAACGTAACTCAATTACTGTTAAATTGTTATCTACATATGCCAAATTATCCAGTGAAACTGATTGGGAATATATGGATAAGCAAACAAGAAGGACTTCTGCTACATTTGCCCATTTATGTGACAAAATCTTTAATCAAGAGGATTATAATGAAGATGAAGAAAAATTGGTAGACGAAGAAGAAAGACAAGCCAGAGAATATGAAAGATTAATGGAAATAGAAAGAAAGAAACATGAAGCGGAAATGAAAGCTAGAAAAGAATTAGCTAAGCAAAGAAGAAGACAAAAGAGAAAGTCTTTATTATCTTCAAAGAAGTTATCCATTCTCATTAAAGATGATACTAATAATTCTGAAAGTGAAGTCACTGTGAATGATTTGAACCAACCAAAAAGACAATCTAAAGTTGGTGGAGGTCTAAGAGCTATAAGTGAAGGAACTGGTCAAGAAATCGCTAGTGATGAACTTACCAGAGAAGATGTGGAAATGATCAAACAGAGATCCGTTACTCAACCAGTTTCAAGGGAAAGAAAACACCCAGTTTTAACTAGAAGGCCGGTGTCGAGATTGGATCCTTTATGGACTAGTTATGAGAATGAAGAATTGAATAGAGCTCAAGATGCTTTACAAGCCGAATTCCAGGATACTAAAGAATCATTGAAGAAGAAGAATAAGGCCAAAAATAGAGAGTCAATGATTTCTGTTGTGGATATGGATATCGATAAGAGGAAGTCTAAGAATTACAAATTACCTGAAGTTGATATGGAAAGAAGTGATTTAAGTGAGGAATACTTATCTGAGATAAGAAAGTCTAGATTATTAAATTCACAATTGAATATCAATGGAATCGTGAAAGGAGACGAAAAGATTCAAATTCCAAAGAAGAACCAAAGAAAGACTTTAATTGGTGATGTTAATATTCCAAATGTTACCAGAAAATCAAGGCATTTCACCAACTCTAACAAGAGATTATCTGTTTTATCTTTATATTCTACCAAAGAATCTTATAGAGATTTATCTTCGATTGTTCAAGAAGACGCTAATTCAAAGAAGATGCCAACAATGAGAACCAGTTATGCTGACAGGTTGAATCGAGCTGGATTAACAGAAACTTATGGAGAGGAAGAAGAAGAAGAACAACCTGATGATGGGTCTATTATGGATTTTGAAGAACATTTAGCCAACAAGAGGGCAAGCTATTACACTGGAAGGACTAATACAGTGAAAAGATATTCTAAATCTACCAGACCAACTTCTCAATTGCCGGACTTACCAAAATCTAAAGGCAGAACGAAGACTAATGATGATTATGCTGATGAAACATTTGCAACTAGAGCAGAAAAGAGGGTAAGCAAAAAAGAGGAGGACGATGATTACTACGGAGGCTTATTGGATAGGGATGATGACGATGAAGAAGAGGAAGAAGAAGAAGACGCAGTAGCAGGAGGAGCAACAAGAGACGCTAATGGTGATGATAAGGTATTTGATAATATTAAATTACCACCGCAAGAGACCAAGAAAACTTCACAAGGACAAAGGACAAAGTCAATGCTACCAAGTGCAGAATCAATGCTATTACCAAACTTTGGGAACCAAAAAGCCGGGCCTGTGGAGAAACCTAAACCTTATGCTAGTACTAAACCTGCAAAGAAAGCAAGCTATCCAACGCCAGCACTTGAGAATAATAGACCAAAACAACCTTTGGAGGATACCACTAATAGACCAGATCAAAAGAAAAACAAATCTATTTTCAGGAAATTATCTTGGGGTACTAAGAAAGCCTTGGATGAAGCTAATCCCCAATTACCATCACCAGCCAATTCAAGAGAACATTCATTCGAAGAAAAGAAACCACAAACAAGACAAAATTCTTTCTTTAGATGGTTTTCTTCATCTGGTGAAGAAAGTTCTGAATCTGAAATTCGTAGGTTTAAGACAATCTTACCAAAACATGAAATGTCACAAGCTTTATTTGCTTTATTGAACAGCTGGTCCAATTTTGGATTAAAAGATCTTAAGAATGATCATTATGCTTCTATTATTACTGGATCAATATCTAAGCATAATGCTTTTAACTTAAAGAGTTGCAAATTCAGAATAAAGATTAATCCAAGAGAGTTTAACCAGAAATCGGAAATTGTTTGTGCTAGAGTTAAAGGTTCTAAAGTCACATCATCTACATTGTTTAAAGAAATTGAAAAAGTCTTATTAAAAGAAGGGGTTATGGATTCGTAAATAGAAGAAAGGTACTTGTTAAATAAATAATTTAATTTAATTAAAACGGAAGTGTAATTTATTAATATACAAGAATCTAGAAAATTCCCCAAACGTCTTCACATCCATGACAGAATTTGGAACATGCAACAGAAGCAGATAATGGATAATCAGAAAGACCGATTTTCTCATCAACATATTCATCAGCAAAATTATCTTTACCTCTGGCCATAGCACCAACGAAAACACATATACTTTCATCTTCATCTAAAGTACTTACATAATCTTGTACTCTTCTAATTTTTGCATCAAAAGATAATGTGATTTTTCTACATTTTGTAGGCAAATGATCAGTAATTGGATTCTTGATAACCTTGAGTAATTTCTCTTCAGAATTAACTGATCTAATACTTAATTTATGTAATAATTGAACCATTAATCCACTAAATCTCTTAAATGTTCTTGGGATTCTTACTGATGGATTAATTTCAATTAACACACCTCTAGCTGTTTGGATATACACTTGAAGCTTTCCAGCCTTATTTATAGGAGAATCTAATAATGTTAATAAACATTGATGTGTAATATCTGGTCTAGCTTCTGCTATATCTCTTCCCATTCTCTTTAATAATCCTTGATGATCATCACAATTTAAAAGTGCATACTTGTCCCCAGATCCCCCAGAGCTAATCTTATGAGTTTCTAAACATGCTTGAGATAACACAACAATCAATCTTTTGGTGGTTTTATCTTTAGAGCTTAAAGCAGTTGGTTGAACTGGTACGAGTGAAGCAGGCACAAATGTTGGTATATCGGCGATTTCTTTACCATTTCTTTTGATTCCTTCACTAATCTTGTTGTTTTTAGTGGCCCCAGAAGCATTATTCTTAACTGGTTCCTTTACTTCCTCTTTACTTGGACTGTTTGTGGCTTTGGAGTCTGTCATCTCGTTTTATCAAATTTTTCAGCTTGACTTTTTTTTCTCAAATGCGAATCATGTATCTAATTTCTTGATTATCACTTCTTTGATTATAAGAGTCTTACAGTAGTAAACAATGGCAGATGAGTGCTGATTTTTCCGACGATGAAGAATTCTTTGAGAGCATAAGGCGCCATGAGAAACAAAAGGCAAGTCAATTTGCTGCTCTGCAGATGGAGTTAGACATGGAAACGCAGGCGACATTAAGACTGACGCCAAACCGAAATATTACCAGTAAACCTCAAAATGGCAATGATCTGACCAATAAATCATCATCAACACAAAGGAGTAGCATGGCAGATCTACCTGATGAAATTCGGACGAAATTGTACCAAGCCGACGGAGAAATCGCTGTTCTTAAGGCGCAACTAGAACAAGCAAGAACTAAAGAGCAAGAGGAGACTAATAAGCTTAAACAGCTGTTTAATGAGAGCAAGAAGTCAATGGAGGAACAAATAAACCTCTTGAAGTTTAATGTACAGAAATTGGAAGATGAAAAGAAGTTTCTCGATAATCAAATACGAAGTAATTACTCTAAACGACGTAAGGTTTCTGAGAATTCAAATGTTACAAATGAATCTCGTGTTAAAACAGCTGTTGATGCTATAGCTCCTGCAAAGCCTAATAAACAACGCCTTATAAGGGTACAAAATGATACCACTTTGTTAACAGAGTATTTATGGAGATTAAGTATCAATGGTAGTAAATGTACTACCATGGAATATTTGGGTAAAATTTGTCTTAAAGACTCTATTACCGTACATGGCCTTATTTTCCCGGCACAATTACCAATATCTGGATTAATTTTAGAATATTTGATTAGTAAGAAAGATCTTAGACTTGATAGACTCATAGAGGAATTCTTTACAGTATTGAGTCAATTGATAAATGTATTGATTAAAAGTAAGTTGATTTCAAGTGTACCATTCTTATTATCATTGATTCATGGAATATTGGGATTTAAACCTTCTGCTATTAATAAATCCACCATGTTAAATCTCACTACAACCATAATAAATATTATAAAGGAGTTTAAAAGTACTTTAGATAGTGAAGATAAGGATTTATTCAATTATAATAAAACACCACAATATATTCAATTAGAAAAGTTCATTTTAATAATTCTGATGGATATATTGGAATCTATCATGATATTGTGTAATTTACATCAAGATTCTTCATTAAGCTTGACATTGTATTATGATGTAGATGTGAAAGGGTTGTTGAATCAATTTTTACCTAAGAACCAAGAAGCATTATTAAGTATTGTTCAAATTAACATTATCTATAACATTGTTGAGATATTAAACAACTTTTATGAGATGAATCCTCTGGAAGAGTTGAGTTCAGAAACTATTCAAACTTTGATCAATATTCATCTATTAGGAATTCCAATCAAAGAGAATTTTAGAATGTTTGGATTAAATAGATGCATTGGGAATAATGTTGATTTTCAAATCATTGATCGGATAATAGTGAATACCAAGTTTAACAATATTCAAATTACGAAATTGATAGTATTGCCCAATCCGTTTGATGAGGTTTCAAGCACAGATGATTATGAAATTGAATATCATCATGAATATCATATGCTACAATTGCAACTCCAAGTAAGCAAGATGATTGAAAATTACTTGATTAATCGAGTTGATATCACACTTTTAAAGAATATAGATACAGTGAAAATTATTATTCGGTTAATAAATCTTGAACAGTATAAAGTTCAAAAAGATCCAAGATCTAAGCTAATATTGTTTAGATTAAAGCTTATTACTAATTTCATACGGAATTTGGATTACTTATTTAAGATTTGTAAAAAGTTGAATGAAATTATTACATTGGAAACTTTAAATGAATTAACCATTGTTTTAGCAAGAATAGCATTTAGTTCTAATGAAAACTTAAGTGAACTAAATCGCAAACTTTATGGAGATTTAAGAAGTCGTAACTATAAACTTCCCATAACTAATCTGGAGATAGAATTAAAGAGCAGACAACTTCACAATATCAATGAAACACATCAAGATAAACAGTATCTAGCAGAAATTGAAAGTTATTCAGCCAATGGGTTAGAGGTACCTTATGATAATGAAACCATTGAATTAAGTCGAGAGATTCTTGGATATTGTATCGATAACGAAGTGGCAGACAACTTATATATGAATATGGGAGGATGAGATTAAGAGAAAATTTTTGTAATAATATAACATGAATGTATAATATAAGTAAATATACACAACCAAAACGGCCAGGGTCAATATGAATCAATGTATTTGTTAATTAGTGAACTTATCATTTATTAAACGTTTTCATTTATTTAATCTATTGAGTTTGGAAACCGTTTTTAAATCTTCTGGAAACATGTTTTAAGTAAGACATACGACCAGTACCGGTAGTTCTTCTTCTTTTAGCTTTTAAAGCCCAGTTGTGACTTCTCATTTTAGCAGCTGGGTAACCACAGGAAGCACAAGTGTGTTTTTGGATATGGTAAGATCTTTCACCACATCTTCTACATAAGGTGTGGGATTTGTTGTGTCTTTTACCTTGGGATGGAGTACCTTCTATAGAAAATGCGTTAGTATAAATTAAATAAATCAAAAGGAATCATCATTGACAAACATTCTGTTGAGGTGTAGGCTTCGGGACATCTAATCGTTTAATTTATGGACTTGATAAGTTTAAATAGAACCTTAGAATAGGATACATTTTTCATACTTAATAATTTTTCACCTGCAGTTTCACATTATTTCAACGACGGTATATGTCTTTTACTGATGCTGCAGACGGTCGGATATACTTTAGATTGACTTAAATCCACATCTTACTGATCACTCAACGCTGTTTGGTAGTCGATTCCTTGAATTTAATGGTATCATTACATACTGGACATGATTAATTAATTTGAAGACAAAATTTTTTTCTCATCAAGTTTTTCAGAGTGTGAGTAGAAAATTACACAAAATACAAATGGTAACGCACGACGGGGTCACAGGGCAAAAGCCCTAGCATCATCTTGCGACCTTTCGCGATGTCGCCATTAAATGTCGGCAAAAAAGGTGATGCATGTCGTATCACGAGAATGACACAAAAACGCGGTGAGTACGTGCCTCGCCAATTGATAAACAACTAAATAAACATCACGATTTTGAATCTTCTTCCTTTTATTCTTCTTCATCATGCAATTCCTCCCTTCTTCACCGCTAAGAGACGAGAAAGTAAAGAAGGCGGACCCCTTCGAGTTCCCGGATACAAGAGGTAGATGTGATTATCCTACACCACACCCTTCTTCTTCAATTGGAAGATCTTCATCTCCACATTATGGTGATGAAGATATCTACCCTAAAAAAGTTGCCTTTGAAATTGATAGGCCAATAGAGACAGCCAAACCATTGGAATCTGTTAGAATTACAAAAGTTCCGCTATTAGCCTCGAGATTTTCAATTGGTAGGTCTTCTAGAATGTGTGATATAGCAATTCGAACTAGAGATAGATCTATGTCTAGAAAACACTTGGAAGTTTCCCATGATGATAATATGATTACAATTGAGTGCTTGGGAGCAAATGGCTATGGAATCACTATTCCAAGAAGTTGTACTGTTACCAAAAAAGGACTGGTTTTTGAATTAGAAGAATCTAGATTATTAGTTAACAAAACCAATAAAATTTCAACTACCAGTACTATTAAAATTGGTGATAATATTACTGAATTTTTGGTACAAAAAGGTGAAACTATCAAGTTACCTAAATTCTACAATCTTATTCTTGAAATTAAGAATAATTTATTGCTTGTAAATCCAAAAATTGATGAAGAAACTGATGATGAGGAATTAATTAAATTAACAACTCCTATCAAAGATGTCAATGCTAAACGGACACCAATTAAACAAACTCTGTTTGTTCCACCAACTCCGCAAAAGAGAGTATTTATGCTTACTGCTGAAGAGAACACACCAATTAAGAAAATCCCATTATTAAATAATACTTCTGATCGTAATCCTCTCAAGGATATATCTAATATTAGAGGAAAGAGTGAAGAACCAAAGAAATCACCACCTGCAGCATCTCATAATCGGTCTCATTCTGCTAATGTTGTATATGAATCACCGGAACCAGAAGTAGATTTATCTACAGTTGATTTGAAAGAAATTACCAATATTTTGGTTAACCACTTAGCATTCTCTAGGTTAGCATCTACAAAATTGGAGATGTTGAGGACAATAAGTGCTAATGTCAATGAATTTTCTAGAGCACAATTGAAGGACTTATTGAGCAAGATTCCATCAATTGGTGTGATCTATAGAGAAGGTAAAGATGCTGCTGGGAAACCTTTGGATCCAGAGTACTATTATATTCCCGAGAAGGATGATGACGAAGGTAGAAAGAACTTGGTAGCCACTATTAAGGGCCATGGTGGTATAAGAAGCTGTAGAACAACCCACAAACAGTACTATTGGAAGAAGCCAGCTCCCATTAAAAATAAGCATAAGAAGTAAACAGTTTGTATAATATGTAGCAGAATGAATAGAAATGTGAATTAGGAGAGAGTTTATGGTGATATGAAATGAAATCAAAAGAACGACGTTGATCACAGTATATTTGTTTAACACACTTAGTATATTTCATTAAAAGGCAAGCCATATTCAATTTTCTCTGCTTTTTTTAAAGGCTTTGGCCAGCTTATCAGTACTCTTTTTCGAAATATCATTATAAACACACCTATTATCACCAGAACAAGCCATACGCCAGCCATACCTGCTACAAGCATCAATTCTATAATAATAGATTTATGGTACCATTGAACTATATCATCAACTTGTTGCTGAAATTTCAAGTCAAGATTTGGCCTATCGAATGATACTGAATCAAAAGTAGATGAAGAAACAAGTGGAATATCAATTTTCAAGTTATCTTGAATCCATTTCATTCCTTTATTAACCATTTCAAGCTTTCTAACTAATACACAATAGACAACTGTTGACATGGCTGATTCTAAAGGAGTATCATTGAATACATCAAGTAAAGTAGAATTCATACCATTTACAAAACTATCAATAGCAGTGGAAATGTGAACTGAAGCAGTGGTTATACTTCCAAATAACTCATCATTTAGTTGTTTCTGCTGCAAATTGATGAACTTGTTGGTATTGTCTAAAAATCCTGTGAAAGTTTGGTTTATTGAGTTGGAGGATTGACTGGAAATATCATCTAAAGGGAACAGCCCAACCAATTTCTCAAACTGGTTCATCATTAAGTATTCTATTAGAATAGTAAACAATCCTAAAATAACCAAAGATAAGAGTAATAATGAGGATGACGAAAGGATATAACTGATTAACCAAGCAGTCTTATCATTTAAATGGAATTTAAACTTGATTGTTAGGAAGTACAACACCACATTGGAGTATACATTTATAGTATTAAGAAATTGAAATTCATTGACACTTGATTCTGATAAGTCCAAGTACATATTGTACAATTTTTTCCATCCAAAATACTCCTTAATTCCCACCACCACCATTATTAATGCTATGAAAATACCCAATGTTAAAGCAACAATGAAATAGGTATGTGTAATAGTTGTTTGACATTCATCAAAGAAATCATCTACTTGTTGGGTGCTAACATAAGCAGCTGTATATCTCATAGTATTGTTATCAAGAGCCAACGGTTTCAACGGGCTAAAAGCGTTGGAAGTATTGAGTTTAAGTATAAGAGAAGTGACAGGGGCTGTCAATTGCTCTAATGCATCTTCTTGTACCTCATCTAAATCCGGAACCATGGATGGCAAGCTGTTAATTGTCAGAAAAACCAGATTTGGAATAGATATGTTGCTCATAGAAGTGATTGCTTTATTGATATCTTCAACAAACCCAGTGGAATTTACAGGGGAAGTTCCAGTAAAAAAATTACTTACTGAATTAACAGCAGATGTAACATCTTTAATGATTCCTGTAAGACCTTCAAGACCTTCTTGAATCAAAATTGTTGAAGCTTTAATAATAGTGTTGACCATATCCAAGACGTCCGAGACCAAATCAGTCATCAAGTCAACCAATCCTTCAAATATCAGGGAAATTAAACACAAAAAAGTTCCAAGAACTAACTCAACAATAAACTGAATAATGGACACCAAAACCGTGAACAAAAGAAGCAAGAAATATAGCGAAAGAGCCTTAATATTGTTGAGATTGGTAATTATCAACTGATTTATAAGCTTCCCATAGTTCTGGGGAGCTTTACTAGCTTTTTCAGCATACAAATTAAACAGATGGATCGAAACTACCACATATTGTTGAAGGAGTTTTAAAGAATGCAATAGTGATACTTTAAACAAATAAAGCTTGATGATTACCACTACCAATGCCAAAACGTAAGGGTGGATCCATATTTGAGCAAGTCTATCTTTAAAGTCCAAATAATTGGGATATTGATACATATTTAAACAGTTATTCAGAGTGGGAAGAAAAAAAAAAAGTAGCATGTTTCACAATCTACGATTTGCAGCCATCTGAAACATCAAGAAAGTCGTGCACATGTGTTCCAAAAAATGATACACCCTAATTTAAACGCGCGCTCCAGAAGGCAATTTTCGATTCATCACCTAAACATGTCAGAGACCCCTAAAGAAGAAAAGAGTGACACCCACATCAACTTGAAAGTCAGTGATGGCTCATCAGAGATTTTCTTTAAAATCAAGAGATCCACACCTATGAGAAGATTGATGGAAGCTTTCTGTAAAAGACAAGGGAAACCTATGGATACATTGAGATTCTTAGTGGATGGAACTAGAGTTGGTCCTGATAATACACCAGACGATTTGGATTTGGAAGATGGTGATTTGATTGAAGCTCATAGAGAACAAGTGGGTGGTAGTTGTTAGATTAAGAGTATATTTGAAAATGTATAATTACTTAAGATAAAGAGTTGTAGATTGTAAGTAGAGAGCAATATTGAAAGGGATTAAGGGGCAAATCGCGCTGTTTATTTCAAATAAAACTTATGCTGACCCTTTGACTCACAGTGATGCGAACCAATCAGGTTTCGCCTGCTTCAAACACTACTTCAAAGGCCAGAACTAATTGTTGAAACTTCAATCCGAGGAAAAACTAAAGATTCAAAAAAAAGGCGTGTCTTGATCCAATTGTGCCAATTATAAAATGCCTTCATTTCTCCATTAAATATTTCTTATCTTTTCATTTTACATAATTATGTGTCGAGGAGAAATCTGTAGTATTTGCCATGGTAAATCATGGGTAGGATGTGGTGCCCATATTCCAAGTGTTATGGATTCTACCCCCAAATCCAATTGGTGTACTTGCGATCATGCTGATGATGCGGAAGATTTGACTTATCCCCCAAAAGCTGGAACTGGATTTGCCAAAAAGACAAGTACTTGAGACAGCAACTTTGTCGGATTAATTCCTCTTGCTTTCATTCACTGTTCATAAAATTCAGATATTTACTATGCTAGTTTCTGGGTGACATCTTGATGGAGTCCATTGTGGTGTAAACCTTTGGACTAGCTCTTATTCTATATAGCTGTAGTAATAAATATAAATCACAAGATATATTGGCTTTTTTATCAGCTCACTCTTTTCAGTTCCACGACAAACCACACTGCCTCAACTGTTACCCACGGATGTCAGAGAAAGATGGTTCACTGCCGCTCAATTCTATTCCTTTATATATAATTTAAATAGATTACTATTCTGTCGCCATATCATCAATGCGCTTCCTATCGCCGTGTTCCCCTTTAGACGTTTGATGACTGGTTTGAATAGTCGTGTGCCAATGCTCAAATTTTACCCCATACTTTCTTTAAGGCTCGAGTGACGTCTTACATATAGCTTATTCTCTTTAAAAAAATAGATCATTCTTAGTCCAAAGAGCTAGGTAGACTCCCAATAATACTCTATAAAGTCCTCCAACAGTTTTACTACGGTTCCTTTCTTCTAAATCTCCTCGTAATCTCCGCTGATGTTTGCTTTTCCTCTTCTCTTACAAGCATAGTCATTTTTTTTTTACCGCGCAAGCGTTCTCCAACCTGCACTGATTTTTTCACCACGGTTACAGACGTTGTAGATTATTGTTTAAAACTTAACGGACAAATCTTGAATAGAACTATAGAAAAGGTTTCTACTCGGAAGAATATATTAAGAGACGGTCAATTAGATACATTTCCCGAGATATATCCGACGTCATGAACTTTAACTATCCTGATTTCTTGAACCAAGGAGATGAGGTTGACCGATTCAAATTGCCACCAAATTCCAACATGCAGTTTGAATCTCCCCAACGTAAAGGGTCCAATACAATCCCAGAAGGCTCCCAGATCCAAGGTAACCCTTTTCAACCAATGAATTCTTCAACTGCTATGAATTCCTCGGGTTCTCAAGCTCAAAATTCAAAATTCAACGACATTTTATTCAATAAATTATCTTCTTTGGAACAAAATCATGTTGATTCTGATTCCGTGGATCCTATTACTGCTCCTCATAATCAGTTGTCTCCATTAACCAACGCAGAAGCTTCTCAGTTACCTTTAACATCACCATTAGTCAATCCTTTTTCCCCTCAGTTACAACCTTTTGGTAATAACTTTTATTCCAACAGATTAGATACTTTCAATTTGCCTTCAGAGTTACAAGGTGGTGTTGGAACTATCAATTCCAGGAGACCAAGTTATGCTGCGGAATCATTTACTAGGTCGATGGATCCGTTGGCTAATCTCCAGTATCAGCAGCAGCAGCAGCAGCAGCAACAACAACAACAGCAACAACAGCAGGCAAAAAATATGAATTTGGCCCATTATGCTTCAATGAATAACTATTCAATAAACCAACTTACTGACAACTTTTCAGGTTTCAATTTGAATCACAATTTTAATGACTTTCAAAGTAGAAGACCCAGTCAATTAGTTGATTTTGATGCTGGAATGAACATGAATTTGAATATGAATCATTTAAATGGGAACTATAATCCAGTTTTCCCAAGTAATCAAGTTAATGCTAACAATGTAAGCCATAATTCACCCAAGAAGGTTGAATCCAAATTTTCTAGTTCTGTTAAGTTAGAGAATGGGTTGATTTTACAAGACCAATATATTATTGCTTCGCCTGACTTAAAAAAATTGTATGAAAAGACAACAAAATACTTCCAATCCCCTGAATTAACTGGTTCAATTATAAAAGAGCTTCAAAAACTTTTAACCAATAAAAAAGTTTTAAAATTGATCACATTTATTAAAAATTTGAACAACTTAACATTCAATCATAAAGTATTATGTTTAGTTGTAAATAAAAATGGGAAATTTGATTTATTATCTTATCCAAATAATTCAAATATTAGATTACAAAAGAATGATATGGTTATTGTTGATGGAGATCGAGGTAAAGATTTAGTAATGATTTTAGAACCCTTAATAGACTTAAATTTTGCAATATTATTCAATTTTTTGAAAAAAATTGAACATTTAAAATCATTAAATATTGTTGATGATTCTGTCAATTCCAAAAAGTTTGGTGGGACGCATTCAACTGACTTAAATGCCAGTTATATCGTCAATAACCACTCTAATGAAGATAACGAATTTATTATTACTTTACCAACTAAACAAGTATTAAGATTTGCAACTCCAAGAGAAATTCATAAAATAAGTGGTAAATTTTTAGAAGAAAAGAAAGCTTTTATCACATGTTATAATAAAATTAAAGAGTTAAAACTCGAAAAAAATTTACAATTGATAAATGTGGAATATCAATCTGATTTTAAGAAATTAATATTCTATTATTTTGCAAATTTCCAAAGAATTGATTTCAGAGGATTAATCAAAGAATTATTTAAAATTTATAAAACTAGAATTTGGTTATGTGCTGTTTTACCTTATGATAATGCCTCCAGTTTAAAAGATCCCAAAAATTTACCACCTTTAAAAGATTCAATACCAAGTGAATATGAATTAAATAATGAACAAATTGTAAACTTTCTGATTAATGAGTTTGATAATTTGAACAAACCTAATTACTTTCATCTGGTTAATTTAAAGAATTTGATTGAATTGTTGATCGATCAATTAAATGGTAATTTTTATGGTTTCAGTGAATGATATTATTAGTTTATAGACTTTTGGATAGATGTTTTTAAGTTGATTTTTTTAATAGAAGTAACTGGTTACGTATTCATTAATCGTTTATATATACTATTTAATCCTTTTTATGTTTCATATCCAATATTCTATCAAAATCCTCTGCCATTATTGTAGTATCTCCTAAACTTACATTTGACCCATTATCAAGGTTATAGACAGTGTCTGATTTCAGACCATACTCAGGTTCTTGCATGCTACTCAATACATTGGTTTTAACTTCATTCATAAATGTCCATATACTGTTTGAAACAGTATGAATCATATCTTCTGGTTGTTCCTCTTCTTGAATTAATTCATCAAGATTGACTTGATCTAATTTGGCAGATTTACACTTTAATGGTGATGGTATAGAACTGGTGCTACTGCTGCTATCTTCAGAAAGTCTGGATCTATGTTTATGTAATGTAGTGTTTTGTTCTGGGTGAGGTTGTTGTTGTTGTGTTTGAGATGGATTTATAGGGGCATGATTAATCAATGATTTCTCAAATTCATTCTGTAGCATTGTGTCAAATTGTTGGATTAATGATAAAGGTTTAGACAAATTACTCCATAAACTAGATTTATCATCAAGATTTGTTGCCGATTTTTTATTTCTCCTGGAATTGGCTATAGCTTCTTCCCTAGGATTACTATTTTGGCGTCTCCGTTGAGGTTGTTCAGCCGTCTCATTGATATGAAGTTCATTATATAACAGGTTCTGAATTAGCTCCCTCAATTTATGTAGTTCTTTCTGATGATTGTTGAGTTTTTGTTGTAAACTATTTATGTTGTCTTTAATCTCTACTACACTCATTTCTTTTAATGCCAATAATCTTAGCTGCTCTTCGAGTCCAAGATTCAAGATCTCGGAGGATGGAGGTAATGGAACGTCGTATTTCAAGTCTTCAGGTCCCCGACTGTGAGAATCATAGTTGGCAGGACTTTGAATATCATGACCCATTTCTGTAACCTGTGTTAAGCTACTAACATTGCTTGAATTGGATGTGGTTCTTTGGTGGACGGAGGTTGAAGCGGTGGAATTGGTCCCTGCATTCACAGGAGATACCGCCAAGTTAAGACCAATACCTTTAGATCTAACTGAACTTGATCTAGTCAATGGTTTTCGCTGTTTTGAGAGGAGGATTGGCTTTTTCATCTGGCCAGCAGACTCTTTGGAAACACTTGACTCCGGGGTTGCCGTCACTAGTAGGTCTGGTTTCCCTGAGCCAATATAATCAGCTCTTTCAAGCTTTTCTGGAGATGGAGTGCTAACGTTATTTGACATTGTTTCATATGTGATTGGGAAATTAGTCGCGTTCTTGTAAACAGTGATAGCAGAAGTAGAAATAACACAGTGATGGGGCGAGCGCTGGTGCGGAGGGGTGACCATTTTAGCGCGAGCCTCGTTCTGCACCGGGAGCTCATAGTGGTGATCTGGCATTGAGATAATGTAATTCGCACTGATCCGTGGTTTAATATATCGCGTTATGTTACAAGACAGCAACAAGAGTATAAGTAGATGGGTCAAATGGGTGATTGTTCTCCTTGCTCTCAGGCGAGATAGGGCCATTCGGTGGGCCAGTTTCCTCAGTTTGAATCCACTCATCAAGCGAGCCATTGAACGTTTGGCTAGAAAATCTTCAGACTATGATGTGATGGTAAGCCAACTATCTAATCTTATCAGTTCTGGATTGTTGTTTCTGGCTATAGTTGATAATCCGAAAATCCCAAGTGATTACGGTGTTGTGTATGTGTTTTCTAACTACATCGGAGAGCTCAATCCTCCATCTCATAGTCAAATTTTAGTGACTCCTAAGTCCAGCAGATATTTCAAACTTAGCTACTATAAGTCCCCTAAGTTACGGTATTTATATGACAATAAGCATATGGTGCTCTTTCCTATGTTGTTTGCACAAATATTATCCAATTACTTGACTCCTACAACATACAAGTTGAACCAGCGATACTTGAGTTCTGCCATCAAGTCTCGAATCTTGAATCCAATTTGGATCAATTATAGTCTTAGCCATAGCACTATTTCATTGAATGTTTTACGATTAATGAGAAATTATATACTCCATAACCTAGCCTTTATGGGTATATATGGTGTAATGACGTTCAAAAAGCGGGTTTTGGATCATTATTATGAATTGAAACACAATGTCTATAATGCTAATAAATTGTCAACTTTCAATCAAGTGTTGCTTAACTATGTGAGTTTTATTTTTAATAAAGCCAATTCTATTACAAACTTTATTTATTTACCTAACTTACTTTCCATGTTATTGATATCCTTAACATCTTCATCTATGAAAATGATATACAAATCTCCTCACAGAAAAGTGATTTTTAAAAGCTATATTAAACTTATAGGCTTCATATCGGCATTCATTACAATGGTGGCAAACTCTAAGAACCTTATTCCTGCAATTGGTTACACACCAACAAATTATGATGAGATTGATGAAGATGATGAAACAAATATAAGAACTATTAGTGGTAGTTTCTTCAATGCTTTAAACTTATATTTAATCAAATTGATAATTCTTCAGAAATGGAGGATTTTGAAAGAAAATCATCCTATTTTCCAAGCAATTAAGTTGAAATATTGGAATAGGTTCGAAAGTTTGTTGTTCAGTATTGGAGTTTTCAAACTTATGAATCTTAATGATTTCCTAAAATTCACCAAAGGTAAAGATTATGGTATCAAAGAAAACAGTATGATCAAGTTAATTGATCGGATAATGTAATAGTCTACGAAAGTCTTTATATGTAAAGAGAGTTGTGAATAAAATTGTTATTTTTCTTTTATAATATACAATTCAAATCATAGGGAAAAATTGAACTTCTTAATAACCACTAGCACCAGGTGCTTTTTCGTTACCTTTCAATTTCTTTAATAAATCTTTGAATCTAGTTTTGTCTCTATTATCATTTGGTACTTCACCAACTTCATCAACAATTTCATTAACTCTGTCCCATAAAGTACCTCTTTTCAAGAACCCGTCTCTTTTTTCAAGAAATTCTTCTTGTTCTTTTAACAATTCTGCACTATGTTGTTCCTTTTTGGTGTTGTAATTATCATAAAAATCATCAATTGTCTGTTGAGCTTTTTCAATAATTTCTTGTTTTTTCTTTTGATTAGCGATTTCTCTTTGTTCAATCTCTAAATCACGACGTTCTTTCCATTCTTTCAAGTGCTTTGATTCACCCTCTGGTTGAGCCGAAGACGTTTCAAAAGGCTCATACTCTTCTTGAACGGGCTCGGATTCCTCCACTGCGGGTTCTTGCCCATCAACTTCTGGGAATTGTTCCTTGAAATCAGTAATTTCATCATCACTGTCTTTCAAGATTTCGCCGTCTTGCTCTGTCTGGAATTCATCTCCCAAAAGCTCCTTTTCTCTGCTTAAAAAATCGGCATCATCAATTGACTTGCTGTCGACGTTTTCGTCTGCGGAATCCAATGCTGGGAATTTATCTGCCATCGTTTGTGTATTACTGTTGATTCTATAAACAGATGTTAATTGGCAAATTTGAATGAGCGTTTTCGCACTATTTCAGGAGAATCTAATGAAATATTAAAAAAGGATCGTGTACTTACCCCAAAACCCGGTATAATCTTATGGAGGAATCAGAACTACCTACTGCCAAATATGTGCCATTAGTGGCGGTACTGAAACTCAAACATGTTACTTTATCTGCTGGCGATATGGATGTGTCAATTTTCCCGTAAATTTCCAACTGTTGGGGCTCTTTTATGTTGGTAGATAACATTTCAATTGTTCCATTCTCTAAGCCAATAGCTATAATCAAGGAATCGTTAACCAAATGATCTAAAATATCTACCGAGGTCACCACTTCATCTATCTTGAGAGATGCAGCAAGCTTAACTGGTGTTTCGTTTGAAGAAACGTTCCACAATTTGATCTGTTTATCTCTTCCAACTGTTACAAAATAATACCCAAATTGTGTTGGAACCCAACAACAGTCCCAAATAATTCTATTATGAGCTTTAGTGTTATTATCCACGAGTTTGAATTCACCAGTTTCTTCGTTAATCACCTCCCATAACAAAAATTGTCTATCACGAGATACTGATAAAAGATATTTCCCATCTGGAGAAAATGAAATGCTGGTAACCGTTAAATTATGACCTGGTAAAGTTTGTGCACATTGTTGGAAATCTTTGGAACTATTGAAGATTCTTAACATTCCATGTTTAAGAGAGTTGGATTTACAAGCTGTGGCAATTAATTTCCCATTAGGAGAAGTAGCACAACAAGTAACTTCATATCCATGGCCATATAATTTTTCAATTTCTGGAAAAAGAGTGAATCTTTGTAAATGATCTTCTAACGGTGGAGTAGTTAATCCTTCCAATATATCCTCCTTTTTATTCTCCAGTTCAACATTTTGTTCAGCATCTTCTTGTTGTTGAGAAGCCTCTCCTACTTCAAGTTGTTCATTGGCTGCTTTATTAGATAATCCCAATACTGGTAAAGATGCAGTGTCTGGTAATTCTTCCTTTGTATCTATCGAGATCCCACTTAAGTCTTTTAATGACTTACTTATAGAATGTGTCATTTCAAATACTCTCAAGATCTTTTCGTCACCTGCAGATACAAATTTTGTTGGAGAGATATTATCAAGACAGATCATATCATAACCATGAATTTGAGGCCGTGCAAATTCATGCCATGTTTCAGTATTATCATGTTTCCAAGGAGCTATCAATCTGGTGGTTTGATCCAACGATGTGGTCATGAAATACTCCCCATTCAAAGACCATACTAAATCAGTAACTTCTCTTGTTGGACCTGTCAAACTTAATTGAGATTCCCAATTCTTGGTATCTTCTCCTTGACTCTTGTACACTCTAATGGATCCGGTTCTACCATTCGTTAATATATAATGATCATCACCTCTTTTGAACCAAGTACAAGACCAGAACCCTCCTGATGCTCCCGTTGCTGTAGAAGCACCTTTAATGGATAATTCACCCAATCTGCTTATACAAACCCAAATACCAGACTCAAAATCCATTTCCCAAATCATCAATGCAGTATCAGCACTGGATGAGAGTAATTGAAGTTTTTTATTGTCTTTAGAATCGGATGATTTTGAATAACTTGGATGCCATGATAATCCAGTAACCCAATCATCATGACCCATTATCAAAGCTTCAAAACTGAAAGCACATTTGGTATCTTCAATGGCAAATTTATATTGTTTATTGCTTAATAAGATCAATTTCAGTGAATCTTCATCAGAATTATCAATTTTTTCATCAAGTCTTAATCTCCATAATCTAATATATCTGTCTTGAGAACCACTAGCCAATAAATATTCATCTTCTTTATCTTGTATAAATGCCAAGCACTTGATCCAATCCTCATGTCCAGTTAATATTGCTGATTGTGAAAAGTTGGATACTTCTGCACCTTTCAAGGTGAATGTATAGATATATAAATTGACATTAGTACCTCCTACAGTCAAGATAAACTGACCTGGTTTGATTTGTTCAATAGCCAAAGACAACGGGAAAAAGCCAGGCTTAATTTTAAACACATACAAAGGCTTCCATTGACTTTCATAGCCCCAAATTATCACCTGACCATCAGATCCTCCAGTTGCAAATATCTCATCGTTTAATACTGCAATACAAGTAACGGAACCACTGTGGTCACTTAAAGTCTGAGAATGTCTAAAGCTATCACCATGTCTTTCCCATACGTTAATCTGGAAATCTTCAGCTGCAGAAACCAAAAAATTCGAGTTTGGAATGAATCTAACGCAAGTTACTTCCTTAGTGTGATTCTTTAATGTTGCAATCACACCTTTATTGTTATTTTCCGTAGGTTTCCATATTGCCACTGTTTTCCCAGCACCATACGCCACCAAATTAGCATTGTAGTCATAATCCACCACGAAACTTTGCTTATTAGCCCCTATAAAGACAGCCTCTTGTTCGAAAGTTACCGCCATATAGCTCTGTTTAAAGGAAAAAAATTTGAGATGCCATTCCGCATTTTTTGCTAACATTAATGGTTTCAGCGTATGTTAGAAAGTGAAACATCTTTAATAAATTGGTCAATACTAACGGAAATTTAGCGTAATACTTAACCAGAGTGCAAGTCCTGAATCAATTACACAGTTTCATGATGAATTGTCAAATGAACTTCCAGAATTAAAAGGTGGCTGGGGATTTAGCTTTAAGATCTTTAGAAACAATCTATACTCCATTCCTCCTGAGCTTGCCGATACAGTGGATGTATCGCCAGAAACAAAGTTCTTACATACCCTATTACCATCATATTTGAACGATTCGTGCATTTGTTTAATCAATAAAAGGTCAAGTAGCGTGTTTTCTAATCTTGTGGATGAAGAAGTAGGAGATTTAAAATTGACGCAAGATATACAGACGATTCCTGATGACCATTTACATAAGGGGGCAACAACTGGCTTGAATGACTCCTTTGACATGCTTGTGGCGCATAAGTTACAAAGTTTATGGAATTTGAAACAGAATATTCGTGGTGATGGTGGTGAAATTTATATGTTGGAGAACGGTAATTTGACGATAAAAACTAGTAATGTGTTTCTCCATGGGATATTCAAGGGCCTCTTGATTGAAATCATTGTAGACGACCATATAGTGGAGAATTATGAATCTGAATATTTGAACCAATTGTTTGCTAAAATCATTAAGACTTATAATATCCCTACGGGGAAGATGTGCATTGAACTATTGGATGCTAGTAAACCCGATTTATATGGAGATCTATGCCTTCAATACTCTGAAATTTTAAATTTTTAGTAACAGTATGTATGAAATGTAGAATTTGCAATAATTACAAAAATTAATCTAAATGTATGGGTGACTCTTTGTAAGTTTGAAATCAATTACCTTCCACATATAGCACATCCTATTTATGTCACACAAGGTTTTATTATTTGCTTAAATAGGCCGTACTACTTCTTGTTCTTCGTTATTTTGAACCAATAGATCCCTACACCAAATAAATCGTGTATTACCAAATTGAAAAATGCGATGCCTTTTAAATCTCATCTCCAAAAATCTGTGAATGTACAAGATGGGAAAGAAAAGTAAAGGTAAAAGCACTAAGGAGCAAAGGATAATAAAGAGAAGGAACGAGGAAAAAGAACTTTCTGAATTACAGCAAAGGATAGAAGAATATGACCCTGCCACACAGGAGAGTCAGATGACACAATTCTCCGATTTGCCTATCTCTAAGAATACATTAGCAGGATTAACAGAATCAAGTTTTCTTAAGTTAACAGACATCCAAAAGAAGTCCATTCCATACGCATTGAAAGGGGAAGATATCATGGCGACCGCAAGAACCGGATCCGGTAAGACATTAGCATTTTTAATTCCAACTATTGAAGCATTGTTGAGAAATAAGATTACTGAATTCGATGGGTTGGCAGCCTTGATCCTTTCTCCTACAAGGGAATTAGCAGTTCAAATATTCGAAGTATTAACGAAGATTGGTAATCACAATCAATTTTCGGCTGGGTTAGTTACTGGGGGTAAAGATGTTAAGTATGAAAAGGAACGTGTTTCTAGAATGAATATTTTAGTTGGAACACCTGGTAGAATCTCACAACATCTAAATGAAGCAGTGGGGATGGAAACATCCAATTTGCAAGTATTGGTTTTGGATGAAGCTGATAGATGTTTAGATATGGGATTTAAATCTCAAATAGACAATATTATAGGGCACTTACCCAAGACCCGTCAAACCTTATTATATTCTGCTACTCAATCAGATAGTGTTAAAGATTTGGCTAGATTATCTTTGACCAATCCAAGAAGAATTGGAGTGTCTTCTGATTCTGAAGTTTCAGCTACCCCTGATTCGTTAGATCAATATTATGTCAAGGTTCAATTAGCTGAAAAGTTGGATATTTTATGGTCTTTTATCAAGTCTCATTTGAATAGTAAAATTTTGGTATTCTTCTCATCATCGAAGCAAGTTCAATTTGCATACGAGACGTTTCGTAAGTTACAACCTGGTATGTCATTATTGAAGTTATATGGCCGTCATAAGCAAACTTCTAGACTTGAAACCACTGTCAAATTTTCTCAAGCTCAACATGCATGTCTTTTCGCTACTGATATTGTTGCTAGAGGTCTTGATTTCCCTGCTATCGATTGGGTAATTCAAGTAGATTGTCCAGAGGACGCTGCCACGTACGTTCATAGAGTGGGAAGAGCTGCAAGATTTGGTCGTGAAGGTAAATCTTTGTTGATGTTAATGCCTTCTGAAGAAGAAGGTTTTCTTAAAAGATTAAATAATCATAAAATTGAAATCAAAATGATGAACATTAAGCTGAAGAGTAAAAAAACCATTAGACCTCAATTACAATCTTTATGTTTCAAAGATCCGGTGTTGAAGAATCTAGGACAAAGAGCTTTCATTTCCTATTATAAATCTGTATATATTCAAAAGGATAAAGATGTGTTCAAAGTTGAAGAATTACCAGCAGAAGCATTTGCAGCTTCTCTTGGATTACCTGGTGCACCTAAAATTAAAATAAAAGGAGGTTCTTCGAGTAAAGAGAAGAAAAATGAATCTAGAAAGTTAAAAATGTTGGCTAAAACTGATGATAATGGTGAAGTCAAAGAAGATAACAAGAAAGTTAAAACCAGATATGATAGGATGTTTGAAAGAAAGAATCAAACCGTGTTATCTGATCATTATTTGAATATGACTGGAAACAAGAAGTCTAAGACAGTTGAAGATAAAGAAGAAGATGAAGAAGATGACGATTTTATGGTTGTTAAACGTAAGGACCATATTTTAAATGAAGAAGAATTACCCGATTTAAGCATTCCAGTGTCTAAGAGACAAGCAAAGAAAGCACTTTCCAAGAAAGCTAGTATTTCATCCAAAGGTAATCCAACTAAGTTAATATTTGATGATGAAGGAACTGCACATCCTATTTATGAATTAGAAGATGAAGAAGATTTCAAGAAAGCTGGTGATGCTAAGGTTCAGAAGGAAGAATTTGTTAATAAAGAATCCGAATATATGAATGAAGCAGATGTACAAGATAAAGTCACTGCTAAAGAAAAGAGAGAAGAAAAGAAGAGAAGGAGAAAGGAAATGGAAAGAAGGGCTAGAGAGGAAGATTATGAGAGTGGAGATGAAGATGAAAACGTCGTTGTATCTTTAGGTGCTCCAGATCTTGAGAAAGATATGGAATACTCCGATGAAGAAGCAGAGGAACCTCAAGCTAAGAAACCTAAATGGTTTGAAACTAATGATAGAACTAATGAAAATGTTGATGAAATTGTTGAACTTGACCAACCTAATACTTTAGAGGACTTAGAAGCCTTGACCGCAAGATTAATTAATAATTAACCAGTATTATATATATGTATTGATATTATTCTATAGTCTAAACGCACATTATAACTTGACCAATTGTATTTACAGGTGTTGTGAACGAGAAATTAAAGTATTATAGGTGTAGCTATAAGTTTACCATCCACTTCTCCTACTTTACTAAAAGTTCCTTTGCAGCTACCCTGTTCTTCATTATCATTATTATCATCTACATCATGGATTTGCCCATCATCTTCAACATCTATAGCCATATCATCCTCTTGTTTGACTTTAACCTCTTGACTTTGTTCTGGTTTCTCTTGTGGTATAGTAGGAGATGCTGAAGGAGAGGATGGAGGTTTTGTAGTTTGGTCAGATAAATCCAACATCACTAACTCTTGTAAGAAATTGGAAGATACACCAGCTGTTAAATCCATGTTGATATCATTTCCAAGATTGATGGTGATCCTTCCAGATTGATGGATATTTAATGTACCTATTTCTCCGTCAGAAGACTCATAATTTGATGCAAATGGGTTGTTTGGTTTTTTTTGTTCGGGTTTATTATCATCTACTTTTTGGGTATTTTCCAGCTGCTTTTGTTCTTTTTTCTTAGGACTAATACCGCTGGTATAATTAGGTAATACTTTAGGCAATTGTAACAATACGTAATTGCTGTTATTGCTTGAAAACTTATCATTAAGCAAGCTCAATATTTGTGTATGGTCATTAGTCAATTTCTCATACTCAACTTGATTCAATAAATCCACTGGTTGTGAAATTTTAGATTCTAGATTAGCTTTGGAACTCAATACTTTTTGTAATTCTGTTTCTATAGTCTCGCTTTTAGCTGTGCCTTCTTTATCAAATGGCTCAACCTTAACAGGAGATGCATCTTTTGAGAATACTTGTACAATTTCCTCTTCATGTTCTTCCCTGACAGGTCTGACAGGGAAAAGTGCAGTCTCCGATTCAGAAAATTTATACTCTTTAGACATATCAATTTTGGTCAAGTCTTCATCTTCATCATCAGACTCAGAGGTTCCAGACTTTGGAGTTCCCTCTCTAAGTTTCAATCCCAGGATGAATTCGGGGCTTGGGGAAACTGAATTGAACACTTTTGTTTCTTTAGAAAGACCTGAAGCAGAGACAGCACCAGAAGCAAACAATCCTGACGATAACACATGAGTATTAGCATATTGATCCCGTCTACCACCTCTTCCTCTTCCAGATTTCCCTCCACGAATGGAAGGCTTGTGTTGATGCTTTTCAGTCTCTTCTTGTTTGATTTTGGCATTTTTTTCTCTTTCTTCTTTGGACTTCCTCTCTACAACCTTTGGCTTAAACTTCAATGACGGTTTAGCAGCACCAGGCTTTTTGGTGTTCAAGGATTGTAAACGATTTGACATTGTGTTGATTCGTGATTTCCAAACTTTTGTGATGAGCTTCGCATTTTTCTCTAAAAATCTTTTAGTACAGAAGGAATGGCTAGACAGAGATCAAAGGCATCCAGAACTGCATCAAAGCAGAATATTCCATCTGACGATGAGATAGATGAGTTCAATAATAACAGGGAGAAGATAATGCTCGAAAAAGCAGGTGAATATGGTAGAGATGAAGAAGAGGAAGAAGATGATGAGGAGGAGGTAATGGGGCTTGAACAGAGTGATTCTGAAGAAGAGCAAGATGAAGATGAAAGCGAAGAAATGGAAGAAGAAGACGAAGATGGAGAAGGTCAAGAAGAAGAAGAGGGTTGGGGTGGTCGTAAGGATTATTATGGAGGAGATGAGATAGAAGATGCAGAAACAGCTAGGCAAATGGCAGAAGAAGCTGTGAGGCAACAGAAGAAGAATTTGAAAGAACTTGGCATTGATGATTATTATGACGAGGATATAATGGATGATTGGGAACAGAAGGCTAAATCTTTTGATAATATGTCGACATCCAAGGTTAATTTAGTGATAAATGATGACAATACTGACCTTGAAAAATTGGATAGATCTGAGAAATTGGAGTTATTGAAGCAATCTTTTCCTGAATTTGTGCCTTTATTAAAAGAGTTAAATGAACTCAATCAGAAAATGCTGGAATTTGAAACAGTAGGTGATAATGAAGTGATTAGTATTAAGAAAACTGCATTATCTGCATATTTGGGATCCATCTCGTCATATTTTTCGTTATTCATAGACCAAGTAAAGTCTGGGGAACCTTTTAGTAGTATGAAAGAACATCCAGTTATGGAAACTATTCTTACGTCAAGACAAATCTGGAAAGAAGCAGATAAATTGGTAGCTAATGATGACAGTGATTCGGAAGTGTTTATGGATGCTGAAGAATTCCAAGACGAAGAGATCAACACACCAGCATCAGCAGCAGAAGAAGAAGAAGAAGGAGACTTATCAGGCTCTGAATCAGAGTTTTCCGAACAACAGATCGAATCTGAGTCAGAATCCGAATCTGATGATGATTTGGATATTGATATCAACAAGAAACGTCAAATTAAACGTGGAAATTCCAAACAAGTTGGAGATTATATTGAAACAGACACTTTGGATGATGTAGATGCCGAAGACAAGCAAAGACGTAAGAAATCATTGCGGTTCTACACATCCAAGATTGACCAAGCTCAAGCTAAGAATGATGAAAAATTTGCAGGAGATTTGGATCTTCCATATAAAGAAAGATTATTTGAACGGAAGCAAAGATTGATTGAAGAGGCCAGAAAGAGAGGACAATCAGATTCATTAGGAGCTGACTTGGATGATCAAGAGTTTGGTTCTGATGATGAACAACTTGCTAATGATATTAATGAAGAAGATGATAGTTATTACCAAAACTTAAAACAATCAAAACAGAATAAGAAAACCGCTAGAAAGGAAGCTCATAAAGTAGCTACCAAATTGGCTAAAGAAGGTAAATTAGCAGAAGGTAGAGAATTGATTGGTGATGATGGTAAGAGAGCTCTTAACTTCCAAATCATGAAGAATAAAGGATTGACAGCTAAAAAGAGGAAGGATGTCAGAAATTCCAGAGTTAAAAAGAGAAAGAAATATGAAGATGCCAAAAAGAAACTTAAATCTGTTAGACAAGTTTACGATGCCGATAACAGAGGTCCTTACCAAGGTGAAAAGACTGGTATTAAGAAGGGATTATCTAGATCGGTCAAATTGGGTTAAAAAAGGCATATATATTTATAAACAAAATATCTTGTATAGTAAGAATAATATTTTTAATCTCGCACATTAACAAAAACTAACAAATTGTATGACGAGCAAAGAAGAAGAGGTACAAGTGCCGAAGAAGAAGAACATCACTATAGATGACCTATATAGGCGGTCGACCCAGTATCGATTATGGTCTTTTACTAGAGAAGAACTTCAAAAGATTCGTCAAACAACCAATCAGAATGGTCAGAAATTGGCACTTGAAAAATTTCAACATACTTTGAATGAAATCAAACAGCAAAAACCGGAGGTTTTTAACAAACATGAGGCAGAATTGAATAAAGAGAGCCTTTTTGAAGTGATAACATTGGAGGAGGAGTTGAAATATCTTAATTTCTATTCGAAAAACATCATTCAAGCTGCCAATTTTTTCAAAATGCCTACTCAAGTTAAAGCAACGGCTATATCGTTTTTTAAGAAGTTCTATCTATTGAACTCAGTGATGGAGTACCACCCAAAGAATGTTCTTTACACATGCTTGTTTTTGGCTGCTAAATCAGAAAACTACTTTATATCTATCGAATCTTTCTGCAGAGCATTACAGAAAACTGAACCAAAAGATGTGCTAGATCTTGAATTCATAGTTCTACAAGCACTTAAGTTCACCTTATTGGTACACCATACTTTTAGACCTTTATATGGTTTCTTTTTAGACTTCCAACTGGTTTTATTGTATCCAGAAGCTGTATCAGATATCACAATAGATCAAATAGGTGAATTATATGATGCTTCAAAGAAATGGTTAAATGAATATGGTTTATTAAGTGATGTGCTGTTCTTGTTTACTCCTCCCCAGATAGCTTTGGCTGCCATGTATGACTGTAACAGTAAGATAACTGAGATGTATTTGAGGAAGAAGTTTCTCCAAAAAGAATCGCTAAGTACAATTAAAGAAGAGAATGAAAATGATGTAGAAGGGCAACAAGAGAAGGAGGCTACTAAAGATGAATATCATCAAATGTTGACGATAATCAAGAAATGTGTTGATCAAAGTAAAATGGTAGAGGAATCACCTAGAGAAGAAAGCACAAAAATTGATAGAAAATGTTTTTTCATTATCAATCCAGATAAATTAATCAACAAAAGAATAAAGAAATTAACTACATGATTAATGATAAAATAATATAATAAAGGATAATTATTTCTTTGTGGTAAATTTATATAATGAAATTGTATATACAACGAAAAATGGATCATCTACTGAACGCAATATCATCAATACGTAAAATAGATTTCACACATTCAGACGCCAAAGTTATAGCAGAAGTATTCACCAACGCTGGTTGTAAAATATGATCATTAAAAGTGTTGGAGGTACCTGATCTTCTAACAGATATACCGGCATATACTTCATTATTTTCATGTCTATTTTTTAAATCAGTAATAACTTCAATTGGATTTAAACCGGCATTTTCTGCCAATGTTATAGGAATAATTTCTAAAGCTTCACTAAATTCTTTATAAACGAATTGTTCCACACCACTTAATTTATTACTTTCATTCATTAAAATTCTGGAAACTTCAATTTCTGGAGCACCACCACCAGCAATCAATGCTTTTTCTTTAACCAAACATCTGATTACACATAAAGCATCATGAATAGATCTTTCAGTTTCATCCAAGATTAATTGATTAGCTCCTCTTACAATAACTGAAACTGTTGGTTTAACATTTTTGGAAGTAATTCCTGTGATCTTAACAATCTTAGATCCACTACTTTCAATTTCTTCAATTAATTCAGCAGATCCTAATTTATCTTCAGTGAAACTATCAATATCAGCAATTGGTTTACAACCAGTTGACTTAGATAAAAATTCAACTTCATCTCTTTCAATATCTTTGATGACCATAATATTCAATTTAGACAAGAAATGCAATGCCAAATCATTAATAGCATCTCTTAAAATGGATTTTTGAATTAATATAACGTTACATTTAGCTTTTTTAATCTTCTTACAAATGTTCAATAAATAAGCTCTTTCTTCTTTCAAGATCTTATCCATTTGTCTATAATCATTAACCACAATATTATTTTCCATATCAGGCTTTGGTGGACTCAACTGAAATTGAATTAACCCAATCTTAGCCTTTTCCATTCTAATTGGACCTCCTGCATTCTTAAGAACATTTTGTGTTAACACAATACCATTAATTAGTTCAGTTTCATCAATTGTTGCTCCTAATTTCTTAATTAGTCTGATGTTATTCAAATCAACATTATTCTGCTCTTCGTTTATCACTTTCAACACGGAATCCACAGCTAAAGGAGCCAAGATATTAGAATGTTGGGATACAATCTTGGATGATAAAGATGTAGAAGCAGCTTTTACTAAGGTATCTTTATCAGACAACTCGATACGATGACTCATGTCTAAGACAACCTCACAACTTCTCTTAGCAGCCCTTTGAAAACTTTCACTAATAAGAGTAGGATGAATTCCTTTGTTTAATAATCTTTCAGCTGCATTCAACAAAGCACCAGTTAAAATGGCCACGGAAGTAGTTCCATCACCGGCCTCAACGTCTTGTGCGGCACTCACATCAACCAACATTCTGGCGGCTGGATGTAAGATGGCCATGTGCTTCAAAATTGTAGCCCCATCATTGGAAATAATGATTTCACCACTTTTGGTTTTGATCATCTTATCCATACCTTTTGGACCTAAAGATGTTCTAATAGCATCGGCAACTGCTTTTGCAGCAAGGATATTACTCTTACGAACCTCTTGCGGCTTTTCCTTATCCTTGAATCTGGCATTCGATGGATTAACACCTACTTTAGCTGACATCTTAATGTTTTGCCTTCTGAAAAATTTTCTAAATAATTTCAACAAAAATCGCGGGTGCCAAATTAGCGTGCAATCTAGAAGAAATCACAAAGAAACTAAGTGAGATGACTAGGGATTATGCAGTGTTTGAGGAGGTTAAGGTGTCGAAAACAGAAGTGTTAAACTGTCTGTATTCCCGCTGGCATGGAAAATTCAAGGAAAATACCTTCGAAAGCATAGTGATTTCGCCTTTACCACAAGAGTTTCTTGAGTATTTAGCTAGTGAGAGTATCAAACTCCCTAAGGAGGATAAAGCTGTGGTTGAAAACACTAGTGACAATGAATATAGTGACTGGGAGGAAGAGGAACAGGAGGGTGATCCAGTGGAGCATTTTGTTGAATTGCATGATAAGATTAAGGAGGTGATCAAAGAGTATAAATCGGTGTGTCCCAAGTTGAATTGGAGTGCTCCTAAAGACAGTACGTGGATAATGATTAATAGAAACATGAAATGTGATAATGCCAGTGATGTTTATCTACTTCTTAACTCTTCGGATCATATAACCCATGATTTGGATCACCCATTTGAAGATACATTAGAAGATGCAATTCCTCTGTTTGATTACGAATTGGTATTAAGAAAATGGCAGGATGTAAATCCGGCTCTTGAGTTTAGAGTGTTTGTAAGAAATGGATTAGTGATTGGAAAGTCACAGAGAGATTTAAATTACTACGATTATCTTGAAAAGTTGGTCAAAGATAATAATATCAACCAGAAGATTAATGATTTTGTACATAATACGGTAGTGCCCAAGTTCCCTAACAGCAATTTTATCATTGATGTTTACATTCCCAGACCGTTCCAGAAAATCATCATAGTAGATATTAATCCATTTATAAGGGTGACGGATTCCTTATTATACACATGGAGTGAATTAATGAATGATAAGGAAGACAATATTAGGCTTATTACTAGTACTAATTTAGGAAGATTTAAAACTAAGGCATATAGTGAGAGTCAAGTGCCACTTGATGTGATCCAAGCTAGTCAGGATCCCAATTCATTGGCTGAGTTGGCTAAGGAGTGGCAAGTTAATGAGAAGGATTAGAAGTGTATATAGTATGATGTAATTAATTGGTTGTGTATAGTATAGCAAAATAGATCGGATTAATTGAAAAATAAGATACATAAAAAAGGCTAAAAGCCCGCGAACCTCCACTTAAACCTCCACTTTAAACCCCCATTTTTTTGTTCATAAATAGTAGAATTTTACCAATTGTTCAAAGATGCAAGAAACAGAATTGACAGTAGATAATGTGTTTCTTCCTTCATACAGGGGAAGATTAACTGAAGGTATCACATACAACAGAGCAAACAACACTGTTTTATGGGTGGACATTATTCTTGCAGAAGTTCATCGGGTGTTTTTGGATGATATGAACCATCAAGTACTTAAACTGGAAAAAAAAGGGGACTCAATAGGTACCATTGGATTGACTGAGGATCCAGATGTGATTATCTTGGCTCAAAAGGCAGAAATATCTAAAGGAAACTTTCTTACTGGGGAAATTACTAAGATTTTAGAGTACCCAAAAGATGCAAGAGTCAGAAGTAATGATGGGAAGATAGATCCATATGGGAACTTGATAGTAGGAACGATGAAGGACTTTACTGAACCATTACAGCCAATTGGTACGTTATATCAATTGACACCCCAATTGGAACTTAAAACATTAAGAACAGAATGTTTAATACCAAATGGATTGGGATTTACCAAGAATAAGGATTTTTATTGGACTGATTCACCAAAAAATACTATGTACAAGTTTAAATACGATCCTGAACAAGGAAAATTGACAGATGAAACGATTTTCATCAAGACAACAGATCATTACCCTGAAGAGGTTGCACCCGATGGAATGTGTATTACTGACCAAGACAACTTTTTTATTGGATTGTTTAATGAGGGTGCAGTCATCAAATTAGATGTTACAGGCCAGATAATTGGTAAATTCAAATTGCCAGCAAAAAGAGTTACCTGCTGTACAGTTGGAGGAGTCAATGGGGATGAATTGTTCATTACCACTGCCCATGCTGACCACGAAGATCTCAATGCTCCAATTGATGTTGATTTAAAAGGAGATTTAGGAGGATTTTTATTCAGGATCAAATTAAGTCAACCAGAACCAGAACCTCAATTTATTTGGGGGGTGGGAAGTAAATAAATTTCATATCTAGTTTTGCTCTAGTAAATACAAAAATCTCTGTATAAATTCTTCCACAATAGGAGTATATTCTAACCCTTCAATTCTTAAATCCATAAGTTTCAAGTTGAGCAAATAATTTTTGTCTTGTTGCACGGTGTTTGAATATTTTATTAACAATGACAAATATTTTTGTAGTGCAGGTAGGGTGAGATAATGTTTCATATGAGGATCTGCTAAAATTTTATCAAACAAAGTATGTGGTGTTTTATTTGTTGATAAGGAATCAGAATTGTTTGACACACCAACATCTACAATAGTAGAAGAGTTGTTGTTGCTCTTGTTGTTGTTGATTTCAGTGCTCGTACTGGAAGGTGGTGGTATGGGATCATTTGAATGGGTCAATTTATGTTGTTTGTAGCATTGTATTGAGCAATATCCAATTTCACATTTTGGACATTTGTACTTAGAATCGTTTGTATTACAGATTAAGCATTTCATGTTGAAGAAATTTTTTTTACAAGGCAAAATTAAAATTAATGTAAGCAGATGGAAAAGTAAAAAAAAAAAAATTTCTTTATGTAAAAAGTATAATAGCAATAAATTTCTTAAAAAGGACAGCTTGTAACAATCCACAAATAAATCAAATCGTCAGTAGGACGGAGATAATATGTATAGTAAATAATTATTCCTAAATTAGAACAAGAAGAGTTTTAGTATATTCCACTCGGTAAGAAAGGCATTGTTTGAAAAAATAAAACAATAAAAATTCGAATTAAAAAAAAAAGAAACGTCGTGTACAGGTCGTAAAAAATATGCATTTGGCTATTTACACGTAATTGTTGCAAAATGATGATTTTATTGCAGGAGGAATGCCAGTCATTATATTCATTTCGTAATTCATAGGAAGCGTAGGGACAGATTCAAGGGTAGGAATGGATTTCATGATATAATTATAATCAGTGTCTTGTTGTTGGAGTAAAGGACTATCCATTGGTGTAATTGGTGAATCTTCTGGCCTACAGTTAATGTAATCATTAAATAATTTATAGTCATTAAAATTATGCAGTTTTAAACATGACCAGAATTCATTATCAAATTGAATGAATTTGTATTCAAGATTATAATCCAATCCTGTCAATACTAAAATTTCAAGTTGATTTAAAAGCTTTAAATTGATATTAATTTTCACCATTTGGAATAATTTAATCCATGTCTTAAAAGAATAATTGGAATCTTGTAATAACTTATTCAGAAGAATTAAGGACATAATGATAATCTTATCTATTAATTTCTCATCAATTGAAATGATACTATTAGACTTCAATTTGTATAATAAATATGTCGATACTATCAAGTTATCTATATCAAGTTTGCATATCTTGATTAATTTTATAAGTTTCTTATTATTTGGTCTTAATCCAAATATACCATAAGTTATACGATTATAACTCTCATGGTATTTATCGATTATCATTAGGGAATGATGATGTACGAGTAGTAAGTATTGAGTCTCTCTTTTTTTTGTTATAAAATCTTAAAAGGAGATTTTTACCTTCTTATATTGATGTCTTAATAAAAAATTATAAAATTCCAAATTAACCTATTATTTCACATACATTTAAACAATGAATGAATTTTTACAGGTTATGCACATTAAATAAAAATCTAAAAATTTAGATAATCACAAGTTTGTGGTTAGATGCCTGCATACAAGAGTATTATTTGCACTTTTCTCATGAAAGTAATATTCCTGTAACAGATGATCGTCCTCCAATATACAGGACCCAGAAATCTTAATCTTAATATTTAGAACAATAAGGCCTACTTTCAACATCGAATTTTATGAAGTTTATAAATTGCTACATGAAATTTTATAGTTGAAATTCAAGTTTTATGCAGTGATTTCATAACAAAACAGTTATTCTTGTTGCTATTCATAACTTCATCATTTCAAGAATTGTATTATTGAATTGCATTATTGAATTGGTTATTTTTGTTGAACTGGTTATTTTTATTGAATTGGTTATTTTTGTTGAATAGGTTACTTATGGTTCGGATATTGAATTGCTTTTTGCTCCTGGTATGCTATTTTTATGAAGTGTGATTTTTTAATTAAAGGCACCAACGGTCACACGACTAAGCTGCTGCGACTTCCGTTAATGGTAAAAGACTTGATGACTAGACAATAAAACAAAACCACTGGTTCATGATATTATTGGATTAAGGCTATGTTGATTTTTATAAACTATTTGGCTGTACCATCTACTTTATTTATATTAACTCCATTGATCAAAAACTTGCATTGTTTCAATTGCTTGCTAACTTTAATTTCGCATACTTCTTAAAGTCATCATCTCGTCTGAGCATTCGGAATTATATTCAATTCAATATGATATTTAAGTTCAAAATAATTCATTACTACTTGATACCTTTGGTATGTTTAGTAGTATGGTGGGGGATGTTAATTGCTATGCTCATTTGTTATGCTGCCCAAGGTAAACCTCAATATTCTTGGAATACCGAATATCAGAATCCTCCATATATTAGTGACATTGGCGCAACTAATCTTCAACCTTTATTTATTGCTTGTGCAGGGTTTCAAGCAATCTTCTTTATAGGGACTTTGGTTATGGAGTATTTCTTAAGAAGGTATAGAAAGTTACAACCGTTTGTCTCTTCAAAGCAACCAATTTTCAGTTTATTATCGATTGGATTTAGCATTATTAGTCAATTGGGGATACTTTTTGTCTCCATATTTAAAACCACTGTGTTTGGTACAGTACACATTACCATGGTGGCAGTATTTATTGTATTTGCATTTCTCACATGTTGTTTCAACTTTCTTAATTCATTTATTTTTGGTCATTATCCTGATAGATTGAGTCCTAATCACGAAAAAGTGATTTTCAGTGAACTTAAATGGGGAAATTTATATATGGTCTCATTCTTTTTTAAATGTTTTTGGTTAGCTGGTGCAGTTGTATTTGCAGTCCTTTTCGGGTATTACATGAAAACTGATAAGCCTAGTTTATCCGCTATATTCGAATGGACTATTTCATTTTGGTACGGTCTTTTATTAGTATTTTGGTCTATGGATTTATTTCCTAGTGCTATTAAACATTATCAATTGAGACATCCTGAACAATTCCCAGAGAAAGATATGAATCATATCCACGTATCTCCTTCACAAGATTTGTCGAAAGCAGAGCAAAGATCTGTTGCAACATTTGGATCTCCTACTTATGATGAACAACAATTATAGATATCCATGTACTATACAATTTAACTATATATGAACCAAATATAAATAACTACGGTTTAATTTCTTATTTGTAGAATTTAAATCAGCTTAATCTATAAGGATTTTAAATATCAACTTGTCCTGGGAATAAGAGTCTAATAAGCTCTAATGCTGCTCCACCACAGACTAAGAATACTAAGACTCCGATCCATACTTTACTGACTGGGTATTTGACTTTTTCTGTTTCTTCTTTGTATTGTCCTGTTCTTTTTAATTGATTCTTTTTGTGGAACTTCTTGTTAGCTAATCTTTGTTGAGGTGTTTGGATGGCCTGTTTGGTTAGTTGTTGTTTAAATATTGAATATGCTTAGCAAATACTACTTACCATTATGAATAACGTGTTTGAAATTTTTCACCGCCGCGATCTGAGAATATCTGGTAACGCGAACAGTAGCCTGAGAGAATTGAGATTAATGGATGTTATTTATGGACTGGTTATTGGAAACACCCTCAGAATGTGATCTACAATATGTGTGTTCTTTGATAGGATAAATTTTGAATTCAAAAAAAATCTAGCGCCGCCCGGTTTCGATCCGGGGACATCAGGGTTATGAGCCCTGCGCGCTTCCACTGCGCCACGGCGCTTGACACCTGTGATTCTTGTTCGTAGAAAGCTGAAGTACTCGAGAGCTGGATATACCATACTCTTGATTAATATGGACCATTTTGTTAATATGGATGTTAATGCAATCATATTTGTGCCTGACTCTTCTTCTTCCATCATTTTACCATAGATCACTTACTATCTAATACAGCTTCCTTTACATTTACAGGAAATTTCTCGTGTCTCTTTTATTCGTACAATGTAAGTAAATGCCTATTTGTTTGTTGTTAATTTCGAAGTATTTGTTGTACATTATGCTTAATCTGTACCTCTAAGTAGATAGATTCTCATCACACCTAATCTTTCCGGATCTACCAGTTTGTATGGAGTTTCGCCGCATCATTACGTAACATGAAATTATTTTCTCAGCTTTAAGTCTACTTTAACATGGAACAACTGGCAGATACATCAAACAGTCAGCCGAAATCTCGAATTAGAGTATCTAAAGCTTGTAGTCGATGCAGGGTGCAGAAGATTAAATGCAGTGGTACTTATCCATGTACTTCCTGCTCAAAGCACAATAAGGAGTGTGTTTACAGTACAGTTGGAAATAATAAACAGGATAGGAAGGATCTTAATGTACCTACCATTTTTAACCTACCATCCAGAAAAGAGCTTCCTTTTATCATGCCCAGTGATGACAAAGAGTATATACGTCATTTGGAAAACAGAATTCAATACCTTGAATCTCGATTTAGTGAAAATGCTAGCAGTCTTTTTCATGATATTCGAGATGGTGAAACTGAAGATGAAAATAAGACAAAAATCCTTCATCCCACATCCAAATGGAGATATACACGTAGAGGACAGATATTGTTGATGCAAGAATTATGTAACAATGTTTATTCATCATTATCACCCGAGAACCGAGAGAAAGTTTCCCTTCCTAGACAACAATATTTTGGATGGAATTTGAGTGGGTCCCATTATTTAACTGTTGATACGCTTCCTGAATTACCATACTTTCAGCTTCCAGAGCCCAATGAAACTTATATGCTTTATTTTTTCAAAGAAATCAATCCAATCTTTGGAATAATTCATGAATCCATGTGCTTTCAACAATATGCTAGTTATCAAAATTTGATTTCTAAACAAGAAAAAGAACCTTCTTCCCAGACTTATCAAAGTCAGACTAAGCTTTATGAAGCAATGTTATATTTGATTATAGCTTTAGGTATAAGATTTACCGAATTTCAAAAGAAAAAGATGAATTTAAAAGTGTTTGAAGAAGAAGAAAAAATGTTTAAATATGCCTATAATGTAGTGAATACTTTAAGTTTTCAGTGGGAATCGTTTGAATTGGTACAATGTTGGATGCTTATTGCTTTATACTTGCGTGTGACCCATAGACAAGCATCGTTTTTCTCTGCTTTAAACCGTGGTGTATCATTAGTCAAGTCGATGGGATTAGGACAAATGGCTAGAGATCATAGAAGAAAGGGAACAGCATACGAAGAATTGAAGTGCAAAAGAGTCTTTTGGTGTGTTTTCACCATGGAAAGATTGTTTGGTCTTCAAAGTGGTAAGTATGCTCTCCTTGCTGAGTGTGATTATGATATCGATCCTCCTCCACTCGATTTTAAAGCCGCTAGTTATAGAGACTCATGGATTAGTTTACCAGCACTTGCGATGATTCATATAGCAAGACTAGCTACTTTTGTTCATACATCCAATAATGAAAAGCTTGATATTGTGAAATATCAGCAAATGAATAAAGAATTGGTTTTACTAAATGAATGGTTGAATGAAAACGGATTCAATGACAATGAAATATTTAACAACCCTAATGAGTCCATAAGTTCCTTGGTTAAATCCCAAGTGAAGTTACATTTCTGCGATGTTGTATTATGCATACATGGGAAGTTAATGTTCAACTTTATAGGAAGAAGAATTGCTACACCAGGATTGAAAATTGAGATGGTTTTGGATACATCTAAGATGATTGTTGATACCATATACAAAATCAAAAAAGCAAATCTCCTCTATGTGCCATGGCCACTCAATTTGCTCTTATTGTTCCATGCTTCGGTTAACTTCTTAATTCTTATCAATAGTGGATTATACTTGGAAATTGCTCGAGAATACTATACCAAAGCGATCGAGATTCTCACAGTATTGAAGAGCGCCAATGTTAAGTCTGAGGATAACAAAGTTATCATAAGAAAGAGATTTAAAATGGCAGAAGAATGTCTTTGGGCATTAAAGAATGCTAATAAAATCATTAGCTTGAGATTCGAACAAGATTTAACTAATCTTCGGAACTTGGGAGATGATCCTGGATCAAATGAAGTAAATGTTGCCACTTTCTCTCAGTATGGATACCTTGGAGATAAGCTAGATTCGTTCAACGAATTTCTTCGTACCGGAAAGAAGCGCAAACATGATAGTGATCTGATAGGAGCAGAACTGGCTACTGTTCCTCCGAATGCTGCAAAATCCAATACAACTACTTTAAAGGATTCAACGCCAACAGTTCCACTGGCAAACAATCAAATGGACCTTTATGGAGGCTTGTGGGATTCATTATCTCCAGGAGTTGAAGCAGTAAACGATTTCAATCCAAATGATCCAAGTTACATAAAGTTAGGTAATGATTTATTAGATCAATTACAATGGTTTGATCAATGGATGGAAAGCGCAGATGACTTAGGTGAATCACTTGGTATGGAGTCAAGTACTAATTCTGGAAACTAGCTCGGAAAAGATACTAGATGCCGTTGATTTCTACCCCAGACCCCCACGGTAATTTTTCCGGCCAGCGGTGGAATTTCCTTTTTAGGAACGGAGGCTTGTTGCCCGTTATTTTCAAAATGACTGAATGTTGGACAGGAACAAGCGGGTAATTATAGTATTTGCCAAGTATTAGTCAATATTATTACGCCATCCGATAGCTAATACTGTTAATTCTGTTACAAAATTCGTATTCACTACTAAGAAGGGTTCATGGCGAAAGACAATAGGGGTAAAAAAGAGGGGCAAATGATGTGTGCCCCCACGCAAATTTACCGGTTTCCTCCACTTGTGGAGGATCACTTCAAGCACTACCCCATACAAAGCTTGTCCATAATCACGTTATGATATATTCTCATCCGAAAACGCTCTAAATTGGTTATTTTTTATTTACATACAACATGAAATTACCCCATTTATATTCCCCAGATATCCAGTCTATCCGAGAAACTTAGATTAGCCAAGGAAACCTAAGTGGGGGACGAGGGAACAGTTAATATTAATCAAATAAAACCTGTAATATATGCAATATGAACAACCTCTATAGTTTACGTAGCACTATAATCCTACATTATACTAAAGTAAAAAAAGAACAGGACGAAACCTGCCAAAAACCAGTTTTTAATAGAGTCAATAAAGCTTAATTTTCGGATAAACTCATGACAGGTGATATTTGGTTTTGTCCAAAACGTGCGCGCACCATCAAAACTTTTCTCACCTCCTGAAAAAAAATCCCTAACGTTTATTTTTCCTTTAGACATCATCCCCCATGGAGAAACCAGCTGTTGAAACCCAAACTGACCCAGATAAAGGCGGCCTGTTGGTCCAACCTTCTATTAACGCTAAAGACCCTCCATCGAAGGAGAAGAAGACAAAATCAGATAGACCTTACAAGTGCCCTATGTGTGATAAGGCATTTCATAGATTAGAGCATCAAACAAGGCATATCAGAACTCATACAGGGGAAAAACCACATCCATGTACATTTCCAGGATGCAGCAAGAGGTTCAGTAGGTCAGATGAGTTGACAAGACATTTGCGAATCCATAGTAATCCAAGTAATAGAAAAAGAAAGAGTAAATTGAATGATTATGAAGCCCAAACCCAGCCTCATTATATGACCAATAATCAAGGAACAATCCAAGCTAACCAAACTCTCCAGCAACAGCAACAACTTCAGTCACAACAGCATGATGGTCAGGCATCTTTACAACCACAAGGAAAGACGGGAAATCAGGAACCAGTATATATTCAAAGTCCATTGGTAACCATTAAATCTGATTCTGGTATTACAAAAATAGGAGGATTATCTACAAGTCCAATACCGGTACAAAGTATCCAACTTCAAACTATTAATGGTAACCAGTATATCCCAGTCGCTGTTGATAAAGATGGACAAACCATTTACCAACCTGTTTATGTGGTACAACAGCCTACAGCCGATGCTAACCAGAGTTACCAGTTACAACAAGGAAGTGCAGTTTTCTCAATGCCAAGTTCTCCTACAATCAAATCACTGCCAAGTAACTTTCAAACTAGTCCAAATGGATTGGCCAAACTGGAAAGCAGTACTTCAATAGGGGTTTTCTCTACTGCAGATTCTAGTAATTCATTGAGTACATCTCCTGATCAGAGTGTGTATGCTGCCACTAAGAAATTACCTTCATTAACAAGCTTAAATGATTACTTTCACATGAAAAAGCAGAGCGGTTCGAATATCTCATTGAATTCTACCTCCACATTTAGTAAATCAAATTCATACAGTAATTTGAATTCATTAAATTCATTAACTAGAATGACTCCAATTAAACCAATACCAATTACTCAAAGAAATGTTTCATATCCAAATACTCCATATTCCAATAACTCAACATCATATTTCCCTCAACAAAAGTCATCCACATCTTTAAATCTCGAATTCATACCGCCAGCTAAAAAGTCTAGACCAAATTCACCAAATGGAAGCTTTACTAATTTATCTATGACTAATAGTCAAACATATCATCAACCAAACTTTATTATATCGCCAAATGAAACTCCATTACAAACACCATCTCAATCTCCTCATTTAAAACCAAGTTTACCATCAAATCAACCAGATTTGCTTAAGATTAATAACAAATTGTCTGAAGATATAACAGTGAAGAAATATAACAATAGTAGCGATTCGATTGCAAATAACGGAACGACTTTACCACCAATTAGGTCGGTGTTCCTGTTCCCAAATCAGAGTTAAGATTACTTTGGCACCATAACCAGTGTCATTTCAATGAGTTAATGATTAGAATATATATAGAATAATAAATATCCTAGAAAATCTTCCAAATAATGTGTTGCAGCCAATTACCGAGATACTATTACTAATATTTTACATATGGGCCAACATCATAAACTCAAATCTTTATGCCCTTTCAATCTATCTAAATAGGTATAACATCAACACGACATACAAGGAGTCAAGTATTAAGATTCTGCTCTTTTATGCTTGCCCTTTAATGTATAATCCTATAATACGCGGACTTGAAGTGCTAGTTATAAAGGGAGCTATAAAGCAGCTTTTAGAGGAATTACTGTTGAAACTATCACGAAAAGACAACTAACATCTATTTGGCTTTAGCCAATCTTCAAACTAATAGAAAAGGTCATTCTAGGTTTGAAAATTTCAAATATCATTCAATGGTTACAGGCAATCGTAACCAGTCAAAGTTAAACCAAAAAAGCTTGAAGGAAAAAGAAAAACAAACGATTAATAATTACCGAATCCTTTCTGCATTCCTAAAGCTCTATACTTAAAATAATACCTATAGAAATTCAAAATCCAAAAATAATATAGAAAATTACTAACCTTAATCATACTCTGGCAGTTAATCCAACTCAATTTCGTTTCACTCATCTCAAAATATCTTGTATACAAACCTTTAATATGCAAAATCGTAAATAAGCATTTACAGGTTAAGTCAATCTACATTTCTAATCATCCTGCATGTCCTCACATTTCCACTCTACAACTATTCTTCTTATTCACTTTTCTTCTTGCTCGTTATTATCCCGATTGTATGTTCTATATGCATTGTTCAGATTCAAGAATACGTGTACCGGATTTTGTTATGTTGATTGATTGTTTTAAACTAGTAATAGCTGGATATTACAATTCCCCTTTAATTTCTACTTATGTATCTAGAATCCCTCTGTGTAGCTACCTTCAAGAATTATTTTTACTCCTGTTATGGTATTAACACGTCGCTTTGCTACAGAGTGATCAACGTTCCTTCGTCTAATACCAAGGTTTTGACGATATACACGCATGTTTTCTTTTTTCCTGTATTACACTTTCCCTTTACGGTTCTGCCTGACCTTTCCATGCACGCCGCTCCGACATCGTGTCGTTAACTTGACTAATTCGGTTGAAAATCCTACATGGCTACCATTTTAAGTTATACATCCACGACATTTGACCAGGTGCTTGTTATTAAAATCATCTCACTGCTATCCCGCGGTATTCTCCCTATTTCCCGCGAAATTCTCCCTATTTCTCGCAGTATTCTCCCTGCCGTCTGGTACCACCACCTGACTAGCTTCGCCTTGCCTCTTTTTATTGCTTTTTCGTCTTTTTCTTTTTTGCGTCTCTCAGCTTGTGGGATTTTTTTTAAAGAAAAAAAAAATTTTCACTTTTGTTCAACAGTATATTTTACTTGATTCTCCTACACTTTTAGCACATTTAACTGTTTCCTTACTTAGTTCATATAATCAACGCTCAAATAATACATTTGAACGACTAATAGAACTAAAGTAGAAACCATTGTGCCTATAATAGGGAAAAAAACAAACTTCAACCCATAATACAAATCGGTTAGAGTCCTTAATTGGAAAATAACTGTTATTTGTATAGAACGAGCTTTTCACTAAGTTATCGTTAACAACTGGTTTAATATGTATCAAGCACAAAGCGGATCTTTGATGGGCCCAACACCGGGTTCCGTTCCTAGTTCTGGCAGTATGCCATACTATAGTTCATTAGGAACTTCTGGTCACAGAGGTTCTGGATATTTAAATTACAATTATGATGAACGTAATAATATTCCACCTACATCCACTCATTATTTACCACCACCATCCCAGCCTGTTCCAAATATGGTTCAACCAACTATGGTTGGACTTGTTCCACCACCTCCAATGGTTCAGAATGCTCATCTCATTCAACCTCCTCCTCAACATCCATTTACTCAGAATTATCTTATGCAAATGGCCCAGGCTCAAGCCCAATATCAGACGGCTCCTAATTATTCTCAGCAGTATCATGGCTCATCATTACAAGCACCTCAACGTCATCAACAACAACAGCAACCACAACAACAACAACAACAACAACAACAACAAGCACAAGCTCCAGTTGGTGGTATCAACTCAGTGTTGGAGTATGACTTGAAATCAATGACTACTTTTTTGAGTTGGTGTGCTTTTGGAATGTTAAAGCAAAATAGAAATCCAACATCAGAGTTTGAAAGTCTTGTTCATTCTGTTCTTTTTGCAACTAGATTACCTAAATCTACAATAGTAATTGCATTAGAATATATGAATCAAAGATTTTCAAGTAAAGAATTGGAAGAGATGCCTGAAAGTGATATTTTTATCAAATTAATTGTTTCTTTAATACTAGGAAACAAATTTAATGATGATAACACTTTTACCAATAGATCCTGGTGTGGAGCTACAGGTTTACAAATAAATATCTTGAATGATGAAGAAAAAGTATGGCTTAAAGAAATAAATTGGCAACTTAATGTTGTGAATTTTGAAAGTAACATTGTTACTTTAGAAGAATGTTGGAAAACTTGGTTGGATAAATATAACACTGAAGATGTTCAATCTAGTCCTATAAGTCATAGTATTCCTTCTTCTCCATTAACTGATTATAATTATTATTCATCTCCAATAACTTCACCAAAATATCCAGACTCCATTTGGAATAATGGCAATGTCAACTATCAACCTTTACCAACTAATCAAAATATTTGGTCTTTCACCCCAAATTTTCAATATAATCAACCCCAATATCTAAATTCGAATTTTGTGGGGTATGCCAACCCCTATTATACTTTTAATATGGCTTCTTGTTAACTTTAATTTGGTTTTAATATAATGTGTCAGAAAAAAACAAAAAAAACAAAGATTATCTTCATACTATGTCTATTTGACTTTTTCATTTTTTTTTTGTTAAGTAGTATTTATGTTTAGAAATATAGAGCAGGTCGTGATGACCATCTAAGAAGTTTTATGTATTTTACATCAACTACAACAACTACATTTTTGAGTTTGAAGTTTTGAAGAGGATCCCTAATTGACTCTCTTCTTTTCTTCATATCCATGTTTACTTAGCTTCGAACTCATCGTCATCTTCTTCGTCTTTACTAGCGCCTTCTTTATCCAACTTTTCTGCCGCTTTATTGAAGTCAATAACTTTACCTCTGGTTCTTCTTCCAGTAGTGATAATATTAGTAGTATCAATCTCAGCCAAATCATCCTCTTCTTCATCGTCAAACTTTTCTTCCTCTTCATCTTCACCATTGTCACTTTCATCCTCAGATTTCTCCTTTGGTAATTCTTCATCATACTGTCTTCTTCTTCTCTTTTTTGTCTTTTTATCTCCTTCACTAGCTCTCTTTTTGGACTCTTCTTCCCCATTGGCTCCTTCTACTTCCTTTTTAGTTTCACCGCTTTCAGATTTAACTTCACCACTATCAGTTTTTACTTCGACTGATTCGTCACTAGCTACTTTAGGAATTTCTTCTTTGGTTGGTACGTCTTTTACGTCTGTCATGTTAATGAAAATATTCTGAAAATTGTGCGCATTTTAATTTCTTCCTCATTAAAGATGGTATGTAATGAAACCTTTAAAGTGTAACTAAACATCATTTACTAACATTCTTTAGTCCAACATAACGAAGAAAACCAAGATGTCTGAGCTCATAAACTACAGACTTAAAGTTACAACGGTAGATAACCGATCATTTACAGGAACATTACTTGCATTCGATAAACATATGAATTTAGTATTATCTGAGTGTGAAGAGGCAAGAATCCCCAAAAAATCACTTTCTGAGCTTAAATCTGGTAAAACTAAACAACCTAAAGAGTTGAAAAGGAATTTGGGATTGGTCATATTGAGAGGAGACCAAGTTGTAAATGTGGTAATACAAAATGCACCATTTGTAGATCCTAAAAAGAGATTAGGATTGGATAAGACAAGAGGAGGAATTTCCAGACCTATTAAGAAGGCAACAGGGGTCAAGAAAACTTAACGACAATGAATCAAACATATATCATCTCGCTAATACATATATATATATATATCTCGTATATATCTCGTATATATCGTTTAAATACATCAAATACATTGTAGATTAAAAAATTAACAACAGTTTGAGTTATTTTTACTCTTCTTTTCTTGAGGGGCAGGAGTTAAACTAATTGTTGGACCACCAGAAGGTTTAGAGGTTTGTTGATCATCTTCTAATTGATGTTTACTTACCATTTCATAAATATTTTTCAATAATTGATGGAAAGATAAATCAACATTGTCAGAATTTAAAGCAGAAGCTTCAGTGAATAATAAACTGTTTTCAGTAGCAAAATTCTCAGCTTCATCTGTTGGTACTGCCCTAAGATGATCTAAATCACTCTTATTCCCTACCAATTCTATGACAATATTAGCATCTGCATGCTCTTTCAACTCTTTTAACCATCTACTGACGTTTTCATAACTCTCAGTCTTTGAAATATCATAAACAATCAATGCCCCTACAGCCCCTCTATAATATGCACTTGTAATAGCTCTATAACGTTCTTGTCCAGCAGTATCCCAAATTTGAGCTTTAACTCTTTTACCATCAATTTCTAAGGTTCTAGTGGCAAATTCAACTCCAATGGTGGATCTACTTTCCAAATTAAACTCATCTCTGGTGAATCGAGATAACAAGTTGGACTTCCCAACTCCAGAGTCTCCAATCAACACTATCTTATATAAGTATTCATAATCATATGAATAATCGTCTGTGTTATCTACCATGGCTAATGTATTATTTATTGTTTATATTTGTGGTATAATTGAACGCTTTGGAAACAAATGTGATTGTAGTATCAGAAAAATCAAAAGGGAAAAAAAAGGAAATCAGTCGTACGTTAACAGCGTTTAAGTAATTTTGTAAAATCTACTTCTGGGTATTCCTATAGTTTAAAAGCACGAGTTTACTAAACACTAAACTTTGCCTCAATGAATTGCTCAAACGAATCCTTTATGTTTTGGTTGTTCACTTTTTTTCCTGGTTTGATTCTCGTTGAGGTTCGGTAAACCCACTACATTTTCTTATTTTAGACTATTCTTTTAATACTACATTCTTAAAGCTATACAAAATCAGACTACTCGTTATATCTTTGCTTATCTTCTCTAGCGGCTTTCTTTTCCATTTCATCCCAATCTTCTCCTTCGCTTTCATCTTCATCAAAGCCTTCAGATCCCGAGTCAGACCCGCCCTCTGAGTAATCATCTTCATCATCTTCACTGGCTACGTCTTCATCACTTGGATCTTCATCACTTGCTTCAAATTCACTTTCTTCATCTTCTTCTTCTTCCTCACTCGATTCTCCTGTTCCAGTTAAGAAAGACCAACCTCCATCAACAAAGAATTGGTATGGATCAGCCAAGACTGTTTTCATAATACTTGGCCAATTCAAATTCATTTGACCTTCACTAATTGGAATATCAACATTGGTGAGCCAATTTTTCACATCTTCCAATAATTCCATTGGGATAGTACTTATATGAACTACTGGCTTACTGAAATCCTTAAATACAAACACCAAATCAAAATTTTTCAATCCAAATTGAACTCTTTCTAAATGGGCAATTTCTATTTCTTCCAATGTTATCACAAGATAAGGAGGATCAATTAATTGAACTAAACAATCTCTGGTTGGCATACAGAACACGGCAGATCTAAATGGTACACCTTGGAATCCTAATTCTCTAAATGGGATATCCAAATCAACTCTTCCATTGGATGAATCAGCAATTAATTGTGCAAATGCTTTAAATTCTCTATCCAATATTGCTTTTCTTCTTCTTTCCTCTTGTTCTTGTTGTAATTCATCCTCATCTCCATATCTGTACTTTCTCTTTCTTCCTCCAGTTTCATCAAAAGCCATATCACTGGCTTCTCTATAAAATTGAACATCGTATGTCTTTCTTTTACCAATCATAATTGGTGTTTTCAAGTGACAGTGAATTAATACAATTAATTCATCTTTGCAAGGTTGAAAGAATAAATGTTTGATATTGGAATACAAAATATCGATTCTTTGATCCATCTTGAAACTTGATTGATATCTAATACCATTCTCATGAATAGCCAAAACACCTCCGGCTTTTTTAGAATCTTGTTGAGGTCTAACCAAGACGTTTTCTAATTTCTTAACACGAGATCCTTTCAATTCAATCAAACTAGCTTGACTAACAACATCTTCCATTTGTTTTCTTTCTTGTTCTCTTTTAACACTATCCTTCTTTAAATCTTGAATTGCTTTATAGACATCTACCATTCTTTGACGATCACGACTTCTAAAGGTTAATGATCTCAAAAATGTATTATCAGGTGAATCTTCATATGGTAATTCAGCCTTTTTTGATACATTACCACCAGCACCTGGAGAATTAAAGTTCAATCTTAAATAGGTAAAATCTCCTTCTTCATTTTGGGATCCATTTTTAAAAGAATTGATATGGAATGGTACTGGTCTACCACAAATTGGTAATATAATCGTTTGATTCTTATAATCAACATGAATTTTTAAATCACGAACGTTATTTGGAATTTGAGATTCTCTTATATATGAATCATATTTCTTGAAAATAGGTTTATAATCAGATTCATCAGCAGCATCTGCTTTGGAAAATCTTGCTAACCCTTCTTGTAATCTTTTTTCATGGAGTTTCCTTTGTGTTTCTTGTCTAATTTGTTCATTGTTAATATTGTCTTCATTTTGAATGGTTTCATTTCTTAATTTCTTTTTAAGTATCTTGGAATTGCTTTCAATATTAGCCAAGTTTTTTTCAGTTTTAATATCTTTCTCTGATTTCAATTTTGGTTCTGTTCCATTCAATTCATCCTTGACATCTTGATCTTTAAAGTAAAAAGAAACATCTGGCTTGTTCTTCAAATGATTTGTCAAGATTTGATTACCAGCATCTGAAACAAGAATAGTATCACTTAATAATAAAGAATATGGTTTATTTGTTTCTTCATCGATTAATCCTTGGAAACCAATAGTAACAGAAAAGATCTCATTATTAGTGACTTTTCTTTGATTTTTTGGGTTTAATATGAAAGAAGAATCTCTGAATTCAATACCCATTAACCAGCCACAGTTCTTTGGAAGATTTTCAATAAATTCAGACTTGTTTTCTTTCTTAAGATACTCAATGACTTGATCATAAATTTCACTACCAGTTTTGCCTATCTTGATTATATCACTAATTAAATAATTTTGTAATTTTATTAAAAATTCGGAATTTTCATCCATTTTCTTAGTTGGGTTGATTAAAAAAGTTCTTCCAATATTGGAACAATAATTTTTATATCTAATACCAATTGAAGCTAAAATAGCACCATCACCAACCAAAGGTTTATTATTAGATTGAGCACTTGGTCTTAAATCATACTCACCACCACTTTGAATGATTGGATTATAACACCATTCAATTTGCTCAGGGTCAACTTTCCCATTCAAAATTCTTTTACCCAAATCACATTTATTAAACCATTTGGCATTATCAATCTTGGCTTCAATTTGATCACTCAATTTACTATGTGATATTTTCTTTTCTTCATCTACAATTTTCATCATTTCATTGCTGAAAATTTCCATCATTGTCATAGATGATTTACTAGCCATTTTAATTAAGTCAATTTCCTCTTCATCTTTCAGTTCCATAGAAATCGACAATATATTGGTACAATCACCGAATTTTAAATCATGTTGTTTAACCAATTCTGCCCATTCTTCTACAAATTTACCTTTGTATTTGGCTTTTTCAATATGACCTACTGATTTATCGCCACTTTCCTTCAAATTCTTAATAACAGTTTCAAATATTTCCTTATTATGATCAACATCCTTATTTCTGACCAATATCTCGACATTCGATGAATTTGGAGTTGGTTTTTTAGTTAAATGCTTGATTAACTTAGATTTATTTTCAGAAGTTACAATGTAACAGCTATTTTGAGTAATAAACAACCCAGTGTGTGGGAATTCGTATCCCAATAACCACGTCTGCAAAACAGTTGGTTTCTTGTAAGTATTTTCGTCATCTTTACCTCCCACAAGAAAAGTCAAACTGGAAAATGTTTCTGATTCTGCCGTTAAGTTCTTTTGAAGAAGACTCAACCGTTTATGGAATGCATTCCCATCAATTTCAATTTGCGTTTCAGACATCCTCAAGTCAAAAGTATGGCAAATTTGAAGAATTGAAGAAGAAAAAAAATTTCAATTTTCTGGTTGCGCGAACTACAAACGCGTATTATTTATTTTGATATAAATCATACTAATATGTTTAGACAAACCAAAAGAAGAACAGCTGGCAGGAGGAACTTTGAGAGTAAAGGGACAATATACCAGTCCTCAAAAATTAGCAGCTTATATGGCTCGCGTTTGTCGTTTTACGATATCCCTCCTTTGGAAGAAATTACTTTAGAAGAGTTTGAAAACTGGGCTATTGATAGATTAAAGGTTTTAATTGAAATTGAAAGTTGTGTTGCTAGAAGTAAGACCCAAAAGGAGATAGAACTGATTCTTAAGCCAGTTCTTAGCAAATTGATGCCTCTCTCTCCTTTAATTGCTGGAACAAACGAAGAACAGGTTGCACAAGAGAGGAAGAAAGACCATTACAGTCACTTTATCTTAAGATTAGTGTTTTGCCGTACTGAAGATTTAAGAAAGAAATTCATAAAGAATGAAATCATTTTGTTCAAGATCAGATATAATTCATTGCAAGCATCAGAAAGGAGTCAATTTGTTACTAATTATAATGATAAGTTGAATTGGAATTATATCTCAGCAGAAGAAAAAGCAGACAACTTTGAAAACTTGTTTAATGCTACTGGAAATACTATTAGAAATCAATTATTATTGGAAAATAATGCTATGAACTTAAACTCTGATCAATTCAAGGATTATGTGAGAAAAAATGAAAGTTTTATCAAGCTACCATTTGAAAAGGTTCCTAATTTGATGGGATCTAGATCTATATATCTTCATCAAGGTTATGGATTTATCCCTAGTAGCTTACAGTTGAGTTTGTTATCCATTGAATTTCAAGAAAACTTGAATAAAAACTTGCTCAAGACATTTCAATCAATTCCTAGATTGGATGAGGATGACAGATTATTACCGTTATTAAACAGTTTATCAAAGAATTTCTCTACATATCAATATGAAAATGATTTTGGATCGGAATCAGCAGGTGATATCAATGCTCAAACTGTCAATAGTAACAAGATTTTAGCACATTATCCATTATGTGCCAAACATTTACAGAAAAATTTGGTAGTAAATCATCATTTGCGTTATCAAGGGCGTCAACAATTGCAATTCTTCCTCAAAGGTATTGGTTTAAATATTGATGAAGCTCTTAAATTTTGGAGTCAGCAATTTACCACTGGAGCAGGATCGATTAGTTTGGAGAAATTCAACAAAGAATACAAATATAATATTAGACATGCGTATGGGTTAGAAGGTGCAAGAACTAAGTATAAGCCATGGGATTGTGCTACAATATTATCAAAGCCTAAACCTAACAAGCAAGAATATCATGGATGTCCATATAGAGATTTGGCAGTTGAAGCATTGGTAAGTAACTTGAATGATATGGGAATAACCTCCCAACAAGATTTGAATGAAATCATTGATGATGTGAACAAGAACAATTACACTATTGCTTGTACAAGAGTATTTGAAATCAGTCATAAACATCAGTTAAAAGGTAATGAAAACTTACATATAAGTCATCCAAATCTTTATTTTGATAGATCTAGACAACTAGAGAAAGCTCAAGAGAAAGCATAATACTTTAAGAATTAAATCAATCTAACGTCAATGTATAATAAAAATAAATAACTAAAACTTTATAACTTGATTGAACTAATCACATCTTTAAATCCCCACCAAGAAGCCCCACATCCACATAAACCAACCCAGAAAGGAGTTAAACAACCCTCGTATAAACTCCAATGAACAACTAAAGGAAGCTGGATTACTTGACTGAATAAAGATATCTTCCAATTTTTATCCCATTTAGAAATTGGAGTTCTTCTCATAAGTTCAATAATTTCAATTACGAGATATGCACCCCAGACTCTACTACACCAAATATAAGTAAACATACACCACCAATCATTATCGCCTGTACCAACCCAATTATGTTCAGTTAACCAACCGGCATTTTCAAACAATTCTAAAACTAAACAATTAAGAGCTTGTAATAAATTTATAAATCTATGATTAAAAGGAGTAGTTGAATTCAGGAAAAGCGCCTGATACTCATCAATAATCCATGGCATATACTTTATGGAGTCACCTAATCTATTGAAGATTCTAATATCAGAGATATAACTGGAAATAGCTTTTAAATGAATTGCCAATTGACTTGGTTTGTCTGAAATTATGGATCTAGTCTTCAATTTTTTAACCAATTTATTGTCGTCTAAGTTCGATCCGGTGAGTTTCTCGACCATCAGTACCAACTTAACCCTTTGGTCTTGCAAAAACTTTCTAATCTTTGCCTTATTATTCAAAATACTCGACAACAACAACGTAAAGTAGCAGACAAAGTATAATACCGAATCGATAGTGGATGCTTTAGTGAGTACTTTGCTGGTGATCTCCTGGTAGAAGTTTCGGCTTAACACAGTCTTCTTTACGAGTCCATTAAGCTTCAAGATCACACTAAGAGGAACCCCCTGCTTCGTAGGAATTGGTGCTATTCTCATACTCATGATTTCTAAACTCCTCGGATTATAATTCCTAATTTGGGGAATTGCGATCAGGAATTAGGTGCAGTTGAAAAATTGGGGGATTTATGTCAGGGTCGTGTACGAGTGCCCAAATGTTGTAATAGTATTAGATAGTTAATTCTGTCAATCTCTCGAATATTACTGGCTATTGGGTGATTTGCCATTGGTTAATGTAATAACTTGTAATATCTCTCCCAGTTGTTCTTACAATATTAAATTATAAGCATAAACTATGCATTTTACTATACATTATTATATTCACATTAGCATTATTTCTCTTGACTTGTAGAGCTGTTTTGATTGTTTGATTTGACGGCTTCTAATTCCATCTGTTCTTTATGGGCATAAGCTTCCATACCTCTTTGATCAGCAGATCCAACTATTTCCAATACCACTTCATTAATTTCTTCGATTTCATCACTAAGAGGTGGAATAAAGATGTTAAGAATAACTCCCAAGAATCCAGTGACTGCGAAACCAGTATCCATCACCAATACAATAGCATCATAAAAACCTTGTAAACTGGTGTTATCACCACTGTAAGTAAACACATTGTCAAACCATCCTTCAATCAAAATGGAACCAATACCTGGCAATAAAGCAGCAGTTAAAACAAATCTATCTCTTCTACTGAATTCAGTAGTACTAATAATCTTGATACCAGAAACAGCAACAGAACAGAATAAGAAAGATGTCATACCACCTAAAATTGCTTTTGGAATGGATGTAATGGCGGCAGCAAACTTGGAAAAGATACCCATGATAATTAAAAAGAAAGCACACCAGTAACCTGCTCTTCTATTGGCACATTTAGTAACTGAAATAACACCATTATTTTGAGCAAATGTAGAAACAGGAGTTAAAGTCATTAAACCAGAAAGAAGACCATTAAGACCATCTGCCAAAATACCCCCTTGAATTCTTGAATCATAAACTTCCCCTTCGACTTCTAATCTAGAAACATCGGAAGTAGCAGTGATATCACCAATTGCTTCCATCATTAACACAATGTAAACGGCCAAGAAAGGCAAAACAACTGGACCATAAACTTCTAATTTGAAAGTCTCAACCCAAATAAAAGTGGCAGCAGGAGCAGCAGCAATACCGTCACTGTAGAAGTAACCAGTAGCAGCACCTACAATACAACCAACTAACAAACCAACAATAACAGCACAAGATTTCATAATTGGAGAACCAAATCTTTCGGATAAAATAATAGTCAAGTAGACCACAAACCCTAAACCAACGTATCTAGCACTACCCCATTCAGCAGTAGTACCATGGTTACTTGAACACATATCATGAGCACATGCACTTCCTCCTAACCAATCAGAGAATCCAGTAGCAACTAAATGAGTACCAATTAATAAAACAACTGGACCAGTAACTAAAGGAGGAAAGATCTTTTGCAAAACTTTAGCAGGCATAAAAGATAATAAGATTTCAAGTAAAGCAGTAACAATACTAGTACCTAAAATTCTACCATAACCATCAGGACAAGCTTGTTTAACTCCATCAACAGTTTTACAGAATCCATTATCATACATCATTGGTAAAGCAGATGAAACAATAGTAATGGTTGCAAAAGAAGTACCAACAACGGATAATAAACCAGTACCAATATAGTATTTGGTTCCATATATGTGAAATCTGGTAATTTGAATACATGATAAGATACCAGTGATAATTAAGGATGCAGAAACTAAATATTGTCTTGTATCATCATCTAAATTGGCAGCAGAAGAGATGATTAATGGAGGAGTAACCACACCAGCTAACATGGCTAAAGCGTGTTGGAAACCCAATATTGCCCCCAAAAATAAAGGCATATCACTATTCAAACCAAAAAATGGTTGAGTTTTAGGAGCTTTCTTAGTGAAAGGTAATTCAGGGACAAATAAGTAACTATAATCATAATCACCCAAGAACCCTTCTTTAGTAGTCCACTTTTTAGCGACTCTTTTTAAACCAGATTTTAAACTATCGGTTGATAGCATTGTAAAGTAAGACAATTGTATAGAAACTTTTAAAAAAAGATGGAGAATTTCAAGCTAATTTATACCAATTTAGCATGCTTATCTGCAAAATGGATAAATGCGAGAGATGAAAAAAAAAAACTTTTCAGTATAACACCGAGATAAGAGCGTGTGTGACAACCATTATAATCAGGCTTAACAACAGTCAAAAGGAACAAACCCTTCTATTATACAAAAGCCTTGCTCAGCGTTATTGTTCTACGGCTGGATCAACTTCTACCTTGTTAATAAATTACATACATAATATTGTTCTACAAATGGATTCAACTTATTGCTAAAATGTACTTGACATTGACACAGCTAAGAATTTGACAATAACGTTTAGGGCAGTCCAAGAAATTAAGGGATGCAATGGGTGAATCCGTAAAGTTGTGAAAAGAAAAAGGTGACAAGATAAGTTTGATGACAGGCATTTTTTTTTCTTTGCAAACCTCAATCAAAATCCGTCTACTTCTGTATATACTTGGCTGTTATTGACTAATTTGGACTTAATGATTAAGTATTGCTAACTCACTATTGCTGTTTAACGAAAGTACAGTGGATCTGGATTCTGCTTGTCGTTACCAAATTTTGAGATCTGCAGCGCCTTATCAAGATAACATGTGATTGGACAGAGATGGCTAGTTCCGAAAGCCCTTTTTAACGGGCCATTCCGTTACCGCTATCAGATCAATATACCCTTAATACTACATTAAGTAATTAAAGGCGAGTAATATACATTAAATATCACATAAAAAAAGGGCCACTAATTGTTTTCAAGTAGAATCTTCACCTGTCTCGGCACATGTATCTTGGTAGTTACATACTGTAAATCATCAGACGTTATATCCACTTTAGGGATATTTAACAGTTTCCTCTTCTTATGCACACGATTGAATTCCTGTAATTGATCATGCTTAATTGAATATCTCCTTACTAGTTCGGTTAATTGACTATTCATACGCTAAAAGTTTAAAATATACTATTTTTTCGTTCCTACTTTTTTTGCGTCGGGAATTTCCGAGGTATTTATATTTAATTTTTATTAGTTTTACATATTAGTTGCACAGTAAAATAAGCAATATGATAAGCTTAACCCATCGTCAAGGTATTTATCCTGCCATTGGCCATCATTATTATTGAAAAATTCATAAGCTCCTTTAGCATCTATTAAACTGTAATTCATCATACATGTAGACATCCAATTATCTTGAGTTAATTGGGATTTTAATTTGTCCCATTCATAACTAACAAATTTCTTGGACCTAAAAAACAGACTTAAAGGAGTTAAAGGTATCATATGGATTCCATGTATATAACTTTCATAATTTCCAAAGTATGTGGTATGATCTACTTTATTTTCAAAATAAATTCCACTCACAATATTGGGTACAAATTTTGATGGCATGATTTTATTATTAAGATAATAGAAGTAATCATTAAAGCTTTGTTCCATAATACCTAAAAGACAATTACTTGTCTTGGACAATTGATGGTTCTCTGTAACCTCCCCATACAATTTAATGGCATAATAACTATTATAATCTTCGCTACTACTTTCTTCATCTTTGCCATCTCCACTAACATATAATCCTTTTGCCCAACTATGTCCAAAATAGAAATCAAAACTCCTAATAAATGGGAAGTTGGTATTAGATTGATCAATATTGAAGAAATCTTGAATTAATAATTCAACCCAATTTTTAGCTGATTTATAAAACTCTGTTTGTCCCAAACTTTGTTCCACTTTAATGATTAAAGCACATGCATGAATATGATAACCATAATGGAAATGATGATCATTATAATGTCCATTTCCGAAATCGTTACCTCCAGTAGCACTGCTTACAATACCCAAAAATTCAGAATCATAAAATAATGGATGTTGTTGATTATTCTTGATAAATCTTGAATATGCATTTTTGATTTTAGTTAATAACAAATCCGTCAATTGATCATCATCTAATATAAAATGAACAATGTATAAAAGATATGCAAATTTCAAAAATTTTTTACCAGCAAAGTACATTGAATCTAAATTGGTTTCGGAATCAACATTTGCATTACAATCTGCCTTAGCTTGTTGTAAAATTTTGGATTTAATTGATTGTTCAAGATTTTCTGTTTTAAACTTGAAAGAAGTACTTGGGGTAGTAACATTCATAGTTACTTTATTAGTGATACAACCTGTCAACATTCCCAATACATGAGAATTCATTGAAATAGTTGAAATTTTACCCTTTGTATTTTGATCAAAATTCGTCACCATATGAGGAGGACAAAACACCAATGAACTTGTCAAAGAAGAACCAATGGTCTTATATTCAAACAGATAACTATTATCTGATAATTTCAAATTGACATCATTAATAAAGCATCCAGCCACTTGATCATAATAATCATTAGTTCCATAGGCCACTTGAACATATAATTTATCATAACTTTTAGGGAAGATGATTTTATTAGAATCAAACTTGATTTGAACAATTTCACTGGTAAACATGGTATATTTTATATCATTTTCAAGTGTTATAATAAACTTGGAAAGCTTTGGATTTTGACAAGAAACACCTTTGACTGATTTAAACCCAACGCTAGTTCCCAATTGAGGAATTAACCCAGTATAAATTCCGGTCACAAACCCCATTCCTTGAACCAATGGTACAGATAAAGTTCCATATGTGTTTGAAAACTGGGGGTGTGCCACAAACTTGGACAACGACGGAATACTAAACTTGGGAGACTGGCTAAAGTCAGGGGAGGTCAACTGTAAATGGTTAATTCCATTAGGGTAAAAAAAGTATTTAACAGGATCGGGTCCATATACTAAATCAGAAGGTATAGGAAAATATACGTTACAAGTTTTAGAATCAAATGAAAGCTTATATGGATTTGTCCAAATAGGATTATCGTGATTTTCCAACAATAAATTAGTATAGAAATTATTAGTTTGAACAGGAATCTTGGTTGGAATATAGGAAGGTCTTGAAGTTTCACCGGCTTTAACAGGAAAGACTGACGATGGGTTCACAATGGAGAGTTCACCATTGGAAGTCATAGTTACAAAACAAGATTCGCAGCCATATGAAATTTCCCGTATAAATTTCACCGGAAAAAAGCATAACTTTAAAACAATACTAATATTGTAAGGAAAAATTTTCTGGGAAAAAAACAAAATAAAAAAAAAAATAAAAAAATACAATTCGAATTAAAAATAAAAAAACAATACATTATCATGGAAAGAGAGGTACATGATATGAACCAAAATTTGTCTGCAACATGACATTAGAAAACCAAAGCCCACACATAGCAAAGATTTAAATCATACATTTGATGCAAAGTTAAATTTAGGTAAAAGGATAATAGAAAACCTTAAAAAGGGACTAGTGATCAATACGAAGTCGACCAATACGATGATTAGATCCAAATAAAGTTTGGAATTTCACTTTCCGACAGTATAAGAAGCTAGAATAACCATCTAGGTCTCTAAAGCCGATGACATGACAATAGACAACTAAATCAAGTGTAGTAACCAAAATAAATAAAATAAAATAAAAGCACTGCCTCCACTGTTATAATTTATAAGAACTGTTTTCGTCCGCTTCTCTAACAATAAACAAGAAATAGCCGCAATAATAGTCCATACTTTACAGAACGCCTTAAAAGTCAGGTACCAATTCGCACATACGACTCGACTGACCAATAGGATGGCGATATGTTATATAAGATTGCGATCAGTGAGGCATGAAAAGGGACAAGTCGAATATGTAAAATACGAACTTCTTTAAGGTACCACTACGAACATTACTTTGGTGCAAGAGTAGTTTGCTATATAACCATTAAATGTCCGTTATTTTTATACAATTCAATAATTCCAATAGTGAAGGTCTCTTGCACTTGCTCTACTTATTAGCAATCTCTAACCTTAAATATTATCAGCAGTTATACTTTCTCCTGTAAAAGACATTTTTTTTCAATTTGGTGCATATAATTCATCTTGTCCCCGATGATTTGAAAATATTCAGTATATAATCGATGCATAGTCAACTTTAAGCATAACTATTTATTTCTTATCTCTTTATTATCTTAAAATTAACACTCGCCTAAGCTTCATCACGACAGCAACTCTTGTCGTCGTCCAACTCAATTTTTTTTTTTTTCCTCCCTACATCCCCATTGAGTTTATACAGTCCTCTGTGCCTTATTATCTACTATGTGCCCTGATTTGGTCTTTTTTTAATGCATCCAAATCCGCATTCACTCTTTTTATTTTATTTCTAGTTTTTCCATATTTAAACAACTGGTCATTTTCTAAACATTAAGTTGTAGTTTCTTATAACTTTGGATCCAATCCGACTTAACTATAGTTCCTCCATCAAGTGCCAAACTTTGTGTGTTGAGTGCTTACATTTCCAGTTTGTTCTAGAAGTTGTTTTTTTTTTAAAACTTTTTATTTTATTCCGTTGTGTTCTTTCCACCATGAATCTCGATAAATCGTTCAAAAAGGCTCTACAGTCAGCAGCAAATCCCCAACTTCTGCTATCCAATAAGAAGAAAAATACCAGAAGAAAACATAGAAACAGTCATTTGGGCTGTGGAACATGTAAAAAACGAAGAATCAAATGTGATGAGAACTTGCCTTCTTGCTTAAATTGTTTAAAAGGAAAATTACACTGTGCCTATTTAAATTTGGATCAAAATGCCAGGAATGCTTTGAGAATGGCCCAATATAACCAGAACCTACGTTCGGATAAACCAGAAATATCAGATAGAAATGGTACTACACCTGTAAATCCAATTACTGTTACAACTATTCCTCCAATTTTATCTCAACAAACTTCCACTCAAAACTCCAATACTGGTAATTCTCCTTCTAACACTTCTGATAAATCTCAGACTCCATCTCCATCTTCAAATGTAAATTCAAGCAATACAAATCCTAATTTAAATGAAAACATACCTGTCTCAACCCCCGTTCATTCTGAGAAATCACCAAATGCTACTATTGTTCAGACTCCTTATGGTCCAGTTGTTCAAGCTGTTCCTTATCATATACCTGGAATGGTCTATAATATGAATGGAGTGCCGGTCCCGGTTCAGACCGTACCCCAAATCGTTCAAGTGCCGTTACATCTTCTACAAAATGTTAATGGAGCCCCTGTTCCGTCGGTGAATTTCGGTTCTCAACAAATGGCTGTCGGTCAAGCTCAAAGTCAAGCGCAAGTACAAGCATTACAAGCTCAAGCAATTCAAATGCAACAAATACAACAAATGCAATATGTTCAACAACAAAACGTTGCTACTCAAGCATCTTCTTCGCAGTCACAACAACAAGAACAACAACATCATCATCATCAAATTATTCTGCCTCTGAGTCACACTCAACAAACAGGGACATTACAACAATCAGGGGCACCTTCACAAACCTTTGCAAATACCCAAGAAAATCTTCAACTTCCGACTATTCAAACAGTTTCGTCCAGTGACAACCTGACCCAAAGCACACCACCTCAAAGATTGGCTCCTATAGTTAACACCTCAACTACGTCGTCAACAATCCCAATTGGCCAACAAAGCAATGGAATTTCTACATTAAAAGGCATTTCAGCACCAGAAAATCATACTACAATGTCCCACTCTACATCGAATAACTCAAATAACGAATCATCTACTGAAAGAGAATTACCAAAAATAGAGTCAATTGCATTGAAAAGTGAAAGTCCCGAAGTGCCTTCAGTTAAATCAGATGAATCTAAATCAGACGAAAAAGTACCAATTTCAAAGTTACTTAGCTGATGATAAAGATAGAGTTAAAAAAATCACTGTATTATATGTAAAGTAAAAGTAAAAGTAAATAATTTCTGTTGTAATATATTTTCATGACTATTTAAGATGCTGTTGCTCTTTTTGATATTTCGTTTCAGTTTTGGAAATTCCCTTTTGGCTTTCCGAGATCTGCCTTCCATTTCAGATAATCAAAAAGAGACGTATTCCCGCTTGGACGTAATCACGTAATACTACTCGCAGTAATCGCACCACGGTTCTCGCCTTATTTGACTCGTAATTAACAGGGGCGCTATTTATGCAAGGTACGACAAATTTCAACTCAAAAAAAAAAAAAAATAATAAAAAAATAATAAAATAATAAAAAAATTAAATATTGTACGACTAACTTTCTTGGGCCGACCCGATTCATACATCAATAAAAATAAAAAAGTTAATTTTCAACAATGGTAGTTGTTCATCACGGAATTTATTTCTGGAACCGGAACACAGCTTACTCTTGACCAAAAACAGCAACTTTGATCAGAAGCTAGCTAATCTCTTAATATAACTACTTATAGATTATTTTTAGGTTGTCTTTGGAAAACAAAAGTTATGCAGTATGCATGACAAGTTCAAATTACAGTAATTAAAATCAAAAATATATTTTCAAACGAGGCATGTAAAAGTCTCGTTAATCAAGTTTTCAACAAGGCATGTATTGACAATCACCAATGTTTACAATGCCTCTAAAAAGCTAATAACCCGAAGAAATGTAAGAAAACAAAAGTAGTGAAATTTTCAACCCGAGTCTACATAACCAATATTCCAGAACAATAGGTATGTGTGATTATATAATAATACGACAAAAGCGGTAGTCAAGTTTGTAAAGATACTATTATTATTCAGACACTTATATACTTTGTTTTCGTCTTATTCATTATATATAACAAGTATTTGATTTATTTACGGATTTGTTGGTTTCTTTTTAATCTTCTTGTCATCAATCTGTTCAACCTTAACTTCATTTAATCCCTTCTCCTTCAAAAGATTCTCAATGAAATCTTTAGCTTCGTCACTTAAATCTCCTTGAACCAAAATTTCTTCCTTTTTATCAGCTGTCTTTGTTATAGAGCATCCTGTAGCAAATTTAGAACTCAACTGCTTTGATAATTTCTTCAATTCCACGTCAAAAACTTCCAATCCACTAATAGAAATGATATGTTTTCGCTTATTTCTTTCAATTCTTTTAATTATAACTTTGGATGATAATTTTTTAGCCAATTCCCTTTCTCTTTTAGCTTCTTCCTTTAATTGCTTCTTTGCTAAATCATCACTAATGGCTTTCTCTTTCTCAAGTGATAAAGTTGAGGTGGCATTAGCTAATGCTTCTTCACTATATAATTGATTGAATAACTCTTCATGATTCTCCTTTAACCATTGTTTACATCTATTGAAACTTAACCCAAACTCACAATATTCTGGTGGGAATGAACATATTCCACAGTATAATACTTCTTTTGGTTCCATATTATATTTTGTATTTTAAACTATTAAACTAAAAAACTTTTCAAGCAAAATTATCGTCGCAATGATGGAAATTTCTCACAGGTCTCATATTTTCTAAATCAATGCACTTTCTTAAGCATTTATTTAATAGAATTTTATCATCAAACTTCTCATAAATCAAACTCAAGTAGTACCATACTTCCACACAATTACTTCCAATTGGCCATGAACTAAGAATACCTTCTAAATAGTTCTTCAATCTTATGTATCCACCAGTTAAATCTTTGTCAGAAATAAATAATGATGATTCAACTGTATCATCAATAAGAAATAATTTGCATAAACCAAGTAAATTCTGTAATTCATCTTTCTTATTTAACCCAGAGTATTCTTCCAATTTTTCTAAGGATTTTTCAAATTCTTGTAATGATAAAAATTTGGTTTGCTTACTTGTTAAAAACCCTAAAGCTATGTAAGTTTTAATATTAGGTTTAAATATGTTTTCACTTTCAATGATACATAATTCACTTTCTTCATGCATTCCAATTTTAAAGTATACCATGGAAGTCCATAACCATATATCTTGAAGAATCTCTTTACCTTCGTCATCTATAGAAACCTTTTGAGTGACCGGTTTCACATCATTTTTAGTATTATTAATCTTACTGATCTTTTTAATATTATTTTTGGCATGTTGTTTTTTTGTAGTATTAACTATACCATCCTTGTTCGATTTTGGATCAATGAAACTTGGTCTATGGCTCCATTTACAATCGATAGTATCTTTTTGATTCCCGTTTTTAATCTGTTCTTCATACTTAATATCAAATAATTCATAATATAAGATGAAAATTTCCCCTAAATTTTCCATAAGGTATGATACTCCATGTATTTTCTCCCAAATGGCCATTTGGGTGAATTTTAATTGCAATATCTCTTTCTTGATATTAACAGGTATAATTGATTCATCATTTTTGCATTTGATAATGTAAATTCCTGCAATATTTAATGCATTATTAATGAATTTTTCTGCTTCTTTAGTGTTTTCAATTGATGCATTTAAAGCTAGTAAATTCCAGGTTTTGAATGACTCTGGGTATTTTTTTAAAATGAATTTGCATAATTTCAAACTAGGGTTAAGTTGATTTGAATAAGCCAAGGATAATGCATAGTTAAACAACACCGTCAAATTACCTGTGGAATTCACAATCAAACTATTCTTATAACAAAGTAGTAACTTCGCTTGATATTTGGCGCTAATATCTTGAGTAGCAGCTCTATAGCTCAATAGATAATAATATGCATATCCAATACAGTACCAACTTGAACTTAAAAGGTTTATGAACATACTTCTATCATCCAATAAGATATTGGTGTTATATTTGTTATATAAGAATGATAAGGGGTTTTTCTCTAATTTAATAAATTCTTCATCCACATCATAACTTAGTTCACAGTCCTTCTTTAATATGTCGAGGTATTTTTCAAGCTTACCACTAGTTTTAAGCAATTCTAACGACATCTTTCTATCGTCAAAATACTTGAATTTCTCCGTCTTGGGAGCAAAGAAAGGATTGAACACTGTTAAACAAATTGTATAGATATCTACTATACTTAACAAGTCTTCAATATGTCCCTTATTAATCTTTTCATCCTTATCAACATAAGTGACTAAACACTTGAAAGCATCATATGCCTCATCGTACTCTCCAAGTTCAAGCAAAACTTTAATAAATTGAATCAAAACAGGTTGACTTTGATAAGATCTCTCTGTAAGTCTGATCAAGTATTTCTTGCTTGTTTTTAAATTGATTAAGCGTTTATGCTTGTTACCTATAGTTGAATAGAAACTGCTGATAAAATCATCGATCTCATCATTATTCTCATTAGCATTAGGGAAATTTTTGTGATCATTATTCAAGTCATCTAATATTAAAGTATTCAAATACTTTGAATATTCAACCGTGAAATGTTTATCAATGATTCTATTTACATTAATATCGTTTTTGAAATTAAGTAAGAAATTGCAAAATCTTAAGAACGAATTCTTGTTATCTCTGAACTTCAAAGCCAAAACTTGGTCAAAACTTAATTGATGTTCACCATTGCTCGATATCTTTAGACTCAAGTATTTAAACAAGATTTCCAACCAATAATTGGCAGCAACTTCTGTCTTGTAGAAGGGTCTCTCTTTCAAAAATAAATATTCGATCCACAACTTATGACTATCATTAACTGGATTAACTAAACTATTACTGCTATCAAGCACACCAAGTAATACATTATATCTGCAGATCAAGTAGTTCAAGAAGTTATTCTGGTTCCTGCTCAATTTCAGGGAATTATAATGAGTGTTATTAACAGTAATTGAATTTAAAACCTCAAAGGTTAAATCATATTGAGAATTCAAGTAATACAAATGAGCCAAAATGATTGAACTATAGAGCTTCTCATGATATTCAGTATTAATGCTGCTATAATTACTGGCCACCAGCTCAGCGTATCCAATCAATTGAGTCAATTTCTCTCTGCAACTAACCTTCTCTTTCGTATGATATATGTCAACTGGTACGAGCTCGGTTCCATCAAACTCATTCTGAATTAACAACTGCAATTGATAGTCAATAAATATTAACTGCTGAAAGAAATCCTGACTATCTTGGAAGTCAAGAACATTCTTCGGAAAACATCCAAGATTCAATGTCTTCAATAAGTTTTCTGTTATTGATTCGATTAACATTGTTCACGATATTGGAAAATTTCCTCGAGATTAAAATGTGCGTGAAAACATAATAGTTTCGTGTGATTTATATATTCCCCGTTTTCTTTAACATCTTTCGAAAATTCTATATAAACTTGGTAAATCAGCGATTTGGATGATATTCTTTGAAAGTGATTTAGGAGCAGAAAAATCTGTTTTAACAAGTGGGAATACCACCTGCTCTAGAAAATTATTCAACTGTTCTCTTTCTTCAGAATTAGGCTCATCAATAATTTCTGGTATATAAAACAATGAAAGTTCTCTCATTATTCCCTGTAAACACTGTTTTTCATCATGATAGTTGATTTTTGTACCCAATCTATAAAGAAGATATGGCAATTTGTTTAAAGTTGGAACAATTGACTTTGCTATCATTGGTAAAGTACGAATGTGGTAATCGTCTCCAACTTGAATAATTTGAATGTTGAAATATTCTTCATACATATCTTTCATATCTACAATCACATTCATCACCTTATCTATGGACTTCTCTTCTTTGTTGTCTTCATTGTCTTTCACTAAATTGAGTAGTAGTTCTTTTATAGGAAATGACGTTGAGAATTCAAGTACTCCATAATTGCAAAACTCACTTAGTAGAATTTGATAGTAAAACTCATATAATAATGATGAATAATCACATAAATAAAGATTTACGTCATATTGAAAGCTGCAAAGCCGTTTTTCTTCATCAACCAATCCAACATAAGAGCTTTTCTTTAAGATATTGGTTAATTTATCATCGTGTGTTTGAGCCATTTCTTCCCTTAATTCAATAATACTGTCCAATAACACCTTTACCCGCTTTTTATTTACGTATGTAAGCTCTCCATTTATCTCATTGGTATCATCAAATACGTCAAAGTGGCTACCCTTTGTCTCTTCAGTGATATCTACAAATGTGGTTTCATCTGTTTCATTGTTATCTCCCAGATTATGACTGTGGGTATGTTCATGGCATTGATTATTGTGAGCAAACTTAGATATTAAGGTCTGGCTGTTGGATCCATGGACCGACTCTGGGGTACTTTCTTTCAGTTCTGAATACAGTTGCTCAGATTCATTTTCAAGTTCACGAGAATCAGATATTTCATCTATTTCATGTACTTCATCCACTTTCTCTACTTTTTCAAGTTGGATTACTTCCTGTTTTTGCATTATATCTTGCTCCTCTGCCTCTTGCTCCTCTACCTCTTGCTCCTCTGCCTCCTTCTCTGCTTCCTTCTCTGCCTCTTGCTCCTCTGCCTGCTCTATCTCTTGTTCTTCTTGTTCCTCTGCCTGCTCTATCTCTTGTTCCTCTTGTTCCTCTGATTCACCTTGTTCTTCTTCTGATTCTTGCTCCTCCCTTCCTCTCTCTGCCTCCACTGTGTCCTCTTCAATTGGTATCTCTTGTTTTGCTTCTTCTGTGCCTTCAGCAACAACAGAATTGTCTTCCAATTCCTCTTGCATCATTTTTTCCTCTGAAACGTTCTCCATTTGGTCTACTTCTTGTACTGCTATTATACGAGGTTTCTGACTAGGTCTCTGTGACATTATTTCTACTAGCTTTGGCTGGGTAGAATCTACTCTTACCATTTTATTCTCTTGTCTGTATTTCTTTATTTGTTGAGTCACAGAATATCCATCTTCTTCTTGTTCTCTTTTCTTTGTTAATAGCTGAGTCTTGAAACTTCTTGAAGTATCAACGCTTGTTAAAACAGCATGTACTTGTGATATAATACTTTCTATAATTTCATCTTCATTCAAGAAACGTACTTCTCGTTTTGTAGGATGAACATTTACATCCATGATTTGCGGTTTGAGCTCTAAGCTAATGTAAACGAATGGCTGATATCCCTTAGGTAAAAACGCCAGATAAAGTGATTGAATGGCTCTTCTCAAGGGATCACATGTGACTAACCTATGATTTATGAAGAACACTGTTTGCATTCTTTTCCGATAATTGAAATTACAATTAGTAACAGCACCTTTCACATTAATTAGCCCGTACTTATCATATAGAGATTCCCCATCGTTAATTTCATGTCCATCAATAGATACATTCAAAATCTCATTGGCACATTCAGCTCCATAAACTATTCTTATTCGTTCTTTTATTGGGAGGTTGGGCCTTGTCATTAAAGCATGTTGAAACTCACCGTATTTCTTTAAACTAAGCCCTACATTGCCATTATGCAAGGCATACTTCCCTACTACATCCAATATTTTATTGTACTCTTCATTTTTTGACTTTATTGATTTCAAACGACTAGGAATATTGTAAAACAAATCTTCCACTATGATTTGAGTACCATCTTTCCCAGCAATTGGCTTTGGGTCGGTGTTATTTCCCTTGAAATTGGAACCACATAACTTCCCATTCAAATAAAACGCTTTGTAAGCTAACGGTGAAGAGTTGGCTTTGCTCTTGGTTACTACCGATAATCTGGATATATGGGAAATCGAAGCTAATGCTTCTCCACGAAAGCCATAGGTAGATATTGACTCCAAATCCTCAAACTTGGACAATTTGGATGTGGCAAATCGTTCACATAGTAGTGGTAAATCATCTTTATCTATTCCATCACCATTGTCAGTGATTTGAAGTAGTTTGAGTCCTCCTTCACGTACCAAAATCTCTATCATAGTAGAATGAGCATCTATTGAATTTTCCAACATCTCTTTCAAAGCATTTGCTGGTTGGATAATAATTTCTCCTGCCGCTATCTTATTCACAACATTCTGCTCAAGTTTCCGGATCTTTCTGCTTTCATCTTCCATCTCTTCTATCTTATCTTCAGCTTAAGAAATGGAGTAGCGCGTTTTTTTAACTTGATCTTATGAGTAGACATAAAAGACAAGCCGATATAAAGGAAGAATACGACAAGTATAGGAAGCGGATCAATGAAAGCTACGACTTGGCGTATAAGGGAGCTGGTTACTCTACCTTAAATACATACTATGACGAGCTCAAGTCTCTTTACTCAACCATTAAGAAGGATACTAATTTGACGCTTCATTTTGCTGATGCACAAGCGTTAAGTGATACTGCTACATTTGCCGCCATCAACTCACAGAATATTACATTTGGGGGCTTGGATGTTTCCTTGGATAGTGATGATTTTGTACGAAAGCTTAAACATTACTTAGGAGATAAAAGTAGGAAGAATGAGACTACAACTGAAGCTGAGAATACTGATGAGGTATACTTGAATGAAGAAAAGTTCAATTCTTTTAACTGGTTGAAGCTTGGTCGATTATACTATAAGACTAGTCACAAGCCAATTCCTATGGAGTTTCTTAATGGGCCATTATATGCTGAGAAGAAGGTAATCAATAGGACAAGAGTGGTGGATGATACCAAGAATTTGACCAAAACCACTGCACAAAATATTATTGCTGAAGATTTAGATGATGATGACAACCAGAATACTGCTAGTTTGGTGAAATCAGTACTTTCTAGCTTTAGAACAAAACAACAAGGTAATAAAAGCCCTGTGAATTTTTTCAAATTCTTTATAGATCCTAATTCATTCTCCCAGTCAGTGGAAAACCTATTTTTCACGAGTTTTTTGATTAGAGATGGTAGATTGAAATTATTCCAGGATTCCAATGGTATTCCAATGGTACAAGATCTTGACCCTGAAGCAAGAGAAAGATCCATCAATGAAATCAAGACTTCTAATTCCCACCATATAGCTTCGTTCGATTACGATACTTGGCAAGGCTTAATTGACACTTATAATATAACAGAATCATATTTAGGACACCGAGAAGTTGAGGATGATGTTTGGGATTCTAAAGATGATGATGTACTTGATATGGAAGAGTCGATTGCACCATCTCAAGTGGTGGAAGAAGAGCTGGGGTCTGAAAGTGATTAAATATCTGTATAATAGTGATCAGTATTGTATATTAGTAATATATTTACAAGTTTATTTACATGTAATTTCATTAAATTCATCATCATTCACTTTAGTCCATCCATCTACTTTAAATAAATCATTCATTGGCCATTTACGTATGGGAAGAACATCAAGATCTGTTTTAACTTTCAGTTGTTCAAAAATGTCAATTGCTGCAACACCAATCATCACAGCATTGTCTGTACAGAGAGATACATCTGGAAAATGGAATTTCAATGGTTGATCTTGTTCATTTAATAGGTCTGATTTCAATTCATTCTTTAATAGAGCTCTGAAGGTTCTATTAGAAGCTACACCACCAGAAAAAACAAAATCTTGAACTCCTCTAAGCTTCCCATCACCTACCACTTTTGTTTCTTTGACTCCATGTTTCATCAACGCTACATTCACTCGATCGATAACATGTTTAAAAATATAATTTTGGATCTTGTATGAAAGGAACTGCTTAGATCTCTCATTTAATTGGTTTCCCATCATATAATGTTGAATAGAACTTAAGAATGGAGCAAAAGTGAACTGAATATTCTCTGGAATCACCGGATTGTGTGGTCCTCTTAAAGGCAATTTCAATTTAAACTCGAATTCGTTATTTCTTGATTCAGTTGATATACCATGGAATTCCTTCTTCGATTCCACTGGTATTTGATCAACGTACTTCTCCAATTCCTTACCCAATAAGTTTCCTTTGATCCCTAATTCTCTTGCACACTTATCTATAGAGTCTCCAACTGCAATATCACAGGTATCTATGAGAATTTCATGATCATCTATGGCTCTCAGTAACACTAACATAGTATGACCACCACTGGCCAATAAGCTCAAAAATGGGTATTTTGGAGGCTGAAATTCATTCCTATCTATTCCTGTTGGTGGTAGTTTTGAAACCAAAACATGACCTAGCATATGATGCACTCCTATAAAAGGCTTATTCCAACCTAAAGAAAGTCCCTTAGCCAACTGTAAAGAAACAGACAATGAACCAACCATTCCAGGTCCTCGAGTACAGCACACCAAATCAGGCGCTTTATCATTCAATTTGTTTCTCTCACAGAACTCCAGAACCATCCCACCAAGTACACTTTGGTGAAATTCATGAGCTTGAGTAGGAACAATTCCTCCATACTTCTCAGAATTAAGTGTTCTTTTCATATGATCTAAAACCACTGGGACCATAGAATCAGGTTTCTTCTCTAGTAAGGCAATACATGAATCGTCACATGATGACTCCAATGCCAAAATCTTATAAGAACGAATGTGAAGTAGATTACCAGCCAATCTCCTTCGTATCATTAATAAATATATTTCGCAGCTTTTTCATGTTTTTTTTTCTTTCATCGAAAAAAATCGTCGTTTGAAATTAAGGCCTTGGATCACAATCCTTATACTTATAGAACTAAGTACTGTGCATTTCGAAACGTTAAATTGTCTTGCTTTAGCATTGGTCCTTCTTTTCCATTACCATCCCTTTGCTCCATTTATTCAAGGAGAAATTTTAGCATTTTGGGAACATTAGACAGAATACTACACGAATACATAATCCCAAATGTCCTGGTTAACTACCACGCCGACAGTTCCCCTAGGTTTTCCACATCATCAGAATTTAACAGAAGACTTGCCATTATCAGTACAAAATATTAAATCCGATCCCGGATCCAATAATGATGAAATTTCAGAATCTCCTGTTCTCCATTGTATGTTGGCAGGAGGATTTGGAGGAATGATTGGAGATTCTTCAATGCATTCTTTAGATACTGTGAAGACCCGACAACAAGGATTTCTGGGCAATTTGAAATATAAAAGTATGATCCCTGCTTACACAACAATACTAAAAGAAGAAGGGTTTTTAAGAGGTCTTTATGGAGGTTATACTCCTGCTTTAATGGGATCATTACCTTCTACTGCTTTATTCTTTGGTGTTTATGAATTTACCAAGAGAAAGTTCATTAATGATTATAAAATCAACGAAACATTCTCATACTTTGTTGCTGGGGTTTTGGGAGATTTAGCATCTAGCATATTTTATGTTCCATCTGAAGTATTGAAAACAAGACTACAATTACAAGGAAGATATAATAATCCATATACTAAGGGAAGTGGTTATAATTATAAAGGTTTATTAGATGCCATTAAAACTATTCGCAAAACTGAAGGATTAGGTACCTTTGTATTTGGATACAAGGAAACATTATTTCGAGATCTTCCATTTAGTGCATTACAATTTGCATTTTATGAAAGGTTCAGAAAATTGGCTATAATATATCACAATAATGAAGAATTGCCCATATCCTTAGAGTTGTTAACTGGTGCCTCTGCTGGTGGATTGGCAGGTATTTTGACAACACCTTTAGATGTTATTAAGACTAGAATTCAAACCTCAACAGAATCTTCTGGTTCAAAAGTCCAAGTATCGACTTTAAAAGCATTACTGTCGATTTATAGAAATGAAGGTATACTCGGAATGTTTTCAGGTGTTGGACCAAGATTTATTTGGACTGGTATTCAAAGTTCTATCATGCTTCTTTTGTACCAAGTTTCTTTAAGACAGATAGATACAGTTTTGGGTGAGAATAAGGTTTTTGATTAATATGTAATATAGTATTTATTCTGTATATAGTGATAAGGTATATTTATGAAAAACAAAGTTTCATGTTCTCTACCTTTTATAGTAATTTAGTGTTATTTTGTATACAGCCGGTAGTTGGCTGCAAAATATAAAATATTGTAGAAAAGAGCTATAATTACTGGTTATGTTACCATTGGGTGTAAATTGTACGTTATGCAGATGAATCTAATTTCTTTACAAAATATTTCTTGATGCACTGCTTGTTTCAAAAGTATTTATCGTTTATTACAGCAAAAGAACCATAATCTGCATGATTTGCGAAAAAAACTAGCCCATGTTAGAGTTAAGACTAATGCTAAGAATGGTGTATTTCTTATACATATACATCTTAAGAATAAATAGGGGCATTATAATACTCTTGATAAAGATTAAACAAACCTCTCAAAGGTAAAATGACGAAAATCAACAAACTTTGAACATATGTACAATAATATCTGTAAAACATCAAGCAAAAACTTACAGAAAAAATCCGTGATAGTTTAGTGGCTAGAATCGCCGCTTGTCACGCGGCAGACCGGGGTTCAATTCCCCGTCATGGAGCTTTCTTTTTTTTGACATTTAATTCACTTCATTTCGATCAATCTTAACTATATACAATGTTTAAACTTGATTTAACATAATTTTGTGAACAGTAAAAAACTTTTCTTACAAGGATCTGCATAATCTCCCTAAATGGCTGTAAATGGGAAATATTCGTGTCTGCAGAAAAATTAACTGCCACATCACTTTTTGCAGCAATATGTGTATCATTTAAAGTTATTCACATTTAATGTCCTATAAACTACTCAAGAACATTATGAGAGTACTTAATGGTTCTTCCATCGTCGTAAAAGCATCTAAACGAATTACTGTCTTATAGGAAACCAAGTAAAGATATACTATCCTAACTGAAGGATTTGAAAGCGAAAAGTTAGGGAAAAAGAAGATATATTACTCGAAAATAGAATACCAAATATCTGAAAGCATTTTCAATCATCATGGATGGTGGAAAAAGTGTAAATGACCAGACAAGGAATTCACCGATAAAAGAGTCAATTCTATGAATGTAGAGGTATTATGAGTATTTTCAAGTCCTCGACTATCATCTTTGACCAGTATCCAAAAAAGAGAAAGGAAGGAGAAAACAACTTTCTAAATATGCAGCTGACGCATAAAAACCGCATATTTTCAATGTTTCCATCAAAATGTCCCCCGTAACATATCACTACCCGCTTTGAAAGTTGAAAAAGCATAAAATTTGCTTACAAAAAACGCTTATATACAGAATATATGCGACTCTCGCATATATCCTTCACATTGGTATGATTCTTTTTACAACAGAAATCCGTGATAGTTTAGTGGCTAGAATCGCCGCTTGTCACGCGGCAGACCGGGGTTCAATTCCCCGTCATGGAGCTTTTCTTTTTTTCCAAATTGAAACCCAAGTTTCTGAATCGTCTTAACTATAGAACATGTTAAAATATATTTGAAGACAACAATGCTTAATGCACAAATATATCAGTCACTGTAGATCGCATATATGCAGCCACTAATCAGGAAATCTTCGTGTCTGATCATAAGATATTTAAGATAGTAGGTTTTTGGCTGGCTAAATAATGCAAAATTGGGTAGAGAACAAATGTGTATTTCTGAATGAACTAACATGATACATGTAGTATCTTTAAATACCGTGATTTTCCTAGAATAATAAATCTTTTGAAGAAGATGTTTTGAAATGCTTTTGTCTGTACCTTTTTTTGTGCATAAAATATGACTGTTTCAAAATGTGTGAATCGCAAACGATGTATATCCTGAAACCAAAAAGTTACACATATCATGCCCTTTAAAATCTCCCAATAAATATCCATTGAATGAAGAAAAGGAACTTCAATAGTATCAGAAGACGCCCCGTCAAGCCCAGTAAAAGCTCCCAACCGATAAGCACTCTGAATATGTTCCAAAGGCTTGAGAGAGAAGGACATATAGATGTACTTAACACAGCGGCTACCACAGAAAAGTTCAAACCAAAAGTGCCACCCCCTGGAACAGTAATAGTTAGTGAAGGTCAGGGAGGGATTATCACTGTTCTGGAGGACAGAAATACACCTACAGCCTTGGAGAATCCAGCGTCTCGGTCGGAAATGGCTGCTCTAATGCCTGCAAATGAAGAGAGAAATACTACGGGGGTCATTGATGATCCAATAGTCGTTGACTCGCATCCTAATGACCTGGAATGCAACGAACTTATGGATAACAATCCTTCCTTCTCAATAGATCAATCTGAGGATTCAGATATACGTCAAACAGAACATGTACAAGCAGAACTACCTGCAGCACTGCAAAATAATGAAGAGCCACCAAGGATGGAAAGACAAGACGTTCATGGGAGCTTTAGGGCTCTGCAATCCTTAGAAATACCTCATCAAGCAGAAGTCTCAGAGCACGAACCATATGTGGAAGAAACACGGCCCATTGAACAAGGAATAGAGGATACTGTCCTTTCAGATACAGCTGTAGAGAAACAAAAGGTATTACTTGAAATAATGAAGGACTTAGATCTGGTACCTCGAGAAACAAGAGGTTTAATCATTTCTGGATTGAAAACAATTGAGTCAGTTGAGCACAAAAGTTTTGTATATCGAATGACAAGAAAATATGGTTTAGTTAAGATAAGGGACAAGTACGCAGTGATTATACCCTTCTATATTTGGATTAAAACCTTATTAAATCCCAGACTTAAAGATCTTTTGATAGAGTATTCGAATTATTTCAAAGATCCTGTCAATGATTCTGTTATTAAGCTAGTAAAGGCTAACACTCTATCAGATTGCAAGTTTGCTGTAGCTAAGTACTTGTTATATCTAAGTGAAAATAATCACACTGAGATAAATATTCACGGGACTTTGGTTGTTGCCTTTTTGTCTGAACAAAGAATAACCAGAGGCAAGCTGAAAGGTATGAATATAAAGCTGACAAGTATGGAAAATCTCCGGAACGGCTTGATTTTTTTATGCAAGCTTTGGGCTCGTCATAAATATAAAGACCACGCCAATATTGAGGAGAGAGATAGGTTGATTGAAGAAGCTCTGAAACTAGTTAATCAGACGGAATTGCGCAACTATATTAAAGTGAATGATTTGGATGAACAATACCAAAGAAAATCAGACATAACCAACTTTGATGATCTTATAAATGATTCCATCGTATACACGAGAGATGAATTGAGGCATATGATGATTAATAAATACAATCAAACATCTGAAGGAAAGGTTAGATGTATGGCTGCTTTAAATGGAATATTAGAGATGCTTTTGGGTGAGTTTCTACTTCTTAGTGGTAGCAGCAAAAGACTCTTGTCTTTCAGAGACTTATACTTGGTACAGGATGACTCTAATAAGCCGTTAGAGATGAGATTTAGAGTACTGAGAGAGAAAACAAACACATTTAGCGATAAATTTAGATATGTTTATGCCATGCGTCATAAGGACAGTCCCGAAGTCTGCATTATTTCAGCTATAGCCATGAATCTTTGGTTCAAGTTTGATTTCGATGATGGCCCTTTAAGTGGAATCCAGAGACCTGACTTCAAAACACCTGAGAAGTACTTCACTTTGAAACTACAATCAACCGCTTATTCTCAATGTTACAAACCAATTAGTCCTGCTCATGAAATTTCATTGGTAAGTGAATGCTTGAGGGAAATCGGTAAAGAATCAAGAGCCAAGGCTCATTTGAGCCGTCGTAACTCAGCCAGACAACAGATACGTCTAGGAGTAGACAGTGACCATGTTGATCTTCAAGCAGGCTGGGTCAATAGTACTTTTGGACAAAGATACTCGGATGGAAGAGCCAAGGAATTTATTGAAGCAGTAGCAGGATTTGAAGTTGACCATAAAGAATTCATCTATGTACAGCGAGAAAGCATACTTCCTCCGGAGGACCTACAGAAACAAATATTTCCTTGGCTAGAAGAGACAGAAAAGGAATGGAAGAAATACTATCTTTATGAAGGAAACCCCGAGGATGATAAATTTGGGCCTGAATTTTTCAGAATGCTTTATGTGTTCAGAAGTGTAATCCTACAGGATCTTGTGTTCTTACAGCAAAAGGCCCCAGAAAGTATTTTTGCTAAACATAAAATAACGAAAGATCCTATGTTTTTAACCTTTAAAAGGAAGATGGTGGAATCAGATCTAACTGGAACTTTTATCAACAAGTTTAGTAGGCCTCAGGACTTGAGAGACGCTATAAGTTCAAGGGTTATAGAGCATATTGATGATACCAAGAGGCTTATTTCTATATCCCATGCAATTAATAGTGAGAGTAATAATGAGTTGAAAAATATGCTTAAACACTCTCAAGAGCAAGAGAAGATGTTATTGGCTCACATACAGGCGCAAGGCACTAACATAAAGGCGCAAGACATTCACATACAGGCTCTAGACACTCAATTGCAAAAATTAACGGCTCACGTACAGAAGTTTAGTAAACGGTCACAGAAATCAGACTTAAAAATCATGAAGATGATCAGACATATAGCCTTAGTGCAAAATGAAGATACCAGTGCTCCTGCTGTAACAGATCCAGTTAATCACAACCAGCCTCATCCTATGCCTGTAGATGGTAACTTCATTGCCATGCCTAGTGGTAATCTGCATGGACTTCACCCACATCGAGACAGACCACTTCCACTTCCACATGTATCTCACCCATATCTAGACGGACCGCCTCCACTTCCACATGGACCACCTCCCGATGGACTTCCTACTTTTCAATATGGACCTCCACTTCCACATGGACCTTCTCCCCATGAACTTCCTACTCTACAATATGGACCTCCTCGATTTCTTTCACCTCCTCCACTTCCACAAGGACCTAAGCAGTCACTACCTTTGAGATCAAAAGCTAGACTACCGATACCGATATTTAGCTCAAGTGAAGAAGAAGAGGAGGAGGAGGAAGACGAGGAGGATGAGGAGGAGGAAAAAGAAGAAAGGCATCCTCCTCAAATTGAAAGTAATAGCAACGAAAACCCAAAGAAGAGGAAGAGGAAAGGAGGGAAGAACTACATATGCAGAACACCACCCCCATCACCACCTCCAGAGTTATGTAATATGAGAAATGACGCTATGTCAGTACCAAATCTAGTGAAACAATGGTATTGCAATACTGACAAATATTGCCCCATCAAGAGAAGGGAGATGATATATCGTACTGGCTGGAGAAGGGATCCAAATGTACAAAATATATTCTTCTCTAGAAAGGGAATTATCAATTATATTGAGTGTGTAACTAATACCCTTGGTGAGGAATCTAAGTATAGTTATCGACTACCTAAAAATTCAGTTTTGGTTAGTACAACATTAAACCAATTGTCTAACTTACTTGAATATTATCGAATGAATCGAGTTGGTCTCTCAATAACGCGATTAGCAAGGCATTGTAATGCAAACCCTGAGGAAGTTACCAAAGTATTGGAAGAAATAATTAAATATCCTGACCTTAAAGAAAGGTTACAATTTGCAGGATATAACTATGACCCATTATCTGATTGGGAAATAAAAATGACGGAACAGCTGGTTAATAATCAGCAACAAAGAGGGTAAGTGATTAATGTTCATGTTTAATATTCCATTAATTTTAGTACCAAATTGAATCAAATTGAGTTTAGATATAATGATATTATTACTATTATATATATACTACCAAAAATTGGTATATTTCGGTTGCGGCCATATCTAGCAGAAAGCACCGTTTCCCGTCCGATCAACTGTAGTTAAGCTGCTAAGAGCGAGACCGAGTAGTGTAGTGGGAGACCATACGCGAAACTCTCGTGCTGCAATCTTTTTTTTGCCAATCTTCTACATTTTCTCTTACTTCTTTGTCAAGAATCTTTGAACTATAATTCTACTAATCGGCACCAGTGAAGGTGAAAAGTAACTGCTGTTGGTTTCTAGTATGGAACATTAAAATTACAACTAACTAGTAATTTATTAGCGAGTATCAAAGAAGTCGTCACATACATTTACCTAAAAACCAATCAAACAATTTTTTTCACCAAGCCCACTAGATTTAGGAGATCAAATACTACAACAATGAACATGTTTATATAATACGAAAATATCCACGTCTATTTGCGAGATGTTAGACACGATACTCATGTAATATCTCAAGACTTACCACGACTACTGCCGCATTACAAAAATATTTCATTCTATTAGTTAGGAAGTATTAATGGTTCTTTAAGATCTTAAACATATTTGCACTATGAATCAACATCACAAGCGCCAGTGGTTTAGTGGTAAAATCCAACGTTGCCATCGTTGGGCCCCCGGTTCGATTCCGGGCTGGCGCATTTCTTTTTTAACTTTCCACATACTTAACTGTGTTCCTCTCATGAGCACTAATTAAGATTTTTGAAACTTTACCCTTGTTGCAGGTTTTTTTTTTTTGGAACAAGTGATGCGCACTCGATTTTCTATTCTCTCCAAAGATGAGTAGTAACCAAGAGCAAGATCTAGTATTCTCTAGAGATAATAGTATCATCAGTGATGCAGTTTTGGAATCAGGGAACTCATACTTATCTACTATTGCATACATAGAAGGAACGCAGCCAACTTGGCTTGTTAATTCCCTCATAGAGAACGGGCTCTGTGGAACTGGTTCATTGGTTAATAAAGACTTAAAGGCTTCAAGGACTAGAGCAGCTGAAGTTGTATGCATATCATTCTCCAACAACTTGGAGTTCTTCTCAAAAGGATGTAAGAAAAATGGACTTGATTTGACCAGAGAACGGAATTTTAAGTTTATTGATTGTTTCACTGATTTATTCACAAAACTCATTACCAATCCAGGAAACAGTACAACCGAGGTGAAAACCTTGTTTGAAAACATATATGCCCAGATAAAAAAGTCATCCAATACTAAAAGAATAATATTCATTGAAAATCCTGAATTTTTATTAGCAGCAACAAGCATTTCCAGTATTGAACTTTCTAATCACTTGGTGAAACTCAATAGATTATGTTCGTTGATGTTTGTAATTTCATGTCATACATTCCCTCAAATAGTTGACACTACTGTTAATGATCCACACGATCCAGTGTTTAAAACTTCCGATTTCTTGACTAAATTACATCAAAGAACTCATTTGAACATTTATGTGGAACCTTTGACCACCGGAAGAGCTAAAGATATAACAGGAATTATAACAATATCTAAAGGGAGTATTCCATTTGAGCCAAAAATTATTATAGATGAAAAGAGTTACACATATAATTTGACAAAGGAGTCCAACATTAAACTTTATTTCAGATAATTAAAAACCATTCCTTGTGTATATTAATTATGCCCTTTTTCTATGTATATTATATAAATCATCTAATGCAAATTCTATTGAACATCTTGCCCATAACAATGGAAATAATGGCCACACTGATCTTTCTCCAACAAGAACCCAATATGGTATGTTTTCCATAGTTTTATGAACATCAAAAACTCTTCCGAGATCTTTAACCAAGTATTTCAATTCCGGAACAATAGTTATTTCTCTTATACCTGCAAGAGACTGTGAATTAGAAGGTTTTTCATCGATAAAGCATCTCTTTAATGCCTCTGGTAGAAGCCCCATTTTATTCATCACTTCCAATCTATGTTGGATTTCCATACCCAAAATGTTCTTAAAGTGCTTCGAGAAAGTGAAACTAAAACTTGGTGTTAGTGCTTCATCTACGCTGCCTTTTAAAGATAATTCATTTTCATCAAGACCCTCAACTCCTTCAATGATTTTTATTCTGTTTCTATTTTTTTTATAATATTTGGTATGACCATATTGGTTATGGTGTTTTAAATCGTTAGAAATTAAAGGTGCAAGATATGGCCTTGCAAGACTTGTAATGAAATGATTCACATTAAATAATTCTGTTAATCTAGTATAAGCAGATTTAGCCTTTAAGTTGAATTTTGAATCAGATGAACTTTCCTTGTCAGAATTATTCTTTGAGCTTGAGGAGAAGTAATGCTGGGAATAACTCACATCCTGTGGTTTTAAAAATTTTACATCTAATCCAGGTGATTGAGGTACAATATTATTGTTGAAGTCTTTCACATAAAGTTGTACATCATCGGATAATACACCAGTACCAATAGATGCATAAATAGCTGTCCAAATTATCACATTGGGTGAAGTTATATAATTCAATAATGAAGGAATAGATTGATCAGTGGGATGAACTGCTATATTCAACACCTTCTCCGTTTTCAAATAAGCTTCTTCGAATGTCAAATCTCCAATTGTGTCACGGACAAACTTCAAGAATAATAAAATATCTTGAGAGTACCCTTTTTTCACCACATTTTCCAAAACACTTCCATAACGTTCATCGACATCATGATTTAATCTATCCACATTCCCCATTACATCAGCTATTGAAACCAAGATGGGTATTAGTTCTTCGTCAGTTAAACAACATACTAAAGACGCCACAGCAGCACCAATTGCACTCCCACCAAAAATCCTTGGAAGTAAACCCTTAAAATATAAAGCCTTAACCACACCTAAATGGCACAACCCAAATAATGAACCACCTTGAAGAATCAATGCAGTACTACCAAAAGATTGTCTAGCATCATGGAAGAAATCCAAAGTTAATTGTCTACTATTCATGATATACTGGGCATCATCAGTAGTACTTTTTGAGCTCACAGATTCATTCAAAAAATTTAAACAATTGAGTACTTCACCGATATATTCTTCAATTTTAAATTTAGTTCCCATATAAGATTTAACATATAACTTCTTTTGAGCTATTCCACCAAAATTTCGAATAAGTGCCCCACGTAAGAGTGACATAATTAATTGGGAATCAGCATTAAATCTAGCTTTCTGTAAAAGTTTAGTTCTCTCATCTATTAAAATGTAATCATAGTGCTTAGATATGAAATTTTGCCTCCACAAATCTAAGTTGGTAAGTTTATCTATCTGCATCACATTCTTCTTCCACTCATTATAAGTTTTAACATTTTTTAGATGATTCAAATGCTCTTTCAAAGGGTCTTTACTATAATATACTTGGTACACCTTTTTAACCCAGAAAAAAAACACATCTATAAGGAATTCCACCAAAACCCAAATAAATGATGGAGTATGATTGAATAAAACTGTCATCACCTTTAACAGGTACTTTTTCATCCTTTTTGTTAATTTCATTACTATATTTTATTATTCATTAATCGTTATCAGTTTCTCAAAAATGACATATCTAATAATGCACATGCAATTTTAACTGCGACAAAATATCCATATATATTTTTATCTTCAAAAGCTTACATAAGAAATATACTGGCAACTAAGTTGATCTCATCAATTTTCTACTACGATTGAAGAATTTCTTACCTAAACTAGAGGCATGCATACCACTAGTTTCCACTTTATCTCTGACACTTGAAACTCTACTCCTTATTGAAGTGTGTCTTCTAAGATCACTGTGAGCCGCATTTTGGTATGCTTGAGATGCAATTCTACCAATATGAATATTTGATGAATTGTCTGATCTAGTTAAGGTTTCATTGAGCCATGTTTGTAATCCAGTATCGTAGTTATATTCTTTGTTTTGAGCTTCTTTTAACAACTTGATTCTATCGACTGGCTGGGATGTTTTCATTATAGTGCTCCAATTGAAAACTGGGTATGCATTTGGAGGAAACTTCTTTGATGAGAATGTAGCAGCTGATGATGAATTGCTAATAGTTCTAGTGTGTGAATTGTTGATTTTATCTCCTTGATTGGAAATCAGAATGCTTGGTGCAATAGATGACGAACCTATAGTTGCTGATGACTCTGTTTGGGAAACACTCCTGGAACCTTCGTTATCTTCAACTGGGGCCAATAAGCTGGTGTATTTTTGTTTGGTACCATTATTTTTAGGCTTTGGGAGTGTTTCCAGTGAACTTAATTGTTCTTGGAATTTATGATTATACTCTTTTTCATCCAATATCGAATCACTAGTAGTACCAATCTTAGATATGCCAAGCCCCTGACTGATGTCACTACTATTATTGTTATCACTACTAAAAGTATCATCATTGTCTTCTTCCAATCCATCTTCATGAATACTGGGCAATGGTACATCAACTGTTTCAGGAATAGAATTCGTACTTATAAAAGACATGTTATCTGATGTAGATCTATGTTTGGTAAATTTTTGATAACCAGAATTTGACTCATTTTCTAAATTCAAATTAAAACTGGAATCATTATCATTGTCATTGATAAACTTGTCTCGGAAGTTGTTAGTATTAGGTTTCCAAGCTCCCATTGAAAAAGTGTTAGTACTCATAGTTGAATCTCTTCTACTTAATTCTTTATCAACACCTGGTAGGCTTGGAGGTTCAAAGTCATTTCTAGGGTCAAATGAAAGCTTTCCTGTGGATAAAGACCCTGTTGATGCAACCGGGTGTAATTCATTCTCAATAGGTGAAGGAGCCGACAAAGTTTGTACCTCTGAAGATGGTTCATTCACACCAGTAGTCGAATTATCATCAATTTCTTCGGATCTTTCAACGTCTTCATTCTCCTGTTCGGTTTGGTGAGGGAGACTTTCATTCAGTTTTATTATTGTATTCAAACTGCTACCTCTATCATCACTCATATAAGCATCAACAGCATCACCAAATGTACTATAGCTTGGAGAATCAACAGCAGGTGAAACTCTTTTAGATCCTTCGCCAGGTTTTGCAATTTCAATAACAGATGGCAAAGTCTTTTTTGAAGATCCATTGAATTCTTGCTCATCACTGTCTAGTGTCTCAGACCCTGGAGGTTTTCTGATAGAAGATTTTCTACTTGAATCTGACATTGCCGCTTCTGATTGTGGCGGTTTCCTGATGGAAGGTTTATGTCCACTCAATTCCTTAACATATTTTTGATGAAAATCTTTTTCATCTGTGGTAGATAATGGAGCAATAGGAGTAACGTTATCATTCTCCTCATCATCATAATTATAATCATAATAACTATAGTCATTTTCAAAGTCAGGAAGAGAAACGTTGGAGTCGATATTAGGTAAATAACTCTTCATGCCTTCTTTATACGATGAATTTTGTAAATCACTAATAAATGAGTCTAAAGCATCTGGTTTATCATAATTTTCACCTTCTTCGTTATTTTTTTTATCATTGTATTCGTATTCATCATCATCATCATCATCATCAACAACAATAGCATCATGTTCATTGTTATCACTATCAAGCTGAGAATCAAGTTTCTTCTCGTAATAAGGTATAGCTTCTTCCTCATCTTCTTTATCAGAATCATCTGATGAATTATCAAAATTCCTCTTGTCAATTGATAAAACAAGATCATCTTTATTGTCCATACTTTCTTCGTCACTTTTTTTACCATTAGTATTAACAGGGTTTGCTTCTTCATCACGAGGATACTCTTCAATAATATCATCATATCCACCCATACTCGTGTTTTTTATATGTGAAATGTCACCCACTCGTAAATCAGTCTCATGTTGAATTGAATCAGCATCTGATTGAAAGCTTTGCTCGGACATCGGAGTATCTGGGACTGTGGAGTCCTTAGACTTATCATTAAACACGGGTGTTGGAGGCTCAAGGTCTGTTTGTCGGGTATCCGTCAAGATAGTCTGTCTAATTTGGCCACCTTGATTATTATGTAAATTGTGTGTTGGTTCCTGTTTACTTGATCTCTCACTCAAAGCATTCGATTCATTTTCTGAATCATTATCTAAATTATTATCTGAGTCATTTTCTGAACCAACTTCAAGCTTGTCAATTGACAAAACCAATTCATTGATGTTTTTTTCCGGACTTGGCTCACTCTGCTCCTTCCTTTTGTCACCTGGTAGTATAAACCTCTCCGCTACTACATTGGCTGTATCTGGATGAACATGCCCAGAGTCTGACTCAGACCCACTACCATATTCATAATCCTCATCATTCCACTCGTCCCCATACGATGGAACTGACGCCCTTACCCACCTGGTGGATTTGTGTCTGCCAAATTTATCATCCATAATGTTTTATGATCAATTTTTAAATGTGATGCGAACTTTATGTTTTACTTTAGTATGGGCTGTGACACTAAAAACTTGATACTAAATTATTACTGTACATAATATTTATTATTTATATTGTACAAAAACTTCTTTTACATAATAAACTTCAAATTCATATCCGTTGGATGTGAACAACTTAATTGAGGTTTTTGAGAGTATTTACCTCTTAAAAAGTCTCTCATATTATTCAATAATGAGAGATATGATTGTTCTGGAGATTGAGATAAAATGGAAATAAATGCATAACTCATGGCTCCACTAGCAGTACCATTGATGGTAGCATCAGCAGATGTTTGATCATCTTTACTACCGGAGATACTTACAACATCTGCTGGGGAAGCTTTCATCTGTTTGACTTTATCACCATCATATTTTGAAGAATTATAAACAGTTTTAGCCATACTACCTAAAGAAGAGAGCATTCCACCAACGTTATTACGCTCAAAACTAAGAAATGCACCCAAGGCATCTCCTCCAACATCTTTAAAGAGATTAGGTTCCTTAACAACTCCTTTAGTAGAATATACATAAGGTAAATCCAATGCAGTACCTGAATGACATGAATCAAATAATGCAGTGAGACGACATCCTGCTGGTAAAGGTCTGACCATGATATCATGCATTATATCATCAACCAAATGACCTGCTCTTTCAAAATCAACTGGATATATGACTTGATCAGTTCCATCATCTTCATCACCATCTAAATCCTTTGTGACACCCCCATGTCCAGAATAATGGAAAAATAATGAATCATTAGGACGTGCATCACTTGTAAGCCATTGCATAGCTCTAATAATATTCTCTCTTGTAGGAATCTTATTCATTTGTCTTTGATCATCAGTTAGAATCACCATATCATCCCATTGATACCCAAATCTTTCATTTAAGAATCTACTCATATTTTTAACATCATTAATACAACCTCTCAATTCATTCTTGGATCCAAAATAATTGATACCAACTAATAAGGCTTTTCTTCTACCTCTACAATTCGATAATTGATAAGTTGCATTAGATTGATTACTAAACCTTTGAGGTTGTGTTGATGGTTCTATAAATTGTCCTCTAGAAGGATCTGGGGCTGAAGCTCTTGAATACTGTCCTTGTTGGTGGGATCCTTGAAATCCACCTTGTTGATATCCATATTGGGGGCCTTGTTGATATCCTCCTTGGTATCCTTGAGGTGGTTGTCCCTGTTGATATCCTCCTTGGTATCCTTGAGGTGGTTGTCCCTGTTGATATCCTCCTTGGTATCCTTGAGGTGGTTGTCCCTGTTGATAGTATCCTTGGGGAGGTGGTGCCTGTTGAGGTCTTCCTCCATAGGTATTCCTTCCTGAACCTGGAAACATTTAGCTAACTTTGAATGATAAATTTCAGGTTCCGCGATCAAGTACAAACTAAACAACGATCAAGAATTGTAATGTGAAAATATAACTATATAAACTAAACTTACTTAAAAAATGCTTATAACTTTGGGGTATCTTCACCTTGACTAATGATTATTTCCGGATATAAATCACCCATAAAACTACCAACATGCCATAAAGCACCATCCACCACTAAAATAGTACCATTAACGTAAGAACCAGCTGGAGCAAATAAGTAAACAGTAGCATCAGCAATATCTTGAGTAGTACCAAGTCTTTGTAAAGGAACCCTCTTATCCATTGGTTTACCACCTTTTGGACTTAATCTATCCATACCTTCGGTACCACCAATAGCACCAGGGGCAATACAATTAGAAGTAATACCTAATGGACCTAATTCAACAGCTAAAGCATTTGATAAGGCATCAACTCCAGCTTTAGCTGCACCCACATGTGATTGGAAAGGAACCCCATAATAATGTAAGGTAGCAGAAACAAAAATAATTCTACCTTTATTCTTTCTTAATTGTTCAAAACAAGCTTTAACTGTATTGTAAGAACCTAATAAATCAATAGATACAACTGATTTAAAAGCATTTGAAGATAAATGATTGAAATCACTTAAAAAGTTACCAGCAGCTCCTGCAATAACAAAATCAATTCTTCCCAATTGATCAACAGTTTTATCAACTGCAGAAACTAAAGATTTAACATCTCTAACATCGATATTACCAATACCAATAACTTTAGCTCCATCTCTTAATTTGGAAATTTCTTCAGCTGCTTTTATTGTCTTCTCTTCATTTCTACCAATAATTGCTGCATTAGCTCCTAATAATACTAATGCCTGAGTTTGAACACTACAAATAGTACCGGCACCTCCTGTTACGAATACAACTTTACCTTTAAAAATATCAGGCTTCCATGAGCATCTATCCAAGTATGATTTATCTAATTTTGACATTTTAGTATTTCCCTCTAGTATGATTCAACCTTTATTTTATATTTATTTCAAAAGTGACCGATTGAAATATTTTGTGGGGTCTTGGTACCGAGGGTAAATTAATCTATCTTATGAAATATCTGTTAGAAGTGTGCGTGTAAAATAATTAAATCTATTCACTGTTTTCAAGATGTGCTGGCAGGACAATTAATGATCCGACTTGTTCTTACTCTTCAATATACATTTACGTTGAATAGATAATCCTACAGAGTTGGTTGGCCTGGAAGTCCTTGTGGAAACTTCATAATAATTTATAGTTTTCCTAATGTAGTGTATCTACCATGTTAATATCTACCATATTGATATCTATGCATTTTGGGTCGCATTATTTACGACTAGATATGCTAACAACTAAAACTAAGAGATAAAGTGATGGATTTTTATAGTATACATTGAGAAAACATATAGAAAAGTCTCATTGAAGAACTGAATCACAGCAATCTTTCAAGATATCTTTAAAGACAACTTTCAAGTTAAACGAATAACTAAGTAATAATTTATTTCTTGCAAGTAGAACAGCTGGTGCATTTCTTTTGACAAGAGCAAGAAGCACAGGTGCTACAAGAACCACATTTGGAATCTTTGTGGGAGTCGACTAAGGGGTGGCGGAACATATTGAATAACTTTGTATTGATTGAGATAGTTGTAAAAGGAACTAATGAGTCTACATTAGAGGAAATCTACCACTATTTGTATTGCTCCAAAGAGAGTGTGTGTATGTGTACTATAACATGTTGTAAAGAAGATACAACGGTCACGAGTAATCAGATTATGTTAGGCAAGTTTAAACCGATGGTTCGTATAAAGCACAAAAATTTATTATTGTTTATTAAACTATGAAACAATGCAAACATCAACTAGATCAAAATATTGCCCTTAAACTGTAACAATAAGGTTTGCATATCGTATATCCCTTTTAATATGATCATTAAGGATCTTTTTCCTTGATTAAATGCTCTAGATTCATTCTAAAGGTACAAATGGTCATCCATACTTATTATACTTACTCCTAAACCAGTGACTTGATTTGCAATCAGTTAATTTACTATATTTTGAAGATTATCTGGTTGACAATTAGGACTGCATATACCACTTCACTACTGTTGAATTGACCCAATTACCCAATCAATTCATGAATAGATAACCTTAGTGGTTAGCTGTTTTATATAAAAATGTTGGGATTTATATTTCATAAGCCGCTTGGGTTGAAGAGGTGAATATACTGATGATTTATTGTTTAATTATTAGGGGAAATACAGGAGTAATTTTTTTGGAGTAACCCGACGGATCCAAACGGTTACTAACGGTTTTTTGTTAATTTTGGGTTATCCTTAGAGAATCCGGCCAAGACTTGCCTTTAGGTGTTGGTATTGTCTTTATTATCCAGTAATTAAGTACGTAATAATGGCCTCTCACAGGCACACTTTTTTATGATTGACCTATTACCTTCTATTGTTTTGTACTTTTGGTTAGGAATAATGATGATACGTTTACCCCTAACTTACCTTATACTATTTAGGTTCTATTTATTTTTTTATTGGATGATATCCAGTTAGTCGTGTTAGCCCGATCTCTTTATCAAATGGATATCTTTGAATATCCTCAGTATTTCATTAGAGGGTAAGAAATGAGAGAGAATCTAATTTGATGATTAAGGAAGTATTTGTTTAACTATTTGAGTATCGGACATTGGAATGCTGGAAGCAAGTATGCTTATTTATATTTTTTAAGGAATTTTGGACTTATTCTATGTGTTTAAACTAAACTATTCTACTTAGATAATCATCTTGCTATTAAGTTCAGCAGTAGCTGCGAAATTCACTATTCTTGACTTCTTAGAAAAGTTCATAGTAGAGGAGGACATATAAATACTTCAAGCGTAGTTAGAATTTTTCATCAACTAGACAGGATCACTCACATATGGTTACCAATCCTCTGGAAGTAATATTACCTTAAAAATCGTTGGTTTATCAGTCCTTATCATTTTTACTTCCAAGACTCTTTTTGTCTGTACTTGAATCCCCTAATTACTCCAAATTTCTAAACAGGTATTCTTAACTAGTACAATGTTGAACTGTCCAAAAATTATCCTCAGTATTCACACAAATCATTACCAGTACTCATAATTCACTTTCAATAGTAAATCAGAGAGACGTTTTCTTAGTTCGTGCAGGTACCTAAATAAGAAGTGTATCGAAAAAAAATGAGATAAAAGTTAAAGATAAAACGACGACTCGAAAAAATCGTACACCTATTAGAACTACAACATGTCTCATACTAAAGAACAAGAGACCATAGTCTTGAAAGTATTATCTTATCGACAAGAGCAGTTTTATGAAATATTAGGTGTTAGTAAATCTTCAGATGACTCTGAGATCAAAAAAAGTTACAGAAAATTAGCCATCAAATTGCATCCAGACAAGAATCCACATCCTAGAGCAGATGAAGCTTTTAAGATTGTCAATAAGGCATGGAGTGTTTTGAGTGATCCCCAAAAGAAACGTATTTTCGACAGTACTGGAACTGATCCCGATTCAAGATTTAATCCCTCAATGTCAAGTAATAGTGCTCGTACAGCAGGAGGCAGTAGAGGTGGCGCATTTGCTCAAACAGGTGAATTTGAAGATATATTTGACTTTTTCTTTAATGGAGGACAACCTGGTGCACAAACATTTTCATTTGGTAATAATGGATTTTCATTTCAGTCATTTGGAGGTCCTGGTGGCGGATTTAATGCATTTCCAAACCAAAGGCAAAGACAGCAACAACAACAACAACAAAGAAATAGACAACAGCAAAATAACCAATCTGGTGACTTATTCACAAATATTAAGCAATTGTTACCAATTTTCTTATTCTTATTAATCTCCATTATTCCATCATATTTTTCAGAATCCAATATACCTGATTATTCATTCAAACAAACATCCAAATTTAACACACAAAGAGAGACCCCTAATTTCAAAATTCCATTTTATGTAGATGGTAAGTTTATGGCCAAGAAAAACTACAAAAGTGATCAATTGAAGAACTTTGATTCTAAAGTGGAAAATTTGTTTATTCAAGATAAAAGGTCAAAGTGTTCTAAAGAACAAATGATCAAGAACGAACTTTATGAGGAAGCCCATGGATGGTTTTCAACTGATAAAGAGAAATTGAAAAGGGCAGAGAACTTTGCAATGCCAAATTGTCAAGTTTTAAGACATTATAATTTGATATAAACATGATTTACTGATTTTTATATTTTTATTCTTCATTTCTTAATAACTCCATTTTAATGTATATACAAAGCCAACAACAAATAATACAAGATATGATTTTCTTCTTAAACAGCTACACAAACAACACTTGGACTGGGGTTAACATAAGATGATAAATAATCAATGCTATTTTCAATCCAACCAACATTGGGAGTGTAAACGTATGTAGTAACCTTGATATTCTCAATTCTGTTGAAACCAACACTCAAGTATTGACCAACAGTGTGACCACCAACACTTGAACAAGAAGAAGAAATAGTAATTGAGGTTGCATATTTAAAAGATCTGGTATTAGTTTTGGCCGTTTCAACCGTAAATCCAATATATGCACCAGGAATTAAAGTTACTGACACGAGTGACACTTTAGGATCAAGAGTCAAAGAAGTCTTTTCACTAAATTTCATCTTGGCTGATACCTCAAGAGTGACACTGGAACCAACCGATCCAGAGCCATCTTTGTTATCATGAATCAACTCTGGTGAAAGTAATATGGTCGATACTTCATCACCTACAATGTTTGCATTGTTGAAATCCCATTCCTGGACTTCAAACGATTCACTTTGTCCATTCTTTAAGTAATTAGGTACTACATAAGTACCATCATTTTCCAGAAAAACTCTTATCTTATTACCATCTTTTGCCATTTCCTTTAAGAAACCATAAGTGATTTGATTTCGATTTTCTATTCTAATTTCTTGTGTTGTATCTAAATCAGGATACTTTTGAGTCAAATCAACTATTTCCAGTCCGTAGAAAGTCAGATTATTAAGGCTGTAATCTTGAAGTTCCTTGGTCATTTTGGCTGCAAGATTTTTAGTTAATGAAAAAGTTAACAATTCCATAGCAACAAGAAGTTTAGAAAATGAAACCATTAAAGAATTCTATGTAAACGTTAAACATACTTATATAAATACCAATTATCACATCCATATCAATGTGCATATGTTGCAAGAGCATATTCAAATTGTGCATAAAAAAGAAAAGCCCGACGCGGGACTCGAACCCGCAGCCTTTTGATAACCTTTAATAATATTTAAAAGTCAAACGCTCTAGCCGATTGAGCTAGCCAGGCAATTTCTGCCTCTTTGTCATGCATGCAACCACATACGACAATAGTGAAAGCAATCGGAGTTAATTGCAACCGAATAAAAGGGCTCCCAATAAATCTGCCAAACTTCCTACAAAAGAAATAAACGAACTAGAGACAAATATGTCCATCCACTCAATACATTTAACCCCACGTCATCAATTCCGCACCTCCAACAAGTATCCTTCAAACTCACATAATATCCAATCGTGTTACAGTTTTATCGCCAAAGAATTACCTAAACTATCTCAAATGACTTTGCACCATAGGCAAGTGTCATCACCAATTATTGCCCAAGAAAACATCCCCCGTTGCTTCCCCTTTAGTTAGAACAATTGGCAACTGGGGGTTGTAAACTGGTGATGTCATGCAAACTAATTCGTCAATATCAATTAATCGCCTGTCCTTAAAAAAGAAATGCCGATTTTTACATTACCTCATTTATTTCACTAATTCTCCCCCTTACATATGCGCATGATAAAACATTTATTTGGTCCCATATATCCAGTACAATATTGACGTATATCTAATAAATCTTAATTACCAAAATACTCTTTCTCTTGAATAATAAAACTTAACCAAGCGTAAATTTTGTCTAGATGTTCATCGTCTAGATTTAAAGTTTCCAATTACTAAAATTATTCTATGCCTCCACGACATCGGATTTCGCGTTCACTATTTTTATCTTGTGTGGTAAAAGCTTTAAAACACACATAAAGCTATTCGAATTTCATTTGGTCCTTTAAGTTACAGCAATCGATAGACCCTTCGATTCGTAATTGTCATAAAGAAGTAATACCAAAATACACACAGGAGTATCAAAAGATCTTGATAAGTTTTAAAGGTCTTTCTTTTTGATCACTCGTGTTTAATTAATCTATCCATAATTAGCTGTTCGGCAACCGTCAAGATTATTCCTCCAGCTAAAAGACAAAAAATAGAAGGCATGGATTCCTCAGAGTTGTTAAAAATTCTCGAGGATCCTAACCTTTTCATGGATCACCAAGATACTATTCGTGATCATATAATCAATCACATTTCCAGCCAAGACCAACTTATTTGTGATTTAAAGGACGATTTACAAACTTCAAAAGATGCTAATAAAGCTTTCAAAAAAGCATTATCTGAAATAGGAACTGTTGTTATTTCTGTTGCCATGGGTGATTTATCCAAAAAGGTGGAAATTCATACAGTAGAATCTGATCCTGAAATCTTAAAAGTAAAGATTACAATTAATACTATGATGGACCAACTACAAACTTTTGCCAATGAAGTCACCAAGGTTGCCACTGAAGTTGCAAGTGGTAAATTGGGTGGTCAAGCTAAGAACGAAGGTTCTGTTGGTATTTGGAGATCTTTGACAGATAATGTTAATATCATGGCACTTAATTTAACTAATCAAGTGAGAGAAATTGCTGATGTTACCAGAGCTGTTGCCCAAGGTGATTTATCTAGAAAGATTAATGTTCATGCTCAAGGAGAGATTTTACAGTTGCAAATGACTATTAATTCTATGGTTGATCAATTAAGGACTTTTGCTTTTGAAGTTTCTAAAGTAGCAAGAGATGTTGGTGTTTTGGGTATTTTAGGTGGTCAAGCTTTCCCTGGTGATGTCAATGGTATTTGGAAAGAATTAACTGATAATGTAAATGCTATGGCCTTAAATTTAACTACTCAAGTGAGAAATATTGCAAATGTCACTACTGCTGTTGCCAAAGGTGATTTATCCAAAAAAGTTACTGCTGATTGTAAAGGTGAAATCCTTGATTTAAAATTAACTATTAATCAAATGGTGGATCGCTTACAAAATTTTGCTTTAGAAGTTACTACATTATCCAGAGAAGTCGGTACATTAGGTATATTAGGCGGTCAAGCTAATGTTCAAGATGTTGAAGGTGCTTGGAAAGCAGTAACAGAAAATGTTAACCTTATGGCCGGTAATTTGACAAACCAAGTCAGATCTATTGCTACTGTTACTACTGCTGTCGCTCATGGTGATTTATCCCAAAAGATTGATGTTCATGCTCAAGGTGAAATCTTACAATTGAAAAATACTATCAATAAAATGGTGGATTCTTTACAATTATTCGCTTCAGAAGTGTCCAAAGTTGCCAGAGATGTAGGTATCAATGGTAAATTAGGAATTCAGGCACAAGTTAGTGATGTGGATGGATTATGGAAGGAAATTACTTCAAACGTAAATACTATGGCTTCCAACTTAACATCACAAGTGAGAGCTTTTGCTCAAATTACAGCAGCTGCTACTGATGGTGATTTCACAAGATTTATTACTGTAGAAGCTTCAGGTGAAATGGATGCTTTAAAGACTAAAATTAATCAGATGGTGTTAAATTTAAGAGAGTCTATTCAAAGAAATACTGCTGCCAGAGAAGCTGCAGAGTTGGCCAATAGTGCTAAATCTGAATTTTTGGCAAATATGTCTCATGAAATTAGAACTCCTTTAAATGGTATTATCGGTATGACTCAATTGTCTTTGGATACTGAATTAACTCAATATCAGAGAGAAATGTTAAGCATCGTACATAATTTAGCCAATTCTTTATTGACTATTATTGATGATATTTTGGATATTTCCAAAATTGAAGCAAATAGAATGACTGTTGAACAAATTGATTTCTCTTTAAGAGGTACAGTGTTTGGAGCTTTGAAGACTTTGGCTGTAAAAGCAATTGAAAAATCTTTAGATTTGACATATCAATGTGATTCTTCTTTCCCTGATAATTTAATTGGTGATTCTTTCAGATTAAGACAAGTTATCTTGAATTTAGCAGGTAATGCCATTAAATTCACTAAAGAAGGTAAAGTTAGTGTTTCTGTTAAGAAATCAGATCGGAGCGTTGAAGGAAGTGGTAAATTATTATTGGAAGTCTGTGTAAGTGATACTGGTATTGGTATCGAAAAAGATAAGCTTGGTCTCATTTTTGATACTTTTTGTCAAGCAGATGGTTCAACAACCAGAAAGTTTGGAGGTACAGGTTTAGGTTTATCTATTTCCAAACAGTTGATTCATTTAATGGGGGGTGAAATTTGGGTAACTTCTGAATATGGCCATGGATCCAATTTCTACTTTACTGTTAGTGTTTCTCCATCAAATATTAGATACACCAGACAAACAGAGCAACTATTACCATTCAGTAACCATTACGTCCTTTTCATTTCTACTGAACACAGTGAAACCGAACTTGAGGCAATTAGAGAAGGTATAATCGAATTAGGGTTGAATCCTATTATTGTAAAAAATATAAAGGATGCTAATTTAGCTGATCCTGTCAAGTATGATATCATAATGATTGATTCTATTCTGACTGCAAAGGGATTGAGACTATTGGCAGAAGTAAAATATATTCCGTTAGTTTTGTTGCATCATTCAATTCCAGAATTGAACATGAGAGTTTGTATTGATTTGGGTATTTCATCATACGGTAATACACCTTGTTCAATTACTGATTTAGCTAGTGCTATATTGCCAGCATTAGAATCTAGATCCATTTCACAAAATACTGATGAATCTGTTAGCTATGAAATTTTATTGGCAGAAGATAATTTAATTAATCAAAAATTAGCAGTTAAAATTTTAGAAAAACAAGGGCATAAAGTAGAGGTAGTTGAAAACGGGTTAGAAGCGTTTGAAGCAATTCAAAAGAAGAAATATGATGTTGTATTGATGGATGTTCAAATGCCAGTTATGGGAGGATTTGAAGCCACTGAAAAAATACGACAATGGGAAAAGAAATCCAATCCTATTGATTCTTTAAGTTTTAGAACCCCAATCATTGCATTAACAGCACATGCGATGTTGGGTGATCGTGAGAAATCTTTGGCTAAAGGTATGGATGATTATGTATCTAAACCTTTAAAACCCAAGTTATTGATCCAAACAATCAACAAATGTATCCATAACATCAAGCAGCTAAAAGAGTTATCAAGACAGAATAACAGTAACCGTACTTCAACTTTTGCTAAGAATTTAAAGAATTCTACACTTGAGCTTTCAACCATTCAAAATGGTTCAAGCTCTAATGGCTCAAATTCTCATAGTAATGGTACAATGATTTCCTTACCATCTGAAGGGTCAAGACCTGACAGTCCTAGAAAAGCTAATTCAAATGAGGTGGTTACTAGACCTGGGAAACTAACCAACGAGTCCCGATCGGTGACAGAGTCAGTTATAAGTGTAATTTCAAAAGAGGAATTTTGATTTTCTACAATAGTTTTACTTCCGGGAGCAATAAATATATTAAGCGTTTGTTTAATTAATCATAGATCACCAAACTGTCTCTTGCCATTTTATTAATTCTCTAGTTTGCTCATTTACATCCTTTTGAGCTTTCTTTCTCATATAAAAGATTGGGCAATCATTATTGGAACATAGAACTTCTTGATAGAGAGAACCTTGACACCTTTGACACTCTGTCCAAAGTCTTGAAAATTTGTTTTCAAGATAGTTCATTTGGGCTAAAGCATCACAATACAATTTGGGTCCATCTTCGATACAATTTTCACATAACATTCCTTTATTATTAGGTTTTAAAGGAGTCTTACAGTTTTTACAAGTCTCTGCCTTCTTAGCAAACCTTAATAAGCCTCCACTCTTTGGTGCTGCTTTTCTAACCGTTCTCGTATGATCACCAGTTAAAAGCTCTTTTGCTTTCTTTTCTCCTAAGATTGGTTCGAAAATTCTCATCAATGGATTCGCCAATTGGTTTTCTAAATAGTAATTCACATCTATAGGTAATGAGTTTTCCAATACATACAATGGATCTTCGGATTTGTCATAATTTTTTGCCCCCGCTGGACCATTGATAATGACATATGCCACTCTATCACCCAACGTTGGAGCAGATCCGGGATCCCTCTTTTTCATCCTTTCCGCTAACACCACATGTGCTTGTTTAGCAGCATAGTCCTGTTTAGAATATGCTTTAGTGATGACTAATTGGGAGAGATCGACTCTATTTTGAAGTAAATCTGCAATTGTCTGTTTCACATATCTTTCGGCTTTGGAAGGGTCTCTTTCTTCCAATATGATTTCCAATACTTTAGTAATGACATTTTGTACCAAACGACAATTATCTCTCCTAACTGTTTCAATACCTTTTGTGTCCATTTTATCAAACTTATTTGGATTAGTCCAATATAATCCGGCATACCTCTTTTTGTTGATTAATAAGTACGGATAGTAACATTTTTCAAATTCTAACTTAATAGGATTTTTGAATTTGGATGACACATATTCTGCTGCTTGTTCTCCCAACTCCATACATTTCAGTAAGTCTTCATAACCAAATTTGATCATAACAGAATCTGTATCACCATAAACAACTTGGGCATCGTATGGGAATCCATTCTTCTTGGAATAATATTCTTGGACTTCATTTTTGGTCTTTTCAATCATTACTCTACCAAAAGCAGTAACCGATGATGAAATAGCCAAACATGGTAGTTTTCCAATTGTAGCACCAGTGAAACCATAAACAGAGTTGGCGGAAATTTTTAATGCCAATTGTCTACCATTCAAAACTTGTTGTTTGAACGGATCTGTTTCTTTCTTCAAGTCCGCCTTAGCTTTCTTTCTTGCAGTCAATAACTCATTCAAAATTGTGGGAAGAATACCCTTTCTCTTATTCTCTTTCACAAAGTAATCACCATTTGGTGTATGCGTATAATCATCCTCAGTCAATCCCAAAGACTGAATAGTCTGCTTGTTAGTCAAAGTTGTATAACACAAATTATGTGCCATCATGATAGAAGGATACAAAGAACTGAAATCTAATGTAGTAATCGGGACATCATAATATCCTCTAATAGGTTCAATAACAGTTGCACCTTCATATTCCTCGTTGGTACTATCACTTTTCATATTTGGAATTACAATATCATCTTCAAGACATTTTCTAAATAATTGACTAATGACTTTAATCTGTTGCCCTCTTGCAAGTAAATATGAGAAGGGAACACCTGTAACTCTTGCCATTTCAGTATAATTAACCAAACACATTAATTTTTCAAGTAATCTTAATGGTAAATAAGCATCTTTCAAGCAATAGACCGCCAACCTCCTTCTTGTTTCTGCATCACCATTTTGTAAATCAGTAATAATAGTATGCTGCACATCTTCTTTCTGTTCTCCTAAGAAATGAGCTGACACTGAGTTCAATGTATAACTTCTTAATTTATATTCTCTTTGAATAAACTGTAATAAATCCAATTGCATTCTACCATCAATATTGACCACTTTATTTTCTCTAGTACCATATGCTCTCGAACTAAAAACAGCATCTTTTACTTCTTGTTTGATATGTTTCATTCTACCAAAGAAAGGAAATCTATTCAATTTCAATGTTGCAGCTCTATCTAGCAAGTACGGTAAGTCGAAATTTGCAGTATTATAACCAATAATGACATCAGGATCAACCTTGACAATAAATTCTCTGAAATGCATCAACATCTCTTCTTCAGTTTCATGGGAGAAGATTTGAGAACCAATGATAGGAGCACAAGATTTTACAGTAAAGACATTTCTAACAAATGGTTTCAGTTCACCATATTTCAGTACAACGTTAGCAATTTGAATAACAGGATCATGCTCTGGTTCGGGGAAAATACCTTTTCTACCAGCACATTCAATATCAAATGACATTATACGTAACGGTGCAATCTTCAGCCATTCCCCTTCCGCAGGATGTGCAATCAAATCTTTGTAGTTGATAGTACATTCAATTTGACAAGTAGATTGACTTATATCATTTTCTTTTAAAATTTGATATTTTCCTTTTGGTAATGTGATCCATGACATACCGGTGATTTTACAGTCAATCATTAATCTTAATAAATAGTTGATATTATCATAAGTAAAAGTGCCCATAGGAAATAATTCTTCGAAATGAACTTCTCCTCTCTCAAATCCAGATCTTACTTTCATGATGTTTCTTGAGTTATTAACGTATATCTTAAAGTGAGGTATTTTCTTATTGTCATTATATCCCCAAATCGATTCTTTAGCAGCTATTTCAATCTTTTTTATACCATTAAAGCTAGACATCATATAGTTTGTAAAAGCTGTTAAATTATCATCGATTGAAAATCCTCTGGGGACTGCCACATAAAAGTAATGAACAAATCCTACAACATTACATAAGATGGAGTTACCATTCTCAGTAATACCAAAGAACCGTGCCATCATATCATCATTGTAAACCATTTCCTCACCATCCAATTGCTGGAAGCTGATATCTTCTGTATTGTAGCCCTTAGGCAATGGTGGACGATCCCATTTCTGGTGTTCTTGGTCTTGTGCATTATTATCGCTCATCTTGACTAATTCCCTTTCAAAGTTAGATGGTACATCGATATTCACGTCCTGTTTCAACTTCTTCAATAGATGCTCTTGGCTTGCATCAACACCCTCCTGAGACCCAATTACCCCTTGACTAGAAGGAGGTAAGGAATGGGCTGATAATTGTTCATCTAATTGACGCTTGCTCATATTAGTAAAAGATCTATTTTAGAACGCGCTATTTAATTTTTAAATGTTCGCGTGTAGAGAAATAGAAAGTTGCAGCCATTAATTTGTTTCTATTATGGTTGGATTAAATTATCTATATACCATGTTTATATGAGGGAAGCTTCCAAATCACTTTGAAGCTTTGTATATATCATTTGAACATACTTTAAAAATAGGTCGTCTTGGGTCGAGTTTTTGAATTTAATTACCAAATTGAAAAATTCGCTGAAATCTCTATTGTATTTTTTCATTTCATTCATACAGTAATCAATGGTAATAGATTCAAAGAGGCCATCATCTCCCTCTTCCATCTTGACATTACTGTCTTTACCCTTGCTTCCACTGTTATCAAAACTATCATTGAAGTTGTCTCCTGAATCATCTACATCTCCATCATTATCAATGTTGAATATACTTGAGTAGTGATGATCCATATTATTTTCAAATATATTTGTTACTTTATATTTCTTATCATCCTGGTTTAACTTCTTGAACTTTTTGATCCAGAACTGCTTGATTTGATCATTGACAACCGTCTTATTAATGTTTATAAATATAATGAAATCAATCAAATACTTAAGATTCTCTTTACTATTGGTTTTCACAGTATTGGAGTTCAAAGATAAAAGAAAATCCTTAATGAGCGTATCATTAGATGTTATGTAGTCATCTATGAGTTCAAAGTTGGCATCTTGGCCCCCTAAAGCTTTGAAAACATTGATTTCAAATTCTTCAAAATCAAATCTCAAATACTTTTTTGCCTTATATTCAGTTTCATTCATCTTGCCAACTATCATCGAATTTGGAACGATATTTGTGGAGATATTAAGTCTTTTGAAAGATTCAGAGCATTTGTGAATCACTGCCTTCAATATAATATCGCTGGATAGTTTAAGTTCATTACTTGATTCTGACTTAACTTTGACAATTTGTTTTATCAATTCATCTAGAACAACCATGAAACTTGTAATATTTTTATTTTTTAAACTAATTTTCAGTATGAGCCATTCCACTATTGATAAGTTACATGGTAACAAAAAATTTTGTGATAAATAATCTAATCCGTTATTTAAGATCTTTGAGTTAATCTTGCCTTGAACAAATGCCAATATAGCTTGCTGGTAAATCAATGGCACAAGCTGATATATCTGTTTGATATCAATGGACTTTATAAGGTCATCAGATAACCCTTCAGAATCATCGAATAACGAATTGATCCACTCGTTCATGAGATTATTATAATTTTTAACAATTGTTTTATCATTCTCTACTTCTTCATTGTATGTTCCTGATAAGTTGCTATAGTTTGATTGATAGTTGAATAAATAATTCAAGGTGAAGGAATTCTTCAATTTGAAGTTGAGCTTAACGTATTCTGAAAACTTCATGACGAGTAGAAGCAAATTTCCAAAGTAACTATAGAATTCTTGGAAGGATGATTCGATATTCTCATTAAGCTTGAATGTGTCATTGTCAATTAATTTGATGATCTTGTAAAATGTCAGATACTGTGAAGACAAATTAAAAAGATATATTTGAAAAAACTTTTCATTATGCAAAAGGATCAATACTAACCGATTCAATTTTTCAAAATTCGATTCATCAATTAATAAATTGATAAGCTTTTCAATACTTGCAACGAGATCCAATTGTTTTTGCATGGAAAAGCCAATTTTAGTATTTAATATATCAAAACACTCTAAAAGATTAGATTCTTCAATTGAAATGAATTCACAATTGATGTTATATAGCTTGTCATTTAAAACATCATTGAAATTCTCCAATGAGTTGATATTGGACATTTCATGAATTAAACTTTGTTGATTTATTTTAATTTCCGTTGGAAAAAATTTATGAAAAGACTTTATAGATAAGATTTTATTGAATATTAGCGTTTTGATAAACAAATGCTTAATATTGCTATTCAATACTTCAAAATGTTCAAAATTTTCAAACACACGAGCAACAACTGAATCAATTGACTCAACTTTATATAATAAAATCAACCTTGGAAGTCTCGAAGTGAAAAAGTTCATCCAATTTGACTTAACATACAAAGGCTGATTAGTCTTGGTAGCCAAATAAATACCATCAAAGATAGAAAATATGAGTTTATAACAATCGCCATTGAATAAATTGGAGAAATTCTTGTGTAACACCTCATTTGATGGCAATGTAAAGTTTTTGAAAAACTCATTAAAATAGTAAAATATCTTCAATCTTTCAAACCTGCTAAAATTCTTTGAGTTTCTGGATACTGTCAAATTATTCAAGTTTGGCTGTTGTAAAATGTTAAAATTCGTTTTACTTGTATCAACAAACTTCTTACCATAGTTGAATTGTTTTGGGTAATTGTTAGAACCCAAGAATGCCAACAATTTTAAAGTAAATTTCTTTACCTCTTCATCACTCTTTAAGTCGAATTTTGTGATCAAAATATCCCAGATAAATATAAGTTCGTTTAATAATTCCTCATATTCGCTTTTCAAAACGTAATCGGAGTATGAAATTAGCAGACGAATCAAGTGCCTTAAAAGACTGATACCATCCAGCCCAATTCTAGTCAATGAGATGGAAGCTGAAGACTGAATCTTTAATTGATACTTTTTCACAATTCTAATTTGCTGATTAATCAAAAGTTTGCTCAATGATCCCCAGAATAAGTTCAATGTCTCTACAGAATCGATTGAAGCGGAAATCAAGTAATCTTCATTACTTGAAGTTTCCAATAATTTTAAAAATTTATCTTCTTCAAGTGGAGTCCTGTTGACTAACTGAGAAAATAGCCTATTGAACTGCCTATCAGATATCTTTCTCTTGTTAGATAGATACAAGAGCGTCTCAAACGAATCCATTTTGGATGAAAGATTAAGAAAAATGGCTTTACAAGTTCGCGCCTCTTAGCAGTTGCAAAAAGTTTTGTAAAATCAAACGTATATTATAATGTAAATGTATAAACAAATAAGAACTCCAGTGTAATCTTTCACTTCCGAGATCATGATTAACCTTTATTCAAAACCATCCAGCCCTTTTAAAATATAAAACAAAAGATTGAGTAACTCAATAAAAATGCAGTCTATAAAACATCATATATAAAATCATCCCCAATAATAATGTTACAAAATTATTCCAATTACCAATTGACCTTTCCATCACTATTCCAAATTGATTTTTCATTCCAATCCCATTTGACATGATTAATTTCAATAGGGTATTTAAGACTTGGAGGTAATGAATGATTGCTGATATTTAAATCATTATCATATAAAGATGCCAGAGGCTTTGTATTAGAAAACTGTGGAGATTGGAATGAATTCAAATATACACCTTGTGATTGAGTCTGTTGGTTTGAATGTATAGCTTGAATATCTTGATTCACTGCACTCAAAGGTGTCAGAGTTGGGTTCAGACCAGAATTCAGGCCCGAGTTCAGACTTGCATTCAGGTTATCCAAATTAGCAGAAGTTAAATGAAGGGAATTATCCACTGGGATCTGAACTTGAACTTGCAGTTGCAAAGGAGATGACATTGGAATCGATGAATTCATGTTAATTAGCTTTGCTGGGGCAGAGGGAGGGATTAGTTGAGATTCTAATAAAGGTGAATGGACAGGCTGTGAACTATGGGATTGAATTTTGGCAGCTGAAGGCAATTGGTTAGCAGAGAAACTTTGGATTTGAGAATTGTAATTGCTTGAGTGGTAAGATGGAAATTGATTATAATTATAGGACTTGTAATAATTGTGCTGGCGATTCAGTTGTGAATGCGATAGCTGATGCAGTGGTTGATGCAGTTGTTGATGCAGTGGTTGGTACAGTTGTTGGTACAGTTGTTGGTACAGTTGATTAGGATGGTTCTGATGGTTTTGACTTTGATGGTAACCTTGATGGTAATGAGTTTGTTGTTGTTTGGCCATAGCTGTAGCTGCTATAGTAGCTAATGCAACTTTACTATCATTAAAATAATGATTTCTATAATGTGAATTTGAGTTATAATTTGAGTTGGAAATAACAATATTATTAATAGTTTCAAGTTGGTAACTAAACCCAGTGATTTCTAAATCTCTCTTGGGATACATAATAAGCCATATATGCTATTCAATATTAAAAAGTTTATGCTAAGAACAATGCAAATGAAACAAATAAAAAATCAAGCTTTAAACAAAGTTGTTACAGGATATATGCTTTAAACGAATGGAAATGTCTATTAAAACCTTCTTATATGGTTATGGAGACAAATGTAGTTGTTTTAGGGTACAGTGATGTGAAAAAAAAAAACAGAAATGAAGAGCGAAAATTTTATTATGTCCAACGCGGAACAGTTAAGTCAAATATGACGTGTGCCTATTGAGGGTATATTTACGAATTTAATTGCCAGGCAGGAACACCAACCTTATTGATGGTTTCATTAACCAAACTGTCTTGATTTTTTTGTCTATCTTGTTCTTCTTGTAATTTGTGTTTCATTTGCCATTCAGGGATTCCAGCAGCTGTTACTCCATCATTAGTAGTGGGTTCGGTAAATCTCACCTCATTCGGTTTTGGAGCTTCTGGTTCAGGATTTAAGGAAGATGCCAGAGGGGAAGCAGAACTTGAATTGGATGCTTGTGCGGGAGTAGACACGGGGGTATGAGCAGCAACAGGAGAAGCAGACGGAGAAGCGGCAGAGGCAGAAGCAGCAGCAGCAACAGGGGCAGGAGAAGATGAAGATTGTTTGGCCCTCTTCAAGATTTCTGAAGCCGAAGGAATGGAACTGACAGGAGTGATTTTTCTATCAGATTCTTTGGTTGATCTCAACTTTATTAAACTCTTTAAACTTGTTAGTTCACTATTTATATCTTGCAAATCATCTTTCAAGTTATCTTTAGTCAATTTCAAATTCTTTTCAATGGAATTTCTTAAGTTGTCAATTTCCAACTTCATCAATCTTAAATCATCATCAAATGTCAATTTATCTTTATTGTATTTTGTCAAAAAATCATTTACGTTATTGATCACTTGATCAACTTCCTTCAATTTTTCTTCATTCAGTTGTTTAATTTCCTTTTGTTCTGTAGATAATTCTTCTAACAACTTGTCAATCTTGATGAACTCCTCATCAATCTGTGCTTTATCTTGATCTATGTTACTTTGAGTTGGAGGAATTATACTTGGGATCACATATTTCGATACAACTTGATATAAACCATAAGTTACTCCAGCCGTAGCAGTGGCCATTATAAAATAATCCTTCCAAGTTCTTTCAGGCACAGGTGGTGCCACATTATAGTAATCAATAGGAGGAGCAGGTGTAGCATATGCTGATTGCAGAGTTGATTGACCATTCCCCAGACCATTTGAAGCAATAGAAGTAGTAGTAGCAGTAGAAGAATTATTGGCACGATTTAATGCTTCTTCAATCTCTTGTTCATTAAGACCCTTTGATTGTAAGAATTCAATCTTCTTATTCAATGGAGATGTAGTAACATTGGGATCCTGCAAGAAACTCACAGCACTTGATATCAAGTCTTCATTCATAATGAAAGCCAAAGTTTGAATTGGAAAATATCAAATAACCAATCCGCGGATTGAGGATGAATGTGATAAATAGTCATTTCGCACTCATTCAAAATGTGGAGGTAAATTCTTTCAACTCTGTCACTGTGAAAATAGAATTAAAGCCAAGTATGATGATAACTATGCCATAAATTAAGCTATTTACATTATTTACAATATCTATATTATATTTTCTTCAATAATTCTTCATAAATACACCAACTAATACCTGCACTGAGACCCTTTCTGCCTAACCTTAAGCTTAAACCTTTAAAGAGATTTTTAATTCCACCAGGTTCTTTGATTAATGCTTTAGTAGTATCATATATCGTAGGGTTTTTGGGGGACAATTGCATACGTGTTTTAATGGCATCGAATGGTGCAGTGATTGTGGTGGCCATTGCAGCCGCCAGTACCGCAGATGCTGAGTTAATCATACCTGCCTTATACTCCTGTTCTGAATTGCCTGTAAGCTTGAACAAATCTGTTTTAAATGATTCATAAAACAACACATACAATCCCGCATAAGGGCAATCTCTTGACAATGTAACAAAACTACCCTTAAAGAAATTGGTCATAGAGCCTTTATTTGCTTTGCCATCAAAATAGATATTTTCAACACTTTCATACATGGAATTATAATTGTATAAATTGGATTCATATCTTGTTTTAATGATGGTAATTGGCATAGTTATATATCCAGCAAATGCCCTAACAATAAACCCAAGTGACAAGTTTTCTATATGAGACAATTTTGGTAATACACTGGAACTCGATACTATTGTTTGATTAGTCTTGAAACTATAGACATAAAACCTAGCCTTGGAAAGTAAAGTCAAATAGATTCCTGATCCTAAAGAAGTTCTTATACAAGATGGAATTACTCCTCTCCAAAGTTCCCGGAAATTTTTCAATTTTTGTATCTCTTTTAACAATGTGGTATTATAGTGAACATTATGCTGTTTTTGTTGTTGTAATCTAGTTTTTAATAAATCAAAAGGTTGAAGTATAACTGAAGAAGTAAGTCCTGCAATTCCACCAGCAATAAATGACTTTTTACTTGATAGTTCATTTGCCATGCTATTAAATATGTCCAATTATTGGTGAAATGATGAGAAACTATATTTTATGTTGTACTATACACTACATGTAAATTTCAAAGTATTATCAATTTATTATTATACTATTAAAATATTCAAAAAAATGATGATATTGATTTTATTTAGTTATAAATGGCGATTCCAGATGCCATTATGCTAATATGATTTATTGTGAGTTTTCCCATTTTAGAGAGTCAATAAATTTCATCAGAGAAAAAGGGATTGTTAATAATGGATCCACTGATTGGATATTCTCTTTCCCAACAAAGTTTACTTTATCTTTGATTAAAGCAAGTGAACATATGGACAAGAATGAATGATAAGGATCTGGATTAGAATCGAAATTTTTGGCGATTCCACCGATTCTGTGTTCTTGATTTAATAAAAGAAAATCACTTGCTGCTTGCAAGTTTACCAATTGTAACTTATTCAATAAATCAAGAGATCCTAAACTCCACCAACTATAACAAGCATCTCCAGGTTTATTCTCACGCCCATTAAAAGCACCGTATTCTTGGTGATTCACTGCTGTTTCATCATATAATGCTTCGGGGTAATTAATTTGTCTATGTACAATCCAATCAACGGTATTTTTAGTATTAATGCTGTCAAAATCAAAGTTTAATAACTTGAGGGTGGCTATGGCACAGAACGTGTAACCCAAATGACTTTCACTAAATTCTAAACACGAAAATCCTCCATTATAACTTAACCTTTTCAAAATATAGTCAGTTACTGCTTTCTCGTCAATATCGTACCTTCTTTGCTCAATTGGAACATTATCATAACCAAGAATTCGTCTAGTACCCACAGCCATGTAACAGATTCTTAAGTCAGTTTCTCCATAATTAGTACCATCTACATTTAAGGTGGGGGAAAAACTACCTTTATGTTCACCATCTTTTATTTGACATTGTTGCAAGAATTGCATGATGTTGGACCGATCGATTTTAGAGTTAATTGGATCCTGTAACATTATCAAATTCAATAGTCCAAAAAAAGTTGAAGACACAGTAGGAATATCATAATCTCCAGCCGGGTTCATAGTATCCCTAAACCCATTGTTTATATAATAAGAATCATAGATGAAGTCAATAAATTGAACTCGTTCCTCATCAGAGAATGATAATCCCCCCAAAAGTTCCAATCCTTCGAGGCAAAAGCAAATCAATGATAACTTATTACAATCTTGATCCTCATATTTAGAAGGAAACATGTTCAAACATAAGGTGAAATACTTTACATGCTTTTGAATTAACAATTCACTCATATTTCAATACTAAACTCAAATCACATTTTCGTGAGATTTCGAGAACTGAAAAATTAGGAGTTCTCTCCACTTACATAATACTCTAATAGGCATTATTTCGGTCAAGTTACTATAACCGATAGGTTATAATGATAAAGCATTATAATAGTGTTATACGCGACGTTATGTAATCTCAAGACGCAAGAGTCTACATGAAATTTCATTTCATTTCCCCTATAAAATAGCTAAATTAAAATTGCGTAGTCATATTAGAGCAACCATAATTCTATTATAAGCACGAAAAGGAGATTATGATATTGTTGATTCCCAAATAAGAAACATTTTGCTCTATTAAGCATTACTAACTCTTTTTACGTATAACCTTGAGAGGACTTATGGGAAAAATATTGCCCATTGCCCTCGTGCTGTTGCTGTTAATAGGATTGTGGCAGAGTAACAGCACAACCGATCTGCAAAACTTTTACACCGTACTTTTTTTCTAAAGCACGTTCTATGTAAGGCACACAAAGTGAGCAACGTACCTTATGGGCTCCTAGCAATCAAAGTCTAGTTAGAAAAGGTATAAATAATTGCTAGTTTTACCTTTCGAAAAAAAAAATAGATTAGAAACTCGAACTTAGAACATGCAATATTCAGTCTTATTATCAATTGCCTTATTCTCTTTCAAAGTTAGCGCTCAAGCTTTTGAAGCTAGAGCTATGCTGGATTTAACTGCTTCTATTGGAGAAGAGATTGGTGATGCCACATCATCTTTAGCTGGTGCAGCAACCGCAAGTGACTCTGAAGAGTCTGAGTCTTCTGAAGCAGGTGCAATGTCAATGTCATCTGCTACTGAAGAAGCTTCTTCTTCTGAAGAAGAATCTGCAAGTTCTGGTGGTGCTTCTGAAGAATCAGAAAGTTCTGGTGAATCTGAAGAATCTGCTGCTTCTGGATCTGGCTCTTCTAGCTCTGCTGGTTCCAGTGCTAGTGAGTCATCCAGTTCTTCTGAACTCGGTGCTACTAATGCTGTCGGTTACAGTTTACCTGTTGCTGCTGCCTTAGCAGGTGTTTTATTGCTCTAGATAATTTCTATAGTTACTAAATGTACAATTTGATTTTTTAATTTTTTTTTTTTTTGCACCCAGAAATTTAATTGGATGCAAAATTTCTCATTAAGCACTGTGGATGGATACAATCACATATTTACCTCGATATATATGGTGTCTTATAGTTCCACAGTGTCCCAGGCATGAGAAATTGGTAAGACCAATTGATACTTCTGATTCCATTCCATTAAAATTCGTTTTTGCAAACTTTATTTTTGGCTACTCCACAAAAGTTTTCATTTCCGATTCGTCTTACTACAATTTCTATGCCTGGCTACCTAAAACAGAGAAACAAAAGAAAGGAGAAAATATTCCCATATTGTACAGTGAAAACTTCCATTATCTTCCAGATTCTCTTCGAATTTTATACTTCAATTTTCGTGGGGTTGAAGAACCTTATTTGAGAATTTACAAGTATTACGCTAGTGATTCATGGATGGACCAAAAGGAGCTATTTTGCTTTGTAAGAAGAACAGTTTTGATCCGATACATATATTATTATAGTATGGAATTTAAAACCGGCACTAATCACCTTTACTTCAATGTTAGACTTCCAATTGCCGATTTTAAGATTGGTGATAAACGATATCGATGGTTGTATTACCATGAACGAAATGGTATCACCCGCTCATACTACTATAGTCTTTATGAAGCAAATGATGATGAGGTACTTATGTGTGATAAATTTATACCAGGAACTGGATTTCTTGATTGGGACTGGTATTGGAAAGTAGATATATCTACCCACACGGCATTTGATAGATTTAAGCTTAAAAACAAGATTGCAGACTTTACTTATTCAACATTACCACCTATATTTCCGTTTCTAAGCTTTCAAAAGAGTGCTAAATTACATACATTTCAAAAGGGCCTAACATCATCAATAGACTCAATTGATGATACAAATTTAGTATTTCTTGTAACTGCACTTATCCTTAAAACTCACCAGGATTATAAAAACATATTTCTAGGAGATGATGGACTGAATGATCCTTTTCATAGACCTACTGAAACAAGATTAAATTAATAGAGTAAATCATGAACAATATGAAGAAAAAAAAAAACTTGTGCGCTTTTAGATTTAAACTACAACTTTTACTATGTTTCGTACAATCACTAGAATTACCACTCCTATTATAGCGGGAACCATAGCATTTGGAGTTTTCCCATTGAAGAAAAGTCAATGGAAATCGGCACATGATAATGATAACCCAGAAATATTGGAAAAGATCAAACAAAGTACATTATTCAAACAACTTGAAGGAAATAAAGAATTTATTCAACATTCAGCAAGAAACGAATTTCCTAATCAACATCATAAGAATCTTGTAACTGCAGGGTTATTATATGGTAAAGATATGTTTGAAACATCACCTATAATATTTAGTGACGGCAAACAAAAATTCTATGCATTTTATCATATAGGGAACAAATTGGTAAGTGAAGACGGGAAGGTTCACAACGGTATTGTATCGACTATTATGGATGAAGGATTATGTGGAGCCGGATTTCCATTATTGCCCTCTAAAAAGGGGGTAACTGCAAAGTTATCAATAGATTTCAAGAATCAAGCACCACCAAATTCAATAGTAGTGTTGAAAGCAAATGTGGCTGACCACAAGGGGAGGAAAGTTGTTATACACGGGTCATTAGAAACCTTAAGCGATAATCCAATTACAATAGCAAATGGTGACTGTGTATTAGTTGAACCAAAATGGTTTAAATATTTCTCTTGGTTACTGTTTATTTAGATTGCTTTATATCGCAGTTTCATATGCACATTGCTGACGTCTTTTCAATTCGTCATTTATTATAATTAAGGTTCTATATTTATTGCTGCAATATGTGTAACTAGTTGCTAGTGGTTTTTTATATAAATACTCGACTAAATTACCTTAATTAACCCACTTTATTATATTCAATTATTAAACAATGTCAGATTTAGGAAGAAAAGATATCTCAAGCAAAGTCGAATCTACTGTAAAACCAGATTCTCAAAAATCTACTGGTGAACACCTTACCGATAAAGTTACTGACAAGACTGATAACCTTGTTGGTGGTAACACTGATAGTGAAAATAAATCTTGGACTCAGCAAGCCAGTGATGCCATCTTTGGTGAAAAAAAATAAATCTGTTAGGATCCTATATAGTTAATATATTACATCTTTAAGAGCATAGTTTTTACAAGCGTAGCATTCAATTCTTGTTCAATTATCTATTCTTATATAAGTCTGTAAGGCAATAGTTATTTGGTCCATAAGTCAGGCCAATATTTGAAGACCAATATTTAAAGTCCATAAGTCAGGCCAATATTTGATTTCGTGGATAACCCAAAAACACCATAATTAGTTGATACGCGTAGATCAAATATTCTCTTTATTTATCATGACAGTTACTTCGAATAGTGCAGAACAAGCGTATCTTGACTTGTGTAAAAGAATCATAGAAGAAGGAGAACATCGTCCAGATAGAACAGGAACAGGAACAAAGTCCATTTTTGCTCCTCCACAATTAAGATTTGATTTATCTGAAGATACTTTCCCATTGTTAACTACAAAGAAAGTATTCACTAAAGCCATTATTCACGAGTTATTATGGTTTGTTGCCGGATGTACAGATGGTAAAAAGTTATCTGAATTAGGTGTTAAGATCTGGGAAGGTAATGGTTCACGAGAATACTTGGATTCTTTAGGTCTTACTGATAGAAGAGAAGGTGATTTAGGACCAGTTTATGGTTTCCAATGGAGACATTTTGGTGCCAAATACACAAATTGTGATGCTGATTATACTGGTCAAGGAATTGATCAACTACAAGAGATTATCAAAAAATTGAAGACCAATCCATATGATAGAAGAATAATTATGTCCGCATGGAATCCATCAGATTTCAGTAAAATGGCATTACCACCATGCCATGTTTTCTGTCAATTTTATGTTAATTTTCCACAAGGTCAAAAACCAAGATTATCATGTCAAATGTATCAAAGATCTTGCGATATGGGATTGGGTGTTCCATTTAATATTGCTTCATATTCCTTATTAACAAAGATGATTGCTCATATAGTTGATATGGATTGTGGTGAATTTGTACATACTATGGGTGATTGTCATGTTTATTTGGATCATATTGATGCTCTTAAGGAACAAATTGAAAGAGTACCAAGAAGTTTCCCTAAGTTAGTAATTAAATCTGAAAGAAAAGATGAAATCAAGACAATCGATGATTTCCAATATGAAGATTTCAAAATTTCAGACTATGATCCTTATCCTCCAATTAAAATGAAAATGAGTGTTTAAGCTCTTTAACATGTATTAAATATGTACGTTATTGATGAATAGTATATCTTCTATTATTAGGTTTGACTTGATCCATGAAATCAAATATGGAATTATCTTCGATATTAGACTTGTTTTTAGTTGTTGATTTGTTTTGAGTTGTTGTTTGTTGGTGGATATTCCCGTCAACATGCTGTAATGGTTCTCTATGCAATTTTTGTTTCTTCATATGCTTGAAGTAGTCGTCTGTCACGGCATCAACCATATGTACTGATTCTCTTCTTAACTTTTTACCTAATGAAGGTTCTTTATAGTCAACGGGAGTTCTTGTTCTTGATGATCTTTTAGGTAATTGTTCATTAGTATCTATTTTAGAAGGAGCAAACGTAGTTCTTCTTCTACGCTTCGAAGATTTGGAAGTTGTAGTCATTGAATTCGAGATTGATGTCATTGGGTTTATATTTACAGACTCTGGATTCAGAGATGATGTCACCGGATTCGAGGTTGTACTTATCGGTTTTTGAATCAGGGGTGAAGGTGTATCACTTTTGGAACCTTCGTCATCATATTGGGATTCACCACTTGCTTCAGTAACCATGGAAGGTACGTTTGTGCCCATTTTACCTAATTCTATACCTGGTGGTGGTATATTCTCTTTATCCAGATCTACAGTAGATCTGGAGTTATCAGCGACAGTTATTGTGCCCATTGATTCTTTTGTAGAATCATCCTGGAATATGGAGATTGGTTTCTTGTTAAGATGATAGGTTTGTCTTCTTGTAGAACTTGAACTTTTCAGTTGACCTAACTCCAACAAATTCCTCTCCCTCAATATATTATATTCTGATTTGTTTTGAATAGTCAGTTTAAATTCCTTCAAAATTTGATTTATCTCCTCTATCTTCACATTGAGCTTTCTTTCCAATACTTCGAGATTTTCATTCATTTGTCTCTTAAAAGCAACTAGATCATTCTTGTTCTTTAACTCGATATTGTCGGTAATCAAATCACTGATTTTCTGCTCCATATCCTTCAATCTTCTTTGAAGAATATCATTATGCTGACTTAATGTCTTATTTTGTAAGCGATATTGCTCTGTTATATCATGACCTTGCGGGTCTAGACTGCCACCGCTCTCAATGGTAGTATTCCTTTCGGTTACTCCTTCTTCATAGCCATCACGAGAAGACCTTCTTTCCTTCGACTTCTCTTGTGCCGCCTGTGCAAAAGAAACAGATCTTGATGATGGTCTAGCCATAATTGTTTTGTTTACAAATCAAACTCGCGCCAATAATTATTTAAATACAACTATGCAAAGAACAAACCACATTTATAAAAAGATAGACGAGAAGCGTGCTGAGCTTCAAAGCTTGACAGAGATAAAGGACTATACGGAGACGTTGACCCATCAACTAGAAGCTTTAGAGACGAAATTAGGAGATATGGTTGATGGTGCAGAGAGTGTGAATTTAGTATTATCAACATGGCAGAATGTTGTGAGGTCTATATCTTTAGCATCTTTGGGTTTACACAACTATTCGACCAAGGATTATGAAAATCTGGCACCTTTACCTGAGGGCTTACTTAGAATTCGAGTGAAACCTGAAGAAAATGAGCTGGAAGAAGAGCTGAATGAGGTAGAAGAAGATGATCCTGAGAAGGATTAAATAGCTTCAGATGAATAATGATTTTTTGATGACTAATACATATCTATATATAATTGTAGAATAGAAATAACAAGAATAAATGTACTATATCTAAATATTTAAATCTGCTTCCACTTTTATGGATTTGATCCAGTTCAATAAATCATACTTTTTCACATTGTTGATGGTGGTATTAAAGAAGGACTTATCCAACTCGGATGCTGAAATATCATCTTGATCAAATATGGACTCATCTTCTGAGAGCATTTCCTCCAAGATTTGGATCTCTTTGTCATGAATCAGTGAAACAGTTTTGTAAAATGTTGAGTTGAAAAGTTTCCTCTTAAGATATTCATCAGTTTCATGATCAGTCTTTTTAAGGTCTTCCCAATCTTCAGTAATAGCCAACAATCTACACCAGATTTTTTTAGTAGTTAATTTGTAAGTCATTTGTTCTGGAATTAGAGATGCTATTTTAAAAGCATTGGAAAATCCATTGTTAAATTTAATAGAAGGTTTGAGGAAAGTCAAATAATCAATTAATGTTATTTCATCCAAACTGTAGTTATCGACAAATCTTGAAAACGACTTTTCAAATAACGATCTGGCAGCATTGACCTCTATCTTATCATTGATGAACTTGAGGAAGGCATTAAACTTAACTTTTTGTCCTTCATTTGACTTAACCATAGCCTCGGAAAGATAATGATATATTGATTTTTGTATTCTTATGTGGATAAGATTGGTTTCAATTTCAAAAAGTTTAGAGTCTAATGAAATCTTATCAGTTGTCGCTGAAGCAATTGCACTTAACTTGGCAAGTGAATATTTTAATTCTTGTTCACTTTGAGTTGCATTTGGTTTAGTTTCAGTTGAGCGTAATAAACATTCAGCAGCTGATCCAAATTCTCCATCAAGTAAATTCTTTATCCATGCTACATGTGCAACCTTATTAGGATTTTTAGCAAAATATTCTTCTAATAAATAATTGTATCGTGGGAATCCAGTCAATAAAATTTGGATCCTTCCATGTTTTAAATAATAATCAAATAATGCAAATGCAAATCCATGTTGATATCTTTCAATGTAAACATAATATTTTGTAATCATTGTTTGATGTTCTTGAGATTCAACCCCGAAAGTTTCGACTACAACTTCACGTTCATCTTCTAATATGGCTGCTAAAGAGGAAAAGTCTTCAAATCTTTCCACCAAGTTAATTGCTTCTTCGTTAAGATTATTATGAAGTAAGCAATTTATCCATTTAGTCTTGTTCTTGTTATACCACTTAACATAATTTGACAAGTTGTCATTAGATTCAAATTTCATGTAAGTAATTGCTTCATTAAAGAAGTAATATAAGACGTTACATAATTGTCCAATTGCATTTCTCGTTTCTTGTGTGTTTGCACTAGTATTGGTGTCATTACAGAATTTAGTTTGGAAAAAGCTTTCAACAATGACAAGAAGGTCAGTTTCAAATATCCAGGATTTCTTGTTGCTTATACTTGCAGAATATTTTATTTCATTCAATAAAACACCCTCATAGAGCGACTTATTGATTATTGAAATAAGTAAGTACGAAGAAATATCTGCTTCCAAAGCTTTTTTTAAGAATTGATAGAAAACATGTCCAATAGAGTCTGTGCCTCTGTTGAAATACCTTCTTAAAATATCATCACCATCGTTACTGTTATTATCGTCATTATTCCCTCCAGCTTCAGCCAAACAACTTTTAAATAATGAACGTAATTTTGTCTTTGACTTATCATTACCATCAATTTCTTGCCAAATACTTAATGAACAAGATATCTTTTCCAATCCATAAACAAGCTTGATATATACCGAGTTATCAATATTTGGGAATGTCTGTGCATATTCTATCAAGTTGGTTAATAATTTGCATTTTCTTTCAAGTAATTCTCCAATTGTAGGCGAAAACTGTGGTAAATATTTTGAGGTTGATGTTATTATTTCATCTGAGATATCTGAGATAGAATTATTAACCAAATTACTTGGGAATTCATCATTAAGTGAAAAGTTAATACTGTCTGAATTCGAGTAAAATATGGCTTGTTCTATGTGTGATTTGATTAACTGTCCAGGTTCATTTACATCATCAGATGCTAATACTCCCTCTTGAATAAACCTTTCAATTCTCATTACTCCGGAATTATTAGTCAACAACACCAAAGCAGGGTTTGAGTTGGAACCTTGGTTTTCATACCCAGACCCTATAATTTCCACATCCTCATTAATATTCACTATATCTTCCCATCTTGGTTTATATAACAGAACAGTGCCACTTGGCGCAATATAAGAATAATCAATATCAGTTAAAATAACTGAATTGTTGACAAGTATAAATGCAGTGGATTCAGGATAAGGAATAAAAAGCTTAGGGCTGGAGTCACCAAAATCTCCATTAAATCTGTTACATATATGAGATCCATAAACCAATACACCACTAGTGTCAAGTTTCAAGGTAACTAATACTAGCTTGCTCGTATTATCCGTTGAACGATCAGTGATTGATATTAAAAGCATATAAGTACCTTCAGCGGTAGCATTATTAATCTTCCAAATGTCAAGATATTGAATATCTTTAGAAATAATACCATCAAACCCATCAAGATTATCCTTTAAGTAAGTACCTAATTGATGAGAAAATGAATTACTTCTGTTAAGGGTGATTGACCCATTTGCGGATGCTAAATCAATGGTAAACACATGAATTAGACCATTCTTTTCTTGAATTACTATTCTCTGTTCTGTTCCTGTTTCATTAACTCTTTCACCTCTCACACGTACTATATCTTCATTAATATCAAAAGTATTGAAAAGTTTAGACAAAAATTTTGAAGCTGGTTTCATAATTTCTATTATAGATAACAGAGATTTCCTTCTAAAATCATTAAGACTTACCAAAAGTACTCTCTTCCAGGATGTCACAATTATAATACCACAAGGTTCAGTGTTTTCCACCAATGTCACAAATTCACCATGTTTTACTTCAAGATGAAGATCAATATCAAGATTCTTATCACTTATTAATCCCAAAGCAGGAGAATGTTGGACACTATCATAACACTTCAATATCCCCGTAGATGCATTTACTATAACGATACCTGGATCTTTAGTAGAACCATCAGAAGGACTAGTTAATGTTGCTAATGGTAAAATATTAGCTGATTTATCTTCAATTGGAAATTCTATTACCACGGGAGAAGAATCAGTAGATTTATAAGCCCATACAAAGATTCCATGTTCAGATACCGCCACTGCATATTCTGTTACATTATCTGTATAACCATTTAATGCTTTAGTAGTTGTTAATGGATTTGGATATCCTGGTAATTTAGATACACAATATTGGTCATTTTTAGTCAATTCTTTAATATATGACACGCTTTTCTCAGTAAGAGATAGCTTCTTCTCAGTCACCAGAGTCTTCTGCCTTTGATTTGATCTCCTCGGTTTGAATATCGAAGCAGTACTAGGAGACATTTAGTTATAAACAACGAAATTTTTCGCTCTTTACGCAGCATCAAACATTAATCAAAAAAGGCACGACATTATTTGCAGTAATAGGAAATATTTTATAATATACATACATATTTAATCAACAAATTTAAAGCTTTTGCTTTTTAGTTGAAGGTTCAACATCAGAATTATCTTCCGAAATGATATCATTATCCTCATAAATTTCATCATCATCAATTTGGCCAGCTTCTTCATCACTAGATAATTGATCATATTTGGATTTTAAACCTTTCATCTTTCTAGTTTGTAATTTACCCAAATCTTGATTACCAACATGAATTTGAGCAACCTTATCACCCATGAAATCAGTAGTGACATTCTTCTTTTCCTTTGGTTGCAATTGTTTTGGTTTTTGAAGTGCATCTTTTTCAACTTCTGGTGCTGGTGAAATTCTTCTTCCAATTTTGAAATCAAATCTTGGTCCAATTTCTTCTAATTCGATTCTTGGAAGTTTTTGACCTGATTTATAACTTTTTAATTTATAAACTCTGAAATGTAATAATGGTAACTTGGAGGAATTTGGATCTTCTATCTCTCCTGTAGAAAGTGCAATTACATATTGTAAACCTGCCACATCTTGTAAATCAGTTTCTTCTCCTCTATAAAAATCCAAGAATAAAGATTTAATATGCTGGAATGTTGGAACATTATCAAAAGCTGGTCCATTGAATACAAACATTGGTTTTAATCCAATAGTGAATGTTGTCTTTTTGAAGTCTTGTAATAATTTGTAATCATTTTGGATTGAAAGTTCAATCATATCATAAACTTTATGATTGAAAAATCTAGAAAAAATTAAAGTATTTGGTCTTTTCTTATTATTAGAAGAAAATACCATTAAGGAAGTATCATTCTTTTCACTAAAGAATTCTAAAGTGGCAGCATCTTCAAAAGGTCTAATTTCATTCTTTTTAGTAAACTTTTTAGCATGAGGCTTCTTAAATGCCATTAAATCACACATGGCATCGTGTAACAATTTATTACTGGTAGAACCCGGAACAAATAATGCAGATTTAGTATTTTCAACTAACTTGGCTTCCTTCTTAGCTAATGCCCTCTTAGAACGTGCGTTCTTTGGTTTGACACTTCTGATCATCTCTCTTGTACAATAGCAGAAATTTTCTAAAGAAAAAAATTGTGCGATGAGATATGGAATTTATTTATGTCTCTTGAGGGATGAGCAGTTACAATTATGTCGTCTATTGAATATTGGTATATAAATTAAAAAATAAAATAATGGTCTACTAAATACAAGTGTATTTATGCCCATACTTGAAGTTGTTCAAAGTAATCAATACGTTTATGTTCTGGATTGTTGATATTGTTGACAACAGCAGCTCTTAAATCATCAACCATTACTGGATGCCCACAGGTGATATAAGCAACTGATCCAGTAGATTCTTTAATGGTATCCTTGACTATTTGATCGATTAATGGACGCCCTTCTTTGAATGTAACAAAAGATAATTCCTGTTTTATCTTGGTAATAAGATTAATCTCACATTCATCTACACTTGAATATGCTTTTAATGGGGTACAGTCTCGTAAATTGGTGGTTTCAGTAATGGAACTTACAGGAACAATTTCTTCATTTTCACTTGGAAACCTTAATGAAAACTCTTGCATTCCTTCATAGCTTGTTGGTCTGGTAATGTATAACTCCACTTCAATATTGACATCTTCTAATGCAAGTAATTCTTCATAAAACCAGAACAAAGATCTATATTCTCTGATAACCCAGATTAATTTGACTCTTGTTTTATTGAACCTTGATGTGGCTAAATTCAATGCCTCTGCATATATACCAGGAATACCGTTACCACCAGCGATGAATACTGCTGAGTCATATGCTTGAGCAGGTGATTTTTCTCCATAAGAGCCTTCAATTGCTACTCTGATCTCCGCTACTTTTTTAGGATGGGTTGATAAGTAGTTATAGATATGTTGAGTAATACCTTTCTTTACCTTCATGAAAATAATGATTTCATTATCATTATTTGGTGATTTGGTGTATGTGAAAGGATGTGATTGCCAGAAACAAGTTGGTCTTAAAAAGTGGATAAATACATGACCCCCAGGAATAACTTCAAAGTTTTCTGGTTTAGGAATAACCACTTTTAATGCTTCATCTGCCAATAAGTATACTTTGGATTTGGGAAATCCAAAATTATATAATCTGAAAATTCTAACCAATCTATCAAAAATCCAGATTGCAAAACAATAATGATAAAACCAAAGACAATACAAATCAAGAACGTGAACATAAGCACCAAGAACAAAACAAAATGCTAAAGCTATATGGATAATTAAGAATAATTCATAGTATCTTCTTCTCAAAAATAACATTCCTTGCACCAAAATTAAAATTCCACTAGCAGTTCCCAATATTCCCCATTTTATATAAGTTTTCTCTGAGAGTTCTGAAAGGCTTCCATCATACAATGTATATAGCGTTGAATGTACTACTACTAACACCACAACTATTCTGGAAAGCCATCTGTGGAATGTTATAAAAGTGGAATAATCCCATCTGGTAAAACCTTGTAAGAAATTGTTTCTTCCTCCAAATAATATTAGCAAAGGCATACAAGAACTGCCTAAAATACTGGTCCTCACAGCATAATATCGATATAAAGCCCTGTATTTACTTCTAAATACAGGGTCTCCTTCAACATAATGGATATCTTTAAAAGTTAAGTAAACGGTTAAAGCCAAAAATATTGAAATTATAATTGTTTCTAACCTTGTTGGTACTAAAAAATCAAAAATCCAAAGGAATCTTTGCTCATCTGTTTTCTTCCTTCCTCCTGTTGCTGGCGATGATATAGTTTTTCTGAACCAGTTAGAAAATGGATCAACCAACGCTTTATGAATACTTGGAAAGAAAACCTTTGACCAATTTATAACGGAAAATATTGTGAATATGATCACCCAATAAAACACCAAATATCCTCCAAATATGACTGAATTATCGTAATTACCCAAAAACTGTTCATAAGAATCTTTAAATATGTGGCTCTTTGATAAGTCTAACCTCACAGGGAAATCCACCAAACTTCCATCAGTAAAATTTTCAACATCACTTATGAATTTAGCGTTTTGCTGGTAATCCAAAAGAGAATTGTCATACTCTTCTTCACTGATAAAAACATTATGTTGCTTAGCACACATATTGATATAATCTTGTTTTCCATTATGAGATGAAAAATAGAAACATGCTGCCATTGTTGCTCTTGCATTTTCATTGCTACATTCACAGTCCGCAGATTCAGGGGTATCTAAACAGAACTTAGCCTTTGTCAAATATAGTTGATATGTACAACTGAAATAAGTTATCTTTGCATCACCAAAGAAGTTAAACGGTGCTCCATTTACAGCCTTTTCTGGCGTTAAAGATATCAAACTAGATATAACAAATCCTGCTAGCAAAAGGTTTCGGATTCTCCTTAATGCATGATTTTTTATCTTTATTGGTACACTAAATGGAACTAGGCATATTAAAAATGCCATTGTCACATACATCCATTTTGTGTACATGATTCCTATTCACTTTGACTGTAAACCACGAGGTTTTAGTAAAATAATGTGGCACTTGCTTTGAATTAACCAACAACAAGATGCTTATCTCAAGGAATACGTTTTGCTTCTAAATTAATGGTGTGAAATCAGAAAACTTTAATTTATTGGTTGTTAGTTGGAATAGTAAGTTTTTTTTTTCGCAGTTGACTTTCGAGGGTACCAATTATCGTAAATAGCACCGATTTCGGAATATCACTTCTATCCTGAAGCAAAAAGAATATAAAGAATCCTGAAGACTTTATATATATATATATATATATATATAGTCAGGTAATGACTTATTTAGAAAGTTGCTGTTCAGGGGTGTAAAAAAGCGGCGTTAAACGATCTATTAACCAAAGCTTATATGCAGCCAATAACAATTAGATTTGCTGATCGATTCGATAAAAAATTTTTTATGACCGGAATTGAATTCTTTAGATGGTTTAGATAATCTTAGAGTATGTCTGCGCTTACTAAGACTTGGTCAGAGTTTGGTACAAATTCAACGATTATGAATCACTTTAGAGGGGCAGAGTGTTGCCAAGCCCCTATTCAATAGCGATCCATTGTTTATTAGAAGTCACATACTTGTTATACGGCCGTCGGTGATAACGGGTGCCGTATACATGAAAGTGTGTAACAGTTTGACTGTAAGATATCCACAGCGGCAATTGCGTGCACCATAAAGCAGTGAGTTTAAGCTCAATATAAATCCATTTAAAATCTAGTCATGTCATACATTTTTTACTGATATTTGTAATAGAAGTGAGAGTGATGCCATCGCTGAATAATAAATGAGCTTCCAGACTTGCTTCTCGCGAAGTATATTAATTAGTAAATTTGCTGACTGCAAAACCATATAGAAAAGAGCAAAAATGTCTATGCAAACAAAACAAATTGGAATTAGTGAAGTCCCATTGAGAGAAATTAAACGTCCCATTCCTCCAGTTTTAGATCATCAAAAAATTGATGCAATGGTATCTACTTTAACAGGAAATCCTAAGGCTTCAGCCACTTGTGGAATTGAAGATATTACTGCAGGAGAATTACCTCCAATTGATGTATTTAGAGTTAGAGAGGAAGGGAAAGATCACTATTTTGCTTTTGGTGGATGCCACAGATTTCAAGCTTATGATAAATTAGCAGAAAAATCTCTGGATGAAGTAATGGTTAAGTGCCGTCTACTTCCTGCCACTAGGAAAACCTTAAAATTATATTTAGGATCATCTGTAGATGAATTACTTAAGTGAAAACTTTTAAATTTGTGTATTAATTTGTAATATAAAAATCAATTTTCGGTTAATGGGGTAGTAGAGTCAATACTAGATCTGTTAGTATTTTGATGAAGTTTTGCTAATAGTAATCTCTTTTTAATTCTTCTTTGCTGTAACCGAAGTGGAATAAGAGGTAAATAACCATGTTTTTCTTCAAATAATAAGGACGAAAACATCACTATAATACAGATCCAATAACAAATATAACTTATGACACTTCCATATGTGGCACTATTAGTCCATCCAAGAACTGCAGTTACAATCATCCAGAATGCACCATCATCTTGAATTTCTCCATTACAACAATTAACATGCCAAACACTATTGGTTATATCATAAGATCCAGGACCATGACCTGTTTCACTCACATCAAAACCATCACATAAATCAATGAACCTTTGAAGTTCGAAATTCCAAACTCCTTTAGAGAAAAGCCCAGCTGCAATTAAATATAAGAAACAAGTAGAAACTACCATAAACCATTGCAATGAAAGGGAGTTCCCAGTACGATATAAAATAATACCAATTCCAGATCCAATGATTATTGCTGTAGTGACTGATGTTATAATAGATGAAATAGAAGTATTTTCATTAATTCCAATACCACCAATGAAAACTATAGCTTCCATACCCTCTCTTAATGTGGTAACAAATGGTAAGATAAACATGGAATATTTATCACTAAAATTTCCTAAAGTATCCGAAAATGATGTAGAGCTTCTTTGTTCATTTCTTTGTTCATTTTTCATAGCTCTATCAATATATCTTGAATCTTTAACCAAAGTAGTTAATTTCGCTTTCCACTTCTCTTGCATCTTATTCACTCTCAAGACTTTTATCCCCATAATTGAAATGATTAAACTGGCGATAATTGAAAAGGCTCCTTCCCAATAATGTTCTGCAACTGACCATAAATCTTTACCAATAATATAAAAGATCGATAATATCACTGTTCCAATTAATAAACAGCATATTAATCCTAATAAACCACCTACCCATACTTGAAGTCTTAAATATTTGTAAAGGGCAGTATTATCGAACGTTTTATCTTCAACGTTATCACCAGCTCCATTAGAACTCGAAGTTTCGATATCCTCACTGCTTTGTTCATCTGAACTAAGTCTGGTATAACCTATATGAGATGATTTAGGAGTTACGAAACTTTGGTGTAAAAATGCCAACAATACCGACACAATAATAGCCAGCTCAAGTGTCTCTCTCAACACAATAAGGAAAACTTGGAACGAAAAGTAATCTTCCAAAGCCATTTTTTTTTTGTTGAAGTTAGGTGACTTGTTGACCTTTAAATAGAATTTTCCGGTGCCGTTTAACTCCATGAAAATTTTATCTTTTTGATCAGTCACCCTCGGAATTCAAAATGGTCGTGTCTATAAATTGTCGTGTCTATACCTCGGATGATAATTTAACGGTTTTCGATCAAATTTTTTGCTAATGTTACATTTCTATAAAATTATAAAAGGTTTCATTTACCATATGGAAATAGTTGATTTTTCTTGTTCTTTAAATGATTAACTGGAACCATTCTTCGTAATGCTATACTTCTCAAGATTAAGAGACTTGAGCTTATCATTTGATATATCTTCTTCGAAATCTGTCAAATCGCTTTCGAGGTCTAAACGATCACTTTTAGGGGTTTCCAATTTGGATGATTTAGGACCATTTCCTGGCGTTCTTCTTGGTGTGGTTGCATTTGGTTGTAAAGGTGTTTTTCCCGAAGGTCGGATGAATTCTGATCCAGAAGGGGCTGTCTCTCTTGGTTGATTCTGAATATCTTGCCGTGGTTTCTTTTTCTTTGGCATAAACATACCGCTAGGAGCTTTGGGTCCATTAGAATTTGCTGGTCCTTTGGGGAACTTCAATTCTTTTGATCTTTCTAGACTAGAAGCTGGTCTTTTTGGTTTAGATGGTGCAATGTTCTTTGGATCATCATACATGGTACTAAATGGTCGCTTGTTCGGTATATACAGATCTGTTTTAGTTCTTGGTTCGGTCCTGGGTTTGGACTCATTCTCAAGAGCATATGCTGGTCTATGGTCTTTCTTTTGGGAAAAAGAATCTTTATCAATTTCATGATATTCTTCAAATTTTAAATCAATAGGTTTAGCAGGTAAAGGATCTGATTTGAAAAAAATATGATTTAATGCATCTAATGCATTGTATCTTTTCTTGGGATTTAAAGTCAACATTTTCCCAAGAAGATCGAGCCCATTATCATCACGTATTATAGGACCAAATTCTTGTTCAAAGGTTCTTTTACATGTTAATCCTAGATTAAGGTCCGTCTTATTGGGTAAAGTCATAACTTCAGGCCAATCGGCATTTGGAGGTCCCAATAATTGAAATATCATCTGACATTGATGGTTATCGGATTTACCATTTAGTATTGGTTTTCTTGTGAAAAGTTCGCCAAACACACATCCAACACCCCATAGATCAACAGCTGTAGTGTATTGTCTTTCTCCCAATAAAATTTCTGGAGGTCTATACCATCTTGTCACTACCAATCCAGTATATTGTCTCTCACCTCCACCAGGGCCTTGGCCAAGTACTGGTGGTTTCCCATGGTACACTCTGGCTAATCCAAAATCAGCGATCTTTAATATACCTTTATCATCAATCAAAATATTGGCAGCTTTTATATCACGATGAAGATATTTGGCCTCATGTATATATTGAATTCCATGAAGTAATTGCTGCATTAAGCACTTTATTTCCAGCAATTTCAACGTCATATTTGGGTTCAGTAATACACCTACTAAATCAGACCACATATAGGGACTTACAGTATAGAAACATCCTCTTTGATGAACAAGATCTTGAGAACTAGCGTTTTTAGGCTCTTCATATATCATTTCTAATATCTTCAACACATTCTTGTGATTCAACTTCTTCACAATAGTAATCTCCCTCATTGCTGTGATAGGAAATCCTTCTTTAGCTGAATGGTTCAATAATTGTTTTAAAGCTACTATTTGTCCATTTTTAAGATTTTTAGCCTTTTGAACCACACCAAATGTTCCTTTCCCGAGTTTTTTGATGATTTCAAAGTTCTTTATTCTATTCATATCCCGAAACTTCTCTATAGGTTGAACTTTATACTTCACATGTGAAGTTTCCCGCTGCAGTTCAATCATGAGTAGTAACTTTACAGTGATTAACGCACTGAAAATTTTGCGAAATAAAGAAAGTACACTTTATGGAATTACTTACATTAATCATTACATAATCTAAAAGGTGAAGATTGCAAAGGTGAAATTTGCAATAGTCTGATAAACAGACATGAGAAATAAACCGTTATGCCAAAAAATATTATGTTGTGCTATTGAAATTTAAGCTTCGGTAGAAGCAGTTTGGTTAGAAAATTTAGATCTCTTCTTTCTTTCCTTTGATAATCTACCAGCTTCTTTAACATTGAAACCAGAAGATAATAATTGAGTTGTTTCCTCTAATTCTAAACCGGCAACTTCAGGATATAAGAAGTAGATGAAAATGAAAGCAACAAAACATAAACCAGCAAAGAATGAGAAAGTACCAGTAGGAGTGATGTTTTCTAACATTGTTAAGAAAGTTGAAGCAACAGTTAAAGAACCGGCCCAGTTGGTTGCAGCAGCAAACATGGCACCAACAGATCTAACATTAACATCGGAGAATAATTCTACTCCAGTCCATGCAGAACAACCAATACCAATAGCATAACTAGCAACAAACCAAACCATAGATAAGATAATAATAATACCCCAACCAGTAATACCGGAAGCTGCAACTTTAACTGAATTATTATTATCGAATTTAACACCCAAGAAATGGAATCCAATTGCACAAAGAACTAATGAAGCACACATGCATGGAACTGCAAAAATTAAAATTCTTCTTCTTCCAACTTTATCAATAATACATAAAGCAATGAATGTGAAAACAAAATTAGTGGCAGCAATAATGATAGAAACAGCAGTGGCATTATCAAATCCACTAGTTTCAAATATAGTTGCACTAAAATACATTAAAGAGTTGAAACCAGTAAATTGTTGAATACCTTGTAAACCACAAGCTAAAATTAAAGCTCTGAAATTAGCAGGAGTAGAATGAATAAGTTTAATGGAATTCCAAGCCCTTGATAATGGACCATCACCTGGAACAGTTGAATTGGAAGCAATCATTTCGGCAATTTCTGCATCAACAAAGGAATCATCAACATCTTTATAAACTTTCTTTAAAACTTTCTTAGCATTAACCACATCATTATTTATAATGTAAAATCTTGGAGTATCTGGTAAAAACCAAAACAAAACGAACTGAACAACAGGAGGAACCATACATAAACCAACAGAAACTCTCCAACCATGATTGACATTAGTTAACCCCCAATTAATAAAATAAGCAATTAATTGACCACCAGTAATGAACATACCATTAGTAACAATTAATCTACCTCTATAACGAGAAGGTGCTAATTCAGATAACATTAAAGGAGCAATTAAAGAAGCAATACCTACACCCCATCCTAAAATAAATCTACCAACAATCATAGTCCAAACCGTTTTAGAAGCTAATTGAATAATGGTACCAGTAACAAAGATAATATTTGAACCCAATAAAACTAATCTTCTACCTAATAAATTTGCTAAAATACCACCTAAAACAGCCCCTAATAATGCACCTAAAGATGTAGCACTTGTTATAAGTTCTTTTTCTCCATTAGTTAAATATTTATTTGATAAATCAGTACCAACAGAGACTAATGCACCAGAGATATAACCAGTATCATAACCAAACATAAATCCAGAAATCGAAGACGCTAATGTTAATAAGATAACTAAACGACTTGGTTTGGTTTTAGTTCTATCAGTGTGAATAGAACCTGATGCATTATCTTTAAGAATACTACTTGATGATGTCTCACTACTAATATCAACATTAGAGGTAGAATTGTAGTCAGTGATATTTTTATTCATCTTAATGGTTGTTCTTAATAAATATAATTAAAAAGAAGTGGTGGCTGATGTAAAAATTTAATTATGAGACAAATGGGATTTCACGTTATTTAAATAGTTTTTTTTGCTTTATAAAAATATTGTAAGAAAAAAACTGGGTGTTTTTATTCGGCGAATAAATGAGAAACATTTGCGCGGGTTCACAACCAGTAACTATTATTCGCCGGATGAGTTTTTTTCTGGTAATTTCCAAATCACTAATCAGGGAACTACCACACGATTAATTCGTACTTCTAGTAATTTCTTCTACTTTTTTAGTGGCTATCAATATACCCGTATATTTATCTGACACACTCGCGGCTGATCCGTTTTACCCATTAAGGTATTATGTTATCAATTAGGCAACTATTAAATGTCTCTCATTTGTTTTTAGTATCCCTTGTCTGATAAAATTGCTCGTAATTGGATAAAATGATCTACCATAACTATTTCTGGAAGATTCATGTAGTGGATTGGGAGAAAACTATCTTAGTCTAATCTCCGGATCGTAATTAGGAAATAGTGAAACAAAATACTGTACTTTCATCATTCTAAGTCAAGAAGAATCATAGTGTAATCTACTCTAATTAACCATAATTATAATCGAATATAAAATCATGCTAAATGAATTTGATTTTGAAACGTTAGATATATTAACTAAAAGTTGATAGTAAAAGGTAATTAAACAAAACTATCTATTATTTATATACTATTTATTTTTTTGGTGGGTTAAATTTAATCTTTCTGTTTTTGATTGGTTGCCATTTGAATTTCTTGACCCAAAGTGATAAAAAGTATAAGGAAGAAACAACAATAATGGCTTTCAAACCCCATTTCTTTCTATCATCATGTTCTGGTTCAGCGGCCCAATTTAAGAAAGTAGTAACATCTTTAGCCATTTGAGAAGTAGTAGCTGGAGTACCATCTTCATATTCAACTAAATCATCAAATAAAACTCTAGCCATAGCAATAGCACCACCTGGGAAGTAAGGATTATAATTAGAACCTGGTGGTAAAACAACACCTGCTGGAGGTTCTTCTGGGTAACCAGTTAATAATGAAAAGATATAATCAGCACCTCCATGTCTAGCTTTAACAATTAAAGATAAATCTGGTGGTAAAGCCCCTTGATTTGCAGCTCTAGCAGCTTGTTCATTTTCATAAGGACCTGGAATATAATCAGCCAATTTACCTGGTCTCTTTCTTGGTTTACCTTCATCATCTGGTTCATCATCATATTCTAATTCTTCAGTAAAAGCTTTAGCTTCACTAGCGGTATGAGAGACACCAACTAAATTTCTCCATGCAATTCTATCTAATGAGTGACAAGCAGCACAAACTTCTCTGTACACTTGGAAACCTCTTCTAATAGAAGCATGATCAAAGGTATCAAACATACCATTATGTGGCCATTCATAACTTGGAGGATGCAATCCATGTTCAGCAGCGGTCATAGCATTAGCAGTCATTGAATCTTTATATAATAAATAAGAAGCAGTTAATCCTGATAACCCAACTGAACCCATAATGACTTTTTGAAACATCGAATTAGATGCTCTAATAGATGATGAAAACATTTTCTCTTTTTAATAAATTTATCAAAGTTTCTTTAGAAATAAATACAATTTTAATCAATTAAACAACAATTCTTTTTAATAAATTGACTTAACGGTTTGTGAATAAGTAACCAATAAAATGTTGTTAATATTTAAGATATGCTAATAATTTAAACAGTTAATTCAATTAATGATTCTTATTGTTGTTGTTGGACGAGAAAGTCAAACAATTATTCTATGCAAATGATTAAAATTTAATTCAAAGGAATAAATGAAACTTATTGATTGAAGTAATTCAATTAAGATCTTCTGTTAAAGCAAAAGGAAATCTTAAACTATTCAGTAAAAAAACTTGAATTCAATTAGTTGAAAAATCAAAGTAAAGAAAAAAATATTTTTCAACTCACTGTTTCTAATGAACAAAAGCTTTTCAGTGATTGGCCAAAATTCTTGAATAAGTTGATTTTTCTGGTAGGTGCACGTAATTCTCTATTTCTAAATATTCTGCCTCCTCTCGCATTTCTTTAAGACAGTGGTGTGACAATAAGAAACGTTACGATGTTAGTGTCATCATAGTTAGACATATGTTGATATGAAAGTAAGTTGAGGATATATGAATGGTTTAAGTAGTTCTCTTTTACTTTTGGATGAAAACTGTAGAGTATTAAAGAGAATTCTATGCAGCTTATCGAGCAAAACATTACAACATTACAAAAATTCATAAAAAGTGTTGATAGTTGATTGCTTCAAATACACCTTAATTCCAACATACTAAATGTGCTCGAGAAAGAAAACCCTCACAATTCACTCTAAATTGCTCATTTTTCGCTGGTCTCTTAACTATGAGGAAACTTTCAACAAACTTTTGACCACGATTGATGGTTGGGTTTCGCACGTCTGGAGAATGGTAACTAGATATGAAGCAAACAGGGATAAGGATAGAAATAGGACTAGGAAATGACAACTATAAAAGGTGGTGAATATCCCTTGGTTAGTTTTTATTCAAGTTTTATTACTTTTATATCCCTTTAAAAAGAATAACTTCATACCACACTTCACTATGGCTACTCAATTCCTTAACAAGGTCAAGAACTTCTTCAAAAGATCAAAGAAAGACAACAAAAGCTCAGGTAACAACAAGTTTGATGGTGATAGTTCATATAGAACACCAAAACCTTATGAACATCATGGGTTCTCTGGTAATACTAGTGACAAAATGAAAATCATGTAAAAGGTGGGAATCAGTCTGCTACCTAAAAATTTTCTAGATAGCTACAGTGTTAATACACGATTTCATTCTAAAATATTATTGGTCAATTTTATCCGACCGCGTCTCTACCTTCGATCAATTGGCATGTGGTTAGTTTCTTTAATACCTGATAAGTCTGCAATAGTTCTTTCAAATAGCTGCAAACTTTAAATTGCAATTGGTGGGTACACGATATAAATTCTTTGAATACAAAAAAATATAGAAGCCCGACGCGGGACTCGAACCCGCAGCCTTTTGATAACTTTTAAATGGGATTAAAAGTCAAACGCTCTAGCCGATTGAGCTAGCCAGGCTTCAATATGCAATGTCCATCGCTAAAATTTCCATACGCTTATTCCCAAATAACTTTAATAGTATTATGATCATATATTCTTGTACTATTCTCTACATTATTAGACGTGAAATTATCCAAATTTCAATCAGTTCAATCAGTTGTAAACAAATTGTTTAGAGATTTCAAAACATGGCGCTCAAAAAGATGAAAAAACCAATTTTTAAAAATGATTCTTCTTATTGTAGAATTATTACACATTTAAATTATTGGCCATTAAATATTAAACCCATTTTTCTTCTGGGTTAGCTTTGAATTCCAAGTAATCAGCCAACTTGAATAAACTTATTTCTGTTTCGTTTTCAATACCTAAATCCCATAAGCTTTTATCCAAATTAACATTAGGTGATTGAATAATTAATCCTTCATCATCATCGAAGTTAATCACCAAATTCATAGATTTAGTACCATGAGCTTTTGTATAAATCTTCAATGTGTCATATTCCACATTTCTGTATGGCCTATATGCACCAGTGGTATTAATGACATTAATCATTTGCTGAAGCAAATCTTTTGGTTTTGTTTCTTTCAAATTTATAGAATGTATTATATGATTTTTGACATTTCTGTAAGGAAAAGACTTCACTATACGGATAGTGATAACGGAGTCTGTAGCAGGACGTACATTGGAAGTCAATGGTTCTTCGATTTCCATTATTATCTTTCGATTTATATAGAAAAAAATTGAGAAGAGTTAGAAATTCTATTATGATCGTGCATTCATTCAAAAATATATCTGAGACATCTAAAATGCTAAACCATTTTCAAATTTGTCAAAGAAATCAGTTAGATCAAAAACTTTATCGTGACAAAGTTGAGTACTAATCTTGCGTCTTTGGTTTTCAAAAATCAATTTGGAGTTATCAATTTCACTGTCTTCATCTTCAGATTCGAGAACTAAACTGAAGTCACTATCGTTAATACTAAGGTTGACATATTTAATTGGAACAAAACTCATAAAACTCTTTAATGAATTTATATGTAAATCCTTAGTGGTTAACTCCTGTAGTATAAAGATAAATTCCATATCATTGGTAATTAATTTTGAATCAAACTTGATCAATTGGTTCTTAAGATTAAGATAACTCTGAGATAAACTCGGATCTGATTTGAAACTTATGCCTTCTTTCTCTGCTATTTGATTAAGTGAGATGGTTCTTTGACTATGCTGGCAATAATGATCCACTTTTTCAATAAAGTTTGAGACCATTTCGAAGTCTGTGAGTATTCTATTTAGTTTATCGTTATTGCTGTTCTTGACTGTAAACGTCTCTATCTTCTTCAAGTGTTCATCTAATTTCTTGACGACTGTATTGTTTAAAATACACATGGTAAAATCATTTATTTTGGTAATATTAGCATTTCTAAATGATATTAGTTTGTCAAGTTTGCATTTTAATATTTCAAATTTCAAATTCTTGGTAATTTCAAACTGAAATCTTTCATCAAGTGACTTCAATTTATATGTTATTTCTTGTTGAAGGTATTCAAGGCTGTGGATTTCACTGGAAGCAAATAATAACAAAGTATCGTTGATATCTTCATACTCATTTAAATCTTTCGTAATCAAATTCATACTTTGTTGTAAACAATTAATCGATTCTTTAATATCATCGTTGATTTCCAATTGATTTAAATCGGCTGTATAAATGATCTTTGATACTTCTGTATCCCATTTCTTTAAATTATCTGAAAAGTCATCATAGTTATGTCCCATAAGTTTTTCAAATTTTTTATTAACTGAGGTAATCTTATTTGAAAGCCTTAAAGCCTTAGTTTCATATTCAAGTTTTGCTTTAATCACATCAGTGATCGTTATTATTACATTGTCATAAGTTTCGTTAAAAATTTCATTATCATTGTCGATTTCTGACTGTTGAGTTGCATCATCTCTATTTTCATAGCTATCAAAATTACCCAATTCAAAGAACTTAAACCATTCCAAAATATAAAATAAAATACATTTTTCATCTGGAACAAGTTTCTTAAAGTCTTCGATATCTGCCAACTTCGGTATACCCAAAGATTCAGCAAAAGATAATATTTCTTTTAAATTTTGATACTTGGACTCAGTTGGTTTAATGTGATTGGACAATGGCATATAGCATTTGGCAATACTATAAAATATCATGTCTGGAGAACTGGTATCCAAAGACCAATCCCTATCAAAGTTACTAACTTCAGACAATTTATACTTTGAATTAATCCAATTTAACATGTATTTTTTTATTTGGATTAAAGAATTTCCGTCATTGAAAATCCCCATATAACTAGTAGTGGAGAAAATAAACAATGACCATAATAATCCCAAAATGAGTTTTAAATTTCCTTCAACAATATTGTCAGCACTTATACTAGTAGTACTTATCTTCAATACTAATCTAATGAATTCCAAAAAATCATTTACATTTTCTAATTTCTGTAACATTAATTTGGGCTTTGTATAAAGTGGTTTTAATAAATACAACTTCATATCAGTTGATTCCACATCCATTTCTGAAATGATCTTATTAATTAATTGAATTAATACGAGCCCATCACATAACTCTGTTGACAAATCCGTCAATTGAACACCCAATTTTGAATTTATCCATCTCAACATCGTCTTATGTTGTTGTTGAACCCATTCCGGAAGGTCCTTATTATATGTCCTTACTCCATTCATGATCTCATTAGGATTCTGTATAATTTTTCCAATTATAAAAAGACAAGTGGGATTGTTCAAGTTTTATTTACCTCAAGTGACTTTCGGCTATTTAACAATACACGGTGTGTAAAACTTTATAAAATCGCGTTTCATCTGAGGCTTTTCTACTGACACATTTTGGCTGCAAGACCATAAAAATTACCGCGAACATCTCAGTATTTCCTCCACCATTTAGTACCACGATTCGCGTAAATATTAGGGGTTCCCTTTGTTTTGAATATTTAGCGAATGATTTAGTTCAAGAACCTATTTAAATTGAGCTAAAATCAGGTTATTTATATATACGTGTTCATGATTCTTTATATTATTATATAATTAATATTATTATCATTATTATTATTAGTATTAGTATTATTATTTGAAAAAAGAGGATACTGCATCATGTTTTGCATCTCACATATCATTAGACATTATTCATAGCATACAACATATAGAAAGGAAGGAGGAAATATTGAACATATTACATTGGATGTTGGATACTGAAGAACGGATGAGCCATTGCTTCCTTTGCAGTTGGTCTTAATTGATGATCATAAGTTAACAATTTATCAGTTAAATCAATCACCTCATCACTTATTAAATGTTGATTTTCTCTATTAATAAAATTCAGCCATGGTTTTCTTGTATAATTACCCAAAATACTATCATAATCAGAACTTAACTTTATACCATACTTATTGACATAATTCATTAAATCTTTTGTACCCAAAATTTTAGCAATTTGAACCAATTGATCATTATTAGAATCACCTCTAAAAAATGGATCTTTCTTAAAAATTATACCAGCAATAATACAACCTACTGACCATAAATCTAATGAATAATCATATTGTTGTAAGTTGATTAATAATTCAGGCCCTTTGTGATATCTAGATGCAACTCTAACATTATAGTCCATACCTTCATGATAAAATTCAGCCAATCCCCAATCAATTAATCTCAATTGTTTCTTTAATGGATCAATCATAATATTTTGAGGTTTAACATCACGATGAATAATACCCATAGAATGACAATAATCTAAAGCAATTAATAACTGTGTTATATAATATTGAATATCACTAATATTAAATTTTGGGAATAAAACCCTATAATCAACATTTTCAATTCTTTCAAATACTAATGCTGGAATTTTACTTTGCTCATCCCTAACTATATCGAGTAATCCAATAACATTAGGACCTCCAGTTAAATTCTTTAATATCTTCACTTCCCTAAAGATTTTTTTCATTTTCACTGGCTTAAGAACTTTAATAACACAAGGTTCATCATTTAAAACATTTATACCTTCAAAGACTTCACTATACTTACCTCTACCAATCTTACTCAATATCTCATAATTTTTTATATTCCCCCATGATATTCTATGATTCTCATAATCCCAGTACTCTTGCGGTTTGCTTTTATTGGCATCTTTGTATACTCTTGACACTGAGTAAACTTTCAGAACAGCTTCAACACTCATATGTCTTTAGGTTGTCTTTTTTGTTGGATGAGTTTAATGGCGCCGCGAACTGAAAAATGACTACTTATTAAAGGTGATTTCTTATCCTTTGTATTATATTATAACTAGCGCTTAATGTTCTATTCTTATTGGTTGGTGTATGCGATATATTTCTTCTATAATTCCTCTTTGTTGATTCTCTGATGGTTTCTTTGAATTCTAAGAAATATCTTTTTGCTATTATTTTTGGTATTATTAGATGCTATTGCTAAAACCGCGTAAAGTATTGTATGGGTAAATGAACTCATCAATAGTTCTTCAAGATTCAGACAAGGTCTACGAGGATGTACAGTTATGGTACAAGCACAAGATACCTGTTCAGTACCTGGAATCATTCTTCAAAATATCTTATGTAAATTACCAAAAAATTCCGGTTTTTTTACTTCAATCTACAATTGTTGATATCTACTCCAATCTGGATGCCACTGAAGATTACATAAAGAATATATTGGTCAAGTATACCAATACTCATAATAACTTGGGGGTTTTGTATCGCAGTAGCATTCAACAACACATATATATAATCCTATTCATACAAGACTTCAAAGTTAAAGGTTTCATCCTAGACTACTCCATTCTTGATAAATTGAATTCACATAATGATAACTATGATTTTCAAGACAATGAACATGACCTTAACTACATTATTGATCTTAGAGTACGACAATCTAGTGTTCATGCTATAGAGAAGGTTCTAGAGAAGAAAAAACGAAACAAATCAACTACACCAACTGCATCCACAACTAATTCTTCCAATTTAGAACATCCAAATAATATGGTATCTAAAGTTATACTTTCTGGTCTAAGATTAAGAGGTATGTCCAATAATTCATCCACCACTCCCAATGAGAAGATCAAACTAAAAGAAATTTATCAAATGACTTACAAATCAACTCAATTTGCATTAAGGAAATTTGCTAATAAAGAAATTAAATTAGCAGATGTACAAGATATTGTAGAAAAGCTCCTACAAGTTTTTATAGATATAGAAACTGATGATAATCCATTTTTAGAATAATATTATATTTTACTATTTAATAATTATTTACAAGTCAGATAAGCTAATAACAGTTTTTTGTTTGAAATCAGTAGCTTTGATATCAGAAGCTACTTCTAACTGGTCAGCTATGTGTGATTTATTCACCTTTTTTCTGGAAGTTCTACTTTCTCCTCTATAATCTAACAATAATGATGGATTTTCTAACAAATAACCTCTTTTGTCAGGATTAGAATAATATTCGATATCTCTTCTATGAGTAGGTCTTGCTTCTAGAGGTAACCGTCCAAATCTTAATAGATATCTTGTAGGATTTATATGAACAGATAAATTGAATTTAGTCAAGTATTTAGCTGTGAATTTTTGTCCAGATCTTTCAATTGCTTTAATGGCTCCAAATGATGCTTTTGAAGCTTCAATATTTAATGGAACATTATATTCTTCTTTACCATTACCTAATACTTTAACTCCATCTTTTATTGATCCTGTTATCAAACCACACTCTCTCATTTTCTGTATAGTTAATAATTCATTAGGTTGTAATGGAATTCTTTTATTATCCCAAAATTCTTGAATTCTTTCTAAATTCAATTGTTTATAGATACGTCTATGTGGTCTCTTAAATCCTATGATCGGGAAACGTTTGTAGAAGGGTGTCTGACCACCTTCAAACCATTTTGGAACTTTTCCTCTGGCTTTCTGACCTTTTTGACCTCTACCAGCAGTTTTACCCTTTCCTGATGCTTGACCTCTACCCAATCTCTTATATGAAACAACAGCACCTTCATTAGGCTCTAAATTACCCAAAAAGGAACTACTTTGACGTATTCCACTAAAGTTGAACAAACCAACTTTAGGTAATTTAGAAGTCAAACTCCTAAATATCATTATTGACACTGATTGAGTAAATTTTTCACTTTTTTTTTCAGTGAGAAATAATAAAAAATCAAATTTAAGTCGTGTGCTTTACTATTTATATTAAGTATATATATATAAGGATTAATTATTGAACTTCTTCATCTGATTTAGCTTTTGTAGATCCATACTGACTATGAACTTCTTCTAAATCTTGTTCTGGTTCTGGTTCTGGTTCTGGTCTATCTAAAGCAGTAAATGGTTTATTTTTCATTCTACAATAAATCCAAGTGATTGCGAGTCTAATTGCAACACTAGCAAATCCAATAAGAATACCTCCAAAAGGTGCAACAACAAAAGCTCCAAAAGGACCCCAATCATCAGAATTATATAACCCATTCCAAACTAATAATAATTTTCCTCCTTCATTAGCACTTCCATAATAAACAGTACCAAAAATGAAAACAGCGACAAGACCACCTAAACCACCAATCATTGTATCAATTCCTGTTAAGAACCAAAAGTAACGATCACTTAAACCTAAGAATACAATAGGAATAATGGATGCAGAAACCAAATCAGCAATTAAGTAAATTTGTAAGATATCATCAGCCACTTTGATAGCTATAACGATAGTTGGAATAATTACAACAACTACCATGGCTCTAACATAAAGCATTTTCAACTTGTTACGAAATATATCATTAGAAATAGTTGAAACAAGGGCTGATTGTAAGGAATCAAAAGTACAAGTTGAAATAATAATGGTAAAAATAAGCACAAAAGCTATAACCCAATTAGGCATTTTAGCAAGTAAAATAAAGAAAGCATTATAACCATCAGGATCACCCACAGTTAAATCACCAGACCAAACAGCTAAAAATCCAGGAACACCTACCAAAGTAGAAATAACAAAACAAATAAAAGCAGAAACCAGTGTACCAATTCTTAATGCTCTATCTGATTTACTAGCAAAAGTTCTAAGCCAAAAGGCATTCAAAAAGAAATCATTGGTACCTATAGCAACTAAAAGAATATAAATTAATTGCCATCCTAATTTATTCTCTTTTAATAATTTAGATGGACCAACAAGAGCAGGATCAATTTGAATATTAGATCCCATACCACAAGCACAAATAATAATCAAAACAATAACTAAAGAACCTTGAAAATTATCAGTGATAAAACTAACACTAAACCCACCAACAGATGTATAAATAGTAGTTACAACACATTCAACAATTACAGCACCTAAAGCATTAATCCCAGTTAAAGTCTCAATAGCTCCTCTTACAGCAGATAATTCAGCAATCATATATAAAAACATTGTAAGACATGTAAAAAAAGACATGTATAAAGCAGTTGGTATCCCATATCTCTTTCTAACCCATTCAGTTAAAATAAAACCTTCAGGACATTTCTTTCTTAAAATAGGTCCAAATATACCAAATGAAGCAATTGGTAAAGCACCACAAATTGTATAAACTAAAAGACCATGTAATCCAGAAATATTTGCAATTTGAGTATAAGTAGTCAAAATACCACATCCCATAGCTAATTTAAATGTTAGTAATATATTATTTCCAATAAGAACATCCTCACGCAAGTATTAACTTGATCGAGTTTCAACGGTATAATCTCAGCATTAAAGAATGCACCCGCTTTCCTATTGTTTGATTAAAAATTATGCAGTAGATTCGTCCTAATTATGTTCTTGTAAATATCTTCATATTACATACCTGAAGCTACAAAATTAAAGATTAATGGAATGGTTCTTTGAGTTCCATTTGATGACAAAAAATTGTTGCCCTTATGATACTTAAAAGCTAAGAATAATCCAGTAGCTAAAAGGAAAACATAACTCATATAAATGATGGCATTGTTACCTTCTGATGATATCATCTTTACTTTATTTTAGTATTTAGTTATGAAAATTTTTTAAACGGTTTTTTGTTATCCACTTTATAGTTTTCCTTCAAACTAAAACCAGATGCCTGTATATTCATATGCGCTTAAAAGGATTTTTCCTTTACCAGTTGCCTTGATAATTAGTACTCATTGAGGGGTGGCTGCTTAAAAATATGTGAGCGACAAGAGAATAAACCGTTCGACTCTGACCCGAGATTATCATAAAACAATCTATATACTCTTGAATCTCTTTAGTTTAAGACCCAGTTTTAAAAAAAAATAAATGGTACTTATGCTCCACGGCAGGTTCGAACTGTCGACCTTCAGATAGCACAAGAATATTCTTATGAGACTGACGCTCTGCCAACTGAGCTAGTGAAGCGCAAGTTGCGCTTATGTAATGGGATTTGCTTTAAGATCTTGGATTCTGTCAATAGTCTATGAAATAATTTCTTTATTACTTTATTTACCCTAATTAGTAGCTCGTCTAGAAGATAAATATTCACTTATGTTATTGATTAAATCTGCTTTTTTACTTGCTGACTTAATTGAACTTTTATACTTGGAAACAAATGCTCTTAATTGATTCATATTAAATTGGTTCATTGTCCCATCAGCCCATGCTTTGAGTAATTGCATTTCATCTATTTCTTCTATCTTCTGCTTCTTTTTCGGAGGTTCTTCTTCAGTAATACTATTCTGTCCTCCCATCTCAAGTAATTTATCATTTATCAATTTGAAAATATCCAGATACTCCGATTTATGTAAATGCTGGTAAACCTGTTTGATCAAAGTAAAAGCTCTGTCAAACTTCTCTATACTCTTATCACTTTGCTCTTCTCCCAATAAATCACTTTTAAGATAATCGTAGAAATAGTTTAAGGATGGATTTGGAAAATCACCAGGATTATAATTGGATATTTTGAGTACATCTATTAATTTCCTAAAACCATCTACAATTTCTTTTGGATTTGGACTTGACTCTTTCTTATTGAATTGAGGATATGGCTGTTTAAGCATATATGCCGGTAAGGATCTAATATCATCCAAATATGGCAATCTTACCAATAAAAATCCATCTGGAAACCTAGTAGCCAGTGATGATTTAACAACATTGGTTGGATATAATACATACATGTTTGGTAAAGCATTTCTTTTAGTACATCCGAAGAGAACTGCATATCTCTCTAACTTAACACATGATAAATATAAAGATTTGAAAGTATCATCCAGATTACTATAACCATATTGTGAATTGGCTCCATTACTAGAATCATAAGTAATGAATATTGGTGATGATACATTATAAAATGGTTGGAACTTGGAAAAATGTCTAAACCCGAGTAATTTTAAGTATGGAGTTGTAGTAATATTTACTTGAAGATTGGAATCCCAAGAATCATCCCCTGAAAAATCATCACTGTCATTCTCAAGTTTAGATTCTACTCCATCTGGAATGAAATTATGATCAAAAGAATAGTTTTTTAAAAAGTCAAATAAATCGTCTGTAATATATAACGAATCATGTTTGTATCCTTCACTATCCTTGTACTTAAACTCAAAACCTTTACGAATACCAGCTTCTGATTTTCTTTCTGAATATGACAATTGATCATTTTCTGGTACTTCAACCTTTTCTTCGCTATCTTTCACTTGCATGGAGGAGTCTATTTGAACAACTTTATAGTCTTCTCCATCAACATATATATGATTAGTTGTTCTTGGCTTTTCATGGTTGTACAAAGTATAGCCTCGTATAGCACAGCCAAAATTCCCAGCCACCTTATCACCATCACTCAAAATCAAGTTACAAGCAATTTGTATTCTATTGACTTGTTTCAATCGTAATATATTGGACTTTATTTGCTTAGCTAATAAAGTATTGGAATTGTCAAATTCCATAATTTTATTTTTGATTGTCAAAAAGTTTGTATTCAAAAAGATTTCTTCATAAAATTTTGTTTCAAACGACGTTTGGTTATACTTATTTAAAAATACTGGAACAATTGGAATTCTTTCATTAAAGTAATTTGAGGTCGTATTTCTTGCTTTTACTAATACTTCATCATTATCAGACTTGAAGTTCAATTTATATGGATTCTCGTTATTGGTAAACCAAAGAAGCTTCTTTCTGTTGAAACTTTTGGTGTTATTTGTACGAAATTCATCCAAAATAAATTTTAACACTTCGTTTACATCAACTATATCTTCATTTGCAGGTGGGTATCTACTTTCAATTGTAGTCAATCCTTCAAGTTCATCTTCAATCACGTTATTTAATTTTTGCATATCATGGAGATTTAATTCATGAAGCCTAAACAATCGATTCACATTTGCAACATTGAAACCTTTATGCTGCTTAGAAGTATTGTAAAAGAATATCCCTATACCGGTACTTGGTGCAGTTTTCACCAATTCTTGAGTTAAGTAATTTATACTGGATAATATTTCAAAAACTTGAGACTTGCCATTCAATTCTTTCAAAGGCTTATATATGTCCTCATTTACCTCTATTAAGAAAATGATACCATCTCGTATATCATATTGTCTATAACTATTAGAGTCTTCTTCTTCTTCGTATGAATTCATGATTAGTTTAAAAAAAAGCAAGACCGCGATTTCCCATATACATTTAACATAGTTAAACCAATATGTCTATCCACTATATATTGATTTTGAACAGGCAGGGAAAGACGAGGTTAAGTCGATGGTACGACAAGGGGCTTTGTAGAAAAGAGCAGCATAGAAGTGTGGGTGATATACATAGATTAGTTTCCTCAAGAGACCTGAAATACCAATCAAATTTCATTGAATATCAAGAAAAGAAGTTAATTTACAGAAGATACGCTGGGCTCTATTTTATAATGACAATTGATTTAAATGACAGCGAATTAGCGTATTTAGAAGCGTTGCACTTTTTTGTTGAAATTTTGGATGTTTACTTTGATAACGTATGTGAGTTAGATTTAGTATTCAACTTCTACAAGCTATATATTATATTAGACGAAATATTTTTGGGTGGTGAAATTCACGAGATACTGAAAAAAAGAATATTAGGTAGATTAACTTCCTTGGATAGGATGGAATAAACGGATAAATTTGGTGTCTATAAAATGTATTTAATTATTTGATTGAATAATGTGATTTGGTTTAAGAAATGATATTTTATTAGAAGTAGGCATATTATATTTACCTGCTTCGATTATATTCCAGATTTCAGACTTAACAGCTTCTATGGACTTCCCATTAACATCCAATAATGTTATAGAAGGATCAACATCTGGATTTAAAAGGCTCAAGAAGTTCTTTTTAACTATGGTCTGTAAAGCGGTATTTTCATATCTTTCATTGCCAAATTGACTTCTTTTTTTAATCTCTTCGATATCTAATGTCAAGAAAATTGTAACATCAGGCTTTGGTAGCCCAGTATCTGGATAATATAGCCATTCTAATGATGACATTTCATTGGTGACATTATTCAATGTCAGTTTAGCAAGGGAATATGATATTCCTGAATAAATATATCTATCCAATATAATATTCACACCTTTTTCGAGATCTTGGATTATACTCTTATGTAATTCCCACCGATTAGCACAAAATAATAAGTGAATCGACTGATCAGGCAACTCAATTTTATTCTGTAAATAATCATCAATAATTTTACCTATACTAGTAGATCTGTCGGGAAATTTCAAAACTTTTGAATTAGGTAGCGAATTAGATAAGTGTTGAACTTGTGTGGACTTGCCTGATCGATCCAAGCCTTCAATTAAAATCAAGTTTCCTCTCATCTATTTAATCAATTAATTAAATTTACGCGTATACAATTTTGTAAATGATAAAACTAACTAGTTAATAAACTGTTTCAGAGATTTAGACTTGTTATTTAAGTGTTTACAATAATTGATTTGAATCGCCCAACCATAAATAAAATATATCATGTGATAGAAGATTTGAATCCTGGATCGAAACCAATCCGTGAATGATACTTCCACCCATCCTCTTTCAGACTTGCTCAAGCTTGCTATAAATAGATTGTCAACTGAACTTCAGCCTCAATACGGTACTTACATAACGCCGAATTATGTGATCTGTAACATTACCGTATGGGCTCATTTACTATTGAAACCATGATCGGAACTGTAAGATTGGAAATTGCGGGTTGTATTAAATCGCTCTGCCTCCTTTATCGTAGACAATTTCTCACCTCTTTTTTACGCTTTCTCGAAAGAGAAATTTTCTACAAGTTGTTTTAAGTGATTTGTGATTTGATTCAACAACATAACGTACTTAAATTAATCATTTCATAAAAAAAATGTCAAACAATATCGAAGTATTAGTTATTGGGTCCAATCCAAATATTACCTTCTATGGTTGGAGATTATTTGAAACACGATCATGTAACTTAACTATGATTAACGAAGAAGTTGATATTAATTATCCTATAACATTTGAATCTAATATCTTTGGTAATTGTCAATTTACTCCTACAAACTTGTTGAATAGTATTGATCAATTGGCGTCTTATACATCTGGTTTGAAGTATGATGTGGTTATTTTATCCTGTACATCTTTACAAGATTTTCAAACATTGTCTAATCAACTATACCCATTTTTAAATAGTGAATCCATCATTATAATAGAAAGTACAGGTTATATTAACTTAGAACCTTTTTTAAAGCTCAATTTTAATGAATCTTGGAGTGATTTGGTCATTGGATCAATAATGAATGAATTTGATATAAAAAAATTGCCTGTTAAAAACACCTTTGTTCATAATTTAAAGAATAATGATAATAGAATTTATCTTGGAACTTCTATTGAATATTCTTTCAATTTAAACCAACATGAAAATTTCAAAAAGATTCATAAATTACTCCAATTAGTAGCAGAAGATTCTCAAAATAAGCTTTCATTGTTGAAATCTGTTCTTCCAACAGAATTTATGACTTATCAATGGAAATTAGCTTTATCTAGAATTATTTTCAATCCATTGCTAATCATATTCGAAATCGATTATCCTGAAAATTTGTCCTCCCAAATCCTATGCAAACCTTTAATTTCAGGTATACTAAATGAATTATTGAAGATAATTAAGAGAATGGATTGTAAATTAGTAAAGGGATACGAAAATGAAACAAACTTAATCAACTATTGGTCTTCTATGTATCCTTCTACAGGAAAGAACAATAGTATAAAGTATGTTGATTCACCACATTTATTTTACAACTTTTATCATCAATTTAATTTAGAGATTGATCTACTTCTTTTACAACCTATCTTATTAGGTGATGACAATGGTGTTAGAACTCCATACCTTGAAAATTTGTATTCTATGATTTGTCAATTAAACAAGATTAATGATCCCAATGAACAATCAATATTTTTTGAAAGAAAACTTTCATCCAAAGCTGATAATACAAATTTTAACAATAAATTAAAAGATTTGGAACATTTAAATCAAGACTATGAGCAAAAAATGGCTCAATTAAATCAATTAAGTAACGAGTTAAATAACATTGAGATGAAGAATTCAAGTATGGCAAACTCGTTAAAAGAAAAAGAGATGTTAATTAAACAAATTTCCAATGATATTAGCACTAAGCAATCTTTACTTACAACGTTAGATAGAAGTTTAAGCGAACAACAATCTAGATTTAATGAGGACCAATTGACTTATCAAAATCTTTTAAAAGATATTGAAGGTTTGAACTTAAGTAAGAAGGAAAAAATGCAACAGGCAAACGATATGTCAATGAATCAGTCTAATAATTCCTTTGGATTTAACAATGTACATCAGGAACCATCTCAAATCAATAATAATGTCAATCAAAGTCAAAATCAATCATCTATGTCACAGCATGAATTCAAAGAATCACCTGCCAAAACTTTTAATAGAACAAACAATAAATCACCTATTAGAGATTCCATTATGACTACAGATAATTTAGCAGATCTAACTGACATTGCTGTTTATGGTGCACAATTGGATGGTGAAATTTCAGGTCTGTCTACCCCTCGTCAAGTATCATCCCAATCTCATAATAGTAATTACAATGCAGTTAATAATGGTTTAGAGAATCAAGACAAATCCCAAGGTCAACAATTCCAAGGTCAACAATTCCAAGGACAACAAGTTCGTAACTTCAGCTCAAGTACGGTTGAGAATCAAACATTCCAAGGCAATGAACAAATACATAATGAACAAACGACAAATGATAGAAAAGGCTCTATACCAGGACAATTCAATCTGGCTTCTGTCTACAACCAAAGTCCACAATCTATGAATGCACAAATGCAAGGAAATGGCATGAATGGTAATGGCGTGAATGGTAATGCTATGAATGGCAATGCTATGAATGGCAATGCTATGAATGGCAATGGTATGAACGGCAATGGTATGAACGGCAATGGTATGAACGGCAATGGTATGAATGGAAACATGCACCAAATGCCTATGAACCAAATGTCCATGAATCAAATGCCCATGAATCAAATGAACATGAATCAGATGCCTGTAAATCAGATGCCTGGAAATCAAATGCCAATGAATCAAATGAATCGATACTCCACTGCTGGAAACCCTAGAAGCAGATTAAACTCCTTACAATCTACAAACTTTTATGACAATATGTCGATGAATCCCATGCAAATGCAAATGATGAATAATCAAATGATGAACCCAATGCAGATGCAAATGATGAACAACCAAATGATGAACCCAATGCAAATGCAAATGATGAATGGTCAAGGACAGATGCAACAAATGCCATATCAACAAAGACCAAGGAATCCAAATAGAAGATCTGGGTTCCCTAGTATGCAGGATAACCTTTCTGGGATAGATATGGGAGGAAGAGGAGGCATGCCAATGCCGAGTGGACAAAAAGGATCTCGTAAATCAACTGGTGGGATTCCTTTGGCAAATGGGACTTATAACAGAAATGACTACGAATCTCCTATAAAGCATCATAAGTCTTCCAGTATGGGAAATGTCTTGGAAGGACACTTAAAAATTGATCAAAACTATCAAAGTCAACAAAGCAATCATTTAAAACCTCCTCAATCAAATGAAAATTCGAGTGGATCTTCCAAATCTTCAGATGCTCCTATCACTGTAACTCTGAATGATGTTACAATCAATGTTCCAGAAGTACAGTCCAAACCATTGGGTGGAATATCAAACTCAAATAAGTCTGATTCATCTAAGAAGAAAAAGAAGAAGGGTCTTTTCCGTTGAGTTATTTTTGTATTATTATGTAGACTTTCAAATTATAATTAAACCGAACAAACCTATTTTGTGTAATTTCTCGCAAATTTGACAGCGCCGCAATAGCAATTTTCACCCATTTGCTAAATTATATAAAGCTGTCAACTGACGTACATTTTGACAAAGTTGAAATCCAATTATTCAACAAATTAATATTTCAAAATGACAATTAGTAAGAATTTTAATACTGAAGAAGTTGAGCAATCAATTCTTAAACAAGTCCATAAAACCCCATTTAATTCAACAGAATTTTCATCAAGTTATGATTCAACTCAATTGATTCCTCGTTTTGAAATTCCAGAGGAATCAAGTGAAAGTTCATTGGTTGCTAAATATCTTAGAGAGGAATTATCCTTGGATGGTAATCCAACTTTGAATTTGGCTTCATTCGTCAATACTGAAATTGCCCCAACCGCTTCGGAATTAGTTAAAGATAATATTGTTAAAAACTTGGCTGATAATGATGAATATCCTAGTTTGATTGAATTTCAAACTAGATGCATCAATATTCTCAGTAACTTATGGCATGCACCAACTAAATTTAATCGCCAAATGAATAGAGAAGTTCCAACCTCTGTTGGAACTCCCACGACAGGGTCATCTGAAGCTGTTATGTTGGCTGGTTTAGCTATGAAGAAAGCATGGCAAGCAAAGAGAAAACAACAAGGTAAGTCAATTGAGAATCCAAATATATTAATGGCAACTTGTGCCCAAGTTGCTTTAGAAAAATTTGCCAGTTATTTTGATGTGGAAAATCGTTTGATTGAAATCACCCATGATAGTGGATATTTGATTGATGTTTCTAAAATCAAAGAAAATATTGATGAGAACACCATTGGTATCTTTGTCATTTTAGGTTCTACATTTACAGGTGCTTTCGAACCGGTTTTGGAAATCAGTAAATTATTAGATGAAGTTGAAAAAGAATCTGGTATTGATGTAAAGATTCACGTTGATGGTGCAAGTGGTGCTTTTGTTGCACCATTCATCTTCCCTGACCTAAAATGGGATTTTCAAATTGACAGAGTGGTTTCAATTAATACATCTGGTCATAAGTTTGGATTGACTACAGCTGGTTTAGGTTGGGTTATATGGAGAGATATGAAGTATTTACCTGAAAGTTTAAGATTTAAATTAGACTATTTGGGAGGTGTAGAAGAAACCTTCAGTTTGAATTTTTCAAGACCAGGATTCCCTGTTATCCATCAATACTATAATTTATTAACATTTGGAAGAGATGGCTATACTGAGATCTTTTCTAATTCTATCAACAATGCAAGAAATTTATCATTCTTTTTGGACCAATCAGAGTATTTTGAAGTTTTATCAGTTATTCACAAACCAGCTAAAGAAGGTACTTATACCAGTAATGATGTTTCTGGAACTCGTTATAATCAAAAGTTTGCCCCGGGCCTTCCAGTTGTTGCTTTCAGATTTTCTGAAGAATTTAGAAAAGAGTATCCCCAGATTCCTCAAAGTATCTTATCCCTACTTTTAAGAAACAAAGGATATATTATCCCTAACTATCATTTACCACCAGCTGAGCAAGGAATTGAAGTATTGAGAATAGTTGTCAGACAATCTTTAAGTTTGAATTTGTTAGAAAAATTGATGCAAGACATCATTACATCAGTGAAGTTATTAGTTAGTGCTTGTGAATCTGTAGGCAAATCCAAAAGAAAATGGACTCTGAAGTTAAAGAAGATCATAAAAAAGGTTACAGAGGAACTTGTTAATTTTTCTACTTTCAAATTGTGAAAATTACAGACATTAAAAAAAAAAGACTTGTTTTCCCCTAGTACGTAAAATACTCTCTTAAAAATCCTTAAAAAAACATATTAATATAAGACACATAAAGTGAACTATTCTATAGAATTACAAGTGATGTAAAAGTAATTGGGTGCACTGAATATACCCTCTTTCATATTTGCAGCCATTTTTTTAGAGGATTTTGAATGCGATATGAAATCTCATCACTGCTTCTTTAATAATCTGGATTTTTCTTAGATTTCAATCGTACTCTTAATAATACGAGATATACAAGTTATTTTGTTCTGATAGAACATTTCTATATTTGCAAGTTCCTTATACGAGTTTGGAATGTTGACAAGCATCAGAAACAGCCTTGAACAGTCACAACAAGAAAGGTCCCTTGGCCCAGTTGGTTAAGGCGTGGTGCTAATAACGCCAAGATCGGCGGTTCGATCCCGCCAGGGACCATTCTTCTTTAACGGGCGTGTGGCGTAGTTGGTAGCGCGTTCCCTTAGCATGGGAAAGGTCTCCGGTTCGACTCCGGACTCGTCCATTTTTTATTTTTTTGATTAGAATCAAATAATTATCTAAAAAAGGTTCCTTTATCCTACAATAGATATAATTAATTTTCTATTTGATAAATATAAACTTTATTTAGAATACACCGAAGAAAATATTAAAAATATAAACACAACCATTAGATTTAAAGAACAACAGCTTCTGCTAATTTCTTCTTATAATCTAAGATTGAACCTTCCCATCTTGTAGCAGTCTTGTTTTCAATGACGAAGATATCTTTGGCAACTTTGTCCAATAATCTGAAATCATGTGAAACAACAACAACACCTCCGTTAAAAGCATTGATAGCTTCAGCTAAAGAATCAATAGTAGATAAATCTAAACCATTAGTAGGTTCATCTAAAAGAATCAAGTTTGGTGCTTCCAAAGCTAATAATGCAAAAACAACTCTTGATCTTTGCCCTTCAGATAAAGTAGCCATTTGAGAAGTTTGACCTTCACCAGTTAAACCATAACGACCCAATTGTTGTCTCCAATATTGGAAATCTTGAGAAACTTCTGGGAATTTATCACGAACGAATTCTAATGGAGTTTTGGTCAAGTCCAATTGATCAGCTGAATGTTGGGAGTAGACACCTAATTTAATATGGGTATGTTTAATGACTCTACCTTGTTGTGGTTGTAATTTACCTTGGAATAAGTTTAATAATGTTGATTTACCCACACCATTTGGTCCAACTAAAGCAACTCTAGAATCCATATCTATACCAATATCCAAATGTTCATATAAGTTGTCTTCTGGCTTACCACTGTATGAGAAAGACATATCGTCAAAAGCTAACACTGGTGGAGGTAATTTTTCGACATCTGGGAATCTGAATGAAAAGACTTTATCAGGAACCACTGGTTCAATTAAACCATCAGCTTCCATCTTGTCCAAAATCTTTTGTCTAGATTTAGCTTGTTTAACTAAATTGGCATATGTACCAGCAGAAGCGATAAATTTCTTTATATGAGCAATTTCTTCTTGTTGTTTGTTGTATTGTTTCATTTGATTAGTTTCCAATTCACTTCTTGTTTTAACATAAGAATCATAATTACCACCATAAGCAGTGATTTTCTTTAATCTCATATCAATCATATTAGTACAGACACCATTTAAGAAATCTTGGGAGTGAGAAACCAAAATTAAAGTTCTATCCCATCTCTTTAAATATTCTTCCAACCAAACACAGGCAGCTAAATCTAAATGAGCAGTTGGATCATCTAATAACAATAAGGTTGGTTTGACGAATAAAGCCTTGGCTAAAGCAACTCTCATTCTCCAACCACCAGACATATCTTTAGTATGTTTCTTAATAGTGTCTTTGTTGAAACCTAAACCAGTTAAGATAACAGCAGCTCTTGATTCGAAAGTAGAAGGATCCATTTCATCGATCTTTTCGTATAAACCTTCTAAGGTTTGGTCTTCTGGACCATTTTTAATAATTGTGTCCTCAACTAAATCTTCTAATCTCTTTAATTCATGTTCAGCTTCTCTAACAACATATTCTAAAGCAGAAAATTCAGTTGGTTCGGCTGGTTCATTTAACAAATAAACATCAATATGTTCTGGAATTGGGAATTCTCTAGCAGCAATAGATTTTAATAAAGTAGATTTACCACAACCATTTTCACCTAATAAACCATATCTTCTACCATAATTCAATTCTAAGACAGAGTCTTGAATCAAAACTTTACCATGGAATAATAAGGATAAAGCAGAGATTTTGATATCTCTAGAAGTAGCCAAAGAGTCTAAAACACCAGTGGTGACTCTATCAGAAATACCATCATCATCAGTTTGCATTTTTAATTTGGCAATTTGAGTAGCTGCATCATCAACTTCTTTTTCTTCAGCATCTTTGGCAGCTTGCTTCTTGGTTTTCTTGGTAGATTTACCTTCAGCAGCCTTCTTAGCTTCTCTTTCTAAACGCTTGGCTTCTCTTTTAGCTTTTGAGGAAGAAACAGACATTGTAAGCTATAAATTTATATCAATTTCAAACTTGATTTAAAAGAATATAAGCAATTGGTTTTTCTGGAAAAAATTTAATTTTCGATGAGATCTTTTTTCAAGTTGAGAGAACAATCACGTGAAATGCTTTTGGAATACTTTAAGTTATATGATGTAATTCTACTTTACCTTAACTTAAATTGGTCTATTTCAATGTGTTAAGCCTTTACACATACACAAGTTTAGTATTCAGCAGCAACTTTTTCTGCTTGTGAGATCAACACTGGAATAGTTTTACATATCCTTTGCAACTTAATCAAATACAAAATTTCAAACGTTATTAGTACTGAGTTTGGAACATTCTAGCACAAGTATCTGAACCGTTTTGTAAACCTATGTATTAGTATTTACCGTTCTGCCTTAAATGTAAAGCTAAACGTAAAGCATTTTGTCGATACATTTGTTTTCGTGTATTTCCCATTAGCGAAAGTGCAGTACAAAAAATATATTTGCATTTGCCATTAGAATCATACAAAAGACTTCAAAGTCATGTCAAATAAGAGAAGTCAGGAGTCTATAGACCCTATTTCTCAGATAGCTTCGCCTATTCCTATTCGGAATCAGACCAACATGAATGATGGACAAGAAATTGGAGAATCTGGAAATCAACTTGATTTTAGGTCTTTAACACCAAATACTAGTAAAAGGGTTACAAATAGGAGACCATCTTACAATAGTATTGAAATAAGTAGAGAATCTAGTTATAATCTAGACTATCCTGAAGACCCAGAAGAAGTTCTATCACTTCAATTGGATCCAAAGTCGAGGTTTTATGCCAGAGACAGACCAAGAACTATGAACTTGCCTAAATTATTACCTTATGAGACTGAGTTACCTAAAGATCAAGCTAAATTTTTGAGCCATATTGTATCTCACTTATACATAGCTATTAAAACATTGGATATTCAAGGTTCCTTATCTGTTACAGCTAAAGATTTAGCTTCACTAAGAAATGTAAGTGGGTTATCAGATTTAGATATCGCATTGGAAACCAACTTGTTTGAAATCAATGGTGACAATGAGTATACCGCTGATGATGATGCAGGTAGTTATTTTTCTGTTGATGAATACGCTGATTCGGATAGTGATTATGATGAGGAAGATGATAATGAAGATCTGGGTGGTGAAGAGGATAAAGCTGAAAATGAGTCCGTAGTTCAACATAAAAAGTCTCCCAAATCAGCTGCAGTAGTTGGTGTTAGAATATGGACTAATGAATTGTTAGTATGGTTAAAAATGAAGTATGATATGCCTTTAACTTTAAGAATAGCTCTTGCTAAAGTTTATTACGCAATTTGCCTCTGCAGAGGTCAATACATTAACATGAAGATTTATGTTAAGACATTTGAACTTTTAACCAAAGATATACCACTTCTTAAGAGACTGGGATTAACTTTGGATTGTAAGAGTTTGATAAAAGAATTGGATAATCATTTTGCTGATGTCGATGCTTCTGTTGATAACATGGAAAGAAAAGAACATAAACAACTTTTAAAATTAGCGGAAAGGGCCTCAAGTTTCTTTGAGCCTGAATCTTTACCTGATATCTTTGATTCTTTAGGAAAGCATTTGTCAATTTCCAATCCAGTAACAGCTATATGCTCAATGTCAGCAATGCCCTTAGTATTTTCAAATGATGGAATTTCGAGCATATATGATTCCCGTCATTACATTGCCGCTTTTTTCTATATATGGGCTAAGTTCAAAAGGAGTGATGATATCGATTCTCATTTAACTTCAAGGTTGGGCACAGTATCTATGGCATTTTTAACTGAAATGGCTCATAATTTTACAACCTCAAAAGGTAAATTGATGGACACATTTGGTAAATATGGTATTTTCACCCATGAGCAAATCCAAATCTTACTCAGTAATCTCTTGAACAGTTTCTCGATTCTGAAAGAAAAGTTTGGATCCAGTTCCACCAATTTTTTCCATGGTTATGTGTCTACGCTTGTTTATTCTATAAACGGTAGTCAATCTTTAGGTAAAGATGGTATTCTTGAAAATATCGATAACCTTTTAAATGCAATTGAGAGTTTTGTTTATCCAACCAATACAGGACCATGGACGAAACCAATTTCAAAATTTGTTTATAGTTTTATCTATCAGTTTCACAAAAGATTCAACCAAGAGAATGAAAAGGATGGATTATTGATAGATATTCCTTCAGAAGTTAAATTAAATAAGCAAGTCGTGGATAAAGTGGTTAGTATTTTTCTACCAATCGTTCGAACAGGATTACAATCAAAAAAGTCTTCAGCTGTGGATAATTATTTGAGTTCATTGAGCCTTCTTGCATATTTAGATTCTTCCCTGGTATTGGAAGCAGTTTTATTGGACATTTATGAATCACTTGAGGGTGTTATCTCAACACATAGAGTTATTGTTGCTATAAGAACTTTAGATGAGTTGGCAAGATATTTTTCAACGACAAAGATATTTAGAGTTCATTTGACAAGATTGCTTTCCTTAGCCGTTCCAGGTATAGATTCTAATGATTTAGAAAAAACTTTATTAACATTGAGTCTTTTTCAGACAGTAGCAAATTTTGTTCCATTTCATGATTTAAATGATGAGATAACTGATGAAAGTTTGGTATTAAATTTTACTCAAGCTCATATTGGATATTTGCAAAACAAAATCTATAGTAGCTTTCATAATGAAAGTATGTTTGGAGAAGAAGTTGCGGATACGTTCGAAGTTGATGATGAGTTGGAGATTCAGGCTTTGAAATCATCATCGGCTTTATTTTCATCATTGACGAAATCACTTATTCAACGTATTTTCACACTTCTAGAGAACATTCCAGATCCAAATAAAAGTGGAAGATATGAAAAAGCCATAGCAGATTCATTACCTAAGTATTTATACATAATATTTGAGTCAATGTCTGATAAAATTTTCAAACAAGTGGCTGATATGATTTTTGAGTTTGTATTTGAAAACACCATCCACACAGTGGCTGAGGTGATTGCTGAGGTATGTGGTGCTGTTTCAAAAAGGGACCCAAAGTTTTTTAAAATGAATGCACCATTATTGATTGAAAAGATAAAAGAGGAAATCCAAGAGAATGGATCAGCAGCTTCAAGAACAGGTATAGATATTATTCCGAGAGACCAACCTCTTTTCTGGTATCTTATTATTCTCAATGAATGTGTTGGTAATGCAGGATCTCTTGTTATCGATATTTGGGATGAATTGAATGAGTTGGTCTATTTCTTAATGGATAATGTTAAGGGACCAACTGTGTTTGCCGCATCATATATCGTCAATCAAAGTTTACAAGCACTAGTGAAAATTAAAATTAAAGAGTTAAGATTCATCCTGCCTAAGTATATTAAAGAACATGGTGTCGATGAAAGCTGCTGGGGAGGATTTCAATTTGATGAAGGTAGATTTTCTAAATCAAATTTTGACTTTGAATGGCATTTGCCTTCTGAGAAGGAAGTTGATTGTGCTTTAAATTTTTTTACGGATTTAACTTCCAAAGTTTTGGCAAATATTCTGTCGTTAATGCTGACTTACAACAAAAGTTCTAAAAAAGAAACAGCTTCTTTAGATTTCTCAGATGAGTTAAGAAATAATTTCCTATACTTGGGTTATGCATTAAGTGGAGTCTCATTTCTCTTTGATCCTTCATTCGAAGAAGACATTCCGAAATTGAGTCAGCATCAAAATGAGACTATTCAACAGAGATTATTACTATTGAATCAAATCAGATCAGTAAAAGAAGAAGCAAGCAAAAACACCGATGAATTAAGAATAGAAGACCTTCAAGAAAACCTTCAAAAAATAGTTGATGATATGAGTAGCGAAGAACTTATAAAGTATGATCACGATTTGGGTAAAGATAGTGGTGGCATGGATATAAGTGCCGTTAATGATAAAGGTAATAGCAAGGATGATAATTTTTCAATGAGTCCTACGCCATCGTTGATTAGCAAAGGTTTGGATTATTCAAAGAGTAATGCTTTTGGCTTTGATAGAGGTGATACAGAATCTCCCGACTTGAAAGACTCTAGCCACAGAGCATCCCCTGGTATTGAAGATGTTGCAATTTCCCAAATGAACCCCGGTATCACTTTCAGAGAAAGGAAATTGTATACTTCTAGGTACTTTTTTGGTGATGACATGGAAACGAGGAGATCCAGTGAAAACTATATCAAATTGCACAGATATAGGTACCTTATTGGTAGGAGCTTACACATTATTTGTAAATTCTTGACTAACAATTTTCATGATAACACAAAACTTTTCAAGAATTACCTTTATTTATTGAACATTTGGTTATCAGATGTAGGTAGAGAAAGATTGTTGGATCATAGTCATATTAAAGTTAATTATAGGTTTATCAGTGCTACCCAAGCTATCAATAGAGTACACAAACCTTTCACAAGACTTGCATTTGGGTCAAGAGTTGAAGCGTATCACCTGCTTAGGGTAGCTTTACATGCAACTTCAAGAACCCAAACAGATCTAGATAAGTTGTTGTTGGAAGATTTGGTTAAGGTTTCTGTTTCAACCTATTCAGCAGTAGCAAAAGCCGCCCAATCAACGTTAGTTGAAGCAATGAAGCGATTAAATGGATCGTATAATGTGATTATTAAGACATCACTAAGATATCTTTCTAAGGCTTTAGAAGAAGAAAATAAGCAAAAAATTGAAAGTGGTTTGAATCTTTTTAGTCTCAATCGTATTAAAAATAAAGTTCAGAATGACTACTTTAACTTACAAAAATATGTCAATTTACTTCATCGATGTTTAATGATTGATGGTGTAGAAATTAATGATGTTGCATACGGGCTATTCCAAGGCGTGTATGAAAATATTACACCTCCAAGCAGCATATGTATAATCGACTTAAAAAGTATAGATTCGATCAGACCACCTGATGCTTTCATTGATTTGGAAATTAAAGCTGTTAAACTTGCCAAAGAAAAAAAGAGAGAAATTTACTTAGACAAGTTAAGGAGACTCGAAAGTAGCATCGTGGCTAGCCAACAATCTTCTACTTATTGGAAACTTTCTTCAATGAACATCTCCTTATTAATAGGCTTACAAACCGATTGTGAAATCTCGACAAATGATAAGGTTCTCAGACTATTAGCAAAAGAGGCAAGCAGTGATCACCCTATGATCTCGAGATTAGCACTCAAGGGTATTACCAAAATTTTAAGTAAAATCTACACTCATCAATTAATGGATTATAAATTAGAAAATATTTATAGCTTGGATTATATTACAAGGGATACGAAAATGGTTGATACTCATGTAAAGGGCTCCTTTTACCACCAATGGAGACAAGAAATGGATAACACAACTAACCCTAACTATTTCATAGACAATAAAGTTGATAATGGTTGGCTTTTCTGGAGTGACAAACTAAAGGTTGTTGTTCCCGACTCAAGACAGAAAATGCTGTTAAATGAAAAGGACGATATTGCAGTAAGATCCTTTGCAAATTGTATTAATAAGCTGTGGTTCCATAATATAGTTAATTTGTGGGTGTCAGATAATGAAGCTGGTACAGCATACCAAGCTACAGATGTGTATGTTACGTTTACAATTGTGCTATTAGTCTCGTATGGATATGTGAATGATTTGAGTTTCGATGATATTCTCGATATAGTACAAGATATCTATGAAAAGGACGATAAAAGTTCTCATATTGTGGTTTGTGAAATCCTAGCAGGTATTTTAGTATGTTCCAAACATTTATCACCTGAACTAGTCGAAAAGAGAGACTTTTTTGTATTGAAATTCTTGAAAAATATTTTGAACAATGATATCACACTTGACACGAGTGGGATTTGGAATGTATTTGCGTGGTGGGTCCCTGCTCGTATTGATATTCGGAGATTCCCTGAAATCTCAAATATGATTGTTAATATCAAATTGAATAAAGAGTCTGATAGCCCAATTAAAGATTCCATAAAATTGAGTATGGTAAGAACTTTTGTTGCAGCAACTACATGGAAATTACCACATCCAGAGAGAGTTGTTGACATGTGCATTGAAAACATAAACCATCTGTATCAAGCTGTTCGAGACCAAATTGGAAGTCTTTTAACTATGTCAAGTTTTGTTTATTACCCTGATTCGATTGAAGACTCAAAAACTTTTACTGAAATGTGTATCAAAGGAACCACAAAAGCATCATATCCTAATAATATCAGAGAAGTAATCCCTAAAGTTTTCAAACAAATTGAGGAATGGAAATTAGAGGTGGAAGGAAAATCACCTCAAGAGATTTTAACCTCGGATTATATATATGGTGCCACAACAGTATTAACTTGGTTAAAACAAGCGCTTTCCACGAATGTCTCCGTGATGTATGAAGATTTTATTGTACCATACATTGTACCATTTTTATTGGGTTTAACCAATATGAAAGAAGTTTGTCAACTAGGTAATATTGATCCAATAACTGTTTTGAAGTTAGCGTCACAAGTTACTTTTAAACATGAAAACGCATCACAGGTTGTTTTGATGTTAAAACGGTATGCATCTGAAAAGTCATTGACAGTTGTTCAATCAATAATTATTGGTGAATTTACTGAAACTTTTTATTTCAAGAACTTGATGAAACTTGATGCAACTCAAAGAAACATTGTGATTAATTTTACTAATAAACTATTGTATCACAAGCAAGTTTCTGTTAGAGAATCAGCAGCATCAACTTTATCAGGATTAATTCATATTTCACCACCAGCAGAAATTGACGGCTTGATCAAAACTTACAGTCAAGAGTATAAAAAGAATTTGGATAAAATACGGAAAAGACACAAGAAAACTGGATTTTCGAATATAACTGTTGAAGAGTCAATAATTTTGCATGGTTCAACCTTAGGATTAGGATCACTTATTCATGCTTTCCCATTTTTATCACCACCTCCAGTATGGGTTCCTGATTTATTGACAATCTTGGCCAACAAATCAACAGGTATACCTGGAATAGTAGGTAAAACTGCCAAAGAATCTCTTGGTAAGTTTAAAAAGACAAGACAAGATACTTGGCATATTGATAGTAAAATCTTTAACGAATCTCAAATGCAAGATTTAGAGGGAGTCCTTCTAAAGAGTTATTTTATCTAGTTACATATGACTATTAATATATAATTTTTAATTTACTTAAGATATTTTTGTTCTTAAAGCTGCAAATAAATGAAAAGAATCGAAACCTCCATATAAAAGAACCGCGAGAAAATTGCAAAATCAAAAAATTTCACTTGACGAAAAAACTTTATATGCAGAATTTTTTGCAGAACTCGCATACATCCTTCATACTAATATTATCAATTCGAATTCGACATCCGTGATAGTTTAGTGGCTAGAATCGCCGCTTGTCACGCGGCAGACCGGGGTTCAATTCCCCGTCACGGAGTTCTTTTTTTTTTCTTAATTAAAACACAAGTTTCTGACTGTTTTTAACTATACAACATGTTAAATTATGTTTAAAGACAACAAAATTTAGTGCACAAATAGATTATTAACTGCTGATCCCGTATCTGAAACACACTAAATAGGAAATCGTCGTGTCCGCTCAGGATCATAAGAGATTTAAAATAGTTGATTTTGGCTGGCTAAACGGTGGAAAATCGATTAGAGAACAAACCTATAGGCTGGCTAAGCTAACAGGATGGGCGTAGTACCTTTGGATGTATCTAATTCCTTGGAAATAATGAATCTTATGAAGATACTGTCGTGAAATTTTTTTGTTTTTGGATCTTTTTTTTGTGCATAAAATGTGATTATTGCAAAATATGTGTATCACAAACGATGTAGATCCAGGAGTCAAAAACTTACACATATCATGCCCTAAAAATCCCAATAAAATAACCATTAAATGAAAAAAAGAAACTTTAATAGTATAAGAAGACACCCGGTCAAACCAAGTAAACAGGCCCAACCGATCAGCACTCTGAATTGGTTACAAAGGCTCGAGAATGAAGGACATATAGATGTACTTAACACAGCAACAACCACAGGAAAGTTCAAACCAAAGTCTAACGATGAACAGAGAGAGATTGTCAGTGTTCTGGAGAACAGAAATACACCTACAATCTTGGAGAATCTAGAGTCCCAGTCGGAGGTGGCTGCTCTAATGCCTGCAAAGAGAGAAATACTACGGGGGTCATTGATAATCCAATTGTCATTGATGGTCAGAACCGACTATGCCATTAGCCTAAGGATAACAATCCTTCCTTTTGATTAGATCAATCTAAAGAGTCAGAAATATGTAATGGTGGATAGAATCGCCATTTGTCATGTAGTAGACCTTTTTCAATTTTCAGTCATGGAGTCTTTATGTTTTCCATCATTATTTGATCAGTTATTTAGTCAAAATGTAATTGGGACTTACCAAAAAAGTATACATTGTTTAAAACTTTGATTTGTATAATTGATTGTCAATAGCTTTAACGACGAGCTTGATAACTTCAGCACTGAACCCATAACTTCCTTGATAGCCACCTGGACCTGCTCCATAATTATGAATCAACCAATCATGGTCACAATCTTGCTCAACTCTAACGCCAGTTTCTCTCACTGGCCTCTGTCCAACTAAAACTCGGACAATATCTATAAAATTTGGATTGTTTTTGTAAGAGGGATCTATTAATTTGGGTGCAAACTTGACAGCTCTTTGGATAATTCTTTTGGTCAAATCAGGATCTTCATCAGTGTTATCAAAGTCTGTTTTAAAACAACCACCTAAAATACAACCACCGTCTTTTCTAGGCATAATGTAGCAAGATTCTGTCGCTTCGCTTGCAGATAAACTAGAAACACCCAATTGTACTGGAGTATTATTTCTAACTAGTATAACTTGACCCAAAACTGGGTGAATTTTCAGATCATCTTTAAAGCCTCCTAAGTCACCTGCTAATAAGCCAGTACAGTTAATAACAAGATGAGCTTTCCTCCCAGAGGAATGTAAATTTAATGCTTCTTTTACTGTCTTAAGTGCTGTTACTCTTTTAACAGTGATGCCCATTGAAAGTGATTTCAACAAGAGAAAGTTAAGATAAATCAGAGTTGTAATGACCACACCCTTGTACTTATAACCATAAGACACGCCATCTGGAAGATCTTCTTTCGATAGAACCTTATAGTCTTCAACAAGATCTTTAAACCAAGGTTCTTCAACTTTACCTCCAAGTTTTTTAAATTTATAGTCACTAGTATAACAATAATCATCGATTTGATGAATACCACAAGTTGGCTCATTATCGGCCAAGTCCATTAACCTCATATATCCAACTTTATCAAAGTTTTGAAGTCTTTTATCATGTTTGGTGGCGAAAGAATGCCAATTAGCTCCTGCAAATGGCGAGGTATATTCTGGATCAATGTCTCCAGGAAGGTGTTTAGCAACAATAGTAATATCATATTCAGGGTGAGTACGTTTCAACTCCACAGCAGTTGTAAGGCCACTAACTCCGGCACCAACAACTACTATCCTTGAGTAAACCATTATACAAAGATATTTGTGTGATGATATAAAATCAATAAAATAGTACGATAGGAAAGTTGAAAGATACGAGCCGAAAATATGGCATATACACGACACTTGCTAATAAGATAATAAAATAAATCAAAGATAATGTTACCGTTCCATAAGATTGTCAACATTAATGATATTAGAAGTAGGGTTAGATAAGAACAGCTTCTTGTTACTAATTTTTTTGAAATTCTAGAGAGAAATTACAACAGGTAAATGTCACAGTAAGGCCATAAAATGGTATTTATCAAAATAATATCTTGGAAGAGATCTATAGAGAAATTATACTTTTGCCACCCACCAGAAAGCCTGAAGACACTAAATTATCCTATAAAGCTAGTACAATCGCAGCATATACATTACCCTTTGTGTTTATCTTTATTGCTTTCGGTTACTTCGTAATAAAGCCAAAATAGTACTATTTAAGATTAATACTTGTGTGTGGTGTGTATGATAACTAAGATTCACCATTCGGATATGAGGTTACAGTGGCCGAGTGGTTAAGGCGATGCCCTGCTAAAATTTCGAATTAGTGGTTAGGCATTGGGTTTTACCTTCGCAGGTTCGAATCCTGTCTGTAACGTCATTTTTTTTTAAACTTGACATTTTCATTTTTCTATGGAAAGTAAATTTCATTAGATATTCTAATGGATTATAGTCTAATTATATATTCTAATGGATTATAGTCTAATTCTCTATATCTGATTGCGTCCATACATCTAAGATATAATTGAACCTGGTTTGTTGAGTTTTACCATACTCAGTAATTACACCCCTGTGATCAGAGTAAGGAGAACCTACTGTGTCATAAGCACACCAATATCCGTGTCCTCTATAACCTCCAAACCTTTCGAATTGAAGCCAGCCATACTTTGGTTCTTTGTAATCTGGGTCATATACTGGCAGGATGAGCAGTGGTGGACGTAAAGTAGCTTCGATGAATCCTGGATTCTTTAGGAAAGTGTCTTTGAAAAGCTGATCGTTTTTTACTTCAACTTCTTTGTTATCTTCAATTTTTGATTCGTTATCTTGATTGTTTTCTTTGTTTTCTGGCTCATTGGGGGCTTCATTAACAGGAACATTATCTCCAACTGAGTTTTCATTAGCAGCAGCAGGCTGGTTATTGTTCTCGTCTATTACAAGCTTGGGCAAGTCAAGACCACTCTTCCCATCATTTTTTGATGGGTCATTATTTTGTCCTTCAATCTTGTCTTTATTTTCCGAACTTACTTCCCCATTTACGGAAGGCGATATGTCTTGCTGTTCATTGTCGTCCCTTTTTAAAACATTAGGAGAACTGTTTTCATCATTATCTGAAGATACCGCTAATTGTTGATTATTTTGATCATCTGAACCTTCGTGTTTTGGATCTTGAGTATTCGTCTCCCCGTCTTTAATGCTGTTATTGTCATTAGAACCACCTTGTTCTTTTTGTTCATCATCCTTCTTCTCATCATTCTTTTTTCGTATCAATAAATCCTCTAATTGAGTTATTTCTTCCTGATTTAAAGTGATTTCTCCATCTGATTCTCCTTCACCATTTTCTTGATTATGGGGACGAATAATGGCAAGATCTCCTTTTGTTGCCACTAATTTGGTGGTATATTTATCACGTATATCATTTCTGAATTGTTCCTCTTCCTCCCAATTTTCTAGTTGATGTGATGTTGTAAACATTAATGTATAATCATCATCTTCGGAGACTTGAGCCCATGAAGAGGTACAAAGTTCGTGTGAAGTGGTTAGAATGTCATACGGTCTGTTTTCAAGCGGTGTAAGAACTCCAGCAGCAGCACCAAAGTGATTATTGAAATGAAGTTTGGAACTTACACCAGAAACTTCTATTCCCATCCATAAAAAGTCACCAAATAATGAACCTATAGGAACTTCGAATCTTGCATCTAAGATCTTATAAATTTGTAAGTTACAAGACAATAGTAATCCCAGCATGTGTTTGGACTTATTAATAGCAAACAAATTGAGATCTAACATACTTGAAACTTTTTGCTTAAATACCAAGTTAGTAGCTGATTCAGAGTTTCGTCTTTTCAAACCCAAATATTTACTATCAAGTTTACTAGGCATTAAGTAAGTTTTAACCAAGTCATTAACTTCGTCAAACCCGGAACGATGTCTCTTCCTCAAAGATTTTTGCCGGAAAGGAGCTTTGTAAAAATACTGACCGTGCTTTTTATAATTTTCATTATTTAATAAATGATTAGCAAAATCATCTACTAATGGTATTGCTTGATAACTTAACATTACAAATTCTTCAAATGAATTAAAGATGGAAGCGAGACTCAACATGAAAGATGCCGAGTTAAATTGATGACTTTTTGCAACTAACGGATGTTGATACTTGTTGAGTACATCTTTAATATCAACAAACCATATTTCTTGTTTAGGATAATCTTTTTTGGATGTGAATGGATGTTCATTGTCAGTAAGGCGCAAATAATCATTGAATGAATCAGGTAATCTTCCTCTTTCAGTTCTTGCTTCATGTACAATCTTTTTCTTATCACTTCCACTTAAAGAATTTCCTAAATACACTATTTGAATAGGTAGAGTATTTTTCAATACTCTAATTACCTTGATTAACCTTAAAATATTTGCAATTTGTTTTGTTTTGGATATTTCAGAAAGAATCGGTATAACAATACCTTTACCATTGCTTTTATATTTCCAATCAGATAAATGACATTTAGCAGATTCTTCAGTCGAAGAAGCAGATGATTTGTCTACAAACGTAGGAACATCACCAACATTAAGCTTTTCTCGTCTCCAGTTTTCAAAACTAGGTGATCCATTAATCTTTAACCAAGGATAAAGTTTCTTTTGAAAATTATTGCAAACGGAAGCTTCTTTTTCGTTCAATTGATCATCTCTGCTTAAGTAACATTTTCCAAAGATACGTTTATGAGAAAACTCTTGTACCACTCTGCTTTCATACTCCGATAAAGCTGAAACTTCCTTGTCAAACTGCTCCCATATCATCCACTCCTTTTCAGAATTATATCTATCATGTTGACGTCGTAATTCTTTCTTGAGTTTTCTTTTAGCCTGTTTGAACCAGGTTTCTCGTTGATATATGGTTTTATCGAAATCGAAACTTTGAATGAATTCTAAATCGAGGATTTCAGCCCCTGGTTCTCCTGGGTTTACCTTACTTAGTTCATCAAAGTAAACAGAACATATTTCTTGTAAAGACAGTTCTTCAGTAAATGCCAGATCAATCTTTTCATATATTGGATTTGAATAAGTAGATCTCGCTTGTAACATGTTGAAGGGTTCTTTAGGCTTTTCATCAACTACTTTAGTGTTGAACTTCTCCACCATCTGATAAACTAGCATTACAACTATAGTGACAAGTGCCACTATCTTTCGGTTGCGATTGCAGATATTGACAATCATCAGCCTTAGATTTTTGGCTAGACCCATAGTTGAAATTAGTGGAAAAATAATATTTTCTCGATCCCAAATTAGTAAATTGTCTTGTGCAGCAGGGAAGGAATATTTTCAAGGAAGAAACATTTCTAAAAGTTTGATCAAAAAAGTCTTAATGTACAAAGAGTCCTCAATGAATTAATATATATTAGAAGGTAGATATATAAGAATTTTTAGTGAACCAATTTATTCTTTAAATCATAGATAGGAGTTTAGTTTATTGTCGTAATTTAATCATTCAAATTTGTGTTTGCCAATATATTTTCGAGATTGTTAACAGTCTGAGAAGTTACTTCTTTAGAATTATCATGATCCGATATAGGCGATTTAGCAGCCATTGGTTGTATCACTGAATCAAATCCAGGGGCCACTAGTGTTTTTGTTTTGGATACCCAATCCTTAAAGACATTGATATCTGATTGATTTTCTTCAGATGTTAGATCAAAAATTGGTTTTTGCAGCTTTATATCATCACACCATTTATTTAAGTCATCTAAGCTCATGCTTAGTTTAGGAGGTTTAACCGTAGAAGAAAGGGTTGGAATCAATTTGCTATAGTTAGCATTTAAAGTAACGGGTTTAGGAGGTTGAAATAAGGGATTTTTTATCAAAGGAACTTGTCTTAATAAGTCATCAGCTATAATATAAGTTAGTTATGATTGCCCAATTAGCACGAATTTCCAGTAAAGTTGTACTAGACTAATGGAAAATGCCAAACATACGCTTATCTGTATCATTCATAATTGGGAATATTTCAAGTGCGAATCAGACTTATTCATAGAGGTGATAAAAGAAAGAGTAGATTCAACAAAGTCAAAATTGACTTGTATAAGGAAGAACAAAAAGGAAATTTAAACTCATAATTCAAAATATAATTTATATGATTGTATATATATTTATTTTATTAAGATATTGTACATGACATGATAATGATGATAATTTATAATATTATTAACTATCTTTATAATGACGGATAAGAATGTAAGCATTTTCTTGTTTCAAATTAGATAATGAACGGTAACCACCTTCTAAGCACATCAATAAGCCCCCAAAAGATATATATACAGCCATTTTATCAGTAGTACTACTTTCTTCAAATTTATAAACAGTTCCATACATAACATAATCATAATCATCAGCTAAGGATCTGTCAGAAGGTTTAGGAGGTCTCCAAGAACCATTGGATGTCAACATGCTTGATTCATTACCCAAACTAGAAGCCAAAGTAATAGTTAAAGAATCACTATCTTTAACAGGAAATAATTCACTATTTATATCCAAGGTGATTTTAACATCTTGAGAGGTCGATGATTGTCCTGTTATACGAGCTACTTTGTTGTACCTTGCAGTATCAACAGACTCGACATTAAACATGTCTTCAAATAATATATTACCCCCAGACATTGTAGATTTACCAAACTATGCTTGTATAACTCTTCTGTTTAAAAAAATTTCACCTTGGTTCGCACGCTAACGACACGACTTCTTCATCACTGATATCCGCACGATGCTTTAATATATTTTTTTTTTCGGTTCCTTGTTGATTTTGTGTAATATTTGACAAATTTGGTTCAAACACTAATAAATCAAAATCAATCCAAAATTAGAATCGTGAGAAGAGAAGCTTTTTCAGGTTTTGTTAAAAAAATATTTAGAAAATAATTGCTATGAAAGTAGGTACAAATAATGTGGTCAAGTGTGTAACAGGGGTGGTGACTGTTCTTGTAGCTTTTTTTGTTATACGAGAGGCATTCAGACAAGATGATTTTAGTGAAGTGTTGCATAAAATAGAATCATTCGATCAACATGATTTGAATAGACTAAGCGAGGCTTTGGGGGTATATAAAAGAGATGGTGGAATGGGGTCAATATCTGAGATAGTGAAGAGGGCTGATGAGGATAAGGAGAGTGAGAAGAAGGACGATGATGACAGTAAAGACAGTAAGGACGATAGCAAGGACAGTAAGGACGATAGTAAAGACAAGAAGGACGATAGTAACGACAGTAAGGACAGTAAAGATAGTAAGGACCATAACAAGAGTGATAATGACAGTAAAGAAACCAAGGATAGTAACGATAGCCAAACAAAGACCAATGAAAGTGATAAACAAACCAACAAGGAAAGCTTATCTTCAAAACTTCTTAAGAACCCAGGTATAAGATTCGCTATAGCTTTGGGAGTTATTCTCGTAATAAACTTTTTGGCAATTTTCGTTCATCACATTTACATGAAATTAAACTCATCTGAAAGGTCATATAGATCAGTGGAACATTCCCTTTCACCCTTCTAATATTGACTTATCGATTAATGGTAAGCTGGAATTACAATGGTCAGGTAACTTTATTCGGGCTCATGCATATATAGAAAATTAATCTCGGATTATCCCGTTGTAGGTAGGTACTTTTTTATAACTAATTAGATAAAACGTTTACTTCTTTTGGCGAGCTTTCCTGTATGAGTGCTATTTCCCCAACAGTCTACAAGCAATTAAAAGTAAATCATCCAAATTGGTCCAAATTTCAAAGCTTGCTGGATATTAAGATTGGCATTGTTTGTCTCCTTTGATATGGTTTTTTTTAATATCAATAATAAATTCATTATTAGGCCTTTACTAATACAATATTCAGATGCGGGCTGGTTAAATTACTACTGGACACCTTCTTTAATTGGTATTGTTTTTTAGCAAAAAAAAAAAAATCTCGTATATATCCGCCCTTTCTCTATTCTTTCAACCGAGAAAAAAATATCTCTGCTTAAATATTCCTAAATTGCTGCTTGACTAAAATTTTCAACAACAAAAGAAAATTAGTTATGGGACAATCAGAACTTCCTTCAGTTCAAAAAAGAGCTGCACAGATTCTTTGCTCCATTGCATGGTGCCTATTAGCTGCTGGTCCTGTTTTTGGTTTTGCCGCATTGAAACCAATCCTTATCAGTGAAGGTATTTATTCTGAAAAATGTAAAGTCAAGATCTTACAAGGTGATGTTTCTGAAGATTTAAAGACTTGTGTTGATCAAGATTTATCATTGAATTTCTTGTTCACTGTTGCCTGTATGGTTACGAATATTTCAGCTTTACCTGTTGGTTCTATTTTGGATAGTTTTGGTCCCCAAGTTACTGGAATAATAGGATCAATTATCATATTTTTGGGGTCAAGTTTCTTAAAATTTGGACATTCAATAACATTTTTGGATGCATATTTAACCGGTTATACATTGTTAGCATTGGGCGGTCCTTTTGTTTTCATTTCTTGTTTCCAATTGGCAAATAGTTTCCCTAAAAATTCAGGTTTAATATTGGCTTTATTAACTGGTGCTTTCGATTCATCTTCTGCTTTGTTCTTAATCTATAGATTGATTTATACCAATATCCAACCAGTGGGGTTAAGCACATTTTTTAGCTATTATTTGATTGTTCCACTTTTCATTTTGCTTTGTCAATTATTTATCATGCCGAGAGATTCTTATAAAACTATTGGAACTTTGGCTAAAATTGCAGAAACTGCAATTGATGAATCTGGAAAACCATTAAACTCAGATTTACTTTATCCTGAAGATAGAGATGGCGAATCTGCCATTAGTTCTGAACCAATTCCACAACCAACCATTTCTGAAACAACGTCTTTATTGATGAGAAGTGCTTCAACTAACAGAAGGGATTCAGTTATTTCAAGAGCAAGTTTTGCTTCTAGAAATTCTGTTAAATCCGTCTATGAACAAGAAGCTGAAGATAAGTTAATTGACTCATCTGGTGGTGTTTTTGGTATTATGCATGGTTACACTATTACCGAACAATTAAAATCTTCTTGGTTTATTTTAATGACTTTGTTTACAACAATTCAAATGTTAAGAATTAACTATTTTGTTGCTACAATTAAATCCCAAGAAGCTTATTTATATCAAGATGAAGAATTAGCTACTAAAATCAATCATTTTTTTGATGTTGCATTGCCAGTTGGTGGTTTACTTTCAATTCCATTCATTGGTTTAATTTTGGACAATTTGACTACTTTAACTACTTTAATCATCTTAACCGTGGTTTCTGTTACTATTGGTATAATGGGTATCTTATCTTGGTTACCAGGAACTTATTTTGGTATCATATTATTGGTTTTATATAGACCATTTTATTATACCGCAGTTTCAGATTTCTGTGCTAAGGTGTTTGGATTCGAAACTTTTGGTACCATTTATGGTTCAATTATTTGTTTTTCGGGTATTTGTAACATTCTTCAACAAGTTATGGACAAATTAACCCATGAAACATTCAAGATGAATCCAATTCCAATCAATTCCATCTTGACTGCTTTAACAGTTCTTTTAGGTGGTATTTTAATTCATTTCGTTAACTCACAAGAGAAATCCTTAAAGAGAAAAAATTTGGAGATAGAAGCACAAGAGGCTTCCATTAGAGGTATTCCACATTAATTTAAGAAAAGTAAGCAAACAATAAAACATTTGTGTAATAAATAGGTAAAAAAAAAAGAGAGAGAATAATAAAGTATTCAATTGTTTATTAACCTCTACGTTTCTTATTAACAGTCGAATCAGGATCGATAGACACCAATTTAGGGACCGTTGGAATACGCCTAGATTCTTTCCCATATAAAATCACATTACTTTTTAACCGTGAAACCAGAATTTCATTATCATTACTACAACTAACATTATCATATCTTGCAGTCTCGTCAGCTAATATCGGAAATCCAGATAAAATCGTCTCTACATCCACTTTCTCTGAACTCATTTCTTTGCCTTGTTTTCTTTTTCCTTAGCTTCCTTTTCAAGTTGTCTTCTTGAACCTTTCAATAATTCCAAATGTCCTACTCTACTTGAAACCAACTTCTCAGTATTTACAATCAATTTCGACTTATGCAGCTTTGTCAATTTTGAAGTCAAATCACCTTTTTTTGGTTTGTGTATCTTTGGAGCAGCCTTCTTTGGATTGATTTGTTTCTTGGTCACTCTAGCTGGTGCTTTGGACTTAAGTTTCAAATTCCCCTGTGCCATTTAATTAGTTTAATTCTAGCCTAAATCTCATCGCACAAAAATTAGTATCATCGGTCAATCCACACTATCTATAAATTGACTCCAATGACTCTGGTGAATGAGGGAAGATGAGGAAATTTTTCAGATTTGATTTCAGTAAGAAAACAAATCCTTTAAAGGATTGATTAATATATTTTGAAAACTAAGCAAAGGATAACGTTCAACAATGAGTACTGGGAATTTTTTAATTTTACCAGGACCAAAAGCTTTATCCAACTTTAGAATTCAAAATTTCATTAAAGAAATTGAAGGTAAATTAAATAAAACTGGTATTATTAAACAAGTTTCTACTGCTTACATTCATTATGTGTCTTTGAAGAAAGAATTAAGCGAATCTCAACTAGGCTTGTTGAAGACTTTATTGGAGTATGACACTCCAATAGAAGATACTGATTTTGCTCATCAACTTGTTGAATTAGCTACATTAGATGGTGATAAGACTTCTTCATTTACTTTAAAAGATAATACTTATTTGGTTAGAGTATTACCAAGAAGTGGTACCATTTCTCCATGGTCTTCTAAAGCAACTGATATTTCTGTCACTTGTGGGTTATCTGACTTTGTTGAAAGAATCGAAAGAGGTGTTTCTTTACTTATTGAAGTTAATCCAGGTTTTCAATTTGGTGATTCTTTAACCAAGGGTGAAATATTAACAAGTATTTTCGATAGAATGACTCAAACTTTGTTTATTAATGAAAATATTCCAAAATATAATGATTTATTTGAACATCATAGTCCAAAACCATTAGTGCATGTTGATTTATTAAGTGGTCCTGACAACTTAATTAAAGCTAATAAGGATTTAGGATTAGCTTTAGACCAAGGAGAAATTGATTATTTGATTAATGCTTTCACTACAATAATTGGAAGAAATCCAACTGATGTTGAATTATTTATGTTTGCTCAAGTTAACTCTGAACATTGTAGACATAAAATTTTCAATGCTGATTGGACTATTGATGATATCAAGAAAGATAGTTCTTTATTTAAGATGATCAGAAACACTCATAACAAAAACCCACAATACACAGTTAGTGCTTATTCTGATAATGCAGCTGTTTTTGAAGGTCCAGAAGGTTACGTTTATACTCCAGATTATGAAACCAAACAATTTAAATCTATTAAAGAAAAAGTTTTCACTTTAGTAAAGGTTGAAACCCATAACCATCCAACTGCTGTTTCTCCTTTCCCAGGTGCTTCCACTGGTAGTGGGGGTGAAATTAGAGACGAAGCTGCTGTTGGTAGAGGATCCAAATCCAAAGCTGGGTTAAGTGGATTCTCCGTTAGTGATTTGAATATTCCCGGTTTGAAACAACCATGGGAAAGAGATGTTGGTAAACCAAATCATATTGCATCTTCTTTAGATATTATGATTGAAGCTCCATTAGGTTCAGCTGCTTTCAACAATGAATTCGGTAGACCTGCTATTAATGGTTACTTCAGAACTTTGACTACTGAAGTGAAAAACAATAAGGGCCAAAATGAAATCAGAGGTTTCCATAAACCAATCATGTTGGCTGGTGGTATGGGAGCTATCAGACCAGATTTGGCCTTGAAAGATACTAGAATCACTCCTGGTGCCAAATTAATTGTCTTGGGTGGTCAATCCATGTTAATTGGTCTTGGTGGTGGTGCTGCTTCTTCTGTCTCTTCAGGAGAAGGTTCGGCTGATTTAGATTTTGCTTCTGTTCAAAGAGGTAACCCTGAATTACAAAGAAGAGCTCAAGAAGTTATCTCTACTTGTGTTTCATTAGGTAAAACTGGAAATCCTATTCAATCGATTCATGATGTTGGTGCTGGTGGTTTAAGTAATGCATTACCAGAGTTGGTTCATGATAACGATTTAGGTGCTAAATTTGAATTAAGATCCATTTTGAGCTTAGAACCTGGTATGTCTCCAATGGAAATTTGGTGTAATGAATCACAAGAAAGATTTGTTTTAGGTGTAGCTCCAGAAAACTTGGATATGTTTACTAAAATTTGTGAAAGAGAAAGATGTCCTTTCGCTGTTGTCGGTGTTGCTACCGAAGAAAAGAGATTAATTTTAACTGATTCTTTATTAAAATCAACCCCAATTGACTTAGAAATGTCTATTTTATTCGGTAAACCACCAAAGATGTCGAGAGAAGCAAAAACTGAAGAATTACAATTGGAAAGTTTCCCTGTTGAAAACTTAGACATTTCTGAATCCATTGAGAGAGTCTTACAATTACCATCTGTTGGATCTAAAAATTTCTTAATCACTATTGGTGATAGATTCATTACAGGTTTGGTTGATCGTGATCAAATGGTTGGTCCATGGCAAGTTCCTGTAGCAGATGTTGCTGTTACCAACACTTCTTTGGGTGAAAACATCTTAATTACTGGTGAAGCAATGGCAATGGGAGAAAAACCAACTTTGGCTTTAATTAGTGCTGAAGCTTCTGCTAAAATGTGTGTTGCTGAATCCTTATTAAATATTTTCGCTGCTGATATTCCTGCTTTGGATAGAGTCAAATTATCTGCCAATTGGATGTCTGCTGCTTCTCACCCTGGTGAAGGTGCTAAATTGTATGAAGCTGTTCAAGCTATTGGTTTAGATTTATGCCCTGACTTGGGAATTTCAATTCCTGTTGGTAAAGACTCTATGTCCATGAAGATGAAATGGGATGATAAGGAAGTTACTGCACCATTGGCTTTAACCATCACCTCATTTGCTCCAGTTGATAATACGTCCAATACTTGGACTCCTTTAATGGAAAATAAGGAAGACACCATCTTAGTTTTGGTTGATTTAGCTGCTAAAGTGAAAAAATCATTAGGTGGTTCAGCATTAGCTCAAGTTTATAAACAAGTTGGAAATTCTGCCCCAACTGTTCATTCTAATTCTGAACTTAAGAGCTTTTTAGAATCATTGGTTATTTTACACAAAAACTTCAATGTCTTATCTTATCACGACAGATCTGAGGGTGGTTTATTCACCACTATCGCTGAAATGATATTCACTAGTAGAATTGGTGTTGAATTGAATTTGACTGGTGAAAATGCACTTGTTGAATTATTCAACGAAGAATTAGGTGCTGTTTTCCAAATTGAATCCAAAGATTACGAAACTTTTGTCAAAGTCTTTGAAGTTAATGGTCTTTCTAAAGACTTTATCTCTATTATTGGAAAACCAACCAAGGAACAATCAATTACAATCAACTTTAATGGTAAAACTATTTATGAAAACACCAGAAGTGAATTACAAAAATTATGGTCCAACACTTCATATCATATTCAATCTTTAAGAGACAATCCAACTACATCTAAACAAGAATATGACGCAATTTCTGATGATAAAAATCCTGGTATCTCTTATAAATTATCATATAATGTTAATGATGATTTGGGAATTAAAAGTTATAACAGAAAACCAAAAGTTGCCATATTAAGAGAACAAGGTGTAAATTCCCAACAGGAAATGTCATGGTCTTTTGAACAAGCTGGTTTTGAAACTTATGATGTCCATATGACTGATATCTTGAGTGGAAGAGTATCCTTAAAGGATTTTACTGGATTTGCTGCTTGTGGTGGTTTCTCATATGGTGATGTTTTAGGTGCTGGTGCTGGATGGGCTAAATCTATCTTATTTAATGATTTAGCTAGAAAAGAATTCCAAGACTTCTTTTCAAGGGACGATACATTTGCTTTAGGGGCTTGTAATGGATGTCAATTCTTGAGTAGAATTCAAGAATTAATTCCAGGTACTGACAACTGGCCAACTTTTGAAAGAAACGCTAGTGAACAATATGAAGCTAGATTTGTAATGGTTGAGGTTGTACCAGAACAAACCAACTCCATTTTCTTAAAAGGAATGGAAACTTCACAATTTCCTATTGCTGTTGCTCATGGAGAAGGTAGAGCTAACTTTGTTAGTAAAGAAAGAGAAAATGCTTTCTTTAATGATAAACAAAGTGTTATCAGATATGTTAATAACTATGGAGAACCAACCATGGAATATCCTTTCAATCCAAATGGTTCTCCAAATGGGGTTGCAGGTATTTCTTCTGCAAATGGTAGAGTTTTAGCATTAATGCCACACCCAGAAAGAGTTACTAGATTGGAATCAAATTCTTATTATCCAAAAGACCAATCCAAAGACTGGGAAGGTTATGGTCCATGGATAAGATTATTTAGAAACGCTAGAAAATGGGTTGGTGACAATTTTTAAAATGTTTTACGTAATGAAATAAATTGTTTGTATAAAAATTAATAAAAGACTATTGATAATCGTGTACCAGCTTAATCAGGTGACTTGATTTTTCAAAAAAAAAATTTATATCAAATAGTCGTGGGTCGACACAATAAAATTTTGGATTAACTGAAAAATTTTTTTAGTTGAAAAATTTTTTTTCACATACTTATACATATAGAAAATGGTTAACGCTATCTTATCCAAGAAAAGAAAATTAGTCGCCGATGGTGTCTTCTACGCTGAATTAAACGAATTCTTCACCAGAGAATTAGCTGATCAAGGTTACGCTGGTGTTGAAGTCAGAAGAACTCCAACCAAATTAGAAATCATTGTTAAAGCTTCTAACGCTCAAGGTGTTTTAGGTGAACAAGGTAGAAGAATTCACGAATTAACTGCTTTAATCTGCAAGAGATTCAAACTCGCCAAAGAAGGTGTTGTCATCTACGCTGAAAGAGTTGAAATCAGAGGTTTATCTGCTGCTGTTCAAGCTGAAGGTTTAAAAGCCAAATTATTAAATGGTTTACCTTTCAGAAGAGCTGCTTACGGTGTCTTAAGATTTGCTATGTCTAACGGTGCTAAAGGTGTCGAAGTTGTTATCTCTGGTAAATTGAGAGGTGCTAGAGCTAAGGCTCAAAAATACTCTGACGGTTTCATGATCCACTCTGGTCAACCAACCAGAGATTTCATTGATATTGCTATTAGACACGTCTTAATGAGACAAGGTGTTTTAGGTATCAAAGTTAAGATTATGAAAGATCCAGCCTTCAACAAGACTGGTCCAAGAGCCTTACCAGATGCTGTTAAGATTGCTGAAGCTAAAGATGACGAAGAAGTTATTACTACTCCAACTGTCAAATCTTACAGACAACCAGTTGAAGAATCTGAAGAAGTTGAAGCTTAAATATTCTAGTTTATTTAATTTTAGTATATTTAATTTTAATGTCTTTTTAATCTTAATTCATACATTGTAGAAGAGGCTTTATTTATAAATATAGGTCATAAATCATTAATTGCATCTACTTGAGAACGTATTTGTCCCAAAAATACCTTATCATCAAGCTGATCAATTGTCTTTGTGTAATGATCACTATCTAGTTTTAAAATATTGTTGAAAATATAGTTTGTAATGTTGAATAATTTCCAACTCCTGAATAATCTTAAATCCAATCCTATCACATCCATTGTAGATAAAAGATTTTTCAAAAGTCTATCAATCAGTTGACCTATTTCTTCAAAGTAGCCGAATTTGAGTCTGAAATTTAAGAATATTGTCAATAATATGTCAAGAATGTTGGACATGTTAATTGTCAAAACATAACTCATTTGAACGTTATTCAAATAAAATTGTTTTACACCAATTATTAATTCAATTGCTCCTTTTGTAATCTTTATGGTCTTCTGTAAAGATGCTTTTACTTGAACAAGATCATGTAATGAAAGAAAATGATTAAAAATTTGATAAGATACAGAAAGTTTTGCTCCTTCTAAAATCAACAACCATTTGAATTTATTTGCCGTTAAAATATGTTGATATTGATTGAATTTATTTTTTGGAACAAAGTTATACTTTACTTTTTCTTCAATAGCCTCGAGTTTAGAATATATTTGATCATTAGAATCATAAATATCCAAACTAGTAACAAGGACTTTTAGCTTTTTAAATTCTGTCATTAGATATGGAACCATACTGAAAATTTGTCCAGAAATCTGATTCAAGCTAGCCAGTTTATTATAGAAGAAAGATGAATCCGGAACTGGATTAGTGTAGGAAACATTGACAATGTTATTGTTGATATTATAATTTAAATATAATTCAAGGTTAATTTCCATAAGAAAGAACCATATATTATTGCCGATTCCTTGAGTAGATTCATTCAAATTCATATTAATAGCCATGGCTAATAGTTGGCTAGATACACTCTTTAGCTTCTCTTCATTGCCAGCTAAATTATAATAGAATAATACCATACAACCAAGTTTCATAACATACATGTTAGTGCATTGTAATAGATTATAGTGGAAAAGGCAAATCTCTGCAGCTGGTATTACTAGATTGGATATGAAATCTCCTGGGAAGTCATTACAAAAGTCGTTGCATAACTTACAGACAACTAATGAAGTGGTGATAATAACAATATCATCCTCTGATACAGCTTTTAAATGAGGATTCATATCTGGTTTTGTCTTATCAAATACAATAATACTTCCAATTTTTGCTTTGAATTCTTGTTCAGATAAGACTGGTGCAAAACAGTAAATGTATCTAAAAAACAGATTAATCAATTCATTAACAATATCTTGACGAGGGAAAAGCGTAGGTAAATAAGAGACTAAAGATGAAAATCCCAAGCCCTCAGGTATGGAAGGTGTTTCAGTTATCCTATCATTGACCGGTAACTTTTCACTTTCATAATATTTCTGTAGAAAGAATTCCAAGTTACCAAACCTAGTTAAGGATTCGAAATTGAAAATCTGGAGTTTAATGTCAGGTGTTAACACTTTTGTAAACATATGTGACAAGCACCTATCATCAAACATATGAAATGAATATTTTATGTTAATTACTGTATGGAAATCATCAAATTTACCTTCATTTGCATCAGTATAATAATCAGCTAAAGAATAATGTTTTTTATGTGGGGCAGGTTCTGGATCGGTAGCTTTGGAAATTTTTTGTCGTTTCACAGGAGTTTTAGGAGCAGTTTCTGTTTCCAGTTTAACTGCCACATTATCTAATTTCGGTTTTGGCGATAACAATTTCAAGTAGCTATCAGCACCAATTAGTGGATTTGTTAAGCTAATCGAAGCAGCTTGTGAATCAAAAGCTTGAGGAGTAGCTAGTGAAATAGATTCACTTACCATACTTTGGGAGTTCATGATATCAGTTGAGAAACCAGTAGATGTTTTGTTCAAATCGAGTAAATTCATATTAGCATAACTAGGAACTGGCTCTATTTGATCTACCATAATATCATCAACCTGCATGTTACCCATCCTGGGTACATCTAAGTCGGAAGGAGCAACTACATCCATCAAATTATCCCAATAAATATCGTGCTCCTCAGTATAGGGGCCTTGGTATTGACGGAATTGGTCATTGAATTGACCAAAGTTTGCATCATCAAAGAAGTCACCTAAAGAATAGTTTTTATATTGACTCGAACTATCATTGTTGTTATTGGCCAGTTTTTCTAAAGAATAATTCACATCAGCATCGTTGACAATTGAATTTTTAAAGCTATCAGAATTAAGTGTTTCTTGGTGATTCACTACGGCCGTTAGGTCGGATCCACCTTCAATAGACAGAATAAATTTGTGAGGACTCTCCTCTATTTCATTAAGTTGCTCTATAAGATCGGCCATTACTTTATTAGACTTTTCGGGACCAAGAATCTGATTTAACCTCATAATTTTGTCAGTTAATTTTGTTAATAGACTAGATCCTGGTATCTTTTCAAGTCCATATTCACATTTTTCGTTACCAAACTTCACACAACTAGAACAGGGGTCGCCCTTATCACATTTTATCTTCCTCTTTCTACAGAAGTTACAGACTTTTATGGGTCTTTTCTTCTTGTTCAAAGATATCCCTTGCATTGGTAAAATAGTCGGCCTTTTTTATTTCTCACTTTGCATAAGTGAGAAATTACATTTACGACTAAGCCACGGCTGATAATAATTGAAGTTACACATACTTAATATATGGATCAATGGGGCACAAAAGTTACTGTATAAGTTCTGATATGTAATGTTGATGTACCAGTGTCATGATATATACTGTAGAGTAAGTCGATTCACTGATATTTCTTCAATATATGTCTTGTTTGTGTAAAGAAAACCAAAGTATTTGCACCCAGAAAGATTAAAGGAAAGAATAAAATTCAACTTCGTTCTACAGCAAGTATTATAGAGTAAACTAGAATGCAGGTTATAGATAAATTAGTCATGAAAAAGAATGCTGCAATTAGAAATTACGGTTATAATAGTTTCTTGACTCGGAGTTGATGCGGCGCACCGCTTCTGCAATATTCCTTGACATCTGACAGAAGACTATTTAAAAGTTCAAGAAAAAATAAAGTCTCTAACGTCATCTCTGTGGCTCAATCAAAGCTTCTCATTAGTGTTATTGCCACTAATATAAATGGAAATAATTTATGAAGCAGGTATTAAGAGAGAATCTGGTTTGTATCCACCATGAGAAATGATCTGATAGTTACAACAGTCAAAGTTGTTTCTTATGCAATTCAACACCACTAAAATAAGGGAAACAAATTAACTATGAATTAGCCTTTTAAAGTTGGATTACCAAATCTTAGAACGATGTACATAATTCTCACAGTGTCAAGCTCAAAACCAGATTGTTATCCCCGAAGAATGCTTAAGACTAATTAGGTTGTCACATTTGGCCATAAACAGATATAACAAATCTTTAATGTGAAATTGTCTATCGGGAAAAAAGACTCTTTTCCATTGCCCGTAACGATTTTAACCAATAGCCGATTTCATGCGAAAATTGTAATCAAAGAAGACTTTAAAAGTTATGTTTTCGGTACTTTATCCCAAAAGAGGTTACATAGAAGGCATATAACGCAGTGGCGCGATTTACACCCAATTAAACATCTCATAATTCCATCTCGCTTGTTTTATTCTTCAGCCGTTAAAAAAATATTTGGTTTAATCGATTTTTCTTAGTTGACTATGCAGTAAGAGTAACCGAAAATTAATAGAACAACAACGTTACAATAATATTTTTTTTTTTAACATGTGACAAGTTTTTTCACAACTTTAAATATAGTGTTTTGTCCTTCTCCTTAGATAAAACCTAAATTACTTTACCCACGCCTATTTAGTAGTGATATGACGATCTACTCAAAGAAGAATCAAGCACATGTATAATTGACTCAGGCGGAAATCTCCTAGAGTCAACGGTTGTAACCTATTGAAGATCTTGGCATAAATTAGTGCCATATTGTCTGGTACTATATGCCATACCTGACAAACGGTTTTATATTCTGTCCAATCATGCGGCAAGTAATTTAAATTCTTTGTGCAGTTTCAAAACTATCTGAGAAAATTTTTCCTAATTTGATCTTTTGTACTATCCCAAAACAGACAGGAATTAATTAATACTACTTCTAACATTTGAACTCTTGTTATTCAATGCATCAGGTTAATAATTTTGACATTGATACTTAGTCGATGATTGATCGACCATGTCACCTTGTAAATTAAAGCTTATTTGTATGAGGATCGGCAAACTCCAAGGATTTACTAGAAGGTCGCGGCTTGCATACAACACTGGAAAAGGACGCAAATACGGCCAATTGCTTCCTTTTTCAGTTGGTTGCCCGAGCTGATGAATCTGATAACTTTTAATAATTGGCAGGAAATGTGAAAAAGAAAAAATTTTCTTATACAAGGAGTTATTATAAAAAATGTAAAATTTCCCTTATTTTTTGTAATTCAATTTATTTGTTTCTTTAATAAAATGTCTGAAAAATAGCAAGAAACAAGAGAATTTGAACCAACTGATGTTCACAGTGATACTGAAGGATCTCTTGACAGAAGTTCCGACAGAAATACTGACACTATCCAGGACAAAGCTAATTCTATTGGAGAAAAAACTGGTGATTTAGAATCTAATGAATTACACTTGGTTACTTCCAACACTTCTACCGAATTCGTCAAGACTAGAGGTGTTAGAAGAATTGAGAATGTCAAGCTTTTGATGGATGATGCCCAAAAAGGTACCACTGTCAAAGTAACATTTTTTCTCTGTTTGTTAGTTATCTGTTGGGTCAGAGCTTTGGACTCTTCAACCACATACAGTTATGATGTTCCAGCCACATCCAGTTATAACAGACACTCCATGGTTTCTACCGTTGGTGTTGCCAATTCCATTATTGGTTCTGTTGTTACTCCAATTTTAGGTAAGATTTCCGATATTACTTCCAGACCATTGACTTTGGGTCTTGCTTTATTTTTTTATACCATTGGTACCATTATTGCTGCTGGAACTAACACCATTGCTGGTTACGTCGTTGGACAAGTTTTGACCACCGTCGGTTCTTCTGGTATTTCCTACTTAACAAGTCTTATCACTTCCGATTTAACTCCATTAAAATGGAGAGGTGTTATCAACGGTGTCTTAGCTACTCCATATATCATCAATGTATGGTTCTCTGGTTTGATTGTGGAAGCTATTCTTAAACGTAATCAATGGAGATGGGGTTTTGGTATGTTCGCTATTCTCATGCCTGTCACCACAATCCCACCAATCATTATCTTGCATTATTATGAATCAAAAGCCCAAAAATTGGTGCCAAAAGTTCAGAAAGAAAAGAAGGCCATCTGGAAGCTCCTTTGGGATTCTGCTATTGAAATTGATGCATTCGGTTTAATAGTTATGGGTTTTGGTTGGTCTTTATTATTATTACCATTCTCTTTATATCGTTATGCTAATGATGGTTGGAAAAACCCTTCTATAATTGCTATGATTGTTGTTGGTGGTGTATTATTGATTGCCTATGTTGTCTATGAAATCAAATGGGCTCCTTTCCCATCTATGCCAAAAAGAATTGTCTACAACAAAACTTTTGTTACTGCCGTCATCATGGATTGGATTTATCAACTTGCAGGTTCTATCAGAGGTACTTATTTGTCTTCTATTGTTTTAGTATCCAGTAATATCAGCTACCAAAATTGGACATACTATAATAATACCTTAACCGTATCTTTGTGTTTCTTTGGTGTTGTTGCTGGTATTATTTGCAGAATTACTCACCGTTATAAATGGTTACAAGTCTTTGGTTTGGTTGTCAAATTTATTGCCTACGGTATTGGTGTTAGACCAGAAGGTGAACTTGCCAACCTTGCTACCTTCATAGTGCAGCAAGCTTTGATTGGTATGGGTGGTGCTTTTACTGTCATTGGTACTCAAACTTCTTCCCAAGCTTCTGTTCCACATCAAGATTTATCTTTGGTTATTGCTTTATTAAGTTTATGGTCTTCCGTTGGTTCTGCTATCGGTGGTTCTATTGCTGCTCCTATCTGGACTTCTAAACTTCCTGGATTGCTCAGAAAGTATATGCCAAGTTCTTTAACAGATGCTGAAGTCCTTGACTACTTCACCAACTATTCTTCATTATACTTATTGCCTTACGATGATCCAATTAGACAAGGTGCTATTAAAGCTTTTGGTTATGTCACATACCCATTATTTGTAAGTACACTTGTCCTTCAAATAATCCCATTGGTATGTGGTCTTTTCCAAACCAACTATTACTTAGGTGATAACCAAAATGCTATTGAAGGCTTAAACGGTAGAGATCCAACCGATCCTACTAAAGAAAAGTCCGATGAAATTCCAAAAGGTATTAAGGGTAAATTATTATATTTACTCAAGTAATAGAATAAATACGCCAGTTTGTAGAGTTTGTTTATAAATAATTGATTTGTTAAAAATTTATCAAGTCAAACTTAATCTCCAATCAAGCTCTCTAGTTATATCCAGCCAATCTAACACCATAGCCCCATCACTGTTCCTATCCCAATACATCATAATAATTTGCTTGACTCTAGTCAAATTCCCAACACTATAGATTGGCACAATCTTTTGAATTAGATTCAAAAATTTCAATTTGGATCCTTTTAAAATATTAATACCAACGATAAGAAAAGCAAATGTCAAGCATGAAACAAGATTGGAATTGATCAACTGCTCAATATAATCTATACCTTCTATAACCAATAATTGGATATCAGTTGAACACAGTGGAATCCTTTTAAAATACATCAGTAAAATCAATTTAGCACAAACCTTGTATAATTTGAATAACAATAAATAATTTTCTTTAGCTTTATCATGTAATAAATTGATTTGATAATCAATTGGTCCACAAGCTTCCACTTTATTCACAAAAAAAATTTCAAGTTTATTCAATTGTTGGATGTTTTCATAATCAAGATTAGCCTTTGCATTAAGAATGTCACCAATTAAAGCGATAATTTCATTGTTACAGCCTTGATAAGGATCAACTCCATAATTAATGAAATTCAAGTCATATTCTTCCATATTAAATTTCGTACCCTGACTGAAAGCATCACTACATAGTATATCATGATATTGAAAATTTGAAACTAACCATTTAATATCATTAGAATAGTTATATTTTTGAAGTAGTTTCTTGATTCCACCTATACTATTGATTAATTCATAACAATCCATAAATATACTCCACCAGTTATTTACATCACCATTGCATATCTGTATTCCCATCATAATTTGATAATAACAAAGAATAATATAACATTGAAAATCATCATGTATGGAATAGTTTTTGAATAATGTCATAGATTTATCCAAATGTCGTTTTACCAACTTATTATTAAGGCCATCTTTGGACTTGAATACACCTCCCCAACATGCTAAAGCATTTGAAATGGTTTCTTCGGTTAAACTTATTTGTAAAAATGTCTTTAAAAAATAATTGGATGAATTTTTATCGATACATAAAAGATAGCTAACTTTTTCTTCAAAATATTGAAGAAATTGTATACCTATGTCATCCAAATAAAGATTGAAAGATGAAGTAACAGCCATAGCTGGTAAATCAGTATATTCTATAATTTGATTCGGTGTTAATGGTTTGTATGATTGTAGTAGATCACTAACGGGGCTTAAGGAGTTATCAATAGCTGCTCTTAACACATCTATATCATTATTGAGTTGGGTAATATCCGTCACTTTTTTGCTACTGTTACAATCATCATGTCTATTTCCATCATTCAATTCTTCAATTTTAGGAGTAGTAACAGTGTCATACTCATTACTATAAAAGTGATTTATCATAGGAGATAACCCTTGAAAGAAATCAGATGTTATTGGAGAAGAAAACAGATCTGTAATGATTGTTGAAGTAGCAGGCTGAGATGTTGTATGTTTCTGATTAGTGATCTTTGGTTTAGAAGCCTTTTGTATTTTGGATTTCGAAGTCATTTTGGAATCAACAGTGGTAGCCCTAAAGTTTTCATAATGACAAATCATATTTCTCTTTTCACATAACCCACAAGTGGGAAAGGATTCATCACATTTCTTCTTGCTTCTCTTACAATTGGAACAACCATTTCTGGATCTCACTGTTGACCCTATTATAATATTATATTTGGTGTTTGTAGCCATACGAACGGGATGTAATTAAATAACAGTTATCTTTAAACATTTGACTCAATGTCAGATGCGCACGACTTTTATCGGTATTCAGACATAAAATTACCTATGTATGATTAATTAAAATATAGGAGCTCATAATATTTTCACACCCAGAAACAGTTACACGTCGTGCATAATCAAACAGTCCAACAAACTGTCAGAAATTTTCAACAAAAGAGTGAAGAGAAATGTGAAAATCACAATTTTCAAAAGAAAGACATTTTTATTTTTCAAAGGCTTGGAAACTCCCAAATTTTTACAATTTATTTTCAGCTTTAGAAATATTTCTCTGAACAACATCTGATAATTTTTACTTATTCCCAAATATTCAAACTATTGACTTTTCTTTTTATTCTACGTTTTCTTACTAAAGATATTCCTTAAAATCTACCCCACCCCCACACTGGATTTTCTCTTTCACGTATAGTTGTTTTTTTTCTCCTCCAAACTTTTTCGTACCCCACATTCTCTTACAAATTAAATAACGAGAACTATGGGATAACTTAACGCAATTTAAACTTTCATGATACTCGAAGGCATTGTCAATACATGTAGAGGCAGTAGTTGCACTTTGGATTCCTAAAAACCATCTAGGTAAAGGAAGAACATGATCGTTTATTTTTTGATCACAAATAGTGAGAGCCCCCAATTTATTTTGACCCTATTGGCTCCCCCACCTTTAATTTTATGACCGAGAAATGGAATCCATCATTTTTTTTTTTGGGCTATATCATCAGTAAAATATATCTAAAACAACTATCATTAACTGCTTAACATGTCTGCTCAGATACACAGCAATATCAGTCTAGATGACTGGAATATCAAGGACAATATAGATTCGAGTAAGCAGTTCGGGAACTCTGGGATCAATGCAACTACTTCAAGTAGTAATTCTGATTCTTCAAACACCCCTAAAGTAAATGCAAAAACAAAAGGTAAAAGATCTGTTCGAGCAAAGTATTCCAGACCTTGTGATGGCTGTGCCCTTAGAAAAGTTAGATGTGACCAAAAGAAACCATGTTCAAGATGTGTTGAGCATAATGTCCCTTGTACTGATAATAGATTGAAGAAGAAATGTGGACCAAAACATATTCATAAGAAAACTCGGGATTCTATCAATAATTTATCAATGGGAAATGCTAAAATCAATACTTTAGGTGGTCATAATGAGATCTTAACTTTGGATAAATTATTACCATGCTTACAAATTTATCAAACTTGGTATTATGGAATATGGCCTGTTTTATCAGTGGCTCATTTAGTTTCTAGAATCGTCCAGTTAAATCCATCTCCAGACTCAGCTTTAAGTACTGAAAATGCTACCAGTTACTCATTATGCTGTGCCGTATGTGCAGCAATTACCAGACAATTAACCTTTTTAACTGTGGGAAATCCAATAGTAGGGGTACCAGCTAATATTGATGCTAGTGAATATGCAAAAGAATCTATTAGGGCAAGAAATCTTTTTGATTATAGATTAGAGCCTAGCCATGACAATCTTTTGATTTCCTTCTTTCTTTATATCTATTATGTTAATATCGAAGGTGGAATTCGTGCTGCAATTTTGTATATGAAAGAAGCCATTTCTATTGCACAACTATTGGGATTACATGACCCACGTACTTATATCAGTAAACCAGCTGCTGAAGTGCATAGACTTAGGAAAATCTACTATATGTTATTGGTTACCGAAAGATTCATGTGCATCGAGGATAATGTTCCAGTATGCCTAGAGCCTTCAATACCTTTCCCTTCATTAGCAGATGAAGAATATAGCGGACTATTAACTGGTTTCATTGAATTGGTTAAAATATTTTCAATTCCTGATAAGAAATTCTTTGATAATTTAATAAACTATTCAAAAAAGAACCCATCTAACTTGAATAATTTTTCCAATTTGTTTACTTCAAGTGGAGTTCCCAATAAAATGTGGATAATCAAGGTCCAAAATGAGTTGAAAAAAATTGAAATTGAAAATGCTTCAAGTGATACTCAAAGGTTGAATATCATTTTATCAAAACACTGGATGAGAGCATTAGCTTGGCATATATCTAGTCAAAATGGATTATTGATAAAAAATAACAAAAATCCTGAGGAGCGTTGTTTAACTTATCAATTCCCAATTGAAATCGCCAAAGATTTCTTAATTGGCACAGAAGACTTACCAATTTTTGCATTTGAATCAAATGGCCCGGGAGTATGTGTAAAATTACTTGAAATTGCTTTGGCAGTAGCCGATTCCGTTAATGAATGCATCATAAATAAGCAAGAAAGTTTCACTTCTTATAATATTTTAACATCAGTTTTCAATTTAGTTTCTAAATTCAAATCTGATATCAATATCAGTCAGGAATTGTACAGTAAAGTGGAGAATATCGTTAACAGAAAATTTGTCCCAGCACCAATATATCCAAAAAGTTATATCAGGGAAATTAATGATGACGGAGAGTCTATTCATTCAGATGAAAGTTTAAAGAATGATAAAGAAAACTCTGCCAACAAGGATAATTTTTCGATACCTAATGTCTCTCCATCAAGCCAATCTTTATTTAAAAGTGGATTGTTTTATGAAGCTGATAAAGATAAAGAAATTAATCCTGATTTCAAAATTTTTGATCCTGCCATCCAAAATCCATCAATGGCTAACTCTCCAAACAATCAACAACCTCATTCTCCATTCACTCAAATGACAATGGCATTCTCTTTATCACCCTCAAATCCATTGAATTTTGAAAATGATATTCTTGAAATGTACCAATCAAGACAATCTCATCAACCATTTCAAACATTCCAGCAGACTCATTCACCATCGACAGAGCAAATGCAACATTTAGAGATGCAATTATAACACCAATTTCAACAATTTCACCAAAATAAAAACAACAGATATCAATATGGTTCTCCTGGACCAGATTTACCAGGAAGAGGTAGCGGAACTTTTGAGCCACCAACTAGTATTGAAAATACCAATACTAATGGAGGCAAATTGGATGATTCAAATACCAAAAATGATTCTAACGAAGCAACCGATAAAACACACCCATTCCACCAAAAGCCTTCCTCAGCAAGTATTCAAAGACAAGAAGGTCATCTTAGCATTTCGCCGCCGGAGGCTTTACATGAAGGCTCACCCCATTCAGTGGTAAGCTATTCTTCTTCATATGAATCTGATGAACCTATTCCTTTCACAGTACCACATGGTAATCTAGAGCAATAATTTATAACGTATAATGATAAAAATATTAAAATGGCAAAATATACATGATTTAAGAGTACTTTTATCCCCTTTATGTTAAACGCATTTCTTCTCGGATAAATCGAACAGTAAAGATTGAAAAAAAGAGATTCCGAACTGTGGGGTGTAGGGAATTATTTCTAATTTTTACATAAAATTTAGAAATATACTAAACGTTTCAGGTCCCTTGGGGAAATAAGGTAAGATCTTATTTATTGTCACTCATACCTGCTAACTTATTGCATATTGCATATCTAGAACTTGAAGTCTTCCAATTGGGTTGTTTTTGGCAGTGGGATTTTCGCCAAAATGTGGGGCTTGAATTTGTCAATGCGGTGCATTCCCGGTAAAAATAGCCTTGAGTCCGCCAACAAGTTCCTACATAGACCTTCTTTCCGGATGTTTAAGGAATAATAGCGACATGTAACGTGAATTTCAACTACATTCTCGCAAATATCTCGGTGAGTTATAGTTTAAAAGTCAACGAGATAGTTTGCAGTAATTTTTAGCGAGCCTGCAATGTTTGTCGTAAGAATGGTCGTTTGATTTGCAAATAAATTGACACTTTTTGCAGTTATTCCGAGACTATTTATAAATGATAAGGCTATAAATTCTGGGGTAAAAACGTCGTTATTTCTAAAAAAAAGGACCATTGAATAAAGAAAATGACAATTGACTACACATGGTGGAAAGAGGCCACGATTTACCAAATTTGGCCAGCTTCTTACAAAGATACCAACGGAGACGGAATTGGTGATCTTGAGGGTATTATTGAATCTTTAAATTATATTAAAGATTTGGGAACTAATGTAATTTGGCTTTCCCCAATGTACGAAAGTCCTCAGGATGATATGGGATATGATATTAGTGATTATAATGCTATTTATCACAAATATGGAACAATGCAAGATATGGATAGATTAATTTCTGAAGTTCATAAAAGAGGTATGAAGATCATTTTAGATTTGGTTGTTAACCATACTTCTAGTGAACATGCGTGGTTTAAAGAAAGCCGTTCTTCTAAAGAAAATGATAAAAGAGATTGGTACATCTGGAAGAAACCTAAATTTGATGAACGAGGGAATAGACATCCACCTAATAACTGGGCTTCTTTTTTTGGAGGAAGTGCATGGGAGTACGATGAAGACTCTGACGAATATTATTTAAGATTGTTTGCAAAGACTCAGCCTGATTTGAATTGGGAAAATGAAGAATGTAAGAAAGCCATTTATGATAGTGCTATTCTGTATTGGATGGAAAAAGGTGCAGATGGATTCAGAATTGATGTTGCTGGATTATACTCCAAAGTAGGGTATCAAGATGCTCCGGTAATCTTTCCAGACACTAAATACCAGCCTGCTGGGGACTTGATTTTAAGTGGTCCTAAGATTCATCAATACCATAAAGAGATCAACAAAATTCTCTCCAACTACGATTTTATGACTGTTGGAGAAATTGGATATGGTGAAAGAGATGAGATTTTGAAGTATGTTAAAGCCAGTGAAAATGAAATGAGTATGATTTTCTTATTTGATCTTGTTACCTTAGGATATATTAATGACGACAGGTTTAGATATAAAGGTTGGGATTTGAATGATTTAAAATTAGCAATAGAAAAGCAAAGCAATTTCATTAAGGATACTGATGCTTGGACTACCGTCTTTATTGAAAATCACGATCAACCAAGAAGTGTCACTAGGTTTGGTAATGTCGATAGCCTTAAAAATACCTTCAAGTCTGCAAAATTATTAACTTTATTCCAAGTTGCATTGACAGGAACTTTATACATCTATCAAGGACAAGAAATTGCCATGACCAATTTACCAGACGATTGGAACATCGGTGAATATTTAGATGTGGGAACTGTTCAATACTACCAAGAACTTATCAAAGAACATGGAGAAGATGAAGAAAAAACTAAAAAAATCATGGATTTGGTGTCTTTAGTTGCCAGAGATCATGCAAGATCACCAGTTCAATGGAGCAGCCAAGAGTACGGTGGATTTTCAAAAGTCAAACCTTGGATGAGAGTAAATGATAATTATAAAACCATTAATGTTGAATCCCAAATTGTCGATGAAAACTCTGTTTTAAGCTTCTGGAAGAAAGCTTTAGCACTCAGAAAGCAAAATAAAAATACTTTAATTTATGGGGATTTCAAAATCTTAGATATGGATAATACCAAGACGTTCACTTTCATTAAAACCAACGGCAATAATGTCAACTATATTGTGTTAAACTTCAGCAATGAAGCAATTCCTTTTGAAAAGTTTATTGAAGGTGAATTTGAATTGGAATTATCAAATGTCAATGAAATTGTAGAAGCTGAATTATCACCATATGAAGGAAGAATTTACTCCGTTACGGCAGTGTAGATTGAAATAGCTCCACATGTTTTCTCATACTCTTGATTATAGACAATCCCTAGATTTGTGTTTAATATCTAATATACGTTTATTAAGTAACGAAACCACAATGATCAAACACCCAGAGAAAATACCTTGAAATTATCATCAGAGGTCGAGGCACCAATAAGGCACCAATAGGTCTAATAAAATCATGATAACAACTCATAATAACCGAGTTCTTAGAGTTCCATATTTATTCAAACATCTTTCAGGATCTTTGAGTACCCCTTGTTTGACTAACTAAAGCAATTTGATATTGTGTTTATATAACATAGTTTACTAGTAGCATTTTTTTTTGCAGCAAACCTTGTTATTCATCAGGTTCCATTCTACCCTAAAATACAATGAATTTCTCTTTTATATTAGAAAAAACCCAATATCTATGCCCTGATACTATGTTCTTCTAAAGCAGCATTAAAGAGGACTAGAAGACGCGTCTGAGTTATGGAATGCTTCCTTTTGCAAGCATAAATAATCCCAAATCAGTAATATTGACATACAACAGAATGAAACCTTGAGACAGGTAAAGGGCCCACTTTACATTTTTCAATATTGAGGGACTGCTGTGATTTACAACTACTTAAATGGCCCAAAGTTTAGGAGCCACGTTAATTTCTAGTGCGTTTCTCACAAATAAAAATTTCAACATCAACAAACCAGCAATGACAGAAGAAGTTGTTAATAAGGAAGAACATACTTCATCGCCAGTTCCGGAAGCAGTATGTAGATATATGGAAGGCAAGATTGCATAGTCATCTTCGATTCGAGTATACTAACACGCTTTAGAAAGTAGTTGAGGTAAACAGACCAACCACGACAGATATTAGGGCAAATCAAGCCAAATATTTTACTACCACTGATAAGCAAGTACTTAATGTGGAAGAAACAGCCAAGAGGTTCAAGTATTTGTTGGGGTTGACTGACTTGTTTAAACACTTTATCAGCGCTAAAGCTGAGAAAGATAATCATATTAAGCAGATTTTGAATAGAGTTCAACAAGAATCCAATGGTAGCTTGTCATCAAATCACAGAGCCCGTAAGTCAGAGAAAGAAGAAGATGCAGAATTATTAAATGATGAGATTGAAACCCCTACCATCACTGAGTTTACTGAGAGTCCAAGTTATGTTAATGGTCAATTAAGACCTTATCAAATTCAAGGTTTAAACTGGCTTGTCTCTCTTTACGAAAATAACCTTTCAGGTATCTTAGCAGACGAGATGGGATTGGGTAAAACATTACAAACCATTTCATTCTTGGGCTATTTAAGATATTTCAAGAATATCAATGGTCCACATATTATTATTACACCCAAGTCTACTTTAGACAATTGGGCTAGAGAATTTGCTAAATGGACACCAGAAGTCAGAGTATTATTACTTCAAGGTGATAAGGATCAAAGATCCCAATTAATTAATGAAAGATTAATGACCTGTGACTTTGATGTGGTTATTGCCTCTTATGAAATTGTTATTAAAGAAAAGTCTAGTTTCAAGAAGTTTGCCTGGGAATACATTATTATTGATGAGGCTCATAGAATTAAAAATGAAGAATCATTATTATCACAGATAATTCGGATGTTTCATTCCAGTAATAGATTGTTGATTACTGGTACTCCCTTGCAGAATAACTTACATGAGTTATGGGCTTTATTAAATTTCATTTTGCCTGATGTTTTTGGAGATTCCGAAGCCTTTGATCAATGGTTCCAGAATAACGAAGGTGAAGATGAAAACACGGTTGTTCAACAGTTACATAAAGTTTTAAAACCATTTTTATTAAGAAGAATCAAGAGTGAAGTAGAGAAATCTTTATTACCTAAGAAAGAAATGAATGTGTATATAAAAATGAGTGACATGCAAAAGAAATGGTACCAAAAGATTTTGGAAAAAGATATTGACGCTGTTAATGGTGCCAATGGGAAAAGAGAGAGTAAGACACGTTTACTTAACATTGTTATGCAATTAAGAAAATGTTGTAATCATCCATATTTATTTGAAGGTGCAGAACCTGGACCACCATATACAACTGATGAACATTTGGTTTACAATGCACAAAAGATGGTTATATTGGATAAGTTATTGAAAAAATTCAAAAGTGAAGGTTCGAGAGTTTTAATCTTTTCTCAAATGAGTAGAATGTTGGATATCTTGGAAGATTATTTGGTCTTTAGAGAATATGAATATTGTAGAATAGATGGTCAAACAGATCATGCAGACAGAATCAATGCTATTGATGAATATAACAAACCAGGATCTTCGAAATTTGTTTTTTTGTTAACTACAAGAGCTGGTGGTTTAGGTATTAATTTGACAACTGCTGATATTGTTGTTTTGTTTGATTCCGATTGGAATCCACAGGCTGATTTACAAGCTATGGATAGAGCTCATAGAATTGGTCAGACCAAACAAGTCAAAGTTTTTAGATTTATCACTGAAAATGCAATTGAAGAAAAAGTCATTGAAAGAGCAGCACAAAAGTTGAGATTGGACCAATTAGTCATCCAACAGGGTCGAAATGCTCCTAATATTGGTAATCAAAGTAGTAAAGCTGCTTCTAAGGATGAGTTATTGAATATGATTCAACATGGTGCAGCAGAAATGTTTAGTAGTGGCACAGGAACTAATAGCAAAGAAGGAACTGCACAGGAAGAAGATGACGACATTGAAGCCATTTTATCTAAATCCGAAGAGAAAACTAATGAATTGAACAAGAAATATCAAAAATTGGACATTAATGCCTTACAAAATTTTACTAATGATGAGTCAGTTTATGAATGGAATGGTGAAAATTTCAAGAAGAAAGATGCTACAACCATTACCAACTTAGGACATGGTTGGATAAATCCAGGTAAGAGGGAGAGAAAAGAAAATTATTCCATTGATATGTACTACAAAGATGTGTTAAATACAGGTGGTAATAGAGGTGCTATAAAATCAGGGCCAAAACCTCCTAAACAACATAATATTTATGATCATCAGTTTTTTCCACCTAAATTATTGGAATTGCTAGAACTTGAAAAGAATTATTATAAAAAGCAGATAAAGTATGAAGTGCCATTAAAGAGTGGTGAACCAGATACATTAGAACAAAGGAAATTAGAACAGAGAATTGAACAAGAAGAAATTAACAATTCAAGACCATTGACCGAAGAAGAGAAGCTTCTCAAAGATGAATTATTAACCAAAGGGTTTGGAAAGTGGAATAGAAGAGACTTTCAACATTTCATTTCAATGAATATTAAATACGGGAGAAACTCCATACAATTAATCGCCAATGAGTTTGAAGATAAGACTGTAGATGAGGTACGAGAATATGCTAAAGCTTTTTGGAAGAAATATGAAGAAATTGATGGTTATGAAAGGTATATCAGTCAGATAGAAGCAGGAGAAGAGAAAATAATCAAGTTGAAGTTACAAAAAGAGGCACTTAGAAGAAAACTCAGTCAATATAAATATCCACTACAAGATTTGGCATTAAAGTTCCCACCAGCTTCATCTAATAAGAAAGTTTGGTCTGAAGAAGAAGATAGATATTTACTCGTTCAGTTATACAGGTTTGGAATTGATAGACCTGATATTTATGATAGAATTAAAGAAGCCATCAGAGACTCTATTCTATTCAAGTTTGATTTCTTTTTCCAATCTAGGAATACCACTGAAATCTCTAGAAGATGTCAAACATTATTGGCATGTGTATTGAGAGAAATGAATCCACCAGTTAAAAGAAAGAGTGAAACTCCCGAGGTAAATGATAAGAAGAAGTCTAAGAAATAAGATTAAATTTTGTAATATTGTATTAAGTAAGTATAAGTCATAAATAATTGTTATATATAATAAAAGGCTTACAGTAGCCTGTTACCTAAAGCACTTTGTTTTCATAAATTAATCGTTTAATTAAACCTTCAAAGCTACTGGGAGGAATCTCACTAGTGAATCTTGCTACAGGTTTGCCACTTCGATCGATAATAAATTTTTCAAAGTTCCAAAATACACCTTTAAACCCTAATTTACCAGGCTTATTTTCTTTTAAAAACTTAAAAAGTTCCGAGGCATTGTCACCATTTACAAGTACTTTATTGAAAATAGGATAAGTGACACCAAATCTGGATCGTATATCAGCTATTATATCTTTTATCGGTTCGGGATCTTCCTTGTGAAACTGATTACATGGAAATGCCAACACCATTAGCCCATCATCTTTATACTTCTGATATAATACTTCTAATTCTTGATACTGAGCGACGAATCCACATAACGTGGCAGAATTCACTATGATAACCACTTTATCCTTGAGGAAGTCGAGCTTAACGGGCTTGTTATCGGCATCCAATACCGTAAACTCAGACACAGATTGAGCCATTATTATAGAACATTCGAATTATGCGGGTATTACATGATTATTTTTGCCGGTGCACACAAAAAACTATCAACTAAAAATATGTGTCTGACCAAATTAATTATCTAAAAGGGTGTAACAAGGAAAAAAAAAAAAATTTTATAATCGTCTGATTGGTATTTTATTTGTCACTAATACCGATAACACAATTAGTCTAGTTCGACGTATTTTATATTAAAAATAGCGAATAATAGCTTCTGTTCATAATCGGTTGGTATTAAGCATTTATATTGCATCTTATCAATTTGGTTGTATACTATATTGTTTGTTTTGATCCATCCGCAACACAAAACGGAGTCATCTAAAGTATTGGTTTGTTTTAAATATCCAAATTAACTATATATCTATTCATTTGATAAACGTGATTGAATTTCCAAAATGTCGTTCAACGTTGATTGGAACCTACTAGAAACTGAATCTATGTCAGAATGGACTAAGGAATTGTTAAATGAGACATTAAACAGTGGGAAAAGACCAAACATTTTAGCTTCTAATATTGAAATTAAAGATTTGAATTTTGGTAAAATTCCTCCTACTTTTGAACTTTTAGAGATTGGTGAATTAGAAAAAGATAGATTTAGAGGTATATTTAAAATCAATTATGATGGTGATGCTCATATCACTTTGCATACAAAAGTTCAAGCGAATCCCTTAAAGATTTACAGTGACAATTTAGCTGAATTGGAACATTATGTTAATGGATCTGAAGCGGCTTCTGAATTTATTAGCCCAGACTTTCTATTATCTAATAGTGAATTCTCATTGCCATTGGACTTAAAACTAAGCGATATTAAATTATCAGGTATTGGTATAATTGTTTTTTCTAAAACAAAGGGATTGACTTTGGTTTTCCGTAATGATCCATTGGATTCCATTAAGGTGAGCTCTACTTTTGACATGGTTCAAGTATTGGCTAATTTTCTACAAAAACAAATTGAAAGCCAAATTAGAGAATTATTTAGAGAGACCTTACCAACTGTTTTACATAAGTTATCATTAAAGTATATCACATCCAACTCGGAGGACTTTTTTAACAGTTTAAATTTGAATGATTTCACTTCTTTAGCACATACTGAGGATCTGAATCTTTCTGATATAGCCATTGATCATTATTCTGCTAGAAATCTACAAAAAAATTTAAAATTATTTAATTCTAGAGAAACTTTGAATTTGCATATTCCAAAATTTAAAAATATAATTCAAAGATCCAATTTAAGGAAATTTAATAAGAAATTATCACCAAATTTATTGACATCATTAAATTTAATGGATACTAATGATGAATCAAGAGTTGTTGATAGCAATGCACCAAACAATGGAATTCCTATAAACGTTTTGGTTAACAAGGATTATAATGAAGTTCAGAACATCCTCAAGAATATATCCAATATTCAATCCAAAATTTATTATCAAAAGAATAACAACAGTTATACAAAACCCAAGAGAAGAACCATTAAACTTTCTAAATCAAAGAAATCACAAGTCGCTGAACAAATGTCTCCAATATCTTCAGTTGGTACAGTAACAAATACTGGAAACATCGAAGGACAGATGACTAACAGTGTATCTATGAGTTCTTCAGTTTCAGGATCACCAACGATCAATGAATATAAGAGTCACAATTCATCTATTTCCAATACCATTGATGATGATAATATAGTTCATGATAGCCCAATGCAAGATATCAGTGACACGCAAACATTGATTGATGAAGTGGAACAAATGGTGCGTCCAACACCTATGAGATTCAATGATGGGAAACCAATCCATTCACATTCTCATTTCCATAGGGATTTCCATAACACGTCTCCAAACAATTCAAATAGTTCATTGTTGAGTGGAGTTGGAATTGGTAAGAACTATTTCAATTTCACAAACAAGGAATATGTAAATACTAACGAATTCAATGAAAAGTCTAATGAAAAGAATAATGAAGTGAAGAATATTAATGAAAAATCACACCAAGATTCAATCAACTTTATGGATTTGAAATCCATTAAACAAAGGTTACAAGAGTTAAAAAATTTGGAAATGCAAAACCATAAACATTTCTATACAGATTTACCACCTCCTTATCAAATGTAAGTTGACAATATCAGATCCTTATGATTGCGTAAATGTAAATAGCTAAAGATAAATTTTATTTAAGTATTTATTAATGTATTTTAAAGAGTGAGATTTAATTTAATTAATGTCAAACCAGGGAATTTTTAATTTTGTGCGATTGTTTACATTTAATGAAGGAAAAATCTTTTTCATCCTAAAATTAGATACCCTTTTTAAAAGAAAGTATTCTACAATAATTAGGATTTTGTGCTATCTGCAACCGAAGCAACTAAATTACACAAACCTTACTTTTGGTTTTTTCTTTGGGTGATCAAGCCGTTTATCTAGATAATAGAAGATTTATATAAGAAGGAAAGCATTTGATTATGGCGTTTGGAAATTTTGAATCAATTTGTTCAAAAACTGCATTACCGTTATGTTCAGTAATTTCTAAACAAGATACAACAACTGAAATAACAAAAGGTATACTACCAGCATGTTATCCTAGATCAGTAGAGTTGGCAAATACGATGGTTTTTTCAGTAGGGAACGCCTTTATGCATTTTGGTTCATTAATAATTATGTTGATTATAATATTTAATGTTCGTGGAAAATATACTGCTATTGGTAGAAAAGAAATGTTACACTTTTTCTACTCCTATATTGGATTAATAGTCAGTTCGTTGGTAGTTGATTGTGGTGTTAGCCCTCCTAGTAGTGAAAGTTATGGTTATTTTGTTGCAGTTCAACTTGGCTTAGCAGGCGTTGCTTGTATTTCTTTGTTATACAATGGGTTATTATGCTTCCAATTTTGGGAAGATGGTTCAACAAAGAGTATGTGGATTTTAAGAGGTCTCTCTTTAGGTTGGTTTGCAATCAACTTTTTGATTTCTCTTTTTACATTTGAAGACTTTCCTTCTTCAATTGGTAATGATAATACACTTCCAATGTTCATTGTTAGTTTTTTCTTAAATGCCTTGATTTTGTTTATTTACGTGATAAGTCAAGTAATATTGGTGATATTTGCTTTGGATTCTAAATGGCCTTTAGGAGCTATTTGCTTGGGGGTTTTCTTCTTTCTTGCAGGCCAAGTATTAGCATACGCGGTCAGTAATGATATATGTGAAGGACTTAATCATTATGTCGATGGAGTTTTCTTTGCTACCATCTGTAATATGTCTGCAGTTATGATGATTTATAAATTCTGGGATATGATTACACTTGATGACTTGGAATTTTCAGTTGCAACAGTTGAAGCTGGTGTAAGCGTTTTTGGTAATGATGATGAAAAAAGAAAAAGTACTTTCTACTGATTTATATAAATTTATTTATCCTTTATATATTGTATAACTTGCATTTTTAACACTCATCGGTACTTTAATAGTCTCTCTTATAATCTATATTGTATTGTATGGATAAGAAATGGTACCTTTTATAATGTGTCTCACCCAAAAATTTTCATTTTCGTGTCTCTATACCCTTAATTCTCATGCCTTTATGATGCTCACCCAAATTTAGAATAAAACGAAAACATTTGAGTATAACAGTTTCTTTGTTAACTGGACCAAAGTTTTTTTTCTTTTTTTCATTGAACATTTCATTAGTGTTAGCATTACTTTATTATTCAATCGAGACAATTCTAAACATAAATAAATCCAAAGAAAATGTCGGATACTGACTCATCTAAATTACTAGATCAAGACCGAATCGTTAAGATATTGAATAGTGATGGAAGTTTGGATTTATTATTAACCAGATGTAAGAAAAGTATCACCACTGGTGAAGAATTTGCCAAATATATTAAAAAGAAGGCTATTATTGAAGATGATCATTATTCCCAATTGAAAAAATTTGGTGGTCAATTTCGAGTAGCCATAAAGAACCCAGTCAAATTAAAATCAGATTCTTTTAGTAATAAGTTGGATAAAATAATTGAATTTGATGAAAAATTATATAGTGTTGGATCTTCTTATGTGGCTGCTTTAAATGTCATGTATGATGAATTAACAGCTTTAATTGCAACCATTGGCAGATCAAGAAAGTTTATTAAAGATGAAGGAAAGAAAAAAGAAAAAGATTGTCAAGATGCAATTCAAGCAGCTGAAAAGGCTAAAATAAAGTATTATCATTTATGTGATGATTTAGAAAAATTAAAAAGTGGAGATCCAAAGAAATCTTTTTCCTTAAAGAGTAAAAGTGTTGAACAACAAGAAGATGACTTACAACGTAAGGTTGATATGGCTGACCAAGATTATAAATCTAAAGTCGCTACTTGCAAAAAATTAAAAGATGAAATCTTGATGGTTTATAGACCTAATCATACCAAAAAGTTAAAGAACTTAATATTGGAAATGGATATTGCAATGAATGTTCAATTACAGAAATTAGCAACTTGGAATGAGAATTTGGTTATGAATTCAGGTGTTTTAATATCCCCATTAACTTCAGATAAACAATCGATGAAAGATCTAGCCAATTCGGTTGATAACGAGAAAGATTTATTCAATTATATTTTAAGTCACGGTAAAGAGTATACTGCAAACAAGGCTGCCTTAGTTCCTGTTGATTATAAAGTACATCCTTCATTAGCAAAGAACTCTACAGAGAAGCCTTCGAGACCATTTTTAAATAATTCAAACAATAAGGGTCAAGATAATTCTGATAATGGATTTTCAGGACCACTGTCTGTTGCCGCTGGTTCTACAGTCACGAACTCAAGCTTTACTCCAAATAACAATCTTGAACCTACATCTACCAATAATAATACCAGTTTCAATTCGTCCTACTCACAGAATGATCAATCTAACAATAATGGATTCAATAGCCAATCACAATCATCGGATGTACAGACTGCTGTTACATATAATTCCCTTGATCCAAATAGTCAACCCAATACACCAGAAATAGGTGTGGCGAAATCTTTAGGTCCAGTGTCCTATAACCAGCCAACTTTTGGAGTTTCAATAGAAGATGTGATTACTTTTGCAGGTATTGACAACGTTCCTTTAGTTGTCAAAAAATGTATTGAAATAATCGAAACTTTTGGTTTGGATTTGGAAGGTATTTACAGAAAAAGTGGGAATGTTACAATTGTTCAAAGTTTAAGAGAATCTATTGATATGAAATTTACAAATTATTTACTAATTGGTAATAACATCGATCCAAACAATGTAATCGATACCGACATATACTGTATTGCTTCTTTATTGAAGTTATACTTTTCAAGTTTACCAGAACCATTGTTAACAAATGAGTTCAATCAAAGTTTCATAGAAACTGTAAAATCATTGGATGAAAATTTCATTGCCAAAAAACTTCATCATTTAGTATACAATTTACCAGATGGTGCTTACTTTACTTTAAGAACATTAATATTTCATTTGAATAAAGTTGCAGCAAATGCTGATTTGAATAGAATGTCCATCAAAAACATTGCAATTATTTGGGGACCTGCAATATTAAATGACAATTCTATGAATCCACAAGATTTAAGTTATAAGAGCAAAGTTGTTGAAGAATTAATGTTAATTGCAAATGATATATTTGATACCGATGAATAAAATACAGAAATTATTAGAAATTAGATAACATCAACCATTTATTGGGCAACTTATTTTTATTTGACTCTTTTGTATAAAATGTTAGTGAAACATCTTCTAGTTTTTATGACACACCTTTTAGTACATTAATTTAAAATCCTTCTTTTCCCCCTTATCATTAGTTTTACCATGACTACCATTATTTTTTGATTTTATATTATAATCAAATCTGGATATTTGTGCTAACCGTGAAGTTGGTTTTTGTATCCTGAAACTTTCTACGGTTGTTTTCGGTTTCTTCTCTTCTTCCTTCTTCAACATTTCTTGGAATTCTTCATCACTTATTCCTTCATGTTTACGTTTTATATCTCTTAATTCAAATCTTAATGAATTATGAAAGTCGGGCGAATCTATAATCTGTTCTTGAATATCCTTTTCAACAATACTAAGCAAACTGTTTCTATCATCCATATTATGCTGACTTATGATTTCACCCTGAACTAATGCTGCCATTTTTCCTTTATTCTTCGTCAATATGGTAGGATCTTGTTTAACTTTATTCTCCACCATAAGTTTCAATTTCAATAACAAATTTGAATGGGTCTCTGACTTTTTAAACCTCTCCAAGAGTTCCCTTCTTCGCTGGTCAAATGAACCATTCTTTTTATATATTGCCATTAGCTCTTTAGAATCTTTCATCACTAGATTCTTGTTGTGTTCTGACTGATTAGACATCTTGAGGATAATTAAATCTTTGAAACTCAAACAATTCAGATAGAAAAGGGCATGTGCACGAAAATTATTCATTTTTTACTATACATATAAATTAAGTGTTTCTGAAAGGGAACTAGTGACAAGAGGTAGACATTAGCAAGTAGCATTAGGAGTTTACCATGAAGTCAAATATGGAGCCCATGTTAACGTACCGACGGCCACAGTCGCTCAAGTATTTCTGTACCACGCTTTTGCTGACTGCAAAAAGTTCTCGATTTTGTTCTGTTAATGCTTCAAGTGTCCCGATTGGAAGTTTTGCTGGAACATTCTCATTGATCTCGTCATATAATGGCCGTAACTTGCTTTTCTTGGCTTTATCAACATCAAACAATGATTCAAAGTAAAGAAGTTGGTTATATAAGGCTTTATCGCTGTACTTATATCTCATGATACCTTTGCAGCCATATGCTTTGCCAGAACTTGAAATACATCTTTTTCCATAAACTGACACTTGTCTAGTAACAATTCCACAGGAAGCATCATCACAGGCAAGCCATCCAGCATAATAGGTGGAAATATGGGTTCGAATGGCATTCTCTAATTGGGCATTTATCCTCAATGCACTGAATGTCTGTTGACATTTAATGCAGACTATACCATTGAATGTGACTTTATAATCATTAGATGATTGGATTCCACCGAATCTGAAGCTATTACCACATCTACATGTCAATACAAGGCTGCTTGATTGTCTGAATCTTTCTGCATCAGAAATATTCGATTCAATTGGCCCAAAATCATGTGTTTCTCCATTTTTAACCTTCAAAATATACCTTCTAGTATCAATAGCTAAGCATTCTGCTACTCTTACCATATCGACCCCATCTATTCTCTCAAGCAATCTTTCTACAGGTGCAAAGATTTGCTTTTCCAAATAGAATTGAGGGTCTGGCTTCAATCCTAAGGATTTATTCATCACTTCTTGGAATGCTCTGGCTCTTTCAGCTGGAGTAGAAGTCGATTCTTCATCACCACTACTTGGGGCCGTGATAACATAGGTGATAACACTTCCTGCTTTAACCACTTTCCCTTGTTCCCTCATTCTTAATGCTACTTGGACTTGTGGCATACTTTTCCCTCCAGGATATTGAGATGGATCTTTAGATAATTTCGTGTTGATTTTATACTTATCCAAAGGTATCTCATTAGCTTTAACTTTAGAACTCATTTCAGATAAATAATCATAGATTTCTGACAATGCTTTCTCTGAATCCGCATCCAATAACACTTTGTTTAAAATGAATGTACTTATATCTTTAGATAATTGACAGTATTCACGACGTCTCATATCAAGACCCTTAACTTCAAGTTTTAAAATCTCTTTACCTGTCTTTTTATCAATGGAGACATCCATGGCTGCATACTTCTTTTTGGCATGTAACAAGATACTCTTAAATGCATTATCAGTATCCAATTCCAAGAGTTTATATCTTTCGTTAACTTGTACTTTGAATTCATCTCCAATCTTGATTGCTTCATTATAGTCAGTAACACCAGTATCAATCATAACAGAATCGGTATCACCGTAGACCACTCTTAACCCAATCGACTCGGCCAATTGTCTAGTGTCCATCAAAATTTCTCTACCTTTATTGGTAACCAACATTGCCAACGGTTTAGCATAAAATCTAGAATTAACATATCCCAAACATCCATACATGGAATTGGCAGTTAATTTTAAAGCTTGTTGTTTGATATCATACTGTGCACGTTCTGCGGGAGTATTTTTAGGATCTTTTAACAACTTTTTAACTTCTCTTCTACGACTAACCAAAGTATTCAACAATTTAGGTAAAACCCCCATTTGTAAATCAGACTCTGGTAATGTAGGTAAATCCTTATCTTCATCATGAGTCTTGTTGTATCTATCCCTATCAACAGTGGTGAAACAAATGTTAAATTCTTGAATGATACTTGGATATAAAGAATTGAAATCCATAACCAACACAAATGTCTTATGAAGACCTTTTTCTGGTTCAAAAACCAATCCACCTTGGTATTTTGGTTTTTTATTTGATGTTACATTGGTAGCATCATCATCATTTGATTCTAGTTTGGCTTGTTGAGTAACACTGGTGTTCTTGTGATATTTATCTTCTTTATCTGGACAAAGGTAATTGTTCTTATGGAATTCATGCAACAAAATGTATTCATTTCTACCAGCTCTGGTACCATATAAGGTTTGGGACCACGCATTACCTGCCAAGTTAGTTAATTGTTTGGATAAAGATAAAATCTGAATATTGAATGAAATCTCTGCCGCAATCTTACAATTAGATGAACTATCTTTCAAAGCCATCAAAAGAAAATTAGCATCTTCAAAGTATTTGGGATTATTGTAATTGACTTCCAAAACCGCATGTTGTTTATGACAAATTAGGTCATACATTTCAGGTAATTCCCAAGATTGACATTTAGGTGTCAAAGACTGACCTAATTCATTGGCAATATCACAAAGTAATCTTCCATGAAAAACTTCTCTAATTTGAAGATTATTATTAAATCCAGAATTACCCTTTCCAAATCTCTCAGGCCAAACTTTTCTGTTTCTACGTCCTAAATTGGACCAAGTAGTCACTTTCAAATCATACATTCTATGGACCAAAACATCTAAGGAAATGCTTTCAAGTCTGTGCCCAACAAATACATCTGGATCTTGGCTTTTGATCATACCTGATAAGCAATTCAATAACGCTTTTTCATTGGGGAATGTTCTTAAATTTAATCCTTGTTTTTGAGCCAACTGTGCCAAACCAGGTGGGAAACTTGGGGCTGATACAGGCCTTACTAAAGTTACAAGATTGTCGGGCTGTGTATCATCATCAATTGGTACATCTTGTGGCAAATTCCTATACGTTCCAATAGTAATAGCAGCAACTTCTTGTTTATTCTGTTTTACATTCATAACTGTTTGCACAGAAATGGATGTAACAGTCAAGTTTGGAGATACCAATTTTCTTTCTTGAATAGGTTTAATCAAGCTTGGTGAACTTACGGATACTTCAACTTGGCAATGAGTCGAATTCCTAATTGACTGGAAGTCTCCTTTTGAAACTTCCAACCAACATGGACCCATTATATTTCTTTGAACTACAAAAGATTCAAAAATATTTCTATTGGTACCAAATACATGACAAAAGGTTTCACCTTCCAAGTCATGAGGCATAATAATGTGTTTGTTCTTTGGTGTCTTGTAGGGAAGTAGAACTTTTAAGTAATCAGATTCTTTTGGAACATCAGGTAACTCGAACGCATATTTCATCTTTTCAGGTTTAGATTTAATAGTATCAAGACCGAACTTGTCTAATAATAAGGGTATTATCTCTTCAGCCACGTCTTCAGGGGTAACTTCATCTTCGAGATCATCTTCACCATCTACTTTCCTGTATTTTCTTGGTAAGAAATATAATTCTCTAGCCAACCCAGTAACTTGAACTGCACCAGAAACAAGTTTTCCTTCTTTCGTTTGAACTTTACCAAAAAGAAACAAAGATTGATCAATTTCACAGAAATCAAGCCAGAAAAATCTAAAAGATTCCCCTTCAGTTATTTCATGCTTATCCAATTTGTCGGTATAATTAGTATTAGTAGCTCTGTTTCCAGGAGAAGAATTTTGGTTTCTAATTGGAGAAGAAGAAGGAGGTGCAACGGCTTTCATCGAAGCAATATTGGATATTTGAGGTCTGTTGGCTGCGGAAGCTCTTGGTCTTCTGGAGACTACAATATCATCATCAGATTCATCATCAATTTCATCAATAGATTCCTTAGTATCATTAAGTTCTTTCTTAACAGCAAAAGCATCCACATCTTCAGCAGATTGCACTTCTGTCTTGATGGGAGAAGATGGCTGATCATTTAAATCAGGAAAATCATCCATCAGAACATCTTCAACAACTCCCTCAGAACTTTTAGTCACAGGCTGAGCCGCCCGTCCAAAGGGATTAGATCTCTGAGGGACAGGACTACTACTTTTCTTAACAGAACCACCAAACACGTTAGTTCTTGGTTTCTTTGTAGCAGGAGCATCATCGAAATCATTGAGAATATCATCAATATCAGCATCAGCAACTTTAATTGTGGATTTTTTAGATGATAAATCGAACCCTTTAGGTTTAAAGAAATTGTTGATTTTGGAAGTTTTACCGACTTTTGAAGGTTTGGTAGTAGGGGCAGCTCTATTCCGTTTCTTCGGCGCCACCTCTTCCTCGTCAGAGTAGTACTGAGGTCTGCTACGGTCATCCCATTCGTCAGCACCGTTGTCGACGTAACCTTCCCCATCATCATCTACGATAAAGTCGTCGTTCATCATCTGATTCCTCTTGTGTTGTCTAAACGTATCTTCATCCACTTCATCGTACACATCTTCGAACTCGGAGTCAGAAAGCTCTACGTGCTTCCCCAGTTTCCTGGCTTCCGTGAGCTTCTTCAACTTCTCAAGTCTAGCACTCTTAGACAGCATTGTAAGGGATTCGATCAAGTAGTAATAATGTAAGATAAGTAAATTTTTTACGCGTTATTTTGACCGCGTACATAATGGGTGCAAAAACCAGAGATAATAGAAGACGAGTAAGGAGACGTGGTATGGGAGGGCAACAAGAGAATGAATTAACAAGATTTTGCATTAATTGGTTGCAACAATCGAGATCGTAATAGCTAGCTTGCTAAGTGACTTAATACTCCCAGAAAGTGCACAAATTGTTAACCAAGCGAAAATATGTTGCATGTAACATTCTTTATATAATCTCGGACATAGAAAGTAGAAGGTAGTGTTAGTTGTCATACCACTTAATGACTAGTATATATATGAGATGCTCTTCTTGTATTCTCCGGTTTGTTGCACTCCCTCTCTTCTCGTTTGGCTTTTGGTATTTCTCTTCTCTTCATTCCACAAGTTGTTCCCATTATTAACAAATTGCAAAATTCACCATTTTCGCTAAAATATTCCTTTAGTCTTCAATAGTGCCAAATTAATAAATACAAATTCTAAAAGAATCATACGCTATACGAGAAATTCACCACTAAAGTTCCATCACTGGTTTATAGCAAACTCGCTTCTAAATTGTTTCTTTTTGGCCGTTATCACTTGGTTAAGTGCTTTTAAGTTCTACAATAAGCTCCAGTTGCCTAATGCGGAAATATCAGTCGCAATAAAATTTGTTTATTAAAACACTGACTATGTCATTTGCAAATATAGATTTGGAATCTCAAAGGACCCCAGACGGTGCCGTATTGGACAAGGTGGGAAGTAGGACGGAGTTGGATGTAATTATTGAGAAAACGGCCAACCAGCTTCAAGTTTTTGCTAATTTAATTTCTCAATTTGAGTCACAACGTAAGAGTGTTGGCACTAAGAGAGATAGCATAACATCTAGAGAGGCGTTAGAGCAGCTTACATCAAGGCTCAGCGAACTAGATAAGGGTATCAAGAAGCTTCTTGCCAATATTACGTTATTGCTAAATAAGAATTCTAATGACAAGTTTGATACTAAAATTGATGTTAGCAATCGTCAAGTTGTGATACAAGAAAGACTAGTGAATGAGTATAATGAGCTTCATAGACAATATAGTAAATCTTTAAGGGAGTTTAACGAGAGGAAGAGGGCGTTTCCATTGAAAGTAGATGAAAAGACACCTTTATTGGCATCTGAAGAGGAAGGCTCTCATGCAGAGGAGAGGCAGAAACAGCAGCAGCAACAGCAGCAGCAACAACAACAGGAACAGTTAGAAGATGCAGATTTAATAAATGAAACTGAGCTTCAGTATCACCGGATGCTCACCGAGGAAAGAAACAGGGAGATTGAGCAGGCAGCAGAAGGTATTATGGAAGTCAATTCAATTTTCAAGGATCTTGGGGCTTTGGTACATCAACAAGGAGAACAATTGGATCTTGTAGAAGATAATGTGGCACAATTACATTCAAATACACAACAGGCGTCCCGCGAGTTGAATAAGGCCAATGAATATCAACGTAAGAAAGGGAAATGGAGTTGTATTTTCCTAGTAGCATTGTGTATATTTGTATTAGTGATAGTACTAGCGGTGATAAGTTAATGAATGTACAACTAAAAGAGAAGTTGATTAAAAGTTCCTGTCCATTTATTCCTATAATAATTAAGCCCTATATAGCCGTATTATACCGTTATAATCTAATTTAATGACATTAATCCAATGATTCAGTGTCCAAATCGTGTTCCCATTCGTGATCACTTGCATCTGGAGTAGAAATGTCTGTATCGGCAAAATCGGTTCCGTTTTCATCGGTTTCGGACTCATAGTCTTCGAAAGCCCCATCCAGGAACTCATCAGCGTAAAGAACACCGTTTTGACGGTGCTGTTTAATACGACTTCTACAGAAATCAGCACCTCCTTGAAACACTTGCTCACCAAATTCTAAAAGTCGCTCTTTGTTGTTGAGTACTGCAATGGATCCTCCAATGATGGCACCAGCCGTGATGGCAACCTTTACAGAAATCGGGACTGCTTAGTTAGTTGAAGTTGGGATTATTTTAAGTCATTTAATACGTACTGAAGAAAGGCATGTTTTTAGTTATTTAACAAATTAAATGATCTTATCGCGGGGGTAAAAAGTAGATGGAAGGAGGAGTTAAAGAGAGGCCAAAATATCATAAATAGAAGATCAGCTGAATAACAGATCAAATAATCTTAAAGGCTAGGAGAAAAGAATGGTGAAACTTATTGGCGATTCAGAGGTAAACTGATCAGTTTAGAAGCACCATTTTCATTCATTTTGCACCCACATTTAACTGGCTCGCGAACACTTCAAGAATAAGAAAAAAAATATCAATATAAACTCAGATGTCCTCTAACGACAAATCCAGCTTGAATGTGGGCCAACTTCTATGTGGTGGGTTTGAAGGAACAGGAGTAACATCACAAGCGTATCACTTGATAGTGGATCACAATATATCCACGATGATTTTGTCCAAGAAAAATGCAGAGTCAGTTAAGCAAATGACTAAATTGATAAGAGACTTACAGTACATTGCATACTCTCAGGGTAAGTATAAATACCCCTTGATGTTTGCCATTGATCAAGAAGGAGGTGTGCTAAATGCATTGTTTGATTTGGAGAACTTGACCCAGTTTCCTGGAGCCATGGCTCTTTCTGCAATTGGTGATACTGAGATTGTTTACGAGGTTCTGAAAGCTATGGCACACGAATTGAAACAGATAGGTCTTCATATAATATTTGGGCCTGTTTTAGATGTGGTAACAAAGCTTTCTCACCAATTGGTTGGGGTACGGAGTTTCGGGACTAACGTGGAGGATGTGATTAAGAATGGAAGAGCTTGTGCTAAAGGGTTCCGTGATGCAGGAATGCTTACATTTGGAAAACATTTTCCTGGAATTGGGAACGCCAGTGTAGATAGCTTGTTAGAGTTGCCAATTTTGGGTGATTCTTTGGACCAAATTAAGCATTTTAATGCTATTCCATTTGCTGAATTAATCAAAGAGAATAGGTTGGATGGAATTTCTGCAGCTGGATGTGGAGTTCCAACCGTTAGTCCAGATGAAATTCATGCATGTTTATCTCCTGTTTTGATTAACCAATTGTTACGACAAGAATTAGGCTTTAATGGAGTTGTAATCAGTGAGTGTTTGGAAATGGATGCACTCCATCATTCAATAGGTTTGGGTCAGGGTGTTATTCTAGCATTATACGCGGGATGCGATTTGATTTTAGTATGTCATGAATCTAGTTTGCAGGATGAAGCAGTCGAATCCATGAGAAAAGCATTGATAAATGGCAATTTAGATGAAGAGATTGTCAGTACTGCTCTATCCAGAATTGAAGTCCTACAGAAACATCTTCCATTGTGGTCAGAATTGTTCCCTAGAGGCGAAGAGTCTGCTAAGAGTGAAGATTTACACTTGTATAAAGATACTTTTCCTGAAGAATGGAAAAAACACCAGGAGTTATCTGCTTTGGCATATAAAGGATCAATTACGCTTGTAAGAGATTTCCCAGATGCATTGCCAATCACTAAATTCTTGAATAAGGAAAAACGATCCAAACAAAGTAAGAAATCAAACAATATATTACTTTTAACACCACTTTTGAACCCACTTTCTAAACAAACACCATCTTCCAAATCATCTAAAGACTCAGAAAAAGAAGCTGAGTCTCAATTGTATAATGGTGAAGATGTCTTTAAGGAGTTTGGGAACCTTTTGGCAGAACATCCCTTCAATAAAGAGACAGAAAAACCATACAATGTCTTACATACAACGTATACAGCCAATGGATTAACGACATTACATGAAAGGTTGATCGAAGTAGCTAATGTTGTTATCGTCGTTACTTCCGAAGCCTCAAGAAATATGTATCAAATAGGTATAGTCAAGTATGTATCTGTTTTATGTGGAGCAAATCCTAGCTCCTTCAATAATTCAGGACAAACTTATTCCCAATTGTCAAAACCATTGATTCTTGTTGCTTCTTCCTCACCTTATGATTTCTTCTATAACAAATCCATAGGAAGTGCCTATTTATGCTGTTATGATTACACTCCCAATGCATTAAAGGAGTTGGTAGGAGTTCTTATGGGTGATTATATTGCGGAAGGTTGTATTCCTGGTGAAAAGAAGTACATTAGTAGATCAAAAAAGAGAAGGTTAACAGAGGAAAATAACAATTCATCTCCTAATAAAGGAAAGAGAGACGGTTCAATTAGAAGAAGATGGTTAGTGGATGAGTTTGACTTGGATAGGGATTGGAATAGCTTGATGACTTTGATGAAGAATAATAATTTTGAAAGTATGAACGATGCGCCATTGTCAAATGACAAGAAAGGGACAATCAGCTATCAAGATGATAATTATTATAAGCATCTTTACAACTTGCTATTGTCCACTATGAGTACTCAAAAACACTTTGTTGTTCGAAATTCCTCTTTGAATATTCTTTATGGTGCTGTATTGACGTGGGTCAAAGAACCTACCAATGGAAGCAAAAAAGATGGTAGAACTGGAAGTATATTGTATTTACTCGTTGATAAAACCAAACGATTTCAAAGTATTGGTAAGAATTTACATGCTAGAGCCATGAGATATCTAGTGAAAGAACAAAAATGTTCCAAATTGTCATTAGGGGCCCCATTCCCCCTTGTGATGTTGCCAAATAATTCTAATCTTTTAACAGGATCATCCCATAACAAAATAGCTTCATTTTTTAGTGGATTTGATTGGCAAATTCCTGAAGAATTCATGTTGAAAAAGAAGCATATTATGCTATTAAATGATCTAGCTACATGGCAAGTTCCCCAGAAAATATTCCGTGAATTAATGATTGTTGGAGTCAGGTTTGATATTTGCAATGATTCAGAGAAATTGCTCAATCTACTTGACCGAAGCAATCAACATATTCAAGAAGACGCTGAACAAGATGAGGAGGCAATACTCGAAGATGGTGATGAAGAAGATAATGAAATGAACTCTGATGACAAAATCAGGTCACATAAAGCAATCAGAGAAGAAAACGAGTATACCCAACAGATCTATCAACATGCAATAAGTTGTATGCACAGCGAGAGTCAAGATGCAGTAAGGATCATTATTGCATTAGAACCAACTAACCAAACGGTTATTGGTAGTGTGATTCTATTCACCAATAAATCTGCCTTGTCACTGTTTTATCCATTTATGGAGGAATCAGTTAATGCACAGCAATCTCCAATAGAGTCACCAAGATCTAGCAAAGACAACTGTATTGGTGCAATTGTCGGGCCGATTATCGACCGTTCATATTCCAATTTGACGGAAATTTTCAAATATGGGTTGATTTGTAGTGGCATAACTTTATTGAAGAACGATCCTAATAATGCCAATATTAATCAATGCTTAATTATTGGAATAAATGATGAAAAATCAGGTAATATTAACGGAATCAAGGAAATTGGGTTCCAAGAGTGGAAGTACTATTATGATTATTATGACAAAACCAATAGTTTATCCAACGCTGATGATTAAATCAGTTGGTTCTGTAACATTTTTAATATATAAATAAAGAAGGGATTAATGTAATAAATGAAATGGAACATGGATTGCATTCAAATACGACCTCAAACTCATTATAATGTTGTATTTATTCGACACTGCCTCATGGAACTATCGCTAGCACCTACCTTCCAAGGGATTTCAACTTGAAAAGTTTTCATTAATGTGGAGGAAATGTAACCTCGATGCAATGTAACACGAAGTCCCGCATTGCAAAAAGAAAAACCTGGGGCATCCAACGGTTTTCTTTTCACCCTACCCCAGAGTATATAAAGGGAAGTCCTTTGGCTGCTCTAATAACAAAATTGCTTCAGAAACTTGAAGAATACATCAATTATGTCAGACATAGAATCAAAAACAAATCAAGTCAACAAAAGATGGTACGATAAGCGGTTCTTACCGATCGTTCCTGCTTACTCCGAAGCGATGTTCCAAGTGATATTATTATCGTTTGCGTGCTTTATGACTACCGGAATGTATAATGCATTGACAGGAATAGGTGGTAGTGGGATAGATCTCCATGTAGCCAACAATGGACTGACAGCTCTCTATATTGTATTCTGTATATGGGGGTTTTTCTCGGGATATATTTGCAATATGTTAGGGCCCAAAATCACCCTTTGCGTGGGTTCGTGTGGTTACTGTTTATACTCAGGGGCGTTGTTCTATTACAGCAAGCATTCCGGTAGTGACGCCATTGGGTCGGAAGCATTCATCTACGCATCGTCCGCTATATTAGGGGCCTGTGCCGGGATGTTATGGACAGCGCAAGGGTCCATAATCGTATCATATCCACCCGAAGAAAGGAAAGGAAGAGCTATTTTGATTTTCTGGATCATCTTCAACTTAGGAGGAGTCGTGGGGTCGGCCATTAGTCTTGGAAACAATCTTAAGAATGATCAAAGTGTTGCTACCGATACCACGTATGCTGTTTTTATAGCCCTAATGGGAACAGGAGTTCTTTTTGCAATTGGGATATTACCGGGACACAAGGTTTGGAAACATAAAGTGGGTGGTGAACGAGTGGTACAATATGAATATCCACACTGGAAGGAAGAATTAAAAGCTCTTTGGCACATTCTCTATAAGGAGCCTAAAATCTACTTGTTATTCCCGATGTTTTTTGCATCCAATTGGTTTTATACTTATCACTTTAATGATGTAAATGCGGCTCGATTTAACATTCGGACCCGGTCGTTAAACTCCTTGTTATATTGGTCGAGTCAAATGGTGGGAGCTTTTGCCTTTGGATTGTTATTAGACTGGAGCCGGTTCGATCGTCGGACTAGAACCAAGCTAGCTTGGGGCGTGGTAATGGCTCTAACTATGGCCATCTGGGGTGGTGGATTGAAGTTCCAATTGGAATACACCCGAGATTCTGCTCCTAATATGCAGCTCCTTGATTTCAAACATGGCTCGGCTTACATCGGACCCATGTTTCTTTATATTTTCTACGGGATTTACGATGCTGTGTTTCAAACGTTTATTTACTACTTGTTAGGTGCAATCAGTAATAGTCCGAAAAAGACCGCATTTTACGGGGCATTTTACAAGTCTATCCAGTCTGCTGGGGCTGCCATAATGTGGAGGCTCGATTTCTATCAGGTACCATACATCAATATGTTTGCCAGTTGTTGGGCGTTATGTGCTGGAAGTTTAGTGGTGGCGTTCCCGCTAGTGTTTTATATGATTACGAATAGTACCGATGCAGAGGAGGATCTTGGTAGAAGTCAAGGCGAGCAGCAGGAGCAGGAGAAAATTTGGGACGAGCAGGATGAGCACAAGGATGAGCAGAAGGATGAGCAGAAGGATGAGCAGAAGGATGAGCAGAAGGATGAGCAGAAGGATGAGCAGCAGCTTCCATACGATATACGGGAGAAATAGGGCTAAGCCCGAGGTGGAATGGAACAAACTAGATCAAACATCTCCCTCCTATCACCCGGTATATAGAAAATAAATAAGTCACGCTATTTACGCCTAGCTCTGAATCATATGACAGAATTTGGTTCTGGCTGACAGGAAGCAACACCGAGATCCTTTTCTCCGGACAAAAATCGGTAGCAAATAAATAACATGGTATACACACGAACAAAATACAACCTTGAATCTATTCCAATATCACCCGGGAATTATATGCATAGTTAAGAAGTGTAAAGCCCACACGACCGACAGTTCTTTCCGATATCTTCCATGGTTCCCCAGGATTTGGATTGGTGTGTGTGCAGGAACTCACACCAATTGTGATAGTTCCATTTCTCCGGGATGGTTTTCAGAAGCAAATACATGCTGGACAAAAACTATAAAAGTCAAGCAATTCCCCCCAGATTCCAGTACTTAGATTTGTTTAACATCAACTCAATTGAACTTGATAAAGATATAAACAAAAAAAAAAGTAAAACTCATTAATCATGGTTCCTCCTGTTGCCTCAAGTATTAATTTTGATAGTCATCCATCTATTAAAACTACACAAGATCCGCTTGTGAAGAAATTAAGTTTAAACGAAGAAATTGTACTTCGTCATAATGCTCCAGCTCCTACTTTGTATGAAGATGGATTATTGGAAAAGGGAACCACTATTTCCTCCACAGGAGCTTTAATGGCTTACTCTGGAAAGAAAACTGGTAGATCTCCAAAAGATAAAAGAATTGTTGATGAAGAAACCTCTTCTGAACACATTTGGTGGGGTCCAGTCAACAAACAAGTTGATGAATTGACTTGGAAGATTTCTAGATCTAGAGCTTTGGATTACTTAAGAACTAGAGAAAAGTTGTTTGTTGTCGATGCTTACGCTGGTTGGGATCCAAGATACAGAATTAAGGTTAGAATCATTTGTGCCAGAGCTTATCATGCTTTATTTATGACCAATATGTTGATTAGACCAACAGAAGAAGAATTAAAGAACTTCGGAGAACCAGATTTCACCATTTACAATGCTGGTCAATTTCCTGCTAACGTTCACACTAAAGGTATGACATCTTCTACATCTGTTGAAATTAACTTTAAAGATATGGAAATGGTTATTTTAGGTACCGAATATGCTGGTGAAATGAAGAAAGGTATCTTTACTGTTATGTTCTACTTAATGCCAATTAAACATCAAGTTTTAACTTTACATTCTTCTTGTAATCAAGGTACTGAAAATGGAGATGTTACTTTATTCTTTGGTTTAAGTGGTACCGGTAAAACCACCTTATCTGCTGATCCAAATAGAAAGTTAATTGGTGATGATGAACATTGTTGGTCTGATAATGGTGTGTTCAACATTGAAGGAGGATGTTACGCCAAATGTTTGGACTTATCAGCAGAAAAAGAACCTGAAATTTTCAATTCCATCAAATTCGGTGCTATTTTGGAAAATGTTGTTTATGATCCAATTACCAAAGTTGTTGATTATGAAGATTCTTCCATTACTGAAAATACCAGATGTGCTTACCCAATTGACTTTATTCCATCTGCTAAGATTCCTTGTTTGGCTGATACACATCCATCTAACATTATCTTATTAACATGTGATGCTTCTGGTGTCTTACCACCAGTATCTAGATTAACTAATGAACAAGTGATGTACCATTTCATTAGTGGTTACACCTCCAAAATGGCTGGAACCGAAGAAGGTGTTACTGAACCACAAGCTACTTTTTCAGCATGTTTTGGTCAACCTTTCTTGGTTTTGCACCCAATGAAATACGCTCAACAATTATCTGACAAGATCAGTCAACATAATGCCAAGGCTTGGTTATTAAACACTGGTTGGGTTGGATCTTCTGCTGCTAGAGGTGGTAAGAGATGTCCTTTGAAGTACACTAGAGCCATTTTGAATGCTATTCATTCAGGTGAATTAAGCAAGGTTGAATATGAAACCTTCCCAACTTTCAATTTGAATGTTCCAAAGAGTTGTCCTGGAGTTCCAAGTGAAATCTTGAACCCAGTGAATGCTTGGACCGAAGGTGAAGCTTCTTTTGCTAAAGAAGTTGGTGGTTTAGCTAGTAAATTTGTTGAAAACTTCACCAAGTATGCTGATCAAGCTACTACTGAAGTTAAGGCTGCTGGTCCTAAAGTTTAAATAGAAATTCACAAATAGGTATTTATTAATATAAGGGAGATTTAAAGAAGAGTGACTCTTTTAGTGGGTGTAGAGATGTGGAAAGTAGAAGCCTCAATTGCTATTTGCAAACGTCTGATTTGTTCCTTTTCCATGTGCAAGTTAGAGAGGGGACTTAACCTCCACACAGAAATGATGGAGTTGATGGGCGCACAGTTGGCCCACAAACTCCTCATGTAATTTCTGGTATTTCTATTTCCGGTACCTCTATTTCCGGTATCTCTATTTCCGATACCCTTTAGTTACCGCTGTTACCACCATATATAACGCCATCGCCACCCCTAACTTCACCACGACTCCGTTACCCCTGCAATAAAAACGGTGATTTACCCTCTTTCCTTTAACACTTGCAATGTAGATATTTAATTTACATGTTAGCACGGGACATCCTTCATATACAGGAAACTCCGAGTCGGTTCGGATTTATAATATTAACATTGCATATTCACATGTATTTCTTTCCTAGCTTTGACTTGGTATATAAGAAGACACATTATTGGAATTCAGATATTTTCAATAATGAATACAGACTCTTTAATATACACGGCTAAGGAATGGTCGACCTCCTGGGTCGGAATGTTCTTGGCCATCATGGTGGTTTATAAAGTCGTTCAAGCCATCCAGTACAAATATTACGCTAGAAAATTGGGTTGTAGCTCACCCACATATGTTTCCAATGATCATATGTTTGGATTTAAAGCAGCCTTTGAATTATTAAAGGCCAAAGCCGATGGAGTCTTCCCAATGTACTCCCACTCCCGATTCGAAAAATACGGAACTGATACCGCTAAAATGATGGTGGCAGGTTCCACTCTTTTTGTCACAAGAGACCCAGAAAATATTAAGGCAATATTGGGGACTCAATTTAATGATTATGATTTGGGAATTAGACATAGGCAATTTTTGCCATTATTAGGAGATGGAATTTTCACCTTGGATAGTCAAGGATGGAAGCATTCAAGAGCAATGTTGAGACCACAATTTGCTAGAGAGCAAGTTGCTCATGTTAAGATGTTGGAACCACATGTACAGAACTTAATCTCCCATATTAAAAAATATAATGGTTCTTTCTTTGATATTCAAGACTATTTTTTCAAGTTAACTTTAGATTCTGCCACTGAATTTTTATTTGGAGAATCGGTTGAATCATTATGTGATGAAAGTATTAACAAATCCCCTACTGGTCAATGTGATGCTACTTTAAAACTGGAATTTGCTTATCATTTCAACTACGCTCAACTGACTTTGGCTTCAAGAGCAGTTTTACAAGAGTTGTACTTTTTGTATAATCCAAGTCAATTTAAAACTTCTTGCAAAAAAGTTCATGATTTGACTGATTTCTTTGTTAATCAAGCTTTAAACACTTCCACCGAGGAATTAGATAAGAAACTGCTTGGTGGTTATATCTTCTTGTATGAATTAGTTAAACAAACTAGAGATCCTAAAGTGTTGAGAGATCAGGCTTTAAATATCTTATTGGCTGGTAGAGATACTACTGCTGGTGTGTTAAGTTTTGCTCTTTTTGAATTATCTAGAAATCCAAAATATTGGAAAGCTTTACAAGATGAAATCGAAAAGCATTTTGGATTAGGTGAAGATGCAGCCATTGAAGAAATTACTTTTGAAGCCTTAAAGAAATGTGAATTCTTGAAAGCTTCCATTAATGAAACTTTAAGATTATATCCTTCAGTTCCTCAAAACTTTAGAACTGCCAATAAACATACCTCTTTACCAAGAGGCGGTGGTAAAGATGAATCGATGCCAATATTTATCCCAAAAAACACTGTCATCACTTATCCTGTTTTCTCTACTCATAGATTAAAGAGAGTTTATGGTAAAGATGCTGGTGAATTCAGGCCTGAAAGGTGGTTTGAAGAAAGCACAAGAAAGTTGGGCTGGGCTTATTTACCCTTTAATGGTGGTCCAAGGATTTGTCTTGGCCAACAGTTTGCTTTAACTGAGGCTTCTTATGTTTTAACTAGATTAGTGCAACTGTTTAGTTCCTTAAAACCAGGCGAGAAAAACATGGAGTATCCCCCAAAATTGAACTCTCAATTAACTGTTTGCCTTGAAAATGGTTGTGAAATCTCATTATCATGATTGAATCCTTTTTATGTAAGTATATAGGTTGTGTATAGGTTATATGGGTTAAAAAATAAGCAAAATATTAGTTTTTGCAGTCAAACTTTGGTACATACACGCGCATTTTTCTGATGCGAAAATTTTCCATACTTTGAGAAACCTCAAAACAACAAAATCTCACCTTTACATAAACGATGGTTTCCTGGTCAAACGAAGTGTTTATAGATTGCTACCGGACCATTCAGTACGAGTCACAGGATGGAACGGATCCCAAGCTTCTTGGGCTAATTAAATCTATAAAGCAGGACTTGTCCCAGGTGTTGGTCACACCCGCAAGAGACGAAACATCTAAGCAGAAGTTGTTAGACAACAAGGCTCCAATTGAGTTTTCCAATGGTGATCTCTTCAAATTAAATGAACAGTTCATAGAGAGCAGCATTTTGCTTTCTACAGAATTGGATCTCAACGAATTGGCTGCCGCCGAAGTCTTTTTCTACTCGAATGATAGTCAGTTGGATATCAATTACATTAGTGGTGTCAATTTCATCGATCGTGGAAGACAGGCTTTTTTCAAGAGATATGAATATATTTTGAACATATTGGGATTTTTAATCACCAAGAAACAACTTGATCTTGTGGTATCGGACTTCAATAAATTTGGCGATAACTTGATCCAATCTTTTGTGAAAATCTACAGAATAATTGATAACTTGAATGATTTAATAACAAAGCAATTTGTCACTAATAATGTTAATGAAGCCTTTTTAAGCTCCATTAGATATTCTAAAACCGAGCTATTTAATTGTCATGAATTATTGGGCCAAGTATTATACAATTTAGTTGATAATTACTTTGAAAAATTCGGTAATGCTACTTATTATTCTAAAATCATATCTCATTTAAACACTTATGTTGATGATAATGACTTGATGCTCATTCATTACTTCCCTGCACTTTTGAATATAGTGTCTAACATCCCAAAGCTTCCGGAATCTGAAATCACAACTTTGCATTCTCAAATGTCATCTAATTTGAATAATGATTATAAATTAGTCTCATTAAATAATGATGTGATTGATTTGACAAATTCCAAACTCAAAAACTTTGAAATATTATTCACTTTCATATATTTAACTAATTTAATACCATGGTGTAAGGAAGGATCCAATTTTCAAAAATTCAACTTTGATGATGATATCCTAAACTTTATCCAAATGTGTTTGAATTATGGTGTTCTCGAAAATCTTTTAAGATTTACTAATGAAACTGCTGCATCGAAAACTATAAAAGATTTCGAACTAAATAATTTATGTGATTTTAGAGGCTTATTACAGAGTAACTTCCCAAACATTAGTTTTGTAAAAATTTCAACTTCTGCTACTAATGTTAACAATTCCAGCCAGCTAAACAATTTAAATGCTAATGAAGTTTTTTCACATTTAAATCCAGAATTCAAAATAGCAACTGTTTTCAAAGATGACTTGGTGCCTTATTATTGGCATGTATTTTTCATGAATTTTATTAGTCACGTTGCTATTGTTTTGACCCAGTTGAGGGATAGCGAAGAAGATTATTTGTTATCTTCCATTAATAAGCATCATAGAAGTATCAGAGATCGATCATTAAATTCAGATTCAGATGAAAACCTAGGGGATCAGAACCTGTTATTAAAAGGAGGTTTCAATGGTTCCAAATCCACAGATAATACAGGATTGATCACCACAAGTAACGAGTTAAGTGATTCAATAAGAAGTCCAAATGCTGGTGATGATGAATTACAACTTAATTTTAATGAAATATATTTGAGAGCTGATTTGGAGAGATTTTATTTATCCTTTGTTTACACTTATAATGAGAGATCTAATCTATGTGCCTTGGTGTGGGATGACGAATCAATCAAGAATGAATTGCTTGGATTCATTAATTGGGGTGTTAATAATAACTCATCCCCATTGATCACTGCTACCTTTTGCTTACTATTGAGTTCTTTGACTTGTAGAGAAAATATTGCATCTACTATTAAGATTTGGGAAATCTTGATCAACAATAATTCAAGTTTCAAGAAAACAGACTATTCTAAGATAAGTATGGATTCAATTATTGATTCTTTACATTATTATTTGAATTCATTAAATGAAAATTATGAGAACGATTTAAATGATCATTTTAATAGAAAACAAAAGAGACATGATTTCTTGTTTAGCCAAAATCCCAACTCTAATAATGTTTCAAATAACATTGTTATTGAATTATCGGAAGATTCAACTATTTTTATTTCAGGGTTTGTCCTTTTAATATCTTCTATAGCAGACAAATTAAATGATGGGACAGAAAGATCAAATGAAATTCGTCAAAATTTGTTCAATAGATTTAAACCAATTATACATGGGTTCTTGAGATTTGATAATCTAATGATCAACTCAAGAATGGCCAGTAGTAAATCCAGTGATTTACCAGCGGTTTTGATCAATGATTCAAACAGGAGCGTTTTGATCAATCTCATATTCCATTTATTAAAGAGCTTCAATGAATCATCTAACTATAACCTAAGATATGAAATTTGGGAGATAGTTGATAAGTGGATGTATCATGAACTTTTGACAGAAGAATCTAAGCCTAGTTCAGAAACGACAAATTCAGTTAACATAAGATCAAATACAGGATTGAGTTCAGCTATTGGTTCCAGCGGTACAATGACAGTTCCCAACTCGAATTCAACTGATAAAATAAACCAACATATTCATGTCGTGAATATTAAAACTGCTTTTAAAGTAAATCTCGTTGATTTACCAAATGTTTCAAATTTTGTTGAATTGATTAAAGATTTATTAACACCACCAGGGGATCAATTCGCCTATAGTACAATCTTACCAGATGGAGAAGAAACAATGTCATTAAAGTTGTTATACCCTGCTGATTTGGGTTATGGATATAGAGTTAATAACCAAATTGGAATCTGGCCATATATGGAATATTTAATTATTGAAGTATTGAGCAATACCAATAGGCTTAAAGAAGAAGAATTGAAGATATCTTTACAGGATGATATTGTTACTTTGATATTAACCTCGTTGAGTGAAATTGATTGGAAATTTATAGCAGAAACCTTGCCATACATTTCAACTAATGGAAGCTTCAATATTTCAAAATATTTTACTGATGGTTTGAACATGAATTTATTCATAAAGCTTCATCATTCAGTCGCCATTTTGAATTATTTATATGATGAAAAAGCATATAAGGCGATTTTTGAAATCATAAACAAGGAATCAGATGAAACTTTGGTTTTCAACAGTTTGAAGACATTACAAGCAATGATCGACTTACAAGATGTGTTCAACGATACCTTTTCGGTGAATTTGAAAGAAGAAAATCAAGGAAAAGTGAATCAATTAGGTAGTAGCCCTCAATCAAGTGGATTGAGTAGGCCACCAACTGGTTTCAACTTGCTCCTGAGTTCTACGAGAACAAACTCTACTACCAGCTTAATCAGCTCATCAACCCTTCATATGATTAACAGTTTGTCAATCTATTACCCTGGGAATTTTAATGTTATCAAATTTGCTGATATTCTTAGCTATGATGCGTCAATCATTGTGAAGTTTGGCTTATTAATCAATAGCAATAATATTGACATTGTTAGAATCTGTTTGTCATTATTGAGCCAAGTGAACCAAAAGTTTTATGAATCCAAAGATGATGATAATTTATTGATCAAGAATAAATTATTAACCTTGTTTATCAATAGTAACGATAGTGGTGAATTGAAATATGGTTTCATTAATCAATTTATCAATGGTGATATTGATCTAAAGTTTGCAATATTAAAATTCTTAATCGATGACTTGAATAAATCAAATGGTGAACCTTCTTTGACTCATTTTATATTGGGCTATGATATCAAAGGTAACCATCTTGTCCTCCCACAAAACCAGGGATTTATTCATCAATTAAACTACTATTTAATGACTTGTTTCGAGTCAATTTCCATGATTGACTACAATAATGGAGTCAATATCATCGAATATAATGCGGTCATGCTGTCATCTTTAATTTTGTCATTGTTTTACAAGTTATGTTCTATCCCAATAACTTCAGACCTAACTTTGCAACTCTTACGTGACTTTACTGTTGAAGAAGATAATCTTTTTGAACTATTAATCAAACATCATGTAAAGGTTGACTTGAATACTATTTGGGATAGATTCAAATTTCAAGAGGAGCTTCTGACAAGTTCCAATAGTTTCATCAACGATAACTTATCAATATTGGCTTTTTTTGAATTTTTCAAAATGAGAGACTTAATAATCAAATATCTTACTGTTGAATTCCATAGTCTAACTCAACTGGGCTCCATATATAAGAAAAATCAATACTTAGAATATTTGATCAATGGAGGTAAGTTTTTAAATGAATCCCATAGAATCTTGAATTTCTTGGATATATTGAATTTCAAATTCTCTGATGTTGAACTGTTTAATTATCAAAAATTCCAACATTTAAATTTGAACCTCATCTATAATGGAATGCAATCAAAAACATTTAAAGAAGACAATATATCAGTGACGGACTACGCAACTGAAGATAAAATGGTAACTGACCAATTGTTCATGAAGTTGAAAAAAATTAATGATTTCAAGCAAGAAGAGTTGAGTGAAGTTAAAAGTTATTTAACAAATTTCATTATCAAGGAAAATTTGAGTAATCTTCAATCAGGATACTTACATTCTTGGGTACAACTCATTGAAGTGATTATCAACGATGGAAATCTCGGTAAAGAAAAGAACCAAAACTTCATTTTGGAGATCTTATCCAGTATTTTGCCCAAAATTAACGAGTTCTTTGATAAAAACAACAAGTTCAGTGAAGAATTGATTTCATTGTGTGTTGTATTATTTGATTACTACGAAGATGACAATTTATTTATTGAAAGACTTTTGACATTGTTTTCTACCTGTTACAAAGGAATTGTCAGTGGTAATTCCACAATCGAGTTACGTAATGACCTTTACATTATCATGAACAACTTTTTGCAAAAAAGCTTCAAACAGGATAATGAGAGATTACTTAATAAAATCATTGAAATTTTGAACAAGATCGATTTAAACTTTTTGGCCATCATTTGCAATGATTCCATCATCAATGAAGGCTCAATCAGAATCACATCAATCATTTTACTTGAGTCCATTATCCATCTTTTTAATAAATTCAACAACCTGTTCATAATTGATAAATTGATTAAGAATAATTGGCTTTTACTAATGATCAGGAGTGTTAAAAGAATAGATGAGATTTTCGATGATGAAACCAAAGAAATTTCTGTTATCTTATACGAGCTTATTAATTTTAAAAGTGTTATCAATTTGCTCATTAGAGTGGGCCAAATCCGTACGGGATCCGCTTATCTTATACAAAGTGAGTTGTTTTCCATTTTAAAACAATCCAAATTCCTTAACATTGATCCAGATTTGGGTATTAACCTCAAAGTTAATGAAATTTCCAAATTAAACTTGTCCATCAACTCCAATTTGAATTTCGTCAACTACTTCGAGTTCTTAATTCCCGTGTTCAAGTTGATTTCAATTCTTCTTATTTCAATGGGGCCAAACTACAAACCAAGTAAGATTCAAGGAAAGAATTTAATGCAACACTTTACCAAATTGAGAGACAGCATTATTAAGAAGGACATTCTTATCAACAATAATAAAATCGAGTATCAGTATGAGAAAGAGCTCACCGAGTTGATGAACCAATTTGTTCTCATAGATTCATTGATCGAGTAAGAGCCAATGCAATACTTAGCTCGTTATACATTTCCTTTACTGGGACATATATAGTTAATGAAATATAGTCGCAAAATGCGTGAATGAAGAAACGGATTTATCCATTTTCTCTGCTGTTAATGCCTAATTCTCTCTCTGATTTCCCTCCGGATAATTCAACTATTGTTACCAATAATCTAAGACTGTAGGTAAGCTTTATCGTTATGGCCTCGGCACCAGATCTCCTTAATTAGATCTGGGAAGCCTATGAGGCTTTCGAGCATGTGCTCATAATGAGGCATTCATCGCCCTTCGCACGCACCCACGTTTTATCAATTTCACTTTTACTTATTTCAAGAGACAGCGATTATCGTTCGGTTAACTGCTGCATACACCACCAATAGCCGGCCAATTACTACGAGATTCTCCCTCAATTAGCGAGACTCTTTATTAGAAAAAATCCAACTGACAGATCCTTACACCAGGAAATAGATTTTTCACTTTTATATAAAACAATTCTCGCCCACCTTCCTGCTTTCTTTTCTATTTATCACTCCAAGGGTTTGTTGAACAAAGGAAGTTTCAGAATTGAAGGTTTATTTAATTGATATTTAAACAAAGATTTTGACAAACAGTGTAATACAAGTGGTAAGTTATGTCCCAAGTTGATAAAGAAACCACTACTTCCAGTTCTACCCCTTTGAAACCTAAAATGTTATTCGGCAATAAGTTGGCTCAGGAAATCCATGAACCCTGGAAGGAATACTATATTGATTATAATCAATTGAAACGTTTATTGAAAGAAAACGTAATTCTCCAAGGTAGCTGGAATGAAAAAGATGAACAAAGCTTTGTTAGTTATTTGGATGATAATTTGGAAAAAGTATACTCTTTCCAGCATCAAAAGTACGATGAATTGAACACGCAACTCAACAACTTACAGACAAAGATCCAACAAGCAGATGCCAAGTTTGACTTGAATGGATTTTTAAATAAGTTAGATGAGCTCTTGACCACTGCACAAGAATTGGATCATTTTCAAAGATTGAACTATACTGGTTTCACGAAAATCGTTAAAAAGCATGATAGATTACATCCAGAGTATTCTGTCAAGCCACTTTTGAATGTTAGATTGAAGAATTTGCCTTTTCATTCTGAAGACTACAGTCCTTTGTTATATAAAATTAGTGCTTTATTCCAATTTTTAAGAGAGAACTATGATGTTAATCAAAATTTAAGTAAATTATCGTCTTTCAACGATAATGATACTTCAAATTTTCAAAGTTTTAAATTTTGGATTCATCCCGATAATTTAATGGAAGTTAAAACGACTATTTTAAGACATTTGCCTGTGTTAATATTCAATTCCAATGGAACTGTTTCTGGCACTGGTTTAGATGAAGATGAAGATGATGAGGACGATTACAATGATGAATTTGGTTACAATGATAAGTATGATCCTACTGTTCATTGTCTTTATTTTGATAACCAGAATTTCGACATTTACAACTCGAAATTAACCAGACAACCTAATTCATCTACTTTAAGAATTAAGTGGTTAGGTGACTTATCAAAGGTTAAAAGTGTTTCCATGGAAAAGAAGAACTTTGATCCCTCTTCTGAACATTACAATATTAATGAAAAAATTTCAATCAAACCTAAAAATGTAAACTCGTTAATTCACAATAAATTAACATTTTTGAAACGGAAATCTACTGAAGAAGTAGAGCTTTTCAAACAATTTAGTGGATTCATCGCCGAACACAATTTGCAGCCAACCTTAAGAACCGTTTACAAGAGAAATGCTTTCCAGATTCCAGGTGATGACAAGATTAGAATCACTATTGATTCTGATTTATTATTCATCAGGGAAGATGCTTTTGATTCCCAAAGGCCAATTAGGGATCCAAACTCATGGCATAGAACTGACATTGATTCTAATCCAAACTTTGAAAAGTACTTACGTACAGGTGAATACAGTAAGTTCCCTTACGCCGTTATGGAAATTAAAGTTAAAAGGTTCAGCTCTAATAGAAAAATTTTATGGATTGACGACTTAATCAACAGTCATTTAGTTAAAGAGATTCCAAACTTCTCTAAGTTTATCCATGGAATTTCTTCATTATTTTTGGAAGATGATAACTTAGATAATATCCCATTCTGGTTCAATGAATTAGAACAAGATATTAAAGTTGACCCAAGAGAGTACTTTACTGAAAAGAAAAACTCGATCACGAAAGAAAGTGATTCTGATAACTTGAATAAATTTAAATCTATGGTGAGTAACTCCAATAACTTAAATTTAAGAAAATCCTTCAGCGGAGCCTTATTATTGGATGACGATAATGGTAAGATAATCGGAGATACAACTATTGCTGAAGTAGGCCCATCTAGACCAATTCAAAGATTACAAAATGATGATGGCTCCGATGATTCGGACAATGACATGGATGAAAGTTCTGAAGATTATGAACCAGATCTCAGTACTGTTGGGCCATCATCTTCAAATAAATTAGATATTGACTCCGAAGATGACGAAATTGAATTACCACCAGGAGTTGTCAAACCAGAAAGTTATATTAAGAATGCAGGACCATTAAAAATCGAACCAAAAGTCTGGTTAGCCAATGAAAGAACTTTCAACAGATGGTTACATGTCACCACATTACTATCATCAATAACCTTCATTATTTATTCTTCTGCAAATAAGGCTAATAGTTATGAATTATCCAATTATTTGGCTTATGGGTACTTTGCCTTGACATTATTCTCAGGTATTTGGGGCTACTATATTTTCATGACAAGAAGAGAAATCATTATGGAACGGGATTCTAAGCATTTAGATAACATGCTTGGTCCATTGATTGTTGCTGCAGGATTGATTATTGCGTTGATTTTCAACTTTAGCTTTGGATTGAAAAAGCTCTATCAAAAACAGGAATTTATTGAATTCTTGAATGCACATCCTTTACATCAATCTATTCATAATTTCATTGCTGAAAGCATTTTATAGACGTTGCTGTTACTTAATATATTAATTTTTCATTTGATTCTTGTAAAGCTTGTTTTAACATTAGATTGGATACCTCTCCAATGTTCTGAGAATCTTTGACAGTCTAGCCAAGTACTTGTACTTAACCTTGTCAACAAAGTTTTGTCATTATTAAAAGCAAGTCAATGTTATAAATATTGAAGAACTTTCCCATACGTTAACATTGCAAGAATTGTAACTACTTCTCAGTATTGACAAAGCTCCGATATTGTTAGTAGAACAATGGTTAAATTTACCTGAGAAATTTGCTTGAAAATAAGGTTACAAATAAGGGAATTCCCTTGATATATATATCAATTTAGTTGCACCTCTTGAAACATCCTGCCTGTAGTACTTTGTAGTAGGATGACTATATTTACGCTCAGTTTCTAATATACGCAAGTATTATTATTATTATTATGCGACTATCAAATCCTCACTTAGTGTGAATTGTTGAAAGAACACGATTTTCAAACATTGAAAGTTAGATTCTGAAATCAAACAAATTATCGTGACGGTGCAATTCAATAATGAGTAATGTATCGTTGTATAGTATAAGTTCCTGTCTAATATTGGACAATGAAGGAAAACGGTTATACGCCAAGTATTATCAGACTGAAGAGGCCAATTCAGAATTGTCAACATTGAATCAACAATTGGAGTTTGAAAAAAATTTATTTGGTAAAATTAACAAATTGAATCAAGATGTCTTACTTTTCAACTCCAGTTTGGTTGTATATAAGCAAGTGAATGATTTATTGTTTATAATAATTGGAAATATCGAAGAAAATGAATCATTACTCTATCAATTATTATCCAATTTATATGAGAGTTTGAATATCTTATTGGACAATACCTTTGATAAATTAACTGTTTTGGAAAAATATGATATGGTAAGTCTCTGTATTGATGAAGCCATTGATGATGGCATAATTTTAGAAATGGATTCCGCCACTTTAGTATCCAGAGTTACCAATCCTCCTAGTAACTTGATGTCACAGGAGTTGAACTTGAATAAAATTGATTTATCAGAAAAAGGGTTATTCAACGCTTTATCATTTGCTTCTAAGAAGATTGGGGAGAGATTACAACAAGGTTTATAGATTTTGCAGCTGTCATACAAGTTGAAGACTTGAAACATAGCCAAAACTAAAATTTAAAAATTCAATATACGATACTTTGATTAATTAATAAAGTTTAATAATGTGTTTGAAATTACAATCTTTATTAACATGCGGGAAGGATCTTGTCTGGATAACGGTACAACTCTGAATTGGCTCGCTTGACACCCGATCACTATTAATAATGATACACGTCTTGAACCTTGTCAGCATTTGGTTCGCATTAAATATTTCAAAAAAACAATCATGATGGAAGATTCTTTCCACTTTTCACTATTACGGATCTCAGTGATACAATTACTCAAAGCACAGGGGTTTGACAAATGTAAACCTAGCACACTTAATGTCATGACCGATTTATATGTAAGGATGTTGACGGCGTTGGTTCGAAAATCCCAGGAGTTCAGTAACCTTCGAAATGACCGAATGCAAACAATAGATGTGCTACAAGGGATGATAGAAATGGGATTAATCAAAAGCGATAATGATGATACATATAATACTAAGAGTGTGGAGAGTTTCAAGAACTGGCTAAAATCCATAACGTTCAAAACAGTACAAGAAATCAATCAGGTTCCTAGCCATTTAAAACAAACAATTGTCGAGAACCGCAAATTCAAAAATGATCTTAATGAGCCCAATGACAAGCAAAAAAGAAAGCAAGATTTCTATAATAATTTCGGGCAAGGAGAAGTCAACCTTGAAGAAGAGGAACAAGACCAAGATCTCGATATTCAAATTAATTGGTTAAATTATCTTATGGAAAAAGATAGCAGGTTCAGCAACAAGCACTTTGAAAACACCAGTTTAAATCCCACCAATATAAATGGAGATTATTTGGTTGATAATACAACAGATGAGTTAAATAAGTACTTACCAATCAATGTTAAATATGAAGCTTTTAGAGATAATGAATAATGAATAGTAAAATAATATCAGATAAAATTGATGGAAAGTTCATGTAAAAGAAGCATAACAATAGGAAAATAGATATTATTTTCCAATTCCAAAATGAACCACCAATTTTAATAATAATGTCATAATATATACAGCCTTTAACAATAGAGTAGCAATCTAGCTAAAGTTGGGTGGAAGGTGGATGTGTGTGTGTGCATCAAGTTGCACATCTTATCACCTGTTTCACAGGGATATTCACCACTTGTCGCTTCATAAGCAGTGATGTTTCGACAAGAAATTCCTTTTGCTCCCTTCTAAACCTCACCGCAATCACGGACTCCCGTCAGTCCCGTCCCCTCTCTTCCGCTATCCTTAATCTCATTTGAAGCAACATCTACTAGTGTCGATCTTTTGAAATTGTATATACAGGCTAGCCAAACAATCTCCAGTTACTACTCCTACCTTAACGCCTTTAATATAGCCTAAAGTAGTTAATACTCGCACATTGGCCTCTAGCCTCTTGTATAATCATTGGTATCTCATTTCTATTGTTTTATATGGCACACAATAAGGTACTATATGCCTAATAGATCCATTGAGGGTTTTTTTTTTTCAAATTTAGCTTATTTAGGCAAATATCTGAAGGAGTTGCAGATTTTAAAATACGCGTCTTCTTTGCAATCACGTATTTTAATATATAAAGTGGAAACACCCAAATAAATCTCCAATTTTATTTTAAACTTGTTAAATATTGGTGTTTGTCATTTTAAACCATATCTTATATATTTTCTTAGCTAACTGACTTAATCGAAATGATGGTGAATCAAAGTTTAAACTTGCAATTACAGCTAAACAAGTCTTTATCGAATCTTCAAGAACCTGGCCCGTTTACTCCTTTGGATCAGACGATGAAGACGCCTGTTGATCCGCCTAATTACTTTGGGCTGATGGGCCAGTTTGGGTCTGGCCAGCAGTCGTACTTCCAGCAGCAGCAGCAACAACAACAACAGCAACAACAACCACAGCACCAAATATACTCGAATCCTTCCTACAACGAATCTGATGACATTCTCACAGACGTGGATGACTCCTTTAAAGGTCCAAAGAACTTCTCTTTGAACTTCACCACCAACTTTGACCATTTGGTCATGAGTGTATACAGCAGCATTTTATCGTTACCTACAACCACTCCATTTTCTGGTATTATTCCTCCAAGTGGATTAGTGAGTAAAGTTGCTAACGAGACAATGTCTGCATTACTTTCCACTACTGCTTCCAATAATTCACCTATTTATGATCAGCATCATATCATAAATAAAGATACTTTGAATAACTCGGTTTATCACCCAATTTTCTTACAATTAATTAGGAAAAGGTTGATTGAGTTATGCTCCAATAAAAACACTATGAATAAACTTCCATTATCTACATCTATCACTGTGAGTTCTGGACATTTGGTCAATCCAAGTAATTCAAATCCTTATAGTTCTAATGTCAGACAATCTTCAATTTCTAATCTTTCATTGAATGAATTGAACTTGAATCAATATCAAGAAAGTAAAGCTAGAAATCCTAGTTTTAATAACTTGAGGAAGCAATCATTGACAAGAAACAATAGTTACAGTAGTCAATCTGGTAATACTAATACCAGTAATTGGTTGCATGTGGGAAATTTGAATACAATCAGACATCCAAATGAATCTACTGATTCTTTACAGTCAATGCAAGATTATGTCCCACAACCTTTTATCAATAGATCTGGAAATGGTTCTAATGGAGCTAACATAACAACACCAACAAATCAATCATTTGGCTTTAACAACATGATGATGGATTATCAAACCCCACCAAGTTCTAACAAATCATCATTTTCTTCTCCTTCTAGTTACAATAATATTCAACTTGTCCAGAATTCAGTTCCCAGCAATAATACGAATGTCATTCCTAACCAGCAAGACTATGATGAGTTCAACTTCGGTAATGATGTTAGATCAAGATCTTCTAGTAGTGGATCCAAATTCACTCAAAGTAATAGACCTTTAACCATCAATACCGATAATGCTAACCTACAAGCATTGCACTCTTTGAATGGAACCACTGATGCCTTAGACTCTCCATTCATGTCTGCTACTACTCCTACGCAAGAATATAACAATGGTTTCTCTCAATTGGATGAACAAAGACTGTTGGCTAATAAGATAAGTTTAAGTGAAAAAAAGAGAGACTCTTTAAAATTAAAAAGAGGTATTCACTAAAGCTTTTTTTATATAAAGCTTCATTATGATTTTACGGACTTCCCAACACAATCACCACCCTTTTTACGACTGTTATTCATTTCTCTCTTATATCATGGCTTGCCATATTTATTTTTTTATATTCTTCTGTATAATAGATTTTTCATAGAATTCAATTTTCCAGTTCACATTTTCAAGAATATCTAAAAGTTGTAGTCTTCACGCGATTTGTATGAAGAACTCTGAGTTAATAAACAGGTTCTTAAAGAGTCCCCAAACTATTCAAATATCCAATGAGAAGCTCTTAAGGTTGTTCAATACCTTCAGGTTAGACTATAGTGACTTTCTTCCCACCGTAAAGCCTAATCATGTGACAAAAACTCCTTTTCAGTTTCACTCTACCTACAACGATAACGAATCATTTATAACTAAACCAAGGCTTACTGTGACCAAATTGTTGACTAACAGCTGGTGTGAGTTACGGGAATACTACCAAATTTATTCTGGCTCCATGAAAGAGCCAAAGTCAGAGTCATTACTGCTAGGCACCAAGTATCATGAGGAGTTGGAACTAGAGACATTTGAGATCATAAACATTGTGGAATTCCAGCGCTTCTTACAACGTGTTTTCCACACAGAAGACGTTGCAAACAATGATCTGGAACAGTCAGTTGAGCTACAAGACGATACAGAGTCTGTCCCTCAGTTCATCGCCAATTTAGATGCAGAGAGTGAACTATGCAACGAATGGATGGAGAGCGCATTGATACGACTATACAACCTCTTGGTTCGATCAGAGACTAGAGAGCTTTTGGTGCATGGATATTTGGATCTTGAAAATCTGGAACTACGGTATACTGAGGATTCTGTTCTCATCAGTGGAGTGGTCGACTACTTACAGTTGGTGAATACCAAAGATCCTCATGATTTAACAATGTTTGAGGAAATTCAAGCACTTATTGATTTGGAATTCAACCAATACTTAGATCTCAACAATTTCCTTCTTGGTGTGGAACAAATCACTTCATCATATAGTGATGATTACAAACTAAAAATCACCGATGTCAAGACTAGAAGAACAAATCATATCCCAAATCAACTGTCAGTGTTGGAGGCAGCATACCTCCAAGTTTGCTATTACAAGCAATTTTTTGACACTCTTTCCACCAATCCTCATGATACTTACAAGTATCTATGCCATAATGCAGAGCAACGAAATTGTGACTTAGATAAACCGATTGATCCCTTAATTATTTTCAGTCTTTTACGTAAATACCCTGATTTGTTATTGAATGACTTTACCAAACTTGCGAATGGAGAAACCATTGGATTTGAACCTTATGACAATCATGAGCACAAGCAAAAAGGCTATAATTTCGACCAAACATTTGGGGTATCAGATTTTGCCTACCTTCGAGAGTTAGACGATTTTGATTATGGTTCCATTCTTAATGAAAAGATTCTAACGCAGTGGAAAAAACCATTAACTCTAAGATATTTTGCAGCCAGAACAGCGCAATTCTATTGCATTTTTAACAAGTTCGTATCCAATTCAATAGCAGTAGAGTATCACAATGCTCGAACCAAATTCAACTTCAAAACAATCGAGTATGAATTTAACTTACAAGAACTAAATAAATCAGTTCAACATGCTTCGAGATTCTGGAACGGAACTGCTAAACCTCAACTCATTACAGATATCCGAAAATGCAAGTATTGTGACTTCAGTTCCAAATGCACCGTGCCCAACAAGAACCTCCAATCGTTTGGAGTCAAGCTTAAACATTTTATCAATGAAAATGTAAACCATCATCAAAATTAGAAGACAAACTTATTATCGTCAACCATTCTGCAGATGTTTTTATCAATCAATATCTGGGAATCGTTTACCACTTACATCTGAATGATGGCATGTACGTGGAGATAAAGTCCCATATCGTATTCTACAAGCTACCTGTATATAATTTAATGCATATATTTATTAACCTACTAGAGATGGTTTTGATCCAGTGAAAATTTTATCTCAATGATGACATGCTTTTTATATTTAAGTTCAATATCCGGGTAAGTTTTATGCCATCTGATTGGGACTACAATTTTTGCCAGAACCAAATTTGTTGGCGAATTCCACTGCCAAATGACTTTTCAACTGGGCCATCTTGGATCCAAATTGCTCCCCACAGTAGCTGCATTTTAAAGGAGTGTTCTTGATGAGGGATTCCATCAGGGATTTGTTAATTTCCTCAGAATCGCTGGAGTAAATGGTGTCTTCGCTGTCAGAATAGTCAGTGTCATTGTCATTGATATGGTTGCTGGAGTCATCATCATCATCAACACCGTGGAATGAGTAGAAATCAACAAAGAATGGCGTATTAAATGAGTTGTAGTGCTTCTTATTCTTGAGCCTTGGCGAATGGAAATCTTTGGTGATAACGTGAATGTGTAAATTATTTAGTGATGGAATCGAGTGTACCCCAGATAGAATAAACTCCTGTTTGAAGCTTATAATACTTTGCATAGAATCCAGTATAAGCCCACAAGACGCCAAGTTCTCTGCTATCAACTGCTTTGTGAGCTCCACATAATCTTTCATTTGGTCATGGAATTTAGCATTGCTTAAGGCTTGTATGGGATGGATTCTGGTGAAATCTGGGGATTTAGGAATTATCAAATAATGTCTCAATGCTTTGGGGAATACGTCTTTGATTATAAGCACTTTATCATCACTGTACACTGTTATGTTCTTGCATAGATTAGGATTGTCGAGATAATGTTGAAATACTTCTGCAAAGCTCATAGTTCTCCAGCTTTTAGTTTCTCAACGAATAAATTCTAGCTCTTGAAAATTTCAGCTTGTTTAATTTATTATACAAGAGATTCACTATGTACTTCTAATTCTACATCATTACTTCCCCTTTAAACACCTCATTACCTCAGTACGAGCTTCGATACTCCGTCCTCAACATCACTTTTAATCAAGCCATCTCTCAAACCTTTCTCTTCTTTGGTGTGGAAACTGGCTTTACCGCACTGGCTTTTGCCTTCGTGGACTGCTTATCTGATGGCTTTTCTTGCAACTTTTTGTCCGAATTGTCCTGCTTCTCTTCCTCTTCCTTTGATTCATGTTCTATCTGCTCGTTATTCTTCAACTTGGCTTGATTTAATTCACTAATGAACCATACCACAGACCCATAGAGCAAAATACTAATCACCAACAAATTGATAAAATGAATGGAACCAGATAAGAAAATCAAGAAAATCAACGAGATAATCAATAGAATAAAACTAGCATGTGTAGCCTTTATTAAGGCCGGCGTTGTTCCTGGAGTAAACACAGACTCCCACAATTCAACAAAGAAACTCATCTATAATAATTCACAGTGTCTCTATGGTAATGTGAATGATTTCATTGTCGCGAATGAGAAAATAAAATGGGAGAAAAAAATTGTAAAATCATTAATAATTACTTTTACTCAACCAAAGTTTAGTAGAGATATATAACAAGAAGATGGCCACTATTGACGACAGTTTTATAAGTGATGATGAAGAAGAGTACTGTCCATTATGTGTGGAAGAAATGGATATAAGTGATAAGAATTTCAAGCCTTGTCCTTGTGGGTACCAAATTTGTCAGTTTTGTTATAACAATATCAAACAAAGTCCTGAATTAAATGGTAGATGTCCTGGTTGTAGAAGGTTATATGATGATGCAAGTGTAGAATATAAGACCATTACAGCCGAGGAATATAAATTACAACAATTGAAGAAGGAAAAACGGGAACGGGAAAAGAAGCAGAAGGAAAAAGAAAAGAAGGAGAATGAGTTGGCAAATAAGAAACATTTGGCAGGTATAAGAGTGGTACAAAAGAACTTGGTTTATGTCACTGGATTGAATCCGCCTTGTAATCCTGAGGACCTACACTCCATCTTAAGGTCAGATAGATATTTTGGTAGGTATGGTAAAATTCTGAAGATAGTTATTAATAAGAAATCTCCATCACCTGCAACTGCCACTCATCATCACTCCAACCCTGGTTTGGTTGTATATGTGACCTTTTCTAGGAAAGAAGACGCATTGAAGTGTATAAATGACATGGATGGTTCTTTGTTGGATGGTAAAGTCTTGAGAGCTGCTCACGGTACTACTAAATACTGTTCAAGTTATCTAAGAGGTCATCCATGTCAAAATCCAAATTGTATGTTTTTACATGAGCCAGGTGAAGAAGCGGACTCCTATACCAGAAAGGATTTGTCTACTCAACAAGGTATCAAAATGGGAATGATGAAGAGAGTTAGCAGTTCCGGTAATTTCGACCATCAAAATACAAGTATGACAAATGATGAAGACATTGATGAAGATCATCTGTTCAATCTAAGTCAATCCAACATTAGCCAATCTAATATCAGTCAATCTAATATTGCTCAATCAACTATCAATCCCCAACAATCTTCACAAACTAGTAGCAGTGGTTTAGATTCTAAAGATCAACCAGCTTTGCCAGTTACTGCTAGTTGGGCCAAAGCTGCTACTAATTCGCCTGCTGCCAATAATAACGTTCCTTTAGCAAACTCCTCTGCATTCCCCACCTTAAGTGAAGTTCTTAAGGATCAAAAACCAACAACTCCTACAAAGGCTTCCAAAAAGAAAAAGAAGGATTTGGTGGATGATTCTGAGTATCACGAAGAAATTGATAATAAATTCATGATTGATATTTCTAACCAATTGCAACAATTGACTACCAAGAAAGAGAAATTGCCAGTCAAATTTAATGAAGAATTTGATGAGTTTAAAGATAGTACTGGATCTGTTTTACCATTGTTCCTGTTTAACAGAAACGTTCCATGCAATTTAAACATAAATAATGCTAATGAAAAAGCATTATCCAGAAAGATTGTCGAAACTTACTTGTTGAGACCGATCAAGAACTATCATTTAGCTTACCAAAACCATCCAATCATTCAACAACAAGTTATGTTACAAGAACAACAACAGAAGATGACTTTGGAATCCGCTCAACAACAACAATTGTTATTGTTACAACAATTACAGAAGCAACAAGCCCAACAACAAGAGCAAATCCAACCTCAACAACTTCAACCTCAAGGTCAAGGTGTGACTGGTCAACAACCACAACAATTAAGAGCACCAGTACCTCAGCAAAACCAAACTCCAACTTCTGCTGGAGCCATTCCTGTTCAAGGAGGTGCCCCACCTGGTTTAGTTAATAACAATAATGGTGGTACTAACAATAGCAATTCCTCAAGTTCACAGTTATTAACTCAATTAATGAGTGGGAAGAGATAATTATATACGAATTTTTATTGTTTGTATGTCCTGTAGTATCAAATTTTAATATACATGTTGAATTATTTACAAGTTGTTTTCCTTCAGTTAACTACACTGTCACACTTTTTACAAAGCTGGTCTTCTTTTTCAGCAGTGAATTTCCAGCATCTTGGGCATTTATGTTGTTCTGAGTACGAAACAGACATCTGAATATCACCAAATTCATAGGATGCAATGCACTCTTGGGATTCTCCGATATGAACATGAGACACCAACAAAAAGTCATCAAGAATGGCTAAATTTTCCAAAACAATTGGATTTTTTGTTTTAAAATGAAGGCTCAACTCCAAGTTCTTTTTAAAATGATTTTCCTTTCTTAAAATTTCCAACTTCCCAAAGATTTTGTTCCGTAAGTCCATCAAAAAATTGAAATTTTCATCAATCTCTTCGTTAATGTATGATTCAGGTAACTGATAGTATGAGTGGTAGGGTAATAAGAAAGGTGATGCTTCGGTGTTTCGTAATATATTCTTGCTAGATTCCCAAACTTCTTGTGATAAGTCAGGAAGAATTGGAGCCAATATTGAAATGTATGTTTTTAAGACTTCCCTTAAAACAAATTGAATGTTTTGACGTTTAATTGAAGTTAAGGAATCTGTATATAGACAATCTTTGGAAACATCAAAATAGAATGAAGATAACTCATTATTCATGTGGTTATTGACATCTTTGATGATTTTTTGAAAATTATATTGCTTAAAGTTTTGTTCACTTTCAAGTTGCAATTTCTTCAAGTTAGATAATACAAACCTATCCAAATTGTTTAAATCGGAATAAGTCAGTGAAATGTTACCGTTATTCAAATTTCCCAATATGAATTTAAAAGTAACTCTAAACTTCTTTAAATTATCTAAGACTCTTTTCAAAATCTCATTACTTATGGAGATATCATTGACATAGTTAGAGGATGCTATCCATAATCTTAATCCATCAATACCTAACTTAGGAACACCTATTTTCATATTACCGTTTATTAGATCACAAGGAGCAATGACATTCCCAAGAGACTTAGACATTTTATCATTGTTTTTGTCCAAGATAAACCCATGAGTGACGATCTTCTTGTAAGGGCTTATGCTTTCGAATTTTCCTTCATCACCAGTTGAAATGATCTTGTTTAGTATAGAACTTTGAAACCATCCTCTATGTTGATCACTACCTTCTAAATAAACATCTGCAATGGCTCCATTCAAAGTTGTCCAACTTGTACCTGAGTCAAACCAAACATCCATTGTATCTCTACCCTTACTGAATTTATCTAACGACAAGTTATTATTTGAAACGAACCCTTCTGGTAACCATTTTTCGATATCTTCATTAAACCATTCATCAGTCCCAAACTCATCAAACTTTTGAATAACATGTTCAATAATATCATATAATGGTTTACCTTCGTAGTATATAATCGGTAATGGAACCCCCCAAGCTCTCTGTCTGGAGATACACCATTCTGTTCTATTGGTAATGAAAGATTTCAATCTATTGACTCCAATTTCTGGTATAAATTCCACAGATTCTAAGGCTTCAAGTGTAGATTCCCTAATCTTATCTACATTAATAAACCATTGTGGTGTAGCCCTTTGAATGACTGGAGTTTTTGACCTCCAATCATATGGATAGTTATGGACAAATTTGTAATCCACATCATGAATTATACCTCTTTCACCATATATTTTTAAGCAATTTTTGATTGTTTCTGTACGATTTACCGGAGTTTTAGGAAAATTTGGATCAACAAGTCTGCCTTCATCGTCAACTATTGAATCGATTTCCAATCCATGTCTCAACCCTATTAAATAATCTTCCATACCATGACCTGGCGCAGTATGGACCAATCCTGTACCACTTGAATTATTAACATGATCGCCATGCAAAACAGGACATTGTTGTCCATACCAATTCAAATACTTATAGTTCATCAATTCATCCATTGATAACGGTACCACATCGTACAATTGATGGTTTTTAATTGATGATTTCAAATCTTCTTGAACAATCAAGGTCTCCTCTTTATCAGTTGCAACCAATTTCACATAATTAAGCTTCAGGTTCACACAAATAGCTTTGTTTCCTAATAATGTCCAAGGAGTAGAAGTCCAAATCACCAAATGAGTATTTGATTGGCCAACCACCGGGAATTTAACAGTAACTGCAATCGAGTTATGTTTCTTATACTCGAGCTCTGCTTCTGCTAAAGCAGTTTTGGTGTCACATCCGTACCATACTGGTTTCATCTGCCTTGTGAGCAATGAATTCTTCATCAACAGATTAAACACTTTAAGTTGTTGTATTTCGTATTCATGATTCATGGTTTTATAGATTTTTTTCCAGTTTGTCATGATACTAAACTGCTTGAACTGTTCCATTTGACTTTCAATCATAGAATTAGCTAATGCCCTAGATTTTTCACGGATTTCTTGAGGTGAATAATGTGGTTTACTGACTTTCAATTCAATTGGTAAGCCATGACAGTCCCATCCTGGAACATAATTAACACTTTTCCCGTTATAAAGCATCTCGTACCGGTTAACAATATCCTTGAGTACTTTATTAAGGGCATGTCCGAGATGTAAGTCTCCATTTGCATATGGAGGACCATCATGTAATATGAACTTTTCATCACGAGAAGCGTCCTCTCTATACTGAATTTCGTACAATTTTTCTGTCACTAAGTCCTGAATCTTCTTAGCGTCTTCACCACTGGGGATTTTCGGACTGAAGTTTGTCTTCGGCAAGTGCAAAGAAGCAGAATAATTGGCATACCGCCTAAAACATCGAATCATTAATACAGAAAATTTGATTTGTGCGATCGATATTTTTTCAATGTCAGAGAGTTTCAAGTCTTAAATACAATATTCTTTTATATTCGTAAGAAAATAAATAATAAATAAATACGTAGTGTTGAGTGTATCTATGGTTAAATACATGAGTAGTTGAGCTTCTTGGGAAACTTCAACATTCACCATCACCTAGACACACATTGAATCATCATTAAATTTAAGCAATGTTTTTAACCATTTCAATGTATTTTTCAGTAGAGAAAGACTTTGGACGTTCAATTGGTAAACCAATACCTCTGTCTAAGATTAATTGAGGTAACACACCAAAGGCTCTGGAGACACCGAATAAAACGGTGTAGAAAGATTCTTCAGTTAAACCGTAGTATTGTAACAAGACACCAGAGTGAGAATCAACATTTGGCCATGGGTTCTTGGTCTTACCATGTTTAGTCAAGACACCTGGAGCAACTTCGTAAATGTTAGAAACTAACTTGAATAATTCATAATCTGGCATGTGTTTCAAAGCAAATTCTCTTTGAGCGGTATATCTTGGATCGGTCTTTCTTAAGACAGCGTGTCCGTAACCTGGAACAACTCTTCCACTGTTAAGAGTATCCCATAAGTATTTTTCAATATTTTCTTTAGAGTAATCACCATGTAATTCATCTTTCATCTTGAATAACCATTCTAAGACTTCTTGATTAGCTCTACCATGTAATGGACCGGCTAAACCATTCAAACCAGCAGCTAAAGATAAGAATGGGGAAGATAAAGCACTACCGACTAAGTGAGTGGTGTGAGCAGAAACGTTACCACCTTCGTGATCAGAGTGAATAGTTAAGTACAATCTCATTAATTCAACAAATTCTTGATTACCACCAAATCCTAACAAGTTGGATAAATTAGCAGAATAATCTAAAGATGGGTTAATTTCACCTAATTTACCATCATGGAAGACATTTCTGTAAATTCTAGCAGCAATATTTGGTAACTTAGCTAATAATTCAATAGAATCTTCATAAGTGTATTCCCAGTATTTAGATTTGTGGACACCTTTAGCATAAGCCTTAGCAAATTGAGATTCGGATTCTAAAGCAGTGACAGCAATAGAGAATTGAGCCATTGGGTGTAAGTTAGAAGGAGATCTATCAATTAAATCTTCGACATGTTTTGGTAAAGCAGATCTAGCAGCTAATTCTTCAGATAATTTTTTGGTTTGTTCAACAGTTGGAACTTCACCAGTTAATAATAACCAGAATAAAGCTTCTGGTAAAGGTTCAGAACCACCTGGAGCTTTTGGTAATTCCTTTTGGATATCAGGAATAGTTCTACCTCTAAATCTAATTCCTTCAATTGGGTCTAAAACGGAACCTTCCCAAACTAAACCTTTGATACCTCTCATACCACCGTAAGCTTGTTCTAATAAAACTTCACCAATAACGGTTTTACCATGTTCTTTCTTTAATTGTTTAACTTCTTCGGCTTTTTCTGGTAAGATTTCGGCCAATCTTTGTTTTAAAGTTGGTTCAGCAGTTGAATAACTTCTTAAACTATTGATTAAAGTAGCTTGTAATTTAGAAGATTTTTTAACAGAGTTGATTAAAGACATTTTTGTTAATTTTATTTAAAGTAAACTAAAAAGTTCAACAATCAAATGAAACGGATATCTCAGACTTTAAATAGTTTTTTCCAAAAGAATGATTTCTGATTAAGCCAATCAAATTTTTTTTTCCAATGTTGCCTACCACAAATTTTCTGGAGTGGTGGAGAGCGTGTACGTACCATGGTTCGGACATTTAACTTCGTACTGCTGTTGGTATTGGGCAAGTTAATATCTTCGTATCGACCCTCGGACGTCAGTGATCGTAGCCACTAACAGAATATCTTGTTTATATCTCTTAAATTCCCTTTTCCCCACCGGTTTACCACCTCAATCACTTTTTTACTAATATGGCCCTGATGGTGGTGCAATCTCACCAACCAATCAGGTGCGTCTATTTAACGGTGTGTCCATGGATGAAAAATTCCTTTATCCCCAGATTTCGGAGTAAATCATGTCCGAGTTTTCAACCTTTTTCTGTGATTTGCTTAAATCTATCTAAGCTTTGACAACCCTACTTGATTCCCTCATAAGTACCTTGTTACACCGCTTCATCACTCATACAGATATTCTTAATGGATTCGAACGTTTGTTCCTACGGCCAAACTGGTCACGCTGTCAGAGAATCTTTTTCCGCTAATTCTCATTGGGTTACGGTTAGTTTCGGACTTTTCACTGGTTCACTTAATAGCCGAACCTCCCTCTAACTGTAGATTTCTTGACCTCCTTACCATCCTTTCCTCCAAAATTATCCGAAACCTATCCACTGCGCTCCATACCACCCAGTCTCTTTAAGTTGCGTCAAGCTTCAAAAAGATTCGGACCATCTACTGGTTGAAATGACGTAATGCTAATATCATATGTTACATCCGATCAAACTTGTTCCGAGGATATTGTGTGTCTGAGAAAACATAAAATCTATCAAACAATTTGTGCTATTCATGAGCCACTTTCACTTGTCATAAAAGCTCTCCAATAACAAATAGAAGTAACACTCTTGAACCGTTGGTCCTTTTCTAGTTGTTGACTCCAATATCTACTTCTTATCGCCGTTCCGTACACCCTCACTGTCTACATTAAATAAATTGGTGTTTGGTCGTGCAGTGGTGGATCTCTTAAAATTCTCAAGCTCATCACATTAAACTGTGTATGTTTAACAGAATCTTGGGAAACATATACATCTGTTCTTTGGATGCTCTCGATAAAGAGGAGTTATCCAAACATAATATCACTCATGTTTTGTCTATATTGTCAGGAGATTTAGTGATTCCATCGGAATATACACATCTTCAGATCCAGTTAAATGATGAGCCTACCTCAAATTTGTTAGCAGTTCTTCCTGCTGCATTCAACTTCATCAATCAATGCTTATATAATACAGAAGATAGCTCTGCTATCAATGTAAAGGCCCCACATAAGGGCTCTTTAGTGATCCACTGTCATGAAGGGCTCAGTAGAAGCCCCAGTGTGCTTATCTGCTACTTGATGAAATATTACAAGTTGAATTTAAAGCAGCTGATGTATGCTGTTAAAAGAAAAACAGGTGATTTAAACATCAATGATGGATTCATAAAGCAATTAGAACTCTTTGATGAAATAAAAGGCGACTTAAACAGTGATAAGTATCGGAATTTTTTAATGGAATTCAGCAAAGATATTAAACAGGATTTAGCTGATTTAAATGAACAACAAGAAGATCAAGAAGGAATAGAAGAAACAGGTCTTTTAAGGTGTAAGATTTGTCGTGAGCCATTGGGGAAGTCATCTCAAATATTGGCTCATACTAAACCAGATGAATCTTCTCATCAATCTTTATTCTACAAAAAGAGTGGAAATTATGTTTATGCTAGATTAAAAGCCAGTGATTCATGTTCACACTATTTTTTGAAAGACCCACTTAAGTGGATGAACTTGACAGATGAACTTGAAGGTAGATTGGATTGTGCCAGGTGTCATGCCAAACTTGGTGGGTATAGTTGGAGAGGAAGTAGGTGTAGTTGTGGAAAGTGGATTATTCCATCATTTCATCTTCTGATTAACAAAGTTGATTATGTCAAATTAGAATCAAAGAAAAAGGAGTCAAAAGAAGAGAATAAGAACGAATCTTCTGTATAACTTGTGTATATTATTAATTAATCGTTACATTTTTCATGACAGATCATCTAGAATCATATCTTGCTCACAATCTTGTTGCTCTTCATCAACTTCGGTGAGTCTTGTTTCGATTGAAGTAGGTAATGTAGTGCCGGAGGTAGCAGTACTGTGGTTATTCGTATTCCAAGAATCAACGGAATTGGCACTATTTGCAGCACCGCTGCCATCATCTCCTCTACGAATTGGCTGTTCTACTTCATCGTCTTCTTCTCCCACTTCTTCTCGCGTACCATGGAACTCACTCAACATTTGAGCAGATAGATTCATGGTTCTGGGAATCCCTCCAACGGCTTCTGCATTGCCAATTGTGCTTGTACCTAAGCTATGATCATTTTGATACTCTACCTCTTCTGCCATGAACCCTTCATCCTCTTCCTCATTCAAATTCAAATCCGCATCACTATCAAAATTAGGTATGCTATCATCCAAATCCACATCCACATCCAAATCCCTCTGCAAATTCGGGTCTATAACATCATTCTCTAAGGTTGTGGTCATATTAGCCTCTAGAGCATTGTTCTCATGATCCATCTGCTCCATAGTCTTGTTGATTCCAATAGGTTTCAATGATTTATAACCGAAATACTTGATTTGGTTTAATCGATTCAATTTAATCTGTGTTGATAACGAGTAAGGGTAATTAGATTGGTAATTGGTGACTCCAGGGAATTCAGATGAGTATGCACTGAGTGGAGGTTGTACCAACTCAGGTTTTTGCTTATCCCAAAGCTCATAAGTATTCGTTATGTTAAAGTTTGGTGAATACATTAGATATTTATTGTGCGCAGATTTGCTTGTTACTTTAAATTTGAATTTGTATTGCAATTTTTACAATTTCTCGTTATCATTAAATTTGTTCATTTATATACAAACAGAATTATTCTTCTTCGCTGTCCAAGATATATTCATCTAAAATAGCTTGTTTTTGAACATCTTCACTTGGCCATACAATAGATTGAGCTCCTTGCATACTAACCATGCATCCATAGCATACATTTAAGTCAGAAACATCATATTCCACATCTGCCACATAAGATTGCAAATATTGTGCAAGATAATCCCTTTCGCTATCTTCAAGTAATGGAGCTGCGTCATTGATGGTAATTTTATTAAGCCATTGCTTTGGATTCTGGTAGATTGTTTGATTGCAGATTTTACAACTCCCTACTGGGTGAAATTTGCTAGGTTCTATTAATTTTTCACTGATTTTGAGAACGGTTGGAATCGTAGAGGCATACCCATTGGATTCAACTTGATTCAAGTATCTAGTGGTAATTTGATTGATGGTCAAGTTCTTGTTGATCTTGGAAAGCTCTTGTGGTTGGGTTTCAAAAGGAAGTAGTTCATTGAGTTTGTTGTAGTAGCGTAATTCCACTTCAAATAACTCTCTGAGAGGATTCATGATTTGAATCCCTTCTATAATAGTGTCATTGATATCGATATGAAGATTAGATCCTCTACCTTTAATTAATGTGGATAATACCAACGATGATAACTGATTCATACTATTATTGTACATGATAGTCCCACACCCTTCATGTTTAGCTTCTTGCAAAAGCAATTCCAGATATAAAATTTGCTTGAAATCCTCTACAGATGACTTGTTAGGAATGAGTTGTAGAATTTCTGACATGGTATAATTTTGTTCTGGTTTGACAAGAATATTGAACTTCTTGTCTATACTTATTCGAATTAAGTTTTTCCCTGTTAAATATTGTTCAAGCTTAATTATTTTATAGTTTATTTCTACTGGATTTGATTTATAATGCAATTTCAATTTTTCAAAAACTGCTGCAACTTCATTCCCTTCGTCAATATTCACCACTAACACTTCAAATCCTGTCTTTCCAAAATTCAGATACTGCTCATGTAACAAATCTTGAATCATATCCAAACTTGAAAGACTATTATTCCCATTAAATGCCAACATAACTCTGTGCATGCCATGCTTGGAATTAACCTTGTAAGTATCAGATCTTAAACATTTTCTCAACTTCCCCCTCATGAACCGGTTGAAACAATCATGACACATGTTCTCTTTCCTATTACATAAATCAGCCTGTTTCTCGCACTTCTGGCACTCAGAAGGCGTTACTAGCATCGATAATGACATTGAATAATTTACAAAAAATTGAGATGAGATAATTATTTCGCAATTTCAATTTCTATCTAAAATGGTCAACAATCTGAAATCCACCAGTTCTTCTAGCGATCAGCCCATTGAGGAAGAGGTCAATAAGAAGCTCACTTACGAGGAGGTTAAATCTGCCAATTCCATTAACGCAAATTCAGGCTCCATTGGAATTACTGATGAAGTAGAAACTCGAAAAGAAAACGTTAACTTCACCGAAGGTGGTGTGGAAAACTATAAGTTCTATCCAGATAACCCCGAGAATCACCGACACAAGTACCGTTGGGTACATAAGGAACCCACAAAGTTCTATGACCCATGCGAGCAGAGTAGACAGGCTTCTATGAATTGTGTATTGAGAAATCAGGATGACAGATCGGTTTGTAAGGACTTTTTTGATGCTTATAAGGATTGTAGGAAAGATTTCTTCAATAAGAAAAAGAAGGATAAGTTGGAAGGTAAAGGTGGATGGGGTTTCTGGTAATGGTTCTGGTAATAATTCTGTCACTTTTCTGAGAACCCACCTTTAACCCATAAAGTGTTGTATATAGTAAGTACATTATGTATGAAATGACTAAAAAAGTATATAAACTGATAATTTCTCTTCAATAAAGTCATAAAAATTCTGCTCATAAAAACCTAAAAGTTTGATGTCCACCACCTGTGGTGGATGATGACTTATGGTCTGTTGTTCTCATATAATGACCATTCATAACATCGTTAAGTCCATCCGGACTCTTATCATAAGCATAATTACCGCTTCTAGTATAAGGGGACGGAACAGTGCTAACTCTTGTGTTGTATAAATAAAAGTCCCCATTCCTCCTATCCAACGAACCGATCATGATGGCAGATTTTGCTATCAACCGATCCTTTATTTTATGATATTTGGATTGCTTATTATCTGATATGCCGAATTTTCTAGATATGAAATCTCCCAACTGTGTTAAAATATTGTCGTTAATTTCCAAATCAAATGGTATACATTCTGATTGAAGTCTGAACAAGCAATGTTCGCAGATTATAAAGTTCATGAATGCTGTATCAAATACCTTATCAATCACTCCAATCCTATGTTTCTTTTGTACATCATGTAGGTCAGAAATAATTGAATCAAAACTGTAATTCTTCAAGTCAAAAAGGCTGGTGCAAGATTGAAAATCAGATAATAATCGGCAAATTGAATAAAGTTGTTGAAATAATGATGTTGTTTGCTTTTCAAATTTGGGATTGGTGACCTTTCGAAGGGCATCCGTCAAATGGGGGACCATTATTCTCTTAAAAGGTGGTAAATTTAACCATTTGGATAGATATTTCCTGTGCATATTCATGGAAGTTCTCAAATCCCGATTTTTAAAGTCTATCATTTTACCACTAATTAAAAAGTTGAACAACTCACTATCATCTTTGATAGTATCAACATCTTTTACTGTTTCAAGAATGATATTCACTAGATCTCTTGTATTACTTTCGAATCGGTTTTCAAAGAAGTGCTTGACAAATGTACTCAAATGTGAGGAGTATTTGGTTTCTTTGGTGGGTAGTACTGTAACCAAGAACATCAAATCTTTGGTTGTATAATCGGCCATCATCACAACGAATTGAAGATTGGTTTTGTCATTTAATCTTACTTTAAAAGACGATCCCACTGTCAAGAAGGAATTATAAGTCACGTTTAATATCTTTTCCTTATAGTCATTCCTAGTCGTTTTACCATCAACATCTGATGAAGATATTGAAGAAGTTTCGGGTAAAATTTTCTTATACTCCTTATTTTGTCCTTTGCTGGGATTTAGTTTTGCTCTTTTGGAAAGAATTCGTTCGGAGAGTTTCCTTTTGTTGGTCAAAAACAAGCGGTTACTTCTCGATCTATCCAAAAAACTATTCATTTCTTTAGTTAAAACATATGATTTTATATCATAATGACGTCTTATGCATGATAAAATCGGGATGTCAGTACCTAAAACCACTCTTTTAAGCATACTCAACTCCTTGGCATGTTTCTCGTAAAATATAATCAAATCCTTTCTTAATTCATCTCGACTGCTATTTGGTTTATGTCTTTTAATAGTATTTACTCTCACCAACCCATCTCTTCTGGTTTCACTCCTACTCAACTCATAACTTGACCTATCATTCAATTCTCTAGCTATATTTTCGGAAGTGAGCAAGTCATCCAAATCAGTATTATGTTCATACTCATCCTCTTCTTCTTGTTCATCATCATCATCTCTTACCCTTTCTCTCTCATCGCCATTGTCATTCTCCTCTTCATCCTCATCTTCAATAGGATCTTCATTGAAGTCGCTAGTAAACCCATACATACCGTCCTCGATATATGATTCATCACTGGTAGAAGTATCAGCATACCCTTCCTCATCATGAACTTGGAGGGATGCAGTGGAAGGCTCTACTGATGATCTAGTTATATTAATAACTGCATTATTATTGTTATTACCATTATTATCCCGGTTCTGACGGTTTGCTCTCAATTGACGAGCTCTTCTTTCTCTTCTTTGTCGATGGTGTTGCACAAGTTGATTATCTATAATTGAAATATGTCTGTTTGCAGCATTCCGAAGGCTCGAATGTCTTTGGATATTCCGAGTATCTCCTAAACTATTAACCCCTGGATTAGAAGACGAATTATGATCATCTATAGAAAAAAGCCGAAACATATCAATATCAGCATCTGTATCGCTGTGCCTCTCTGGACTTCCCAGGATTCCTCCATATCCAGCAAGTTCATTAGTTAATCTGGTCATAAGATAAACCCTAGAAGGAGCATCAGCTAGATGATAAGAATCAAAGGAGCGATTCATTTGGGTGTCATTGCCAAAGGGAGAAGAGTCTCTCTCTTCCGGCTCTAGATCTGGCTCAGGGTCCATGATGTAAATAATATCAATCGTAAAGTTCCAATTAAAACAACAAAGATCAGTGATCAAATGGGAAACTACAATTGCAAAACCTCAGATAGAGAAAAAATGAGAACCAAACTTAAAAATCAAGGCGGTAGTGCAGTCCGCTGATAATCCGCCCCTGTAACCCCCGCCTGAACAAAAAATTCCTATTGCAACGCTATTGTTTGATACAAGAATCTTCAAGCGAGACAAGCCGTTATACCGTCTGACGCATGTTTCCTTCGTAAGCCAGCCAACCGGTCAGTCTTATCGCCTTATAAACTTCCCTTGGCCGGCTAGCCGAATCGATAATCTTGCAAATGTAATTAACCATACACGCTCTCCTTCAAACAAGCCCGGTTTTATGGCACTATGTTGCAGAACAATAGACCAATTAAGACTAGATTCAATCAATACGGCCAAAAACTCGTGTTTCAAGACACCAATGGCTGAACTTACGTGTTTCAGTCTGTTTCTTTCCGCTTCATATTACTCGCCACCTGTTCTAAACCTCTACGTGTTGTTTACCTCTTCGATAAGCTAATCATAACAAAAGTTGAGTTGAGAAATTACTTGACGTGATATTATCTCCGCTATCACAACTCACCGAGAGATTTTAGACGTGAACGTCGCCATTGTTGCCAATTTTCCTATTCCCGATTTGCTGCATAAACCGTCTACATTTACTAACAATTCACTGTGTAACAACCGCTTTAGCCATTCCTGTTTGGGATAATTTATCGTCAAAAGACAATTGTTACATGCACTATAAAAAAAAAAAAAAAGAAAACAAAAAAAAATTTTCAAAAGTGAGAATCTGAAGTCTCAGAAACACGGAAAATAAAGCAAATAAAAGAACCAAATAAACATCTTTTGAAATATTTTCACAGACCTATTTCTACAATTTTAATATAGCTTATACTTGGTATAGACTACACTAAACATATTCGTGACATTACAAGAACTTGTTTGCCCCTTCCTTTTTTCTTTTTTCAAAAACCTATTAAAATCATCACATTCCTTTTTACTGTTTTTAACTTGACTTTTACTTTGTTATATTGGCCACTGATCAATCAATATGAATGAAACAACCAAAGATCCATCCTCGAATCTTTATCTATGTATTAAGCAATTCAATTCCCGGTTGGGTGATGAGTTAAACTTAAAAGTAGGTGATAAGATAGAGGTGTTAGCCGATGATAGTGAGTATAATGATGGTTGGTATATGGGAAAGAACCTATCGACTGGAGATGTTGGTTTGTATCCAAAATCCTTTACTCAAATCTTGGTTGAAGAACCAAATAATGGTATCAATCTATTGAGGTCTAGATCTAGATCTAGATCTACTAGATTAAAAGCTTCCCCTAGCTCTCCCGTATCACAATTAAAGACCAATTTTGAAAACTTGACTTTTAAGTCTGATACTACACCACCCACTTCAAATTCCCCTAAACCAGCCAATAATATTACAAACAAGTTAATAAACAAATTTAATGATTCTAATGATTTTAATGATTCAACTACAAGTAAGCAGAATGGTGCAAAGCCTAACGATTTTAATGATTCCACGAAAAAGAATACCATCCCTCAAGATGATGTTATTGATGATCACGATGGTCTTGCTGTCCACAAGACTATGAATGACATCGACAAGGCTTTACAAGAATTACAATCTGATTCCTTATTGCACAGTTCTAATGCCTCCACTCATAAACGTCAACCCTCAAATCTTTCATTAACTGATGATTTGGATCCAAAAGATGCTATGAACTGGACTCCTTTGCAGGTGACTTCTTACTTTGCTTTGGGTTTGGGATTCGATACAAGTGTTGCTGGGAAATTTGCCAGACATAAAATTACCGGTGCTATTTTATTCGAATTGGATTTGGCTCATTTAAAAGAACTTGATATTGATTCTTTTGGTACAAGATTCGAAGTGTATAAGGAAATCGAAAACTTGAAAAAAATTGTGGAACTGAAAAATGAACCACAATTGCAAGAACAACTGCAAGTTGAAAACGCTGGTTTAAGCAGTCCTTACCAACTTTCTAATCACTCAAGAAAGAAATCTGAAAGTTTAGACAATTTGCCAGAGAATAAATTTACCTCTCCAAAATTGGACAAAGGCTTCAAGTTTGGTGGGAATAATGACAACATTTATGCCAATAAGAATATCAGCACCAGTGTTTTGAATCCTGCATCGTCATATAAAAATGCTCCAGGAAATGGCTTAAGCAGGCCAGCATCCTCTGTTTATGATAATTCTGTCCACAGTAGAAATGTTTCAAACACTTCTGATTATTATAATTTGCACAATATTAATAACTATGATCATAGAAGAAATAGCTCAGTCATAACTGCCAATAATCATAAAAGAAACAGTTCAATGTTTTCGTTTTTATCTAAAGAAAAGGATGATTTTGATGCCAAAAGATATAATGATATCAAAGAAGAGTCTTCTAAATCAAGTAAAGACAAGTTAATTTCTCCAATACATATCAAAAAGGAATCTTCTAGTCGACATATGTCAGTACAAACAGATGAAAATAGTGCTACAACTCCAAAATTATATGAGCAACACGAAGAAATCGATATAGATAATACCCAATTTTCTCCAAGAAAACTGAAATCAATCAACTATAAATATGATGATCCTAAAAAGATTGAAACGAAGGATGAAAAAAGATCAGTATCTGATTCTGTCAATACATCCTCTACTTCAACACCAAAAACTTCTGCAGTTTCAAGATTCAAGACCTTAAGAACAGCATCTACAAATAACTTTAAGAGTTTGACGTCTTCAAAGAAACTGAAAACCAGTGCTTTTCAAGAAGGTATTAGAAATATCACACCAGACGAAGCTATCAAAACCGCAAATTATTCTGGATTTATGGCTAAACGTTCAGGTAATAACTTGTCATGGAGATCAAGATATTTCACTTTACACGGAACTAGATTGTCATATTTTACTTCATTGAAAGATAAGAAAGAAAAAGGATTAATTGATATCACTGCTCATAAAGTTATTCCAATCGATACAGATGGTGAAGATAAATATGTGGCATTGTATGCAGCATCGACCGGGTTGGGTAGATATTGTTTTAAGATACTTCCACCAGCTCCTGGGTTCAAGAAGGGATTAACCTTCACCCAACCAAAGATCCATTACTTTGCTGTTGAATCATTGGAAGAAATGAGAGGCTGGTTAAAGGCTTTAATGACTGCCACAATTGATATTGATGATTCTGTTCCTGTTATAAGTAGTTATTCTACACCAACAGTTAGTTTGGCGAAAGCACAAGAATTGTTGGCTAAAGCTAGGGAGGAAACAAGATTGAAAGATGAACAAAAAGCCGCTAATGGAAACTTTTTTGGTGATTTTCAAAACTTTGGAGCAGAAGATGATTTTAGTGGAGGTCAATTAACATCATTTATCGGAAATTATACATTAGATCCAAATTCTTCAGGAGAAAATAGTCCATTAATTGAATCATCAGAAGAAAAATCAAATAATTCGCCAGCGACAGAAAGTCACCCCAAGTTAAGTATCGATACTTCAGCTAAAACTTCGGTTAAAGGTCCAACAACTCCACAAATCAATAACACATCAGGTGGATTTGCATCTCCTTACTTGTTGGCAAGTGGATTACTATCTCCCAAGCTGAACGGTAATTTATCACCATCCATAAATAATGATGATGCTATTACTAGCAATTCAGTACCAACTTCAGTCAATAATTCTACCATAAACACTGGAAAATTTTCCACTAGCTCCAACACAACCACTCCCGTTGAACAGAACCGGGAGTACTTCCCCGAAATGGAAAGTCCTGGATCTACACCTAAACTGCCTTACTCTTCAAGTACAAACAACAATAGCAGAGTATTAAGTAGCAGTTCCACCAAAATGAAGAAGCGTCATTCTGAAAAATTCATCGCTTACAGTAATGACGGATCAGGAAATCATACTTTCTATATCAAGCAAAAGCGTTAATCTTGTTAATGCTTCAGTATATGTTTTTACGTCTTTTTAATATTCATTTTTTGTATAATATATTTCTTAATGTGAATCATTTCTTTGTTTATAGTACGAAAAAAAATAGAATAGATTTCTCACGATCAGAATTATTATTTGTGGATAATATCAACAATTGGGCAGCAGATGCAAAACCAGCAGCTTATAATTCAGCAGTTACGGTCAGTGATCATACACTCGCTTGACACATTCAATCATGGCAATGCCGAGTTTGCTAGCGAGAGATTATTGGCACAAGACCCAGAGAATTTGGATTCAATCTACTTGTATTGTCTTGTGCTTTTCAAACAGGGGAGATTCAAAACATGTTATAACAAGTTGATTGACGTGAATGATCACTTGGGTTGTGCCTATTTATTTGGTAAGCTGTGTTTGAAGTTGAAGAAATATAAAGAAGGGATTTATCAGTTATTAAAAATTGGTTATTTATATAATGATACGACAATAGAGGTTAAACCTAATGATTTTGATCCCCATTATTTCCACTCTCCTACCAATAAAATTGATTATGAATACAATAGAACAGTTCTACCTGATTCTTCCAGTATTTATCATTTATTGGGTGATCTATATAGTAAGATTGGTGATGTGAAAAATAGTTGTTTAAATTATACTTACTGTATAAAATATAATCAATTTGATTTTGAAGCATTTCAAAAATTATGCCGATTAGGGGTTAATTTAAAAGTCAAGTCTTTATTCAAGGCTGGCAATAATATTCAAGTTCCAAGTCAACTTGCATTTTCCTTATCACCACAACAACAACAATTTAATGATGAATTAACTGATTTTACTAGTCCATTTCATAATCAACAAAGCCCCAATAATAATACCAATATTTCAATACATCCTGATGATACATTCAATTTATCTACTCCTCGAAACAAATTGGTTGGGGTTCCTAATGCTCCCCTTAGGAAACTGGTAAATGTTCAATCAGATAGTAAATTTGAATTTACTAAGCCAAAGACTAATTTAAATGTGGTTAATCAACTCGATAAAAAAAAGGAAAGTACATATTCAAGAATTACATCTAGGCTCATATCACAGCCTTCGAATGGGCCTGAAAAAGATCGTTTAAGGTTGAAAAGAAACAATTCGAATTCAAATATAACAAATAATAAACAGATTGAATCACCATCTAAAATTTCAAATTCAAATAATAGCAAAGAAATAGAGGCTTGTAATAATTATTTACTTCAGTTGTATATTATATTTGCTAGAAGCTACAAATGTTTTAGTAAATATGATTGTTATAAAGCCATTAGAATTTTGGAGTCATTACCCGAAGCCGAAAAGCATACACCTTGGGTTTTGAGTAAACTAGGAAGATTACATTATGAAATAGTTAATTATAAGAGAAGTGAAATATTTTTTGTCAAATTGAGACAGATTGATAGAACCAGACTTCAGGATATGGAATATTATTCAACGTTGTTATGGCATCTTCATAAAAAGACAGAGTTGACATATCTCGCAAATGAACTATTTGATTTAGATAATAAAAGTGCTATAACATGGTGTGCCATAGGTAATTTATTTTCATTGAATAGGGAACCTGATGAAGCAATCAAATGTTTCAACAAATCCATTAAATATGATGAAGAATTCACGTATGCACATACGCTAAAAGGACATGAATTTTTCAGTAATGACAATTACGAAATGGCACTTGAAAGTTTTAGAATAAGTTTATTAATTGATCCTAGACATTATAATGCTCTCTATGGAATTGGAATGGTTTATATCAATTTAGGAGATTATGAAAAAGCAGATTATCATTTCAGAAAAGCTGTATCAATAAATCCAATCAATATCATTTTAATATGTTGTGTTGGTATGGTATTGGAAAAAATGGGTAAAAAGAATTTAGCCTTAAGACAATATGAATTGGCAAATAAATTACAGCCTTTAAATCCATTACCAATCTTTAAAAAAGCTCAATTATTATTTACCATGCAACAATTCCAACAATCGTTACAATTATTTGAAATATTGAAGGATTTAGCACCTGATGAAGCATCAGTTCACTTCCTTCTTGGTCAACTATATAATATCCAAAATGATAAATTTCTGGCCATCAAAGAGTTCACTATCGCTTTGAATTTGGATCCAAAAGGTAATTATCTTATCCGAGAAGCCATGGAATCCCTACAAGAGAAATAGAAAAAAATAACTGGTACCTATTTTTACTTAAATAATATTTTAAATATTTTTTCTCGGTCAAAAAACATTTCCATTGTATTTTTATATATTTTTCTTGAATTAATTGCAGATTTCTTGCTAAAAGATCGCGTAAGTTTTTTCATTTGATCTTAACTTGAAATACCACAGGAAAACAATCATGTTATGGCTCCAGATAACGGTGATTGTGTGGATGATTGTTGGCGTAGAATCTTGGGATTTTGGTCTAAGACTGGGGCTTGGTTTGTCACCAAATTATTATAAACGTGGGGACTCTGTCGACCTTTTAGTTAATAAAGTCGAAAGCGACCATACTCAATTACCTTATGCTTATTATGATTTAGATTTTGTTTGTCCTCATACAAAAGGCAAAAAGGCAATACATCTTTCTTTGGGTGAGATCTTAAGAGGTGATCGATTATGGCAAAGTGATTATAATATCAAATTTGGTGTGGATATTCAATGTGCAAGATTGTGTGATTTCAATGTCAAAGAGTCTCAAATTAAACATGCTGATCAATTGATCAAGCAAGGTTATGTTGTCCATTGGTCCTTAGATGGATTACCTGGTGCCACTACGTTTGTATCTGATAATAAATATTCCAAATATTATGCAGCAGGTTTCCCTTTAGGTTTCTTCAAGAAAGATATTAGTTATATTTACAATCATTATATGTTAGTTATACGATATCATACTGAAAAGGAAAAACCTGGTTACCATACAATTGTTGGGTTTGAAGTATATCCAAAGTCCGTTATAGATGAAACTTGTCCTGGATCTTCTAAAAACTATGAAAATTTACCAATGACTTTAAAGAAAAATGCTAAAGGTAAAATTTCAAAAATCAGAATTCCATACACTTATTCAGTTTATTGGAGAGAAGATAATTCCATTGACTATGCTAATAGATGGTCTTTATATTATGAAAATGAAACCAATTCTGTTTCAAAAAGAATCCATTGGGTATCTTTTTTTAATTCTATTGCATTATTGGTATTGTTGACGATGATTGTTGTTGTAATATTTTTGAAAGTTTTCAAGTCTGATCTTAAACGATCTTCATCTTCTGCTAGTCTTAAGGAATTAGAAACAAATGGAAATTGGAAGAATTTGAGTAATGATGTACTAAAAAAGCCAGCGTATCCTCTCATGCTATCTATATCGGTTGCTGCTGGTATGCAATTGATCATCGCTTCAGTTGGTGTTATTTTATTAATCATTATTAAGAGTCAGTTTGATCAAAATAGAGCCCAAGGAACTGAATTTAATAATTATCAAGGAGCTTTTTCATCTTTTGCTTTAACCTGCTTTGTTTTATCAGGAATTATTCCTTCATTTTTTGGTATAATCCTTCATAAATTCTTTCATAATGACAATATTAATGTGGAATATCCTATTTCAAAGAAGTACAAATTGTCCTTGTTATTTTCAGGATTTTTGCCTGCTTTAATCTTATCAGTTATGTTATTCTTAAACATATTTGTATTTGCTAAAGAAAGTTGCAATGCATTGCCATTCGGCACAATTGTGGTATTGTTGATTATTTTCTTTTTAGTTGTTTTACCATTGGGATTCATTGGTGCATTTTATGGTAACAAGATCAAATTTGATAAGAGATCTTATTTGTTATCAGCTTCTAAAGATATCGATTCATTTAATTCAACAACTTTCACACCAGCACCAAGATCTAAACGACACGGATCTTTAGATTTTTTTAAAAATACGTTATTAAGTATGATCATTTACGGATTAATCCCTTTTGGAATCGTATATGTGGAACTTTCCTTTATTTTAAATTCAGTTTGGTTAGAAAAAACCACATTTTATTATATGTATGGTTTCTTATTCCTAACTACAATCACTTTGATAGTTATTGTTGCTGAGTCAACGATAATTGGTCTTTTTGTTAACTTAGTAATGGATTGTAATCCAAAATGGCAATGGCTATCATTTAGAATTGGCTCAAGTATTGGATTGTATATTTACACATATTCAATTTTCTACTTCTTTAGCCATTTAAATATCAGAGACTTTGTAAGTATAATATTATACTTTGGATATATGGCATTAGTTTCTTTATTGGTTTCAATTGCTAGTGGATCAGTTGCTGTTATAACAGCTTTGATTTTCATCAAAAAAGCATATGGATCAAACAAAGTTGATTAAATAAGAATGGCATGGTTGCTGTAACATAGATTTTTCAAACAAATCATATTAAAGATATTTCAGTACTTTTTAAATATATATATATTTAATCTTATAAAATGTATTTTTATTTATTTGAATCGTTAAAACCTATTCAAGAATGATCTAATCTAATGAGGAAGCACCAGTAATAATATCAACTAATTCGTTAGTAATAACAGCTTGTCTAGTTCTATTATATAAGATGGAGTAAGAATTGATCATTTCACCAGCATTCTTAGAAGCATTATCCATAGCATTTCTTCTAGCAGAAATTTCAGAAGCGTAACCTTCAGCTAAAGCAGTTAATAAAGAGTTGGCAAATGAGAATTCGGAGACGAAAGAAGATGAGTCTTCATTTTCAAGCTCATATTTGGATAAACCTGGGGCCTTTTCGATGGCTTCAGCAGCAAAGACAGAAAAGTTTGATGGTTCGAAAGAAACACCACTAACGAATTTGTTGTATAAAATTTCAGTGTTATCGTAAGTACCTAATTTAGCGATTTCATCGGCAATTAAAGCAACTTCGTGGAAAGTTGGAGCTTCTTTACCAACACCATTGAAAGCTAATTTCAATTTATCGGCATGAGTTCTGGCAAGTTGGGTTCTGACTTTATCACCAACAGCAACGATATCGACTTTACCACCTAATTCTTCGGCTCTCTTTCTGGTATATTTAGAAATTTGAGAATGAATGGAACCACATAAACCTTTATCGGATGAAACAACAACTAATAAAGTATTCTTTTCGGATTCACCAGCTTCTAATTCAGCATTCTTGGTGAATTCAGCATCACTTTCGTGGAAAACTTTGGAAGCTTCCATGGCTCTTTGAGCTTTGTTTAATCTAGTAGATGCAACAATTTTCATGGTGTTGGTGATTTTTTCAATGTTTTTAATGGACTTAAGTCTCATTTCAATTTCACGTAAAGTGGCATAGTTTCTATTTCAAAAAGTTAGTAATGGCTCTCGTAATGCACACAATGCAGTTGGTTGATTTGTTCATTCATCGCAATTAATCAATATTCATTCAATTAACTACATTCGTCTTCAAATAAGTGAGAAACGTCCACCTAAAGCTCACATTGGAGGAATATTGGGAAATCATATAGGACTCAAAGGAAATTATAGGACAACAACCACTGGAGGGAAAAAGAACGTGATTACATACCTTGCACCGGCAGTACGGGCAATTTGATTAGCACCTAAACGAAACATCCTTGGTTGAATACAATTAGATAAATTAAATCAAGAGAAAAAAATGAAATATTTTGTTGGCTCGGATTCAGTTGACAAATTTTCATTGGTTCTTGAAAATTGGATGTGCACTACGCAAGCCGATGAATGGGAAATGAGAACGAGAGAGTCGCGGTAGCGTAAGGGAAGATGGTGGTAGAGTGGCGGAAGTATCGCTGGGGGAGTTGAGCACTACTGCGAGACTAATAACTCTAAATGTTTACCTGACTTTTTTATATTGTATGCTAAAGTGTGTTTGTGAGTTAATTATACATAATAAATATATCCTTGAAACCTCAAAAATATCATTAGGACGTTGAAAATGAATATCCCATAGGCGTGGGAGTAAATGAATAATTAAATCTCTATGGTGTTGTTCATCTTTAATTGATAAAGGATCTTTCTTGTTTCCTCTCTCTCTCTTCATATATGGTTTATTCAACAGCTTAACGAGTTGGATCATTCTTTTGGTATCCCAAGTAACCTTGTAAAGGAGTCTTTTCAATCATCTTCATGTACTTCAAAATCAATGGTCTGCAATTTCTTTGAGCATCAACTCCGTGATATCTCTTACATTTTCTTAAAGCATCGTGAGTAACTTTGATTTCAAATGTCTTAATCCATTGCTCTCTAGTCATGGAAGATCTAGCTTTTTGGACGTCTGCAAAGTTGTCGTAGTCAATGTCGTCAAATGAAACTAACTCTGGTCTTCTGTGACCTTCATAACTACTTAAACCTATTGATTTGTTAGTACGCTTGTTGGAAAAACATTAGCAGTTGTACGATGACAGAATCTGTCGGGAAAGACGCTATCATCAATAGAAAAAAGTACTCTTGGACTCATTGTCCTTGTAGTTGATATTTCACTACTTTTCTGTTACATTTCTGCTATTTTGGTGGTGATTCAACATACCCATTATCGCTAGTTCCTTGTTGTAATTAAATCGAATTTAACTGGCTCCCTCACTTTTTGAAATTTTTTTTTTTTTCTTTCAGATTTGACTGGTTTGTGCACGTATATTGGTTGTATTTATGGTAGTAACTTTAGGTCCACATTCGTGCAAACCCCACCACCACCTCTCGTTCTAATTGCCAATCCGCCTCGGTATTCTAATTATACCCGAACAAACATTTTCCACAACCGAAAAAGCTCATTTTTCAACTTATACTGGAGGTAATTGTAAGGACTGCAATTCACACACTTTCGAGTTCTTTTCGCTTCTTTGACTTCCTTAGATATTCTTCAGTCTTGTATATTTGACCTAGGAGCTGAAAAATGGCCGAAAAGTCCGATAAAAAGCCATCATCTTTGTCTTCCAACAACAGCCCCATCATCATTAATGGTAAATATATAGCGTATGCACATGCGTTGTTTGCTTATAGTGCGTTCTTTGCAGCATTAATCATTGGGTGTTGGTTACATTATACCAAAATCGTGAAAAACTCGTCTTTTGGCTACCCCGATGAGTGGTTTCCTTCTGTTTCTGCTACAATTGGTGATCGTTACCCTGAAAGATCAGTGTTTCAGATCTTGATTGCTGTAACATCTGGACCAAGGTTTATGTTGTTATTCTGTAACTACTTGTTGAATGGAAGTATTTTTACTTTGATCTGTGGTCTTTTGAGGACTTTCACCTGTGGTGGTTGGGTTTATATTACTTCTACAGATGATCATGATTGGCACGACATTTTTATGATTAGTTACATCATTTTGACCATCCCTTGGACTGCTGGTACCAGTTATAAGTCCCCTAAGAACACTATGTTACGGAAAGGTAGATCTTTGACAGCAGTTTCCTTTTTCTTGATGTTGATTCCTTTAGTTTATTGGTTTATTCAACATAAGGTTCATGTGAGACCTGGTGCTTATTCTATTTATGCTTACTTTGAGTGGCTGTTGATTTTACTTGATGTTGCATTTGATACTTGGTCCATTGTGGATTTTTCAACCTTATCGTTTACTATTTCTGGTGGCTCCATCAGCTATAATGTTAAACCTATTGTTACTAAAACGAAGCCTGAGGATAAGGAAATAGATGATGATTTTTCCTTTGTACAATTTGTCATCCATGTTATTAATTCTTTCATTTTATGGACCATCCTTACCTCGTTGTTCTTATGTGTGTGGTACTTTCCTTTATGGGATATGGGTATTTCAGGCTATGAAGCTTGTATAATTGTGTTCTTCTTGGCACCTTTGGTTTTATTGATAGGAGCATCGAGAAGGTTCTACGCCAATTTCCCTTTTTTAACTAGATTATTCTCTACTTTGTTTGGAATTGGTGCTTTTAGATTAGTCAAACCAAAAGAAAAGTTATTGTCTGTATCCATTGGTTCTTTTTTCGGTATTTTGTCTTTTGTTAGCGAATTATCCTCGGTGAATGATCAACCAAAGAAGTTCAACTCATATACAATTGCGTTTATTATTGGTTTATTGGCTACTTCTGTCATAAAATTCATGTATTACTCCAATAATCCATTTTGGGCTGTGATGCACAAGCCTAACGGGGGTCAAAATGAAATTGGGATCTTTATTGGTTTGGTGGGCAGCTTCTTATCACCAAAATTAAAAGCTCCTACTGCTACTAAACCTCTTAAATTGGAAAATGGTTCCATGATTTTATCTGCAATCGGTTTTGGTGGTCTATTCTTTTCTTTATTTGCTTATTTGACAGATACATCTATCTTAGTGTTCTGGAATTGGTCAGGATTCCCAATTACTGGTCCCACTCCAATCACTGGTGCCTTGTTCAATGTTGCAGCTATTTCCTTAGGTGTTTTATTCACTCTAAAGGCTAATATAACAGTTACTAGTAGCTTATTGTACAATGTTATAGTTGGTGGAGGAAGTTGTTCATTGTTGTTCTTTATGGAAGATTGGTATGGGTTTGCAGGTGCTTGCGTCTTTTCGTTTTACATTGTGTCAGTTACTCCTTTAATCTTTCAAAGCACTATTGGTTACAATCCAGGACTAGTATTCTTTTTGGCATTTTTCTTCAATATTCTTATATCATTAGCTAGTGTCTGGATTGTTGCCTACGCTTTTGTTCCAGGTGGATGGTTATTGAGAGAGAGAACTGACATCATCTTATATGGATCATATTTTATGATCTTATTAGGTGTTTTGAACTACAATTTAAGATTTAAAAGAGTTGCTAAGTCAGTGACATTTGTCAGTAAGAAAGTAGCATGTAATTCTCTTACATTGTTGTCTATAATCCTTGCACTGACTATCGCCATTACCTTCAACAGATATCCACCACCAGCAGATCATATTAAACCATATAATCCGCATCTGAAATCCTTCAATGCCGGTATCTGGTGCGTTCATTTTGGTTTAGATAACGATATGTGGTCAAGTCATGATCGTATGAGAGACTTGATTAAAGATGCAGAATTGGATATTGTAGGATTGTTAGAAACAGATACAGAAAGATTAATTGGAGGTAATAGAGATTTTACTCAGAAAATAGCTGAAGATTTGAATATGTATGTTGATTATGGTCCAGGACCTCACAAGCACACCTGGGGTGCTGCTTTATTATCCAAATTCCCAATCATTCAAAGTAAGCATCACTTGTTACCATCACCTGTTGGTGAATTGGCTCCTGCAATTGAAGCTACTTTGGATATTTATGGTGAAATGGTCGATGTTGTTGTTTTCCATTCAGGACAAGAAGAAGACGTGGAAGATAGAAGACTACAAAGTTTGGGAGTGGAAGAAATCATGGCAAATTCCACCAGGCCTTTAGTATTATTAAGTTACCTTGTGACCAAACCACTTGAAGGTAATTACTTTACCTACGCCAGTGAAAAATCACGAATGTATGATATTGACAGCACTGACTGGGACAGATGGTGTGAGTACATTATGTTTAGAGAATTGAAGAAAGTTGCATATGCTAGAATCTCTAGATCAACAATTACAGACACTGAGCTACAAGTGGCTAAGTTCAGGCTATTAAGTCCTAATGAAAAAGAAGAAATGGATTTGGATTTCTTGTATGGCAATCATTATATTGAAGAGAAGCATGTTCCAGGAAATTTAAAAATGCCTGGAAAATTCAAGAATAAAGGTATCAGGGGCCATAAGTATCATGTTTTCAAGAAACCACGGTATTTTGCCTTAGAAAAACACCAGATTAAACAATAGTTTAATTAATGTCATTAATATATTTAATACACTCAATATATAATGCAGATTTCGCAGAATTTATCATTTTTATCTCTTTTATGTTGCATCTTAAAAATGTCTAAAGATAAACAACATCCTGATATATTATGGGACACAAGGGCACACGACGATATAGAGGATGATACTATAGATAGAAAGACACTCGCTGATCAGATCAATGAGAGCAAAGGTATGTCTTTTACGAATGAATATTCAAAGGGTTCAATGAATACTAACGCCGTTTAGAATTGAAGGAATTAGAATATAGAAAGCAGCTAGAAGCGCTGAATTCATCATATAAACTTGATGAGAAGTCGGCTCAGTTCTATGACCAATTGAAGCTGGAGGAACGGGAGAAAGAGAGACTTAGGAAGGAGAGAGAGGCATTTGAGCTCAACAAACTTCGAGTGAAAAAGGCTCAATTAGCAACAAAACCAAGCCAAACGACTAGCTTTAAGCCTGTGCTACAAAAGATCAACAAGAAGAACACATCTAGGGTATCAGCGATTAAAAAACCAACAGCTGAGCTTGCAGAAACAACAGCTGAGTCCGCAAAATCATCCATTATCGAAGACTCTACAACAAAATCTACACAGAAATACCCTAAGCTGACAGAGTCAACAGAAACACTGCCAGACCAGCAAATTTTACTACTAGGTGACTATTCTAGTGATTCTGAGTGAACAAACCTCTCTCCCATACATATTATTTCAGTTACAAAGTCGTGTGTGGCTATTTTCAAATATCTCGCAGATTTTTCACCCAAGTTTTAAATTAAAGAACTTCGTAAACCATACAATGATTGGTTCATTAGTCAGTAACACAACCAAGTTCTTGTTTCAAAGAACACCTCCATCCTCCATATTAATACAAACAAGAAATAAGATGAAAACACACAAAGCTGCCGCTAAAAGGTTTATCAAAACCGGAAATGGATACAAGAGAAAGCAAGCTGGAAGAAATCATGGTAATGGTAGATTCAGTACCTCTACTTTAAGCCATTTGGATTCATTTGTTGCTGTTACCGACAAAGGAGGACACTTGAAGAAGTTGAAGCAATACTTATAGATCGGACAGAAGGTATCTCATGTAATTATAACTAAATTCCCACTGTAAATAGAGAATGAATATTTTTAATTTTCGAATGAAATTTATTTTAGATTTCTATAAATGTATATTTAGAGGTTAATGATTAATGCTCAATGGATTTCCATTCAGAGCCCACTTTTTTGAACTCTGAAGTCGGATAGTAATGATAGTTGGTTTTCATTGAAATTGCAACAGGAATATTTTCAAATGTAACTATTCTCAATTTAGTGTAGGTATTATCTGGAATGTCTTTAATGACTTTAATGAACGATTCTAAATCTTTTGTTTCTTTGTCACCAACATGAGTAATGAAACTTAATGAAGATAAATCATATTGTTGAGCAGGACTTCCATTGCCTCTTCCTGTGATATAAACTTCAGAAGGAATCTTTTCCATTTGCTGACGAACTCCATGATGAGGAGCTTGAATTGATGCACCACACCAGAATACCACATGGTTAGTGTTCAAAACATTTGTATCCACAGTAGGAACAGATACATCTATTTCCTTCTTCTGTCTAATCACTTTGAAATTGAGAGAGGTAGCTTCATACATAATGTTCAAATCTCTCATTTCTTTGACTATTTTATCGTTAACAGACAACAAAACATCACCAGTTTTCAAAGGAATTGGCTCTTTATTTAACGGCGATGCAATGACTCTATCAACACTCAAAAATGATATTTTATCTTCACAAACCTCTTCAAATTTGGATATCCATTCTTGTGGCACACCTCTAGTTCTTCCTTGAAGTACAGCCATGGATCCAAATTCAGCATCTATAATATTCAAATTTTTAGGTAATTGATTTTTCTGAAGTAATTTAATCACATCGATAACATCAGTTACATCGAAACCCATTCTGTATGTTTGATCTATATCCAAATCTCTAGACACTTCTCCCAAATATGTTAACCAGAATGCTCGAATGGTTCCATCATCATCACATAAGATACCTGCATTGCATTCTTGCGCTAATTTACTATCCAACAAGATACATTGTAAATTAGTTCCTCTGTATCGAGGGGAATATACTGCTGGTGGAATGTTTAACGAAGAAACACTACTGACTTTAACATCTTCTGTAACCAAGCTCAAGTTGCTATTATATCCAATGAATAAAGATTTGCCGCCTCTTTTCAAAGGAGTCTTACCAAAGTTGGGTGTCTGGACATCAGCTTTAATTAAAGATGGATCATATTTGATAATTGCATAGTTTTGATTAGGATGTAAGAAAACCACCTTTGCTGGAGTATCAATAGATTCAGCAAACACAACAAAAACGTCTAATAAATCATGGGGAATGTTTCTTCTAGATACAAGAACATATCCATTTTTCGAATCAACTACTATCCCATGCCCAAGTAATTGCTTGTATGGATAACTGTCCAAAGGAATCGGACAAAATGTTCTGATCTGAACAAATGATCTTACCAACTTAGAACATTGTGCTTTGGAAGCATCATCTATTGGAATATCAATAAATTTAGCTGATCTAGTCTCAAGTGGAAGAGGAGGAACTGGTTTTTCTTGAATTGTAGTATAATCCCAAAGTCCAGTAATATCATTTCTTTGAGCAAGCCTGAAAGTACTATGCCAATGTCTATCCAAATAGATTCCATAAATTTGTTCAGTGTGTAAATCAGACACATGTTTGTACGAAATAACAACTTTATGACAATCTGGAATTTGTTTCATCACTTCAATAAACGTATCCAAATCAGGAGTTGGTTTATCATCAACGGATTCCAATAACCAACCATTCTTTTCGTACTGGGACACTTCAAAAGAACCAGAGGCATTATTAATGAATACTCCTCTTATTGGCATACAATAACACCTAGCAATTTGATAGGAAAGACTATTGAACAGTGCACCAGCTACTTCCACGTAACGATCTGGAGTAATCTTATGTAAGTCACCAATCTTAATAGTTTGTTTTAATACTTCACCACCTCTTTGAATAACAAATTCAAGTTCTTTATCAACATTAGCATCAAGTATTTCATCTACTTTAATAAAGGTAGAAATAGGTTCATTATCAATAGAAATTAAAGTATCCCCTTCTTTTATTAAACCATCAGCTGGCCCTTCAGGTAATACCATTTCTGCCACTAACATTCCAATTTTATCAGGAAATAAACTTCTAGCCTTGGCTTCTGCATCAGGAGTTAATCCCAATCTTCTACATTCATCATAAGGTTTAAGGTGCCATTCAACTTGTATATCACCCCTCGTAATTGGAAGATGCTCTTGAATACATCTTAAAGCTCTTAAAGGTCTAAAGACTGGTAAAAAAAAATCGGTAGATGCTTGAGAGGAACCACCTGCTTGTAATGCCACTGCATAACCATTTTCATCAATGACAGGAGAACCTGATGATCCACCAGATGCACTAGCAGCGGCCTGAATATATTCAGTATTGAAGTCATTATAAGTCATGGATCCATAATCTGGAGCGTTTCTATCAAGTCTGGAAATAAAACCTGATAAAATAGATAATTTTTCACCGGCATCATTACCAACAACCCTAATTTCGGTACCTACTTTAGCTAAGTCAGGTCTTAAATCAAGCTGGTGCAACTTCATATGCTTGATATCATTTACATTGAACTGTAAAAAACCAAAATCGTGGATTGGATCTCTATAAACCGGCTTGACTATTGATTCTTCATGATTGTCAAATACTGCATACCCATAAAATGGTCCTGGCCCAACAACATGTCTATTAGTTAAAATTAAACCCCTCGAGGAGTCTACAATGAATCCTGTGGCTTCACTAGTTGTTGCAATTTCGGTGTCAAAGTTGGCTACATGACTGAATTGAATTGAAACAACACACTTAACAACTTTAGCCATGGTTGTTTGCCATAATGAAGAATTATTTGCAACTGGATCAAACAATGGTCTTGAAGTTAGCTCTTCTTCCGAATAGTAGTCCGAGCTAGACTGTTCCATTGTATCATTTTCATCATTCTCGATATTTCCATGCCCATTTTCCAGCGATTCAGGATTGAATCTACGTCTTTTAGTGGGTATAACTGTCATGTCTCACACGATTTTTCTCGATGATGAAACAGTGTAACTTTTTGATTCGAGGCAAGATTTTATCCCGGTGATCACTTTAGTCTCTATTAAACTAATATCGACGTTTATGAAGGATAAGCTTGTATATTTACGTGCCTATAAGGTAAAAACTAAACCTGTAGCTTTGGTTGGAACTCTTCAAAAATTTGAACTTTAAATGTAGTTGATGCGATCTGAAAAAAAAAAAATACTGTACTAGTTGGCGTCGTGTGCGCTACAACATTTATTAGTTTAGACTTACCTTTGGGTAAGCTGCTGAAGCACTCTGGAAGACCATGTGTTATAATAGGATTCTTGACTAGGAGACAGGAGATCTGTGTAGGAATTAAGCATCATACCCGTAATTTCGAATTTCTTGTGATTTGGTCCTAATTTATACTCTAATTCTTGTTTATGTTGATCTTTGGTGATACCTATCATGAATGTATGCTCTATGTCTATTATCCAAGGAGAGTTGCTTACACCTTCGTTGATAACACTACACCAATACTCTATGGAATTCTTTCTGAGTTGTTTACGCAGTCGATGGAATTGTTGAATTAATGTGGTAGCATAATCTGGTTTATCTTTAACCAATTTGTGATTAATTCGAATATAAGCAGCGTAAATCAATCCAAATGCCAAAAACCAATCTGATCGTTTCACAAATTTATGGCGTTGGTTGATGAATTCCTGGATGATATGTACTGTGATGTAACCAGGAATGAAAAATGTATTACTTAATTGAATTAATTCAGGTATTGATATGGAACTTTCTGTCAGGGAATAAGGTTTAATTGCCTTAGAGTTTGGAGTTAAAAAAGGGCTTTCATGGGTTTCCTCAGTACCTTCTTTTTCAGGTGTAGTTGATGCTGTATCCTTAGCAGCTATTCTCATCTTTTTTAATGGTGATGATCTCACAGGAGTAGCGTCTTTATTATAAAGACGTTTCCCACTATGGGGAGTAGGAGTCATGGAGTTTGATGATTCTAAGAATGGACTGCCATTTGTAATAAAATCCAGTTTTGGAGGAGGTTGGGTAGGATTGGAATCCGGTGCATTCACTGGTTTTAAGGGCAGTCTTGGTTTTTTTGGAGTAGAAGTGGCAGATTTGACCTGTTCAATATAATCCCGAAATTCGTCAATCAACCTCAAACAGATTTTAGGGTGTAAGGGAATTCTTTGGAACTGTGGAGACGGGAGATTGTAAGAAGAAGCGTATTTTTCAACCGATAAGTATGCACAAAGATGGTATCTTGCAGACTCACTAGCCTTATTTAATGGCTTAGCGAGGCTCTTGCCATACAACCTCTCGCAGTATGATACTAACGAAGGAGGTAACTGCTCGCCAATGCCTGGAGCAACATCTTTGATGGCAGACTTCACTGGTAAGCTCATAGTTAAGTAGAAGCGCGTCTAATTTGATGAAGATTTAGAAAAAGCTGAGATTATTAAATTGAACATAGACACGACTATTTTGAAAGTTTTTTTTTTTTCTTCCTTCTGGTTGAGCCAACCAGAGAGTGAGAAATTGTGATTTTGTTCAAAAAATCAAATATAGAGTAATAAGCAATGCTTTCTTTTAGAAGTTTATTAAACAGTAGAGTGTGCAATGCTACCACTGTGCGTCAGATCAGTGTATCCAGCCCATTAAGAAAGTTGACTCCAGACATTTACAAGCCTCAAGTCGACAAAGAACTTGTTTCTGGAGCTCCTGAAAGAGTTACCAATAGAACCGTCAGAATTTATAAACCAGCCAAGCCAGCCACACAATCCAGTAATAATGATGGTAATACCTGGAGGATAGACTGGGATATCATTGGAGGTAGCAATAGATGGGAAAATGATTTAATGGGTTACCAATCCACTGCAGATGAAATGAATGCTACTATGTTAAGATTCGATTCTAAGGATTCTGCCATCAGATTTGCAGAAGGTCAAGGATGGGACTACTACATCTACCAACCAAAGGAAAGAAAGTTCAGAAAGAAAGAATATGCTGCTAATTTCTACCACTCCTCTGGTCCTTTGAAACATATTAGAACCAAATAATGTTGTCACAATAAATTGCATTTTTATTTTAAAGTCCTCCCATAGTAACCATTGTGTTATGTATATTAATAAAATAAACCGTTAGTTATCATGTTGTGTATCCTTGATCTTTCTTTATCTCCTCTCTCTCTCTCTTTCTCTCTTAAAGATATGCGATTTTGAGGGAGTTGGAAAAAATCTGATTCTTACTGTGGAAGCTTTGTATATTATTTGTATTATTAGATCTGTTTATTAGTTGAAGCGGAAGGCATATAGCAGTTCATGTCATACAGTAATTATAGCAATGATAACGGCCAATATAACGGCTATGGAAAGCGACAGAGACTGTACGGCAGTTATAATAATGGGAACGGCTCAAATTATAGACACGTTAATTTGCTGCATAAGTCATCATTCGATAATAATGGAAGTATTAAAGTAGCAAATGGCGTAAGTAGCACCGATAACAATACTCCAACTGCAAAAAGACATACGGGTATGCTGATTTCAAATATAGCTAAGAATGATTTAGAAGGTACTGATATCAATAGTGGTATTAATCCTCACGATCTGAAATTTGCTGTACTTTCTATTCACTCCGACTATTTGAAGCCAGTAAAAGGTCAGGAACCTTCCAAAACATACAAAGTATCTTATGATCCTGAGTTGGATAAGTCTCTTTCGAAAGCAGACAAAAAATCAAGACATATTAAACTTAAGTATAGCGATCCAAATCATCACGGACTAACTCATGATCCTAGAATCACATTTCAAGGAGGGTTGGAATCATATTTGCATAAACCCAACAAACGTTCGAAGAAGTTTCCTTTCAAGCAATTGCCTCAAACCAAATTCGTGTTCGATAAAGATTCTTTAGGTCCTCCTCCTTTATTACAATTGGTTATGTGGGATTTACCTTCTACTACAAGTGAAATATATTTGTCGAATTTTTTTAAGAGTTATGGTAGTCCTATAAAGGACTTGAGATTCATAAATGATTCAGAAAATGGTGCTCCTTTGGGTGTAGTGACTTTTGAATTTCAAGGTAGTAAAGAAAAAGCCAGTAGACTTGCAGAGAAAGTAGTCAAAGAGTCTAAAAATGAAGGTATTTATATTGATGGGGTGAATATCAAGATAGATCTTAATGACCACGAAGGGAAACTATTGGAGGTCAAAGTCAAAGATGCTGAATCTAAACTAAGAGCGTTTCACCTTAAATTGCAAGAAGAAAAGAAGAAAGCAAAATTATTGCAGGAAAAGAGATTGGCACAAGAGAATAAAAACATTGATGCTGCAAAGAAGATCTCCCAACAAACTTCAAATTCAAAAGCTAACTCTGTAGAGGAGCAAAGATCTAGTAATACCACCACCACTAATGACATTGGCCCCAGCATCAAAATCGATGGCTCTAAACCTGCTAGAACCATTCTTTCAAAAGTGCATAATAATAAAGTTGTTAAAGGATGCTTTCTTCCCCAGGATTTGAGAAAATATATCAAACAGAGACCTTATATTTTAATTCGTGACAAACATCTTTCCACTAAGCATGTTTCATCTCTGGATATAAAAAGAACTTTAAGTAGATATAGCTGGACCAGAATTATGGCAGAAAGAGAAGGATTTTTTATTGTTTTCAATAATTTAAAAGAATGTGAAAGATGTTTCTATAACGAGGATTCTAAAAGGTTTTATGAGTATAGATTGATTATGGAATTGTGCATTCCTGAAGGTTTTATAGAAGATAAATCTGAAACTGGAAATTCAAATACTGATATTATCGAGGAAGCTACCAACATGTTGATCAAAGATTTCGAATTATACATCAAGAAGGATATAAGAGAAAGAATCATTGCCCCAGTGATTTTGGATTTATTAAGTGACGATCATTATCCAGAGATTGTTAAAGAGTTGAGAGAAAAGGAAGCAGAAGAAAAAAAGGTTACCAAACCTATCATATCTTCGAGTAGTCAATTGAAAGAGAATGCATTATCTTTATTGGCAACAAAGAAAGCCCAACCACTTCCAACTTTCAAAAGAAAGACAGCAATTACCAACAAACCCACCAAGAACAAGGCTAGTATCATTCCAATGCTGCATGCGCTTAATTTCGATAACGATTCAGACGATTCAGATGATGAATCTAGTAAATCTATGACTCCTACAGCTTCTAACTTAAAGAGGCAAATGAGTAATTCTACTAGTGCCACAACTGATGAGCTGGATAGTAAAGAGCCCCCTAAAAAGAAAAAGAAAGCAGTTAAACAAAGTTTTCTTTATGAATCTTCAGAAGGAGAAGACGACATGGAAATTGATGTTGATATGGCAGAACAAGAAGAGCCAGTTGGAACTAAAAGAAAACAAGAAGTCCAACATACTGAAAAACAGGTGCATGAAGAAGAAGCAGAAGAAGAAGAAGAAGACGATTCCATTTCGGATGAGGCATACCAACCTACATATGACTTTCCTCATCCAGTATATGAAGACGATTTTGAGTTAAAAGAAGATGATTCATTTGATCTCAATATTTTGAAATCTGCCATTAAGGATGACGAAGATTTAGAACTTATCAAGGAATTATTCCAAGATGTAGAACCTACTAGGGATATCAAGAATATTGATTACTGGGCTTGGAAGTTGAATGAACAAGACCGTGAAGTACCTGAAATTTTAGCTGAGGAAGAGGAAGCAATATTACCATTAGATTCCCGACTCGATTCAGTGACAGGGTCATTTAAAAGTGATGGATATAAGAAGATTCCAGATTCCGATAAAGTTGAATATTTACCACATCGTCGTAAAGTTCATAAACCCATTAAAACTATTCAACATGATGACGAAGAAAGTGAAAAAGCACAACAAAATACAAATCACAGCTCAAGAGTTAATAGAGCCAACAATAGAAGATTGGCAGCTGATATAAGTGCACAGAAACAAATGATTGGTAGTGAAACCGATATTTTGACATTAAATTCGTTGGCCAAAAGAAAGAAACCGGTGTCTTTTGCCCGATCCGTGATCCACAATTGGGGATTATATGCATTGGAGCCAATTGCAGCCAAAGAAATGATTATTGAGTATGTCGGAGAAAGTATTCGACAACAAGTGGCAGAACATAGAGAAAGGTCATATTTAAAGACGGGTATTGGGTCATCGTACTTGTTCAGAATTGATGAAAACACAGTAATTGATGCTACTAAGAAAGGAGGAATTGCGAGATTCATCAATCATTGTTGTAGTCCTAGTTGTACTGCTAGAATCATCAAAGTTGATGGTAAAAAGAGAATTGTCATTTACGCATTACGTGATATTGAAGCCAATGAAGAATTGACTTATGATTATAAGTTTGAAAGGGAAACTAACGATAACGAGAGAATCAGATGTCTTTGTGGGGCTCCAGGCTGTAAAGGGTACTTAAATTAGTATATACAAAACAAAAGACTGAATATAATATTTCATACACAAATCTCTACTTATATTAAGATCTCCATACAAAAATCCATTCGCGTTTCAATCAAGATGATGCGTATGGTTGCAGCTAGATCTCGGGTTCAGTGTAGACTCAGTCGAGCGTATGGACCCCTGTGGTACATTCCAATTGCATATATACCCAGGAGGTATCGAGCAACAGCGGTGGAACCAGCAATTAATGAAGAAAATTGGGATAGAGGTGGAAAGACCAAGAAGAATAGTTTAAGTCCATTGTATGCATTATCAAAGAAATATATGAATGATAACCCAGGATCGGTATGTCTTATCCAAGTGGGGAGCTTCTACGAACTTTATTTTGACCAAGCAGAAATTTATGGACAGAAATTAGGACTAAAAGTGGCGTTTCGTAAGACTACAAACTATAGCATCCCAATGGCAGGATTCCCTACAGTACAGCTTCAGAAATATGTCAAAATTTTAGTACAAGACTTGAAAGTAAACGTTGCTATAATAGATCAGTATCCAGATGTGTTGAATATGGAGAATAAGATTATTCATAGGAAAATATCAAGGATTGTCAGTCCTGGAACTTTGGTGGATGAGACGTTTATGAATTATAGTGAAAATAATTACTTGCTTGCTATTTCATTTCCCCCCAATTGTACTAAAGTACCTTATGATCCTGACATGAGAATCGGATTATCATGGATTGACTTATCTGTGGGGGATTTTTTTGTCCAAGAAACAAAGTTATCTGAATTAATATCAGATATATCCAGAATTAGCCCTAGTGAGATTGTTATATCTAAAGAATTGAGTGGTGAAGATATGGGATCTTGGTATTCTGGATTACAAAATCTTAAGAAGTATTTTATAAGATATCATAATACGATCTACAATGATTTGAAACTACTGTTCAAGAATAATATCAATCATGTTAGAAAGTTGGTTGAAACTTTAAATGTACGTGAAGAAGCTGCTATGAACATGATATTATCTTACATTAACGTGAACTTACCGGAAAGAAACCCGTCCTTGGATTTACCTACCAAATATTGGAGCTCTAGGTATTTACAAATGGATTCTAGAACTCGAGATGCTCTTGAGTTGCTCGAAAGAAATAGTGGGACCAGTGGGAAGAATCTAACTGTTGGCTCTTTGTTAAACACTATCAAGAGAACATCAACCACATCAGGGACAAGGTTATTAACAGAATGGCTTAAGTCTCCTATATTAGATACACAAGAATTAACCTATAGACAAGATTTCGTCAAGTTTTACATGTCAAACCCGAATCATTGTATTGTAATTGAGGAATTTCTTTCTAATTCCGTCGACTACATAAGAAGTGCACAAAGGTTGGCACTTAAGACAGGGGATAGTGTTACTCATTTAAAATCTATAGCACTGGGCTTGAAGAATGCCTATGATTTGAAAACATACTTACAAAACAATAGACCTGTTGATTTTGTACTGCTATTGGATAATTTTTTAGCTGATTATCATATTCCCATCGAGTTAGCAGATAGGATTCTTGACACATTTGATTATACTGATTATGTATCCGAGATATACGACGATAATAAAGAACTATCTGGATTTGATGAGTCTTACCATCAAGAAGAATACAACAATCCCACAATGTTTTTCGTCAAGAAGGATTTCAGCCTTGAATTAAACCAACTACACCAAGATTTAAGTGTATTAAGAGAAAAGGAGTTGCATATGTTCAACGAAATAAAAGGAAAAGCTTTTGAAATAGACGATAAGCTCAACATTCAAATAAAGCATCAACATAATCGATTCAATGATGTCATATATATAAGTGGCAAGTCTAAGCTGATTACATTAGTGGCAGACTTATTCAATGATTGTGTTAAGGATAAAAAGAAGAACATGTTGCTTTACAAGTCTAACGAGTGGAAAAAGTTACAATATGATATTAATGACCAGATATATAGAATAAGGGAGATGGAAAACCAGATTGTTAATGAACTAAGAGATAAGGTTGTGGATGCAATAGTTGAGATTAGAAAAGTAAATAAGCTAACTGATTTTTTGGATGTGACTTTGTCGTTTGCTAAACTTAGTAAGGAGTACAATTTAACATGTCCTCAATTCTTAAAAGGTAATCAATTGATCATAGAAGGAGGGAGACATATAGTAGTTGAGTCTAGTTTACGAAACATTGGATCCAACTTCATCCATAATGATACTTCTTTAAAGAATGAAACGCCAATTTGGGTAATAAGTGGACCAAATATGGGAGGAAAAAGCACATTTTTAAGACAGAATGCAATCATAGCCATCATGGCTCAAATAGGGTGTTTTGTACCTGCAGAAAAATGCAAAATGGGTATTGTAGATAAGATCTTCACTAGAATAGGAGCATCTGATGACTTGTTCAACGATTTAAGTACTTTTATGGTTGAAATGGTAGAAGTTACTAACATTTTGAATAATGCAACTAAACGATCATTAGCTATAGTTGACGAAGTGGGAAGGGGAACTAGCGGTAAAGAAGGACTAGCAATTGCATATTCTACATTGGTGTCACTCATGAAGACCAATAAATGTCGTACTTTATTTGCAACACATTTTGGAAATGAACTTAACGATTTACTAAAGAAAGAAGGAATTAACCAGCAGAAAGTTAATTTTATGAGAACTGGAGTGTTGGAGGAGCTGGTAGAGATAAACGGAAGAAATCGTATAAATCTCGTAATGAATCATAAGCTCGAGCAAGGGATAAGTGCAAAGAGTTATGCCATAGAGGTAGCACAATTATCAGGGTTTCCCAAGAAAGGATTGGAGATCGCTAGAAGGGCATTAGATCTTATGAAATGATATTATTAATATACATACTAATTTACATACTTATTGGTTTAGTTGACTTTTGATCAATTGTTCTAACATTTTCAATTGTTCAGATGTAGCGTTCGATAATGCATTGTTTAGTTGTTGATTTTGTGTTTGTCGTGGAACTTGTTGATTATTTTGTTGGAATTGTTGGTTTTGTGGTGGAAATGATTGGTTTGGTTGTGGGTATTGTTGACCCTGTGGGAATTGTTGACTCTGTGGGAATTGTTGACTCTGTGGGAATTGTTGACCCTGTGGGAATTGTTGACCTTGTCGGAATGGCGGGAATTGCTGGCCTTGCTGATGATAGACTTGACCAGGGGCACCATAATGATTAAATCCTGAGTTATTTTCACCATATGGACGCTGAAATTGTGGATTATAGCTTTGTTGGGAATATCCCATAGTAGATGCCGGGTTGTATTGATTGAAATATGGCTGTGGGACAGGAGACACAGCAGGAGGTGCAACGGCAGGCTGGTATCCTGAAGATGAAACTGGTGGATTGTAGGATGTAAAGCTATTCAGAGCTTGATTATATCCACTGATGGAAGAAGGTTTGTGTTGTACCTTCTGTTTTCTTTTATCCTTTTTCTTTTCCAGTTTTTCCAGATTATTCATCTTTCTTTTCCGTTTTGCAGCCATTTCTTTTTCATCATCAGAAAACTCTTGTTCTTCTTCTGGTAGTTCCTCATCATTGAAGTTTGAAGCATCTGTTCCTTTAATAGCTTTAAGCTTGTCTGTTAACGTGAACTCAGAATCAGGAACAACATAATAAACCTTTTCCCCTTTAAATGTTTTAAATTCTTCAACTTTTCCAGGCTCATTGAACTTAATTCTGTAAATAGGAGACTTTAAATTACCAAAGATTTCAAATAATGGCCCCAAAACTTTATCTTTCAAACACAAAATGGAATTTTCCTTCAACACTCTAAATTCAGCCGAAATATCACCCTTTATAATAATACTATTTTCGACAAAACCTGTGATTTCACCAATTGGTTCAATAGGCTTGTCCCCCAACTCATAATTCTCTGGTAGAATGGGAGCAACTTCATCTAAGACCTCATTCTTTGACTTGATCGGTCCGGTGATCTTATCTTCTTCATTATCAGACAATTCAACATCTCCAGTGCCAACATGAGAATCCGAATCAGAATCCGAATCAGAATCCGAATCGGAATCAGAGTCCGAATCAGAGTCTGAGCTGCTTGTATCAGACTTGGAATTTTCATCTGAAGACATGTCAGAGCCTATTAATATATCATCATCTGATAATGCCTCGAGTACTTCGGGGTTGTTGTTCTCCTGGACCTCTGACGGTTCACAAGGTGTTTTTGAAGACCCTTCTTCGTTTGCACTCATTGTTCCTGTGACCAGTTGTTCATTTATGTTGTCTTTATCATCTGGTCTCTCTTCGGGTTCATTTTCGTTGCTGTTTCCATCTTCAATTTGTGGGCTCAATTTATGCTCCACTTCTCTTTCTTTTTCTTGTTCCACAACTTTAGGTACATTTTCTACTTTAACGTCAGTAGAAATTACTTCAGAGGCAGTTGTAGACTCTGTAGACTCATGTTTTGTCAATAACTCCGGATCCATAATAATGAAATTTATCTCATCTCAAAACTAAAGTTCAAAAATAAAGAGCGTGCACCGAACAACTATTTTACATATATTACAATTATGGAGATCTACTAGGAGATCTGCTATATGAACGTGACCTGCTAGGACTTCTACTGTAAGACCCAGTACTACCACTACTATTACTTCTACTATAGCTCCCTGAGCTACTATGGCTATCACTTCTACCTCTTTTTCTTCCTCTCTGTCTTGCTTCTAATTCCAACCGCATGGAATCAGTTAATAATCCTAAACCAATAGCTGTGAAGTAGTTAATGGCAAAGATCAAATCATCATACTCACCATGCAATTGAAACATTCCTGGTAATTGTTCCATATTAGTCAAGAAGAGTTCCTTGAAATCAGACGTTCCTATTTCTTCTACCATTTCCTTCAACAAAAACTTGATTAATATTCTGTTCGATGAATTAGTTTCCAGTTCTGTTAATTTAACACATTGTAAAACAGAAACATCAAGCTTCTCTGTGGCTATTAGATAGCCAAACAACTTTCCAAAATTACGAATTCCATTCAATTCGATTTGGTGAATAGTTTCGTAGTTAGTCTCGAATAATTTAGTAAATTCTTTCTTATATTTGGAGGATTTCAAAATTAAGAGTTCACATATGGTACCATAGTACTTCGAGTAGGTTTTCTCTTGTATACAACTTTTAATAATGATGGATGATAGTATTTCAGGTTCGTAATTGAGTTTTAATAGTTTATGAACAGCTTCTTCAGACGATAAACTAGACATAATGGTGAGATATACAGTTTTCTGTAACGATATCAATTCAGATTGGGTCATATCAACTACAGGTTCAAGAGATTCTTGGACCTCTTCTTGAGATTGGGCAATATGGTCGTCATTATCATTATGTTCATGAACCAAGCCTAATTCTTTAGATACTTCGAGTGCAAAATCCGGATATTCTGTAGTTTCTTCCACAGTTTCATCATTATATGGATTGAATTCATCTTCAAGATCATATTCATGACAATGTTCTCCTTTTATCAAGATCTTTGTGAAGTTTCTGAATCCTCTCTTTCTAATTTCAAGAAGTTTATTTACCTCCTTTATATTATAATCATTAAGTTCACCTTCATTTACTAAACTTCTTAACTTATCAATTATTGGATAGAGAACATTTGCAGGAAATATAGCCCCATTGAACTTGAGAATTTTTGTGGTCAATGAGATTGTATCGTTGGTGATATTTGTCATCAACAACTCCAAGATCTCCAACATAATTAAACTGTTCAATACTTTGTAATTGACCAATTCACACAACAAATCTATTTTAATGGGCCTATTGGATATATAATCATTTTTGAACTCAACTATCATTTTATTAATCAATATTTCACCAATTTCAGGTATTTTCCAATTGATGATATTAACAAGGCTAGCTAGTATCCATGCTGGCTTATCATGGCGTTTGCTTGTTCTCATGATCTTCTTCACAAAGAGAAACTTCCCTCTATACAAATTCAACTTCAAAAGTTCTACTGAAATTATACCAATATTATCTTTATTGGCCTTATCAACTAACAAGTCTATAGAAGTTTTTAATCTAGCCCATTCATTGGTTGTAGAATTGTGCCAATTAGCACTCAGTTGTTCCATGATGATTTAAAAATACTAGATGCGCATCTCAAAATTTCAGTGAACTTCATAGAGATGAGAGTATCTTCAGTTGCGTTTGCCCGTTTAAAGACGAAGATTAACAAGTTCAAACAGAGTGGTGTTCTACTTAATGATGTTCAAAAGACGGAAGAATCTCAAAGAAGTAAAGTTCCAGAAGCATTTAAAGCCAGTACATTAAATAAGTGTGTTCAAATCTTGAGAAATCAATATGATGGGCTTCTCTTTGATGATAATCAGAAGGTGATCGATGTATCCCGGATTAACTCTAGAGATTTAAAAGATAGCAGAAAACGGGGAATAAATTTGATTATATTCAAAAACTTAATGAGATTGAAACAATATCACAAAAAGCCGGTTGATAAAAATCTCTTATTGACATTACTTGGAGTAAACATGAAAAGTTTAAAGGATAAAGTCAAGGTGACAGAACAGGTGAATAAGTTATTAGAACAAGATAATGGGTTTGAAAGGGCTAGATATCTACTCAAATTAAGTTACTATAAGAATCCTGTTGCCATGAATAAGTTAATACAGGGTATTATACTGAATTATGGAATTCAAGGGAAGACAGACTCTCAAGTAAGGAAAAACAACATCGAACATGCCCTTAAAGTGTTTAATGATTGTAAGAAATGGGGGTATGAGGCTAATGTACAGACGTACGCTATTCTTTTCGGTGGTATTAACAAGAACTTGACATATGGCGAATTAGATCATGTACTTGCTAAAAGGTTAGTGAGTATTTATGAGTTGATCAAAGAGCCCCAAGTGTCTACTTTTAATGCCTTATTGTCATGTTTGGTTAAAGACTTTACTGACGACCAATATGAAGCTTGGGATTTGTTCAATAAAGTGGAAGGTTTCAAGCCTAACGCACAATCATTCACGATTTTCTTTCAAGGGTTGGTGAAGTTAAATGAAAGCAAATTTAATTCCATTATAAGATCAGGAATCCCCAAAATTGAAAAAAATGTTCAAATTTATCAGTTAAATAATCAGTTAGTTGATTTGGCTCCCGTTATATTGAATAAGATCGCTTTCAAGCAAATTGATACCCACTTAATTTCCCAGTACATAGCGTGTTACATCAACCAGAATCATAGTGAAATGTATGGACACAATTATTCTCCCTGGGGTTTAGAAATCTTGAAACAATTGATTCCAGAGCTTCATGAATTTGTTACCAAATATGAAATTATTACCACACCAAGCAAACAATTAGCTTCCAAAGAGGCTTTCAATTTTACTCAGACCATCAAGAAGTTGGCTGAAGACAAATCAAATCTCCCAAAAGGTTTTGATCCTCTAGATATTACTAAAAGAGACATCTCAGTGACAAACAAAACGTTGGAATTAGGTGTGAACAAGTTCATACTCAGTAAATTTATCGAAGGTTTAGCGCTGATTGACAGACCAATACAATTCATGTCAAGTATGTGGAAATTACTCCATGAATTTAGTGGTATTCAATTTGAAAGCTTCCCAAGTGTCAAGAAGGGAGAATATGATGTTGAAGTAAAGGTGGATAACAGTATAGACCCTGACCTAGAGACAATCGATTCCAAGCTCATAGAAGGTATTGTTTACCATATAGATCAAATCTTCCAGAAAGAATTGAAGTCCAGCACTGTGTGCTTAAACTTCATCAAATATTGCCAAAAGAAAAACAACTTAGTGAATGATAATACCTACAATACTCTCATTTCAATAATAGAAAATGAGTACACTCATTTCATCAGGTCGAATAGAGTGAAGAGGTTGGGAAAACAAGTATTGGATGTAAGCCAGTTGGAATATTTAACTAAAAGCATTCAATTATTTGTTCAAATTGCTCCCTTTGACACCTATCGATCAACAAAGATAACTAAATTAGCTGAAACTATAAATGGTAGTCTTTGGATCAATACTAAGAATGCAGGCCACATCAAACCAAGACTAACAGAAGCAATCACATCATTCAAACCATCAGCAGCAGCTTGAAAAACGCTCGCGAACTCAGTTAAAATCTTGTAAATATAATCTTGTAGATAGAAATTGTCATGTCCTTAATAATAATAAATGATCCTTTTCACAGAACCTATGATGACTTGTTCGATAAAGTATTGCAGCTCAAACCTTCTGCTATTGATGTATTTCTCAATACTTCCATTGAATCTGCAAATGACTTGAGTAATTTATTGAACCGGCAATATGAGACGATTAGAGCACTCCTGTTTAAACATCACTACAATTATGGTTTCAATATTGATATTCTATTTTATGAACCAGATATCAATTCTTATGATAATTTGTATGCATGCGATGCTGAAGCAAGTGCTGTGGCTAAATTTAATCCTTCTTTGATCAAGTGTTCACTTGGAGATCATGAGTTCACTGGCACATCAAATGGCAAGAAGTATGATACAGTAGCAGTGGGTGGAACATTTGACCACATACATGATGGACATAAGATCTTGTTGTCAGTAGCTCTTTTTCTAAGTTCTCGTAAGCTAATTATAGGAATTACTGATGATGAACTCTTGAAGAATAAGAAGTATAAAGAATATCTCCAATCTTTTGAGCAGAGGCTCTCAATCACTGATAAGTTTATAAAGAAGATATGTGATAAACAAGTTTTTGAGATATACAAGATTGTGGATATCTGTGGACCCACTGGATATTTGAAAGACATTGATTGTTTGGTTTTAAGCAAAGAAAGTGCTAGTGGTGGTGAGTATGTCAATAATTTTAGGAAATCAATAAATTATCCAGAATTAGATATATTTGAAATTGGATTGATTGGTGGTGAAAACAAGTTAAGTTCTACGGATCTTAGAAAAGCAGAAATGGAAGATAAGTTATAAATATTTATTTTACGGTTGTATATAATGCAAACTTTACAGGTGGGGATGTATTTTACTTATTTAATTTGGATACCTTTATCGAAAGTACTCTTTTTAGGGTTTCTGTCAACGTGATCCAAGGCCAAATGACATAAATTGGCACTTATTTGCTTGTATAAAATGGCATCATCTTTGTCATCAACATATTTTCCTTTATCATTCTGATCTGCAAGGGCTATTTTCACTTTATTGAAATTCAAATCATTCATTCCCAATTTACTTTGTAATCTTCTTTTAGTATCTTTCATTGTTTCATGTGGGAAGACAAAAAAGATGAAAGGAATGGAATGATGAAATGTTGAATTCTTATGGAAATGGAACACAGTCAAAATATTCAAGTCGTTAATGTACTTTTTAGTTAATTCATATTCGTATTTTTGGATCTCATCTTTCAATACTGGTGATTTCTTAGAGTACTCAAATGGTTTAATATAGTCATACTTAATCATGATGTCAGTTTCAACAGGGAATTCACCAATATAGTAATCAAAAGAATCATTCAAAGATTCAATTGTCTTATCGAATTTGACGTATTCAACATATTTGTTATTATTTCCTGAATACATGAATAAGCTGGATTTTTCGATCTTACTAACATCGATGTCTCTCGATGCTAATAATTCAAAAAGTTTCTCAACCAAATCAGATACTGTGTTATCTAAGGGAATTAAGATCTCAAATTCCTCATATTGAAGAATCTTATGAAGCCAATATACCTTTAATGATTTCATATTTTCAAATTCTTTCAAAGGCATATCTAAAACTTCATATTCATAGTTAACAATTGTAGAAATAGGTAAGTTCTTGGGAAAATACTGGGATAAATTAGACTGAGTTTTCATAGGAAATTTATAGTTTTGTTGATTGATAATGAATAATCTCAAGTACTTTGGATCTTGCTTTATACGTGTAGCGATTGCTTCACTTAATTGATCATATGTATAGCTAGTAGAAACCCATAAATCCAATGCTTCATCATCATCATACTTTTGATCATTAACTTCTAAAGCATCCTCATCCTCCATCCTATCATCATCAATTAATTCTACATCTTCGGAAGGTGGTTTCATTGGAGTAACTTTGATGTGAAGCCTGGTTGTTAAAAAGTTGAAATATTTAGATAATTGCATATTTGAGTTGGGTCTTTTGACAACACAAATCAAAATATCACCAAAGCTAAGTTCATTTTTCTCAAAGGTCAGCTCTGGATCTATGATTTCCAACTTACTAGGGGTTATTTCCTCTATAATATCCAATTCTTCATTTTCCTCTAGGTCTAAAAGATTCCTGATGGTAGGAATATGAGTTGCAATAGTTTCATCCTTTGAAACAATCATATGGGTCAAACCTTTGAGTTCTTTAGTTAATGGATTAAAAAATTTCAAGAAAATAACAATATTACCCGATTCAGAGTCCAATGCTTTGAATAAAGGCTTCGTGTCATTATTCCCAAACTTATCGAGTACTGAATCCCATTTAAATTGTTCCAATGATTTTTTGTTACCTTTAGTTTGGGAAGCAACAGTATTCAATTCATTTTCAAATTCTTCCAAGTAGAATACCATTTCATCATATTTCTTATTGAAAAGCTTAAGAAAAATAGATGACATAGTCAATTCTTCTTCTTTTGACTCTTTTAAAACTTCTTGAAAATCATTATAATCATCAACTCTGTTTGTTTGATTGTTGCGATGACTGATAGCTAGTAATCTGTATGGTAATTGGTCTATCTGACTCACGTCAAAAACCTTACTATTTATTCCCTTTTGTTCATTTATCATATTGAAAAGTTCAAAAATCAAATCAGTTTTTTTCATGTTGAAAATAATCGGTTTTAAAGAATCAAATTTATTTGCAAGTTCATCATCATAGAATTTGGCATTTGTTGGATCATAATAATAGTCAAATTCCAGATAGCTTTGAAAATTCTTCAAACCTACAACTTTCACATTGATATTGTACAACTGTTTCATTTTCAACTCTTCAATCATTTTCATTTCTTCCAATTGTTGTTCAATCTCAGCTGGGATAAACGAGGGAATGTATTTATCAATTTCGTTGTCATCATCAGGCAAAATATCACTTAATCTATTTTCCCTGTAGTAAACCAACATATAAGCACTAGTAGATCTTCTGATTAAGTTTTCATTTTGTTCCAATTTACTAAGTTTGTAAAATTCGGTTTGGCTTAACTCATCTGCACCAAAGTTATGATCAAACACTTCAGTTTTAGTTACTTTCCAAACTCTATCATCCTCGAATCTTAACCAATCTTCTCCTTGAGCTTTAGGTTTAATCATCGCATAGTAGTGTCCATTTGAAATAGATCCTTGATGAACTAAAACACCATGCAATTTGTAATTCCAGTTTTCCTGTTTGACAGATTCAGGCAAATCCTCATCCAAATAGGGAGATAAATCAATTTCATTTGGAAATTCATAGAAATCATTAATTTTTTGAAGATCATCAATCATAAAATCATATTCAAATCTTTTCAATTGTAAGTGTAAGACAGGGGGGAACGATTCAAATACCACTCCCTTTTTAGCATCTTGATACCCATATTCATCACCTGCTTGATATTTATTATCATCTGTCAACATTTCCAATTCAATGTAGTTTTTAAAAGAATCTGTCAAGTTATTAAAGCCTTTAACATTCAATTGAATATCCCAAAAATCTTCAACCCTTGAAGATTCATAAGGAACATTAATACATTTAATGAAACTTTTCATCTTACCAACAAATAAGTCATTTAGTTTATTTTCAATTGGAGTATTTTTCATAGAAGTTTCAAGTTTATCCATCAAAATTCTATTCAACTCTTGAATATCATGTTGAGTGAAAGCATCATTAGAATCCCAACCAAAACTTTTAGTCAATTCCAAAGTACCTACAGGAGCTTTAGAAGTGGATAATAAATAAAATATTTTTTGTAAGGAAAGCGCCACTGAACTTTGCTTTTTTATCTTTTTATTTGATTTAACCACGGTATTTGAAGTTGTTGGAATTTGATATACCAACTTCCTAAAGATTTTAGTAGTGAAATAACTTTGCAATAAAGAATTCAAATAGCATGTTGCCCCTTGATTATTCAACCCAACGTAACCAGTACTTTTTTTAGAGTCATAATCATGAAAGTTATACCATAAAACACCAGTGCTAGAATCATCAATTACCTTAACATATGCAGTGATATTGACTTGGTCATTAGCAATCAAAGGTGCTTCACCGTGAATTCTTGTCTTATATAAGATGTTGGTATCAATAAAAGAACTGAACCCCCAATCCGGTTCTGTATTACCAAATCTATGATATGAAGCATTTGAGACATGACTTTTAGGGTCATTTGGATTCCAAATATCAAAGGCAAATTGTGCACAAACATACCAATTTTTCTGTTTGTTTTCAATATTTTCTTGGTCATTATCATTAACTTGTGAATCAGATTCATTTTCATCAATTGGATGAGGTTCTAGATAAATTGATATAGTATTCCCATTACCATTGCCTCTAGGAAAAAGTAAGATGTTCCACTCAAAGTTGCCTACTTTAAACCTTGGACCTCTACATTTATTAGGCTGACTATTCCAGTTCTTAATTGACCAAACATTATAGCCAGAATCTGCAACGGGGTAATCAGGGACAGGTTTCATTAAACTATTACTTAATTCTTCAAATTGATTAGCCAAAAGAGAGGAAGCACCAGTATTCTTGGAATCAGACAACTTAGAAGAAGTTACCTCCTCCAATTGAGAATCTGAATCATCTTCCAACTGATCCCCATTAGAATTAGGCTCAATTTCCACAACATCTTCTTCATCATCGATTTCCTCTATGTCCTCTATATCTTCAATTCCTTCAATATGATTGATGGTATCCTGTAAATTGGAGGTATCCAATTGGTTACCATCGCCCATTTTAGGACTCATCTTGTAATCATTGTCTTGATTATTCAATGAATTGGTGTCAGAAATCATAATATTTCACCAGTTGTACTTGCTTTCAATTTTGATTTCTAATTTCCTTGAAAAAGGGTTGAGATCAGCTTTTTAAAGACGGTATATACACGACCACACAATTTGAGAGATGAATGTAGATGATTGTTAGTAATGGTAGCCAAAAATGGTTGATGGTATATACTAGTGGGCCTCGGAAGAGTAGGATACCATCAGAGTATACTGTCAGTAGGGCTGGTCTATCTGTCTTGCATTTTTCATGGACATAGCAGACTTGTAAGTACTTCTAAGGAAAATCTGAACTATTTGCAGCGCTTTAGTAAGCCAGTTAAGAACAAAAGTCTGTTAAACGAAGCTATTGAATCTACAAGCGTATTTGTATTTTGACAAGGTACATGGAAGCGTTTCTTTTTTTTATGCCAAATTGTCTACAGTGGCTAACATATCACTCAGTACACTACCGTAGCCTAATCTTCAATCGTAAATTTCCAATCTAGACTCAGCAGTAGACCGAGATCTGCATCCGAATAAAATACTACCTACTGCAAAATACTACTATTTGGATCAAAAGAAATATCGGAATCTGCATAAACCAGAAATTACTGGTTAGTAATCGGGTAATAACAGCATCAGTGGAAAATGCTTATCGGTATAAACACATCTCATCTTAATGGTAATCCTGAAACAGTTGCAAACGGGTAAATACTACAACGGTATGGAAGAGCAATGCATTTCAACAACATTATTTAGATAGCACCGGTACAGTATAACCTTTCCATGCGCTTCTTCTGTCTTTTTACGTCATTTTGTAGCAAGTATCTAAAACAGTAAAGTAATTAATAATTGTTGCAGATGTGTGAATATCACCGATCGGACAGCGGAACGTTTTCAGAAATTTTTCACATCCAATAAAACGCATTCCAAGAAATAAACTTAAAACAACGTACGTGGCATTCAATGCACATGCAATGCAAGTATTGTATACAATAAGACTTGAATAAAAAGCCAAAACGATCTGGCACTCTTTAGGTTCCATGATTCGAGAGAAATCTACCAGTTGACAGTTGAGAGGTTGGATTAGAGACCCGGCTAGTGGTTACTCGAAAAAAAATGTCAGCTATTGTTTATTTACAACAGTGCACTCGTTACGGCGAATACTTTTAAATAATGCCACATCTGAAGAACTATTAGTGAAATTTCCAACAGACCTACAGTTGAAGATCACTGGAGATCCAGGCGTACAAATATACCCACACTAGTAGTTGCAACCACCCACTAGGTGAAACATCATGCAACACATGCACATTTCCTGGAGCAAGTCTAGACTAATTTCCAATTCCAGATAAAATTATTGACAAAAGCTCTGTTTTCGTCAAAATTAATCAAAAGTAAACAATAATCCCGGTACATAGTTTCAAAAATTCGCTTAATGTAGTAATAATGGGTTATCAAATAGGAAATTAAGTGCGTCCACCGGTAAATATACACCTCCTTTTTTCTCATAATTTTTATTGTGACAAGAATTTTTTCGCTCATGGCCTCTAAGAAAAGTGGCACTGTACACACCCGAGGAAAGGGTAAAATTTTCAATAAAAATCAACAATTTTTTGTTTCTTTTAACTAACTGTTAATCTATTGAAATCTAATAGTCATTCCTTATATTTTATTCCCCTTAGATTTCTAAAGTCCATTAAGAGTTACTATCATTAATACCAATGTTATTCAAGTCCTTCGTTACTTTAGCCTTAGCTGCTAGCGTTTTTGGTAAACCTTTAGACCATGAACATCAACATCAACACGAAAAAAGAGCTGTTAAAGTTGTCACTGAAATTAACACTGTTGTTGTAACTGCTGGTTACGGTGCTAATGAAATCGCTTCTAATACCGTCTCCTTATCTGCTGCAACTGATGGTGTTAGTGTTAATACTGATACTACTATTGTTCAACAACATCAACCAGTTTCTTTTTCCAACCCATCTACTTTTGAAACTAAAGTTACTAGTACTCCAGTTGCCACTGATGAAACTTCTGTTGCTTCTTCCACTCCAACTGGTGGTTCTTCTTCCGGTGGTGCTAAAGGTATTACTTACTCTCCTTACTCTGACAATGGTGGATGTAAATCTTACTCCGAAGTTGCCTCAGATTTAGCTAAATTAACCGATTTTGATATCATCAGAATCTATGGTGTTGATTGTGACCAAGCCAACTCTGTCTTAGGTAACATTGCTTCTCACCAAAAAGTCTTTGCTGGTATCTTTGATGTCAGTGATATTTCTGGTAGTGTTAAAACTTTAGCTGAAGCCGTTAAATCTAACGGTGGTTGGGATAAAATTGATACCGTTTCCATTGGTAACGAATTAGTTAACTCTGGTCAAGCTACTGTTGATCAAATCAAATCTTATGTTGAAGAAGGTAAATCTGCTTTAACTTCTGCTGGTTACTCTGGTCCTGTTGTTTCTGTTGATACTTTTATTGCTGTTATCAACAACCCAGGTTTATGTGATTGTTCTGATTACATGGCCATTAATGCTCACGCTTTCTTTGATGGTTACTATACTGCTGACCAATCTGGTGAATGGGTCTTACAACAAATCCAAAGAGTTTATACTGCTTGTGGTGGTAAAAAGAGAGTTTTCGTTACCGAAACTGGTTGGCCATCCAAAGGTGAATCCAACGGTAAAGCTGTTCCTTCTAAAGAAAATCAAGAAGCTGCTATCTCTTCTATCAAATCTGTTTGTGGTGATGCTGCCGTTTTATTCAATGCTTTCAACGATATGTGGAAAGCTCCAGGTGCTTACGACGCCGAACAATACTGGGGTATCCTTAACTAAATTATTTAGTTAAAGGAAGTGGTTAACTTCATTTTTTTTCTTATATCTTGTTTTGCTTATTTTATATGTATTGGTTAAAGCTCATGAATGTTAATATCGAATTATTAACAATTTGATACCTATTTAACTAATAATATGAATATATACTGTTTTTTCAAATTTAAAGTAGATTAAAATCTAATTTATCGTGTTTATATTCTCGTCAAACTATTGTTCCAGTTTAGGCGAAATTGTTATTTTGTGTAATATCTTGAAACAATATTTATTATCTTACTAAACTACACTAAAACTACATTTGATTTTTTTTTTTATTCTTTTTTGGGTTGTACAGTAATTTCGGCTAGGTTTCCTCTCCTATTCTTTTTAAGAATTCAAAGCGCTGGGCCTTTTGTTCCGGTGATTGACAATCCAATTCTTTATGACTTTGCTTGAAGTATACTTCTCCTTTTAACATCGAATCGGTTTTCTCTGTCCATAATCCTTCAATTCCTTCAACTGCTAAAATATCGTAGATGTTAAAATTGTCCATAGCTGACAGTGCCAATTTAGTGATCCAAATCTTATTATATTCTTGCATTTTTTGTAAATTACCCCCAGTAGTTTTGATTATATGTCCAATTAATGGTGGTTTCCAACCTATTTTCTCAAATGCTGCAAATGCTGCAGTTGGTGGTTGGTTCCGAATCTCTTCATAAAGTACTTCAAGTAAATTGAATACTTGTTCCACATTAAGGCCGAAAAAATCATCTCCAATGAGTTGTTCAATTGATGAGCCTGGCTCAACAAATCGAATATAACTAACGAGATCTGCAGCTTCGGCCATATTAGCGTTAACCGACTTTTTGGATTTATTGCTGGTCTTGGTCTTTGGTTTCTTTGATTTTGCCTCAGTCTTCGTTGACTTCTTCCTACTACTTTTCTTAGTTACCTCTGTTGGATCTTGTTGCGAGAAAAATATACTTTGACTTGACTCTATCATCAGCTGGTTACTTGGAGAAGGCACATTAGGGGATGATGGTTCTTCTTGTACTTTCTTCAACGATTGGAACAAGTTTTTTCCTTGGTCAATCTGCTCTGTATCAGTTTGATCCTCTTTGGGCGAATGAAATACATCATTATCATCATCGTCTTCAATTTCATCTTCCTCAACAGCCCCCAAATCTTTTAAAACTGGTGGTTTTACAACCGGTGTGGGTATTTTCTTTGTGTGGCTTTGATTATGTAAAACTTCATCAATATTGGAATTCTTTATTTCACTAATCTCTTCATCTAATGGAACATTAACTTTATCATCCTGATACAGTGACCCCAATAAGTTCCCTGAAGAGTTTACTCTCCTCCTCTTGTTAGCCAGATCTATGCCCAAATATGAATTGGAAGTAAAGTCCTTCATTGGCTCAGGTTCTATATTGTTCTTTTTAGCATTTTCATAATAGTCGACATAACTCTTAATACCGTATTTAACAGCAAACTTTCTGTATCTGTCTCTCCAACTTTGGTCGGTATGATTCTTGTATCTTCTCATAACGTCTTTAAAAAATGAAATAGGTACAGAAGGACTCTCGGGGATAAGCATTTGATTTGAAGTTTCCTTAGATTTTTCTTTAGTATAATTCAAAACACTTAAACACAAAATATAATCATCTTCAGCAGTAAACTTCTTTTTACGATCAGGAATTTCTTCTAAAGAAAATTTAATCTTTTCACCATTTTTATTTGTTATAAATCTACCTTTATCATCAAGTTTATAACAATACAACAACTTATCAGCTAAGTGCTTACGATATCTACTTCTAATAGAATGCTGAGAATGACCTTGTAATTCGGGTTGCTCAGCTAAAGTAGCGAAGAACTTATGACTTCCTCTTTCAACAGGATTCATTCTTATTTGTTCAAGAATAAATTCATCTTGTGCTGGAGTGTATTTAGAAGATTTCTTCAACTTCATATAAATCTCCAAATTATTGGTTCCATGACGAGGAGGTTGAGCAGCCTCCCACTTATATCTTGAGATATCTACCATGGCACCTTTAGCAATCGAATCATCAACAAATTTAGTACTATAAGCTGGACTGTATTCACGCGTATTTGTAGAACTTAAAAAGATAATACCATTATCAGGGGTAGGTGTACTTCTTACTATAATTCCACCATATTGTTCAATCAAAGGAATATATTTGGACCGGAGCGGATCCGACTCAGACATGTAGAGCAACAATGGCAAACCGCCATTACTTTTAAATATATTTGTATCAGTATTCGAATTCATGATTCTGGGAATTGGATGTTTATAAATAAAAAACTTTGGTGTAGTGAGGCGGATGCGATTTATTTCTAATTTCAGGCAAGGTCGTGTCTCACTTCCCAAAAATCTATTGATTATTAAATTAAATTATACTATATAATTAGACTAGCATTTGACTTGGATAACTTGCTCTTTATGAGAAAGTTGATTGTTTGAATCTATTTCATCCCAGATGATAATGGCCAGAAGCTTCTCTCCTCTATCACAGCCAGTATCAACACCTCTAGCATAAGGCTTAATGTTCAATCCTCTCCTAGCATCGTGTCCATAATAGACTACAGCCTTATTTTGTGGTTTTAATTTGCGTTGATATTTGTTCCAAATTTTGGACCAACTGACAGCATTTATTTCATGTGGATCGTCGGTAGTTTCATTGTAGTTGGGCCCAATAAGAGATCTCATTTCCAATACTTGTTCTGGAATTTGATCATCTAATGCCAAATCCCATCTTAAACCACCATGAACTGCAACACCTGGGGATGTAGAAGTACTAGAAATCCCATCCAAAATTCCATTTCTGGCCTTTTTGGAGTATACTGGAACATCACCAAGTTTTTTAATTAAGGAACAACTATTGATATATTTAATATGCTTAGCTTCCAATTTTTTTGCTAATAAGAATTCAGGATCATCATTGAATCCTGCAGAAGACATTCCTCTTTCAAAAAGCTGGAGCTCTTTAGTGTTATTCGATACAAAATTGGGAAAATTTAATCCATGAAATTGGGCATAGTTTTGTAGGACATAATATTCATGATTTCCAATAACACAATCAATATTATTAGCACTTAAATATTCAATGACCTTGACTGAATCAGGTCCTTTGCTGATAAAATCTCCCAACACCAATAAGTAGTCTTTTTTAGGGTTATATTTAATTTTTCTTAGTAATTTTCTAAGATTCTTGTAATGTCCATGAATATCACCAAGCATGATAAGTCTTTGGTATTTATTCTTCTTGGAGTTTGTATTTGTACCTTCATTGTCTGCTTTGAGTGGGGTTTCAGCACCATCTTCTCCAGCCAAGCTCATTACTACTAAATCCCCGTCATCATCATTTTCTGCATCACCGTCTTCTGCATCATCATCGTCTCCATTCCATCTCTCGTCTAAATTGCCAATTCCAAATTCGTGTGGAGTAGCAAACGGAACCAACTGAATATTCAAGTCACCTACCTTGTTGAAATCAACCAATTCGATAGGTTTAGGGATAAATTGATTGGGTAAGAATATGGTAAAGAAGTATAAAAGTCCAATACTCAATAATCCGCAAACCCCATACAATGCATATTTGGCATTTGGGCTTAAGTTGAATTCAAACTCTTCATATGGTTCTTCAATGTACTGCTCTTCCACAACAGGATCTCTATTCTTAGATACTAAAGGTGTATTCTCTGACATTGGAAGTCACAAATAGTAAGAGCAAGTTATTGAAACAATTAATTTAAATAACCATTTATTTATCATGAGAAAATGTCTTATACAGGAAAGGGATTATTTAATTATTAAACTAAACAACATGGGGGATGGAACCGGCGTACCGGTTAGAAATTGAATAATAGTGGTTCTAATACTTTATATTTAGCCACCATCTGCGCCTTCAGGTCTTTCAACTTCTTTTTGAATTACTAGATTTTTGGATAAAAGAAGAGTTAGGTCCGGACTTATCTCTGTTTTATCGGACTTAGATGAATTTTCTCTGTTAATTATATCAATCATTCTTCTGAACTTCAAAAATAAGATTTCACTTCTTACTAGAAGGTTATTCAAATTCATGTGCATTGACAAATCATTCATGTACTTCAAAACTTCATCGAATCTTCGTAAGTTTTGAATTATAATTCGTTCATTATCACTTAAAACACTTAATGCAAAAAACAAATGATATTGACTAGAATAGAAATCAGTGAAAAGAATTTCCCATAGCCTCAATACTTCATTAAATTCAAACTCTCTTTTAAACCACACCAATAACATTCTAAAAAAGAAAAATAAATCTGTTGATTCACATTTATCTAAATGTTTAAATAAATCTGGTAACATGAACTGAACAAGTTGATTTAATGTCAACATTTGTTTCTTCATTCCACTTTGATCTCTTACAAAATTTCTTTCCATTCTCTCCATAAAATGGGTAAATGCCCAGAATGATAATGATTCATCTTGTAATACAACATATAAAGGTGACAATAAATCGGTCATTCCTTGTACATATCCTAAATTAGAATTGTATTCATTGAATGTTAACAAAATCTCTCTCATCTTATAAAGATGAGGATTTCTAATATTTGAAACATCAAATTGATCATCTTCATCATCATCTGGTGTTTCTGGAGAACTTTCTTTAATTACTGGTGGAACATTAGACCCAATGGCACTAATTGAAACTTTCCTGGATTTCTTATTTTTAAATAGATCCAAATTTCTATCGGTTCTATTGATATCCTTTTCAATTCTAAACTTTTGATCCTTCCAAAATTCAGTACTTCTTTTGGTATCATCTTCAACCCATAATTTTTTGAGTTCAAAATACTTAGATTCTAAACTAGCCTTGATAATCTGCCTTTCTTCAGAAGATGAATCCCATGGATACACACCCAATAAAAATAACCAGGCTTCTCCACGAATCATGTCAGAACATCCTCCATGGAATATTCTATCCTTAATTTCTCCTACTGTTAACCTTAATCTCCCACTAAAGTCAAAAAAGCTATCCCATTCAGTTTTACTAATTTCTTGACGTCTACTAGCTTTACTGACTTCTGCATCCGTCAATATTTCATTACCCAATTCCTTATTAATTACCGTATACGTTTCTTCGTTAATTTGAAATTTCTTTTGGCTTTCTTCAGCTTCCTCTTTAACTTGAGCTGCCCATTTGGCCAAATAAACTCGTGCACCTTCAAATTCATTTCCAATTCGTTGAACTTCAGGTTTATTGATTAATTGTTTAACAGGTAAAGGTGCATGCTCATCAACTATATCAACAACTTGATTCTTTGTTTTAGCGGTGAAAGTTGCCACAGTTTCAAGAACCTTCCACTTAGCATTGGCAATAATTTTGTTAAAATCAGGAACCTTCAATTCAGTCTGTTTCTTCGATTTTGGTTCTTTTGGCTTCTCTCTGAAAGGAGCAAAGTTCCGAAGATCATCACTTGCAGGATTAACCAAGAAAACGGATGGTTCAATGGTAGATTTCACAAGATTACAATAACCCTTTAGAACATCCATAAATTCAGAACCTCCCCACATGACATTTCCATCTTCATCAAAAGTTTCAAAATTCTGATTTCTCTTTCTTTGTCTAGATTTAGTAGAGGGAGATTCATCATCATGAAAGAAAATGATAGGCAACTTTTCTCCATCCAAAGTATTAATAACAATAGAACCATACCACATACCAGTAGAAGGATTTCTAACTTGAATTGAATAAATATAGGAGATTGGCACACTAAAGCTATAACCAGTTAAAACAGAAGATGAAGGTTTAGACACAAATTGTGGCACTCTATCAATTGATTTGTCATCTATATCTTCCATATCAACCTTTTGATAAGTCTTTAACTCTGCACCTGATAATTGACTTTCTGTTGTAAAAGATACCAATAGATCATTATTGGTTGCATTTGGCCCTTTGGAAATTGATAAAAAGCCTACAACGTTATCTTTTTTTGATGAGGTGGGATGTAAATACACTTTAGACTTCACATAGAGCAATTCTACTTCCCCTGTTAAAGCAGACATCTTTCTAGGACCCATTTTTTTCACTCCTTGTTCTTTTTTATATTGAAATGGAGTTAGGGAAAGGAGTATACTTTAAATAGGAATTCCAATTTATCAATTTTACATGACTGCGACATGCAATTTCAATTACGAGCCTCTTTCTATATAATTTTAATTATGTACAAACTAAAGATACAAGGAACCAGCAGATACGATATCCCTATGGACCAATTCCATGGCTTTTTCCATCTTCTGCTCCAATTCCGAATTACCGATGGTTTTAGCAGCGGAAACCATTTGACGAATCATTTCTTCTAATCTTTTGAATGTTCTAATGATAGAACCTTCATAAACGTCAGTCATTTTACAAATTTGGGTAAATGTAGCATTTTTACACCATGCATAAGTAACTTCCATCAATTCGGGTCTGAAACTTTCAACATAATCTTTTTCAATAATTTCTATCTTACATTCTTTGGAGATTTTGGCGATTTTAAGGGCCATATCTTGTAAATTTTTCAAAGGTTCTGCTAATTCAGGCTTCAATCTTGGAGTTTCTTTAGCTTTTTCTTGGAAAACACAGCATGATAAAAGGGCTGCACATTGTTCCGATGTTAATTCATTAAAAGTACCATTGAAAATCAATTCAGTCAATAGTAATTCATCTCCTGTACTAATCTCACAAGCAACTCTACCTTTCAATTCAATAATGTCATTTTGCGTAGTGAATCCCAATCTTCTTAATACCCTTTTTCTGTATTTCAAATCATCTAATTGAATCACTGCTTGTGTTTCTAAAATCTTATCTTTGAGTGATTTCATTTCCTCTTCGATCTTTACTTTATTATCATACTTTTCATATAATTCGTTTAACCTAACTGAGCCATGAATTGGATTTTTCATAATCTTTGAATCAACTACATCGATTTTTCTTAAAAGTAATTTGAATTCATCATCATTAATCTTCATACTAGTAACTGGGTCCATTATTGGTATTCCATCTGGGAATTTCTTTGGTAAATCTTTTAAAGTTTTAAGCAAGTTTCTTTTGGCTGAAGAGCTCTTGAAGTCAGTTGGAACTTTTAATCTTACACTGCTGATTTGTTGAATTGAATTTAATGTGATGGGGATGTATTCAGCTCTTGATTTTTCTCCTGGTTTACTTGGTCTAATACCTTCTGGTAATTCAGGATTAAATGGTTTAATCAAATTAACTGGAGAATCAACAAACATTGAGTAAATGAAAACTTGAACAATATAAGATTCATGGTCACTATAAACCACTGATGATCGTTTGGTTTGTCTTTTATTAAACGACTGAACCATACCCCAACCATAATCATGTTCACCAACCTTTACTTTCACTACTCTTCCACTTTGTAAATATGGTAAAATGTGACCAGGATGTGTTATGACTTTTTGAGCATCTTGTTGGAACTTATTCAATTGTTTCTTTAGATCATAATATTCTTTCACAGATGGTTCATCATCAACATGTGTAATTGCAAGTTCATTTGTCAATTCAATTAATCTACTCTCCATCTTTGGAACAGAAGATGCATTTTGAAATTGGAAAAAAGAACTTTCCAACATGAATTCAGGAGAAATCCCTTCAACTCTCATCAAGTTTAAAATCATGTTATAACCCAAGTGGAATGCAGAGTCTAATCTATCAGCTTGACCTTTTACCATACCTTTGGCAACTTGAGGTTCCATCTTCTCGTCAATCATCATGATAACGATACCACGATCATCTAAACCTCTACGACCAGCTCTACCGGACATTTGAATATATTCACCACCACTGACCCAACGGAATCCAACACCATCCCATTTACGAACTGATGTGAAAACAACAGTCTTGGCTGGCATATTAAGACCAATAGAGAATGTTTCAGTAGCAAATAATACTTTTAATAAACCTTCTTGGAATAAAATTTCAATAATTTCTTTCAAAATTGGTAATAAACCAGAATGATGGATACCAATACCTCTTTTTAACAATGGTAAGATATTTTTAATCTGAGGTAATTCCCTATCGGATTCAGGTAATAAACTAATAGCATTATTAAAAATCTTGGTCAATGCACCTCTTTCATCATCGTTATTGAAGTCCAATTTAGACATTTTCAAAGCAAGAGTTTCACAGTCTCTTTTAGAGAATGAGAAGACAATCACTGGATTATATCTTTTCATATAAATCATTTTAACAATCTTATAAATATCTGATTTACCATCATTATTACCTCCTTTCCAAGTTTGTCCCTTTTTACCTTTTTTACCATCAATTGAACCAGGGTCTTCTCCCATATTATCACTAATTTGGGCCATTGCTTTTTGAAAATTTTCTTCCCTAAAAGTACCCTTTTCATCAACTACTAAATGAATACCATCACCACTAGCTGGGAATAAGTAATGCTGTAAAGGAGTAGGACGGAAGTCTGTATATACAACATGACATGGTTGCTCATGAATCTTCACAATCCATTCAGCAAATTCCATAGCATTTGGAATAGTGGCAGATAAAAACACATAATGAACTTTATCAGGTAATAAAATGATTGTTTCTTCCCAGACAACACCTCTGGATTTATCTCTCATATAATGAACCTCATCGAATATAACCCATGCAACTTCTCTCATAACCTCAGAACCTCTATATAACATACTTCTTAAAATTTCAGTAGTCATAACCAAGCAACCAGCATCTGGGTTAATAGTAACATCACCAGTCATCAATCCAACATCACCAAACTCTGCTAACAACTCTCTATACTTTTGATTACTCAAAGCTTTGATTGGTGAGGTATAGATGACTCTTTGTTTATCTCTTAATGATTGTGCTATGGCATATTCAGCAACCACTGTTTTACCAGCAGAAGTATGGGCTGAAACCAATACTGACTCGTTTCTATCAATACAAGAAATAGAGGTATCTTGGAAAGGATCTAATGTGAATGGGTAAGTTCTAGCATCATTAGTTCTCTTATGTTCACTAATTGGTACGTAAGGATAATTTGGAGGAATTGCAACTTGATGTCTAACTTGATGTCTCAATTTTAATTGACCAGGAGCTGCTGAACCTTCTCCTTCTGTAGAAGCAGCTGGTGCCAACAAACCATCAGAAGCTGCAACTTCTCTAGAAGCTTCGATTTCCAAGGCATCTGAAACAACTGCTTTTATCTCAGGCTTTTTAGTGTCTTGTTTCTTGATTTTTGGATTACTGTTCTCATCTCTTACTCTTTTCTTTGATTCGGAAGCAGAAGGCTTCTCTACATTCTCCTTGCCCACATCTTTTACTTTAGTCTCGACTTCCGGCACCTCAACAGGTTGCTCATCGAATACATCAAAAAGATCATCCATGTTTGCACGGTTTAAAGTAATGAATTTTTTCTTGCGATGAGAATGAATATAAATTATTTTTGTATTAAAAGTCTTTTAATGCTATTTAACTATCGTTTAAAACTTTAAGAGTATTCCATTTTTCTTTATCGTATTCACCAATCACAGCACTGGGAATGGAACTGACACGGGAATTGACTAGAGATTGGGCAGAATGGATTTCCCAGAAATCAGGTTCTTGCTTCAAATCTTGCTTCTTTACTTGAGCCTGCTTAAGTAAAGTAGGTGGAGCTACAGTCAATTTCTGATTTAAATGATTGTTGGATGACTTTTTTGAAAGAAGTGACTTAAAGGATCGTTTAGGCGATGTAGATCTTGATCGTGACCTATTAGATCCCATACTTAATGATTTATTATGACCTATGAAACCAGGTCTTTTAGGAGAATTGTTTGATAATTTAGAAGTGGAGGAGTATAATGAGTATTGCATGGAAATCATGGAGTTAGAATGCTTATGATTTTGCTGGTAAGTGTCCATTTGGTCAATCGACCTTCTAAATAGTTTCAGCGGACTTTGATATAATCTCTTTATGGGTGATTGTTTTACTGGTTTAGCATCATCCTCTTCGAATGGTGGAGGAGTTGATATCCGGATCGAGCCTTGTGATAATTCAGATGTAGAACTCTTTGAACCATTAGAAACATTCCTGAATGTTTGTAATGATGGTGCACTCATAGATCTATTCAGATGTGAAAAAATCGGTCTTACTAAATGTGATGACTGTTTCTCTTGACCATTAGCAGAAGCTTCATAACTGTGGGTTGAACTAATAATATCACTTAAATTATCGATATCGTCAGCTCTTTGGTCCAATGATGGCAATAGATAATTATCATCTTGAGTCAATGTCGCTTGACTATCATGTAAAAGATTGTGATCACTAACTATTCTAGAGATCCCAGGAATATTAAGATTTGCTCCTGATCTTGAACGAAAGTTCTGATAAGTTTGGGCTTTTTCATTCCAATCAGCCATGGAAATATGGTTCATGGAAGGAGCTTTTTCGATCCATTTTTTCTTAATTGTTCTGGGGATCTTAAAATCTTCAACATCCTTTTCAATTTCCATTCTGGTAGTCTGATCAAAATCTTTAAAATGGTCTTCAAATGAATGAGAACTTGTAGGAAAGTTTCCTTCTTCATCAAATTCGGATATGTATGGAAGATTTGCAGAGTTATCATCTTCTATAGTCATCGATGGAGGTGGTGGTTCAAATTCAACCACCGGCTGTGCTACTTTTGAGTGGTAATTATACTCTCTTATATACTCTGGATCTGGTACCGGACCTTCATCTAGAGTTTTGTTTGATTCAAAAGAGCTTCGATTGGACTCGAATGTTTGCTGTTGACGTCTTAATGCTAATATAGGACTTTCTCCCTTCTTTAAAACTGATGGTAATAAACTTTCATTGATATTTTTAAGAAATACTCTTTCATCATTAATTGAATTCCATTTTTGTTGTCTTTTAGTGAATCTTGGATTGTTTAACTGGCTGGTAGTTTTAGATCGCCTAACTCCTTCGAATTCTACTGGCTGCACAATTGAGTTATCGGAAGTGCTATTGGGTATCAATGTTTCATGACTTTTGGAGTTATTGGACTTGGGTATCACACAATGCTTGGTTTCATGAGTGGATTCGATTTCATTTATTGATAATCTAAAATTTGGTACACTTTTAGATTCTATAACTGTCATTTGATCATTGAAATCCAATGTTTTCGGCACATTGACATTCATCCAGTTATTATTATCTATTGGTGTAGTGTTTTGTTTCAGTTTGTAGTAATCGTCTATAGACAATTTTGTTTGGGAAGTTTTTGAACTTGACGAGGATTGAGGTTGTTCTGAATCCAGTTCATCAATAACGTCCAATCCCATGTATCTTAAGTAGAAGACAGTATAGCATGATACAAATGTCATTGAAATAAAGATCAATTGGATCACATCTAAAATCACCATAGATTTATTAAATCGGGATGAACTTTGATTGAACAAATACAACACAGTTGTCACTAGACTAAATATTCTAAGGATGATATCCACTATCAATTGTATTAACAAGATTAACAGAAATAATCGTATCACAAGCCATATTGCCAATAAATAAGACGATATAACAACTAATAACAAATATATTTCTGTGGATTTATTGATGACTTGAGTAGTAATTGAAAGTGAGCCTACCACTAAACATACCAATAGAAGTATTGCATTTAATAGATGATCACCAAGGTATAACTGTCGAAGTAACATCGGTAAGGGAATGCAAGAAGGCTCTTCACGGAAGTTAAAGTGTATCTGTTTTTCTTATTAGATTAACTAGATGGAAGATTTTTTTATTAAATCAAAATAGAGTTGCATGAATTTCAGACGTGAAATCTGACGGTCCCCCAAGGAAAAAATTTACTATGAATCAGTTAGTAACCTTAGCCAAATAGAAGAGTGTACCATCCCTAATTGGCAAAGTGTCTGCCCTGATCTTCTGGGATGTTGTTATATGATTTCCTAATTCAATCGTTACCAAAATATTAAATGTATAAATTGTTTATATCATTACCCAATCAGGAAAATAATAGTTGCAGCCAAAAGAAAAAATAAAAACAATATAATTTATTGATGCGATAGCAAGATAATTTGAGGTGGAGTTCGTACAATAGTAGTGTTCTTGAACCCTACTTGCTTACCATATATCGATGATAATGCATGTACTGTGTAATAAAGTAAAAAGAGAGAATATCAAAGAAAAAGAGCAAAACACTTTTTATATTATATGAGATTTAGAATCTAATAGCCAAAAGTATAATCTCCAGAAGTCCATCTGTTTACCATATCTAAAGAATTTTCTGGTTGATCAAATGGTACCATGTGTCCACCATCAAAGATTCTCAAGAAAGTGAATTTATCAAAGTTTTTAACGTCACCAGCATGAATTTTACCATTCATCCATTTATTGGTTTCAGCTGCAGAAAATCCATCACTACCACTCCATTCAAGTCTATTGGTCCAACCTTGGTTACCTAACCAATTACAAATGAAATCTTTGTCACCTGCGTAAATCAAAACTGGTAATCCAGAATCCAAAATTTCAATAATTCCATCTCTAAAATCAGGTTTCATCCAATCTCCAGTAAACATAAAGTTTCTGTTTATATCAAAATTACAGCCTTCATAGGTATCAACTTCAGCTCCAACAGCTTCTTTAACTTCTGGTAAATTCAAGTATTTATCAATATTATCCAATTGAGTGTAACATAAAGAGCTACCTTCACACATGGTTCTAATATCGTAAACATTTCTACCAGTTTTTTGGTATGGACCCATTTGAGCATTATTACAGTAAATAGTAGCTGGAACACAAGTCCAAGCAGATGAAGTAGAATAACAAGATTCAATTAAAGAAACACATCTGTCTACAGATGCAGCCATGGAATCACATTCTTCTGGTTCTAAAACAGATGGATATCCACCTTCACCACAAGCCATTGGTTGGTAGTATTCATATTGAACTAAAGGATCGGTTAAACCATTACCAATTAAAACAGATTCCAATTCAAAATTTTTATCTTTAGCAGCCAAAATAGTTTTAGCAATAATAGGAATATAATGACCACCATAAGATTCACCTGCAATGTGAAATTTAACATCAGTATATTCAGGGAATTTATCAAAGAATAATTCCAAGAAAGCTAAAACATCAACAGCAGCAGCTTTAGTATCAGAAACTGATTCAGAAGAGTATGAATAACCAACATTAACAGGTTGATCTAAAAAGATAACAGAAGCGTTATTGTTCCATGAGTAAGGGTTTCTGATTGGTTTCAAATCATCACCGATTGAAGCAGGACCCAATTCAAAGAATAAACCAGTTAAAGAAGAACAACCTGGACCACCATTCAACCACAAGATAATTGGGTCATTTTTAGGGTCATTTCTACTTTCGAAAAACCAATAGAAAAAATGTTTATCTTCTTCTTCAAGATCCAAATAACCAGTATATTGTTTAACATCATCAATTCCTAAGGATTTTGGGGTAGCTTTTCCTCTTAATTTATAATTGGAGTATTTATCACTAGCAACACTGAAATCAAATTTTTGTTCAGTGGAAGATTTACCAGGAATCTTTGCTACTAAAGAATCAAGAGCATTTGGATACTTTAACAACATTTCAGTCCATAAATCTTTAGTTTCCTTGGATAATTTGCTAATTGGTTCACTTAAAAAGTCAGCAATGTGGTCAAACATACCAACTTTAGCATCTTTATGTTCATTGGCCAAATTCATATGGTTCTTAAACCCTTCCAAATTGAAAGGATTCTGAACAGACAATCCATTGATAGTAGCTAATGAAGTAGCAATTGTTAAAACACTTGATACTTTCATTGGGAAAATAGTTAGGAGTAAATTTAAATAAGGGATGAGATAACTTTTTATAATATTTCTGTCCCACAACTCAAAATAAATGATGGTCCTGCAGATTGCCTCTTATCCGGAACCAAACCAGCTACTTTTGAGGTTCTGGATGCTCGAATGAGTGCATAAATACACTAGAACGGAAACCAGAGCAAGGATTGTGTGGCCAAACCAATAGATTAGGGGCCATCTATACCAGTGGAACTCGGACATAAAAGGAATTAACTCCAGTTGTTTACACTATTTATTCCAGATTAGTAAGAATGATGCTTAATGACTATTATTTTAGAATTGGTTGATAACGGTTGATAACGGTTGATAACCATCAGTGTTTGTCAATTGCTAAAATAGTGGAAAATATCTGACTTAAAGCCTACTGTGCATTGAGTTGCTCAGACGGATTTACCAGCAGAATTTATTGCTTGTTTCTCGCACTGAAACCTTTGATTTGATGGATGATATAAAGATCTCTGCTTTTGATAAACGGATAGGATTGGCAGGAAAAGGTACAACAGGAACTGTGTATGTATACCGCACACGATCCAAGAAACTCTACGCTTTAAAGAAGTACAATTGTTTTGAGAAATCTGAAACTTTTGGTGAGTATACTAAAAAGACTAGAAATGAATATGATATCTTGAGTCTCTTAAGTCATTTGAATGTTGTAAAGCCCTACAAGTTTCAAGCATCCAGAATATATGGAAAGACATATTTATATCTTGAATACTGTGGTAGAATGACTTTGAAGGGGATTTTGAAAGATAATAATGATGTTTCACCAGCAGAATTACACTGTTTTATCCGTCAGATATATAATTCAATTTTATACATCCATTCCAAAGATGTATGTCATCGAGACTTGAAATTCGATAATATTATGTTAGGAGCATCCGGACACATCAAGCTAATTGACTTTTTGGATGCAAGGAATGCCGAGCTTTGTTATGGGTTAGTAGGCACTACACCTTATATTGCACCAGAGGTGTTTAGTAAACTTGAATATATTGGACAAAAAGCAGATGTATGGTCGTTGGGGATTATCTTCTACTACATGTTACTTAAAAGATACCCTTGGAAGGCTGCCAAGGCCGAGGATGCTGCTTTCAATGCATATAAACAAGATGGCAAAATAGAGGGCTTGGATCAACTACCAGAACAAATTCAACAATTACTTAGAAAATGTCTACAAGTTGATCCAGAGTCGAGATCCACTGCAGAAGGGTTAATCGACAATCAATGGCTTGCTTGTATAGATCACTGTAGCATACAAAGTACCTGTAAATATGATCATAAGCGACTTTATGTCAATTAATATAAATATCAAATTTGTTATCTGGAAAATAATTTTTTTGTAGGAAAAAAAAGCAGTCACACCACTATTATCTTCTACAACTGAATACAACCATATCGTAGAAATAAAGTGACATTGCCTACGTTGAATATAGAAGGGCCAAAGCTTTATTATAATGAAATTTTGGATTTAAAGTTGATTTGGAGCCATTTTATCAAAGTAATGGTTGCAACTAAACGGAGTCATTTCACAGAGTCAACCAGAGTCAATAACGAGTCATCTTCAAACCCCATCAAATTTATTGTGGTTAGCATCCATACACCCATAGTTAACGCGATTTTGTGTAACATTTTAAATTTCCAATTATGAATCATCATAATTTTTCACTTCTAAAACCACAACTCCATTTATTTTTTTTTTTTTGTTTTAAATTGAATATGCTTTCAAATACCATACGTTCTTCTTTAAGAAGAAACTGGAGATCTTATGCATTATCCACCAATGCAAAAGCCTTGATTTCTAAGTCAGTCCAAGAAGTAGACCCAGAAATGGCTAAAATTTTAGACTTGGAAAAGCAAAGACAAAAACATAGCATCACTTTGATTCCTTCCGAAAACTTCACTTCCAAAGCAGTTATGGATCTTTTAGGATCTGAAATGCAAAACAAGTACTCTGAAGGGTACCCAGGAGAAAGATATTATGGTGGTAATCAAATAATTGATCAAGCTGAGTCATTATGTCAAAAGAGAGCTTTAGAAGCATTTGACTTAAATCCAGATCAATGGGGAGTTAATGTTCAACCATTATCGGGTGCACCAGCCAACCTTTACGCTTATTCTGCGATTTTAGATGTTGGTGACAGAATCATGGGGTTGGATTTACCTCATGGTGGTCATTTATCTCATGGTTATCAAACTCCAACTACTAAGATTTCTTATATCTCCAAATATTTCCAAACCATGCCTTATAGATTAAATGAAGAAACTGGATTGATTGACTATGACACTTTAGAAGCTAATGCCATTTTATTTAGACCAAAAGTCATTGTTGCAGGTGCTTCTGCTTATTCAAGAGTCATTGATTATGCTAGAATGAGAAAGATCGCTGACAAAGTTGGTGCTTACTTATTAAGTGATATGGCTCATATTTCAGGTTTAGTTTCTGCTGGTGTAACTGAATCACCTTTCCCATATTCTGATATTGTTACAACCACTACACATAAATCTTTAAGAGGTCCAAGAGGTGCTATGATCTTTTTTAGAAAAGGTATTAGAAAAGTTACCAAAAAAGGTAAAGAAATCCACTATGATTTAGACAAAAAAATCAACTTTTCTGTGTTCCCTGCTCATCAAGGTGGTCCTCATAATCATACCATTAGTGCTTTAGCCGTTGCTTTAAAACAAGCTACTTATCCAGAATATAAACAATATCAACAAGAGGTCGTTGAAAATGCTGCCAAATTCGCTACTCAATTGAAATCCAGAGGATTCAAGCTCGTCAGTGATGGAACTGACACACATTTGATCTTAATCGACTTAAGATCCAAAAATATTGATGGTGCTAGAGTTGAAGCTGTATTGGAAAGAATCAATATTGCTGCTAACAAAAACACTGTTCCAGGAGATAAATCTGCTTTATTCCCATCTGGGTTAAGAGTTGGTACTCCAGCCATGACAACTAGAGGCTTCGGTGAAGCTGAATTCGAAAAAGTCAGCGAATACTTTGAAAAAGCAGTTGAAATCTCTATCAATTTGAAAGCTCAGGAATCTGGTGCAACTGCTAAAGATTTATTGACTTCTTTCAAAAAATTGGCTGATGAATCTGCTGACGTCCAGGCTTTGGCCAAAGAGGTCTCCGACTGGGCTGGTCAATTCCCAGTTCCAGGTGACTTATAAGTTCCCAATAATGTTTTTATATAAGTAACCAAAGTTAAATAGATTAAAGAAATTTTGCGCGGATTTTAACTTTTCTGATTTATGAATATTTCGTTTACAACTTTATTATGACTACTGTAAAGTTGGATTCTCTGCCGGTAATTGACAGTTCCGACATAAATAGAGCTATATCGTGGTCCAAAAATGGATTTATAGCATATTCATTGCCACATACACAGTATAAAGAAAATCTTTTCCTAACATATCTTGAAAATGTTGATGGAACCCACTGGCAGTTAGCAAAGAGTCAAAGGTTAGCTGTTAAGCCAAATATTGATAGCAATGTGGCTCCGAGATTGTCAATAGTGGAATGGAGTAATCTCCATACTGATTTGGCTATCACTGATGTATTTGGGAACTTTTATATTTATCTATCTGGGGTAGGAGTGGTGAATGAAGATAAGTCTAAGAATACACCGCCTTCTGATTCAGGTAGTCCAACTTATGAATTGACAGCATATAACCATCTTGAAATGATTTATGGTGATATTATCAATAATCAAGTCAGCCAGCGTCCTAACCCTGCGGCACAATTCACTGCATTTTCATGGTTACCTTTGGAAAAACCTCAAATCATTAATAAAGAAGCAAAATTAGTTGGAACTCCAGATCAAAGTAATCCCAAGCCTTTTTCTTATGGATATGGCGTAGTTCAGCACAGTCCCAAATGTTTGGGACACCCAATTCCAACAAAACAAGCATGTATAGCGTTAAGGAGAAATGGTGAATTAATTCTTTACTACCAAGGTGAACATAAAGTCGAATATTATAAATTGACATTAAAATTGAATGAAGGTTTTGATTATAATTTGAATATAACTAAAGCTGATTTTGGGTTCCCAACAGAGAAAAAGATAATATTGACTACTTACGACGAATTTTCTAGATCCATAAGAACTTATTGTATAACTGTTGATTGGGGATTTCTTGTAGAGTCTGCCAATAAGCAGAAATTAGATCCTCATTATAATACTCCCAAACATCTTCAAAAATTGCCAATTTTGAATGCTAAAATCATTCATGAGATGTCTCCAAATGTTGAAAATGAGTTTGATTCTATTTATTATGATGATGAATTAGATAATATTTTAGATAATGTTGATGATAACATGGAGATTGACCAAGATATTAAACCAAGCTTAAAGACAGAGGGATCAAATGAATCTTATTTATATAAACCAAAACACAGGATAGGTGTTCTTAAGGACATTCAACTTCTATCTCCAATGTATGGTGAGGATGAGACTGCCGAAATTCTATTGATATATGAATACCAAGATGAGAACTTAAAGTACTCTACAACAATTCAGCTATATAAAATTGAAGATGCAACGGAATTTGTATCACCTGCATTTGCTGATATTGGAAGCAAGAAAGGTGTTGATGGTCCTTCCTCAGATACTGAACATGAGTATAAAATGCTGTTCAAAGAACAGCAAACTATTCCAAAAAGGATTATCTCGAGCCTGATTGTCACTGGTGATATTCTCTTGATCTGTGACGATGGAACTATAGTGCATACCCATCGTCGTTCTCCTAAGATGATTAGTTGGACTGATAGGTCAGGTGCTTCAAAACAAATTCCAGAGACTTTACTTTCAGCTATAGATGTTGGCTTTGAGTTTCCTGACTTAAATATTAGTTCTAAGTATCCAATACTGGCGGTTTTATCTCCTAGTTTCAATTGTATTGCTTATTGTGATCTTAATCAACAAGACGATAATTTGATGTTAAGTTTCACAGAAAAGCGTTGGAATAGTGGTATTTCTGCAGAAGAGTTGTATATGACGGCTGTTTCTTTTGCTTTTCTTCATGCTTTCACCTGTTATACCACTGCATGTTCCGATGATTTGTTAATTTTAATACAACTTGAAGTACAACGAGTTTCAACTCTTGTCAAAAAATCTATACCAGAATCAGAACAACAATCTGAAGCAATAGAAAGTTTTATCGAAACCATACTCATTGAATCACACAAGGCTATCAATTTTCAACTTGATATTTTCAATAAAGAATCAATTGATAAATTAATTTCAAATTTACCACTTCAAAAACTTTTATCATTGCAACTAGCTCTTGGATCCATAGAGGGAAGACCCAATCACACCTCTGCAAATATTGCATGGATAATATTGAACTTGAGGAGTGCATGTTTTGGTATTATGTTCCTGTTATCTAGTATTTACAGGCAAATATCAAAGAAGAAACCAACTGAGGATACACTCGAAGATTCTACTTCAAGAGCAGAAGCGATAATTTCATTAACTGGGAACGTTCGTTGGATTATTGAATTGATTATTTGTTTAAATCAAGAAATGCTTCAAATCTTTATGTATCGTAATCATCCAGAGAAAAGCAAAGTATTCTTCAACAATTCAATTGTACTACCGATAATAATGAGTAAAGTTCCAAGATTGTTATTGATGCATGCTTTGTCATCGATTGGAAAAACACATGAAGTATTGAAACGATTAAATAAGGATTTATTAGAAGCTAACAAGCTTTTTACACCAATGAAGGATGCAATCAATCGTTACTTCACTGCATGTACTCATTCTCCTTTAAATTTGAATTTGTATGAAAATTTTATTAGGGAATGTGATACTTACATTAAAACCGAATTTGGAAACATTGGGAATGGAAAACCAAAAGGATTCATGTTGAAAATCGAACAGCAGTTAGTTTGTCATGGGAAGATAGGTGATGAATTGATGACAGTTGCCAAATGGGTTGTTGGGAAGCAAGCCACATTTATCAGTAGAGACTTGAAAGTGACTGAGATGTTTTATTATGATGTCGATTGGCTTGATATTGGATACAAAGCACATGTTGATGCGATCGAAGTTAAGCAAGAATCCAAATCTATTATTGCGAACGATATAACACACTCAAACAAGCAAATGATTCCAAGGCAAGTTTTTAATAAGAAAGAAAGAATTGATGTATTAAGAAAAATTATATTTGATACAAGAAATATCAAAAATGTCCGGAAATGTGTAAGATGTCGTTCAATGTCATTGGTAAATGATCCGTTGGTTTTCAGCAACTTACCTTTGAGCTTATGGACTGTTGTATTCCAGAGAACTTGCATATGTGGAAGTGCATGGGTGAATTTAGAACCATGATATAAAACATTTTAAATATATATTTAATTACTCAATTTAGTTTAATCATCAGAATCAGCTACATTGCCACTTATTATGTTGTTCTTAGAGGACTTCTCAGTAACTTCAGTAGACTGTTGTGTTTTAGTGGACGAATCAACGGTGTTGCTAGAATCAGCAGCAGCGGCAGCAGCTTGCTTCAAAGCAGCTATCTTTTTAGCAGTACGGACAATAACTAACGGAAGTAGAAGATTAGATAACACAATCCAAACACATAAAATACCAATATATCTACCGACGTTACCTTTCCAGACATTAAAGTAAGCGACATGCATCAATTTATAAGCCTGATAAACCGGCATAGCGTAACCATACTTATAGAAGCTGGGTGCAAATACCATACCAGATAATGTCGGAGCTAAGTTGAGAATGATAGTACCAACAAGAATAATACCCACCAAATGAATTCTATCAGGTACTACAAGTAAGATCAAGACTTCAATAGTAGATCCCAAGGCAGACATGACCAAATAACCAAACATCCAAATAACAAGGAAACCGGATTGTCCAAAAGTTGTTTCATAAGACATTCCATAAGCGGTATTTAAAAGCACATACGATAAAGAAATCACCACATAAGCAAACTGACTGATGAAAAACCGGTAAAGAATAAATTTGTATCCCTTGATTCTCTGTGCCACTTTTTGATTAATAGGAACCATGAATAAGAATTGGAAAAAGCTAAATACACATAAATATAACACACCAAGAATTAAAGGAGCTTGATAAATAACTGAAGGAATTGGGTGTAAATCTGTTCTTGAAAATGATGGAATGGAAGTTAAAATATCAGGAGAATTTGCAATCAAACCAGTCAATTGAGTATCATTAAGTTTCTCAGTTAAAATCGTCCATAATGGAGTTTGGGAAATATAGCGAATAAATACTTTATTCACATTTTGCATCAATGGAACAATTAAAGTCATTAGAATGTTATAATCTCTTCCAGTTTCATAAACAATTTCTAATATGGTATTTTTGGGTAATTGGCCTTGACCTTGAAGGTTTTCAAAGTAAACCCTAGTAGCATTCTTATGAATGAGAAAAGCACCATACGATTTCTCATGATAAATCTGTCTATTAACCTCTTCTTCAATGGTAAGATTATGTGATGCTGCCAATTCAGCGAATTCAGTCATATTTTGAATATCAAAAGTCCCCAATTCCTTAATTACACTCACATTAGTGAAGAAATTCGCTACAATTTCTCCTACAACAGGAGGAATATCCTCGTCTGGGACCCCTTCATCTGCAATATATACTGGATAATGAAGGTTGGGAAACCTCTCACTTCTATTGAAATATGACCCCCAATAAATACTTAAAAAGGTAAGTAGAGCCAATACTAAAATAACATAATTCTTCATCGCTGCCATCATCAGAATAAAGAATCTTTTATCTAAAGAATCATCCCAAATTCCTATTTTTTTCCCTAGAGAGAAGACGGTATAGTTGACACCCCATTTATGAGAGAAATCTCGAAGTTCTACCTTTTCTTTCTTCTCTGATAAAACATCCCCTGTTTGACCCTCGGTATCTGCCTCTATTCTTACTTCATCACTTACGGTTTCATTATCAAGCACATCAAATACTGATCCAGACCTAGACTGCAGTCCTGTAGTAACTGACCCACTCCCACTCCTATGACTCAAAGCTCTGTAAATACTGGCAGTACCAGTGATAGAATCATTAAATTCGTCATCTTTAGCAGTAGTAAAGGAGGATGCAGCGCTGCTTAATCTCCTAATCAATGATTGCCTTCGAGGAACATTGTTACCATTATCAGGTCCCTTGAACTCCCTGATAGAGACGTCTTCAATATCGGAAATTGAACTTCTACCTGAATCCATATTTCAAGTATTATGATTATTGATGACTATTTTTATATTTTCTCGTAAATGGGGATTATTTTTTTTGTTTATTTTGCATATACTGATAATATTTTTTTTCCTATTGTGCCGAATTCTTGTCATTGGGAAAGTATCTGTTTAATAACCCAATAACTTGTACTTGAAGACTTCTGGAACTAACATGGTAAGAACTGATGAGAGTATAGACCCATTAGACTCACTTGAAACGGTGGAAACGGCACCAGATCTTGGAGTAAACCAGCCGCATTCTGGCCATAATTCAGGGTCTCGGGAAGCACAGGAGGGTTCTGGAAATGATCAGTTATCATCAGATATCAACTCTAAAAACGATATTAAGACACCAGAATCCACAGAAGGCGCTAAGCCATACTGGAAAGTCCAGTTAGACTTCTGGTTCACTGTTTTTAAAGTATATATTATGCTCATGGTGATTTTTATGGGGGTATTGTCAGTGTATTGGGGGGCATTTTATAAGAGAGATACCAGGTATAAAGATATGACCTCCTTGTTAGTAAACTTGGACCTGTCTGTGGATGCCAATGGAACCGAAGTTCAGGGGTTTGGGTCTCTATTTGAGAATATGATAAAAGATGATCCATGGGTTAAGGATAACTTTGGCTTTGATATTATGCCAATGGAAGAAGCTTTGAGTTATGATAATATCACTGAAAAGGCAGTGGAACTAGTTCATCATGAAAAGTATTGGGGGGTGTTTATCATTGGCAATAATATTAGCAACACGCTTTATGAAGCCTTACAATCACAAGATGCTGAAGTAGCACAGGAGATCCCGACTTTTATCAACGCTGTATATCAACAGACAAGATCTCTTGCAGCTTTCAATTCTTATTACTTGAAAAACTTTCAGTCTTTGGAAGAAATATGGGTAAACAACTATGCTTATTTACCATATTCTCAGTTTCTTACATCATTACCATCAGAACAGCAAATTGATATTGTTAGAAATAACGATACCATTAAATTGTTAACAGTCAAACCAACCTTCAATGCAGTTGATATTTCCGTTACCGTTGTCAGTGCTGCTCTTGGTCCAAGTATGTTGGGTTTGATTTATGCTCAATTATTCACCATTTATCAATTCTCTTTCTTCCAAAAATCTTATACGATGGTTCAAAAACAACTTTCTTTGAAGAGTTATGTTTTTTTCAGAGTTGTTGCAACACATGTTAATTCTTTAGTTCTTGGCTTGGTTTACAGCTTAGCTACAATTGCTTTTCAAGTTCCTGTCACTAATACTTTTGGACACTCTGGGTTTCTTGTTTTATGGATGTTCATGTATTTATTTATATGTGCTAATGGATTCTTGAGTGAAACTGTCCTTGGGTTTGCTACTTCTTTTAATACTCCTTGGTTGATTGCTCCATATACACTTTTGTCTGTTGTTTTTAATGTTGTTACTGCTTATTATCCTTTTGATGTTTCTCCTGGATTTTACAGAATTGGTTATGGTTTACCAATGTATAATGTATTTCAATTAGTGAAGGTGGTGTTCTTCGACACTTATAAAGGTCATATGGGTGGTGAAATTGGTGTTTTACTTGCTTGGATAGTTGTTGGAACATGTACTTCTATTGCTGTTCTTGTCCTGATAAAAAGGAAAGATGATAAGGCTCTTGCTGAAGGTAAACCAACATCTGGTTCAGCCTTTTAGGTATTTATTGGTAAATAGTATTAATAGCTAATTTAGTTTCTTGTAGTACTTTATTATCATACAGTTTCATCTGCTATGGCAACTCTAGCTTCATGTCTAATATTCTTACCATTCTTCATTACTTTGTAAGCCTCTATTAATTGATCCTCCCAAATGTACAAGTTATGGTTCTTTAGCACCAAATTCTCCATTACTTGTAATTTCTTATAATATATATCAGAATTGATGATGTTATCTGAAATCAAATGATCATTTACTACACTAGGTAATTCATTAAGCAAGTAAGAGACACCGTATTCGGTCCCAGTTAAAACAATCAATAGTTCAAATAAGTTATCGGTAGTTAAATTTTTAATTTTGTCATGGGTAATCACTCCTTTGGTACATAAGTAATTAAATGTAGATTCCTTATTCACAAGATTGAAAAGAATCAGAATGTATTTGCTGTTAAAAAGGGGATAATCAGATAGCTCTTTTAAAACATCTTTAGAGAGCACTGCAGGATTGACTCTTGAAAAAAGTTTGATATCAGATGCATTTTCTAAAGATAAATCATTAAAATTCAATATTGAAATTGGGAAATCTGGGAATTTATATGATAAAGTAGCTATTAAAATGACAATGTCTGTAGCCAAAATCAATTCTATGTCGGGATCGGACATTCTCATCTTATATAAGGCAAAGACCTTTTCTACATCAGGAGTTATTTTTTGTAAAATCATTGGATCCTGCTTCTGAATCAATTTTTCATAATAGTTAATAATCAACAAGTTCAATAAGATATCATCACTATCAAAACCAAATGATATATCAAAATTTACCACAGGGTAAAGTAACGTGATCAAGTCCAATAATCTTGATATTAAAGTGGAATTATTAGAAATTTTTGTGTCGTGGAATAGTCTCTGAAATGGTTGATTATTAAGAATATTCAATTTGGTATCAGACAATTGCAGAAAAAGAATCTGAATTTGGTTGGAAATTGCAATCAGTAAATCATTGTTAGTCAAATACAACTTAAGAACCTCCAATAATAAAGGTTCATTCATTAATATGTCAGCATTAGCATTAATTGTTAGAATCTTAATAATTAAGAGCGTAAACTGATTACCGTATTTAATGTTTTCAATGATTAGGTCCATGGGATACATATCCAAGATCTGAGACAAAGGAACTTGACATAAGACTGCCTCATACAATTTGATTACATACATTTCTGGGTCTATATCGTAATAGTTGGGAGATTGAATCAAGTGATCAAGAATAGCGATAAGTGATAACACATATGAATTATTGAAGCAATTGGAATTATGGATCAACAGAATCAACAGTTCTATATCAATGGGTGATACCACATTGTTCAGGAGTTGTGTTGATACAGTATTTAAGGTAGTAACAAAAGATTCAGGTAACTCTTCAATAGTCATAGAAGCAGTGATAAATTTGCCTTTGAAAGCGCAATTCTTGGAAGAAAAACTAATAACTGATGCGGCTGAAAACTATTGTAAGGTGCCAATTCTTAAACGAGAATGAACTATTTCCAACGGTTAATTTCTGGAGAATATTATCTGTAGTAACACAAATCACTATCAAGGTATAAAATCCACTCAATATTCAGAGAAAATCTGAATGTTATCAACAAATACCAGCATTTAAGGCGGCTCAGCTGAACATATACGTGTCAAACGAGTACTGTCGTAAAAAAATACTAACAAAATAAGTAAAAAGAATTAGTTAAAGACAACGCATAACAGGGCCACATCTCCCCTTCTAGTAGCAATCAATAGAGAAGAAGTACTTGAAGCATCAATTATTACTGTTTATATCAACCAAGTCGAATCAACGTATTTTAGTAAAATACTAAACCAAGACAAAGAAACAAAGTTTAACCGAAAAAACAAAATGCAAAACAAATGCTAAAAACCATTCTGAAACAGGAAATGCAGTGAAAAACCGTTTGACGAAAAATGTATTACGTGTAAAGAGCCCGAATAAATAAGGTGGTGGAGTTTTACATTTATAAGTAGTAAAGGGAACACTATACAATTAGAACTGGAGCAGAGGACACGACTCGTCTAGTTTTAGCATAAATCTTATTGTTTTCGGGTGAGAAATTGTCTAGTTGTGAAGATAATTCTCAGGGGAGAAACTGCCAGTTTTCAGCAAAAAATATAAAAGCCAATTCACATTCCCCAGTGAAAAAAATATATAAATTTTCAATTAAACTGGTTTATACTTGTTGATAATTGCTCTTTTTACAATGTCGGATGTTATCAATGAAACTGGTAACGAATCGACTTCTAACAATCCTGAATTAATGGATATTGCTGTTCAATTGTTTAAAGAGAAATTTATTTCGATCCAGCCTGAAGAATATATTCAATATCTCGCAAGCAATGACGAAGAATCAAATTTAATTAGAGAATATTATATGGATTTATTTAAATGGGATCCTAATTTATTGAAATCAACTAGAACTTTATGTTCTAAATTATATTTAAAAGGTGAATCTCAAGAAATTGATAGAATCTTAACAAGTTTTACTAAATCTTATATTAAACAAAATCCTGTCAATGTTTTTTGTACCAAGAATTTCGAAAAAATCTATATTGTATTATACAGTTTAATCTTGTTAAATACATCCTTACATAATAGTGAAGTTAATAAGAAATCAAAAATCAATCAAAATGATTATATAAAAAATACGTTTACCACTTTTATTCAACAAGATCCTAAAGGTGCTAAGAAATTATCGATTAAACAAAGGATTACAATTGAAAGAGAATTGGCTAATTACTATGATGACCTACTGAGAAATGAATTACATTTGAAAACTCAGGAATCTTCTAAGAAATCAATTGCTGATAAGGCCAATGAAGATAAGCCAACATCAAAAAATTCGGCTCCTTCCGGTGCTGGTGCTATACTTGCTAATACCCACGCTAATGCAGAGCTTAAAGAATCCAGTGAGGCTAATGGAAATAATATTGTTAGTTCACAATCAAATGGATCTTTAGGAGCAGATCGTCGTATTTCCCATTCTCGTGGTCCTTCGCATACTTCAATGGCTTCTTCTGTTGATAAACCAGCTGATGAATTGAATTTATCCAGACAAGTATCTTCATCTTCTATTTGGTCTTCAGATACTACCAACAGACCTTCATTAAATGTCAAGAGAATGGCTAGTGCTACATCTTCTGTTTCTCAATTTACAGTTACCAATAATACCAGAAATAACAGTCGTATGGGTTTCACTAGAGCTTTATTATCAGATCAGAATCAAAGATTCTATAATAATGGAAATAACTCCCTTGTATCCAACAACACTTACACCACTGTAAGAAACAGACAATCTGTCGATAGATTAAGATCTCAACCTCAAAGTCATCAACCACAAAATTCTTCTGTTAACAGAAGATCAAGTAGATCTTCAATTGTTTCAAGAGATTCTCTTGCTACAAATCATGATGATTCTTTATCTGTAGTATCTTTTGATTCTGTTGATTTAGATAAAATCCATTTAGATGACCAAAATCAACAACTCACCAACTTGGAAAATTTTAATGTTAATGAATTTCAAGATAAATTCGATTTGACATTAGAATTACAAGGATCTCCATATTTAAAAGAAGGTTTATTAAAGTTGAAAATATTAAATAATGATCAACAAGATAATAATATTCCTGAGAGTGCAGGTTCAAGTAGTGCATCGACTGCTTCAACCAATACTTCAACAGGATCCAGGTTCTTCTCCTTTTTTTCGAGATCTGCAAGAGCTGCCCCTACTGAAACAAATAGTTTGAATTCTTCTAGTTTGAGCAATAAATTCACAGAATATTTCGTTGTTGTATCCAAAGGTGAATTGAACTTATACTCATTTGATCCTAAGACAGTTAAAAAGCATCAACAAAAGATTAAAAAGATCAAACAAAAACAAAGTAAAAACTTATTAAATGTTGACTTCTTAGATACTGAAAGTGATTATAATTACAATGACCCCACGGAAGACGTTGGTGATGGTAATTGGTTGAAGAATGCAGCCAATGTTGGTAATTATAATTTAGCATCTACTTTTTCACAATTAGAGAAACCTACTTTATACATCAAGAAACCAAATGGTGTAATTTTCACCTTAGTATTTCCTAAGACAAGTAAAAAACCTAGTAAAAAATTTGTTTTTGAAGCTGGTACTAAAGAGATAGCTTTAGAATTCATTAATACTTGTAATTTCTGGTCTTCTAAGATTACTGCTATACCGACATTTGAAGAAAGTGTTTCATCTATTGAATATGGATGGAACGATCTAGATCTGTTGATCAAACAAAAGGCCAATTTCAAGAAATTAAAGAACATTCAAAAATGGGAGCCTTTACCAAGCGGTGTTTATTTATCTTCCTATAACTATGAAGATTCGAATGAAAATCATTACAATATGATGAAACAATTCATCAAAACATTAAATTATTACAATAATTTAAAGAAACATTTCAAGGATTTCAATGATTTAAGATTGAAATTTATCCAAAACTTTGGTAGTATGTCTGGTACAACCAATTTTAACAGAATTCAAGGAAATTTTGAACAAAAATTATTAGAGTACAAATTTGAATTAAAAAAGTACAAGAACTATTTAATCATTTTAGGTTTTGCTTTACAATTAAGATTTGATTTAGAAGATGAAGAGAAAGAGCTTATTAAAGAAGAAGAAAAGTCTAATTCAGAAAATGGAGAGTTTAAGGATTCTATTGATGATACCAAGGAACAACCTCCAGTTGAAGAGGAAGTTGATGATGATGATGAAACAGAATTATCCAAGGTGGTAAAGTATGAGATTAGAAAGTTATTCATAGGATTAAAAGATGTAGGAAAAATTATCCCAACTTTCCAGACTTCCAAATCTATTTCCAATTTGAACCAATTGCAAAATCAAATCCCAAACTTGACAGCTAATGACTTCAACAACTCCTTTTCTTTAGTTAAAAGTCCAAAAACTTATACCTTATCTAACTACAAGGATGATGAAAGTCCAATCAACCAATTATTGCAAAGCCAAAAGAACAAGGAAATGGTAAATAGTTTTAGTACTAATACCATTAGAGAGGAAGAAGAACCAGAGCAATAAAACTAATACAACTTCCCTTCTTTCTCGTCATCTCGTCTTAAATCCACTGGATAAAAGTTACTGGCTTACGTCCTAAATTCCATATCATTATGTCTTGTAATTGTATCATTATGTTTTATAGATTTTGTAGTAATATTGTTTTAATTGTATGTACTATTTTGCAATTTAGGCTCTGGACACGACATTTCTATTCTGATTTAAAGCGCGAGTGGTTTTTTACAATTCCCAACCTTGAAAACCGCCACCAAACATGTCAGATCCAAGTTCAATTAATGGTATGTAACTTAACATTGAATAGCATGAATAATGTAGTATATTAACCAACATATAGGGGGTTCCGCCGTTGCCATGGTTGGTAAAGATTGTGTAGCTATTGCCTGTGATTTGAGATTAGGAAGTCAATCATTAGGATTAGCCAACAACTTTGAGAAAATATTCACTGTTAATGACAAAGTATTACTAGGATTAACAGGATTAGCAACTGATGTTACCACATTGAGTGAAGTATTCAGATTCAAAAATAACTTGTATGAATTAAGAGAAGAAAGAAAGATTGAACCAAAGACATTTGCCAATTTGGTTAGTAGCACATTGTATGAAAAGAGATTTGGACCTTACTTTACAGGACCAATTGTTGCAGGGTTAGATAAGAATGATAAGCCATTTATCTGTGGGTTTGATTTAATTGGATGTATTGATCTTGCTAAAGATTTTATTGTTAGTGGTACCGCATCTGAACAATTATATGGTATGTGTGAGTCTTTATATGAACCAAATTTGGAAGCAGATGACTTATTCGAAACTATCAGTCAGTCTCTTTTAAATGCTGTTGATAGAGATACCATTTCCGGTTGGGGTGCTGTTGTTTACGTTATTACTAAAGATAAGATAGTAAAGAGGGTATTAAGAACTAGACAAGATTAATCTAAAAAGCAAAATGAAAAAGTTTATGAGCCAAAGTCCTACCATTTTTTTTCCATTTACCCCTTTTACATCACATATACATATTTAAATAGATATATGTATAGAATTTATTTAATGAACACAATTCAGTAACATATAATGTTATATTCTCTATTTACATGAAACATTATTATATACATTTAATGCTTTTCCTTCTCTTCAAGCTTCTTTTCAATCACTTTCTTCAAGTACCCATTTTTACCGTATAACTCTTCTTCTCTTTCCTTTCTTTTCCGTTCAAATTCCTTCTGTTTTATTCTACTTTGTCTAATTCTTTCATTAGCGTCGTTTACTCTAGTGTGATGGAGACACTTACTTAATTCATCTTTCTCAAAGTTGCACATTCCTAAAGCCTTCTTCATAAACTCTTGTCTATGACACTCTTCCAAGGCATCCATTAATGCCACGCAAGGATCAAACCTAACTTTATCTAACTGTGGGTGCATGATTCAAATGGAGTGATAAAAATGTTTTTTTTTTTTTCCTTTGAATGTGTGAGATTTCCTCTCAATTAAAAGTATCCGCAATTAAATATGGCAGAAGATAATAAAGATGTTTTAGAGTTTATCAACTCATTACCCGATTCCAAATCCAATACTCCCAAGCCAGAAGGACAGGAAGATGATTTGTTTGAATTTTTAGACGAATTGGCTGCACATGAAAAGAAGCCTTCGAAGTTGTCACCCAAAAAGGCAGAAGAAAAGGTAGGAGAAAAGGCAGAAAAAAAGGTTGATTCTAAAGAAACCAAACCTGTTGTCGAAGAAAACGTACAACTGAAGGTAGAATCGTCGGAAATTGATGAGAAAACCAAATCTGAACTGCAACCTGAGGTGGATGTGGACTCTGCCAATAAGGAATTAGAAATTGATCCAATAAATAGTATCACTAACTGGTGGAACAAAGAAGGATCTAATGCAGTTTCTAACTTATGGGGGTCTATAACCACCAATGCCACCACATTAAGTGAAACCACATATAAAATAGCAAGTGAAACTACCAATCAATTGAACTCAAAGAGACAGGAATTTATTAAACAACAAGAGGAAAATGGAGGAAAAAATTTACAACAAATCACCAATATAACCAACAGATTAAATAATATTTTGATAAATATTACTGATCAAATAGTCAATAATGAAGATGAGTTAATTAATGTTATTGTTGTGAATGATATTATGAATTTAAATTATGTTAATGATTTAATTCTGAAAAACTTTAAAAGTGTTATGAACCAAGTTGAAGGTGGAATTAAAATAAATATTAATAATTATAATCATAATGCTACTGACTCTACAACTGGTTTTGTTGATTTGAATATGTTTAATGGGAAATTAATAGATGGGGAAAAATTATGCTTAGCTAATTTGGATAACTCCATCAAGAACTTCAATAAAATGATTGAATTTGAAAATAATGAAAAAACTGATTTAAATGAAAAATTGAAAATGATAAATAAATCAAATGTTTTCATTTCTATTCAGCCAATTAATGTTAATCATAAGGATGCCTCCCTTGAAGAAAATGAAATCTTGATTGACCAAAATGATTCCAATTCATTTTTCTTTTTAGTTATTTTAAACGATACTACTAATAAGATTGTTATTAAATCAAAAACCCAAGCATTTCCTTTGATTTGGTCTAATTGGTTGATGAATCAAGATTTAGAGAAATTTGAAGATTACGAAGATATTGATCCAAAAGAATGGGTCAAAGATTGGATAAAAGAAGGTTTGAATCTCACTTTTGGAATTATATCTCAACAGTATGTTATTAAACGAATGGGATTTTAAAGTATGATTAATATAAGTAATTAAGTATAATAAAATGTTTATGTAAGAAAGTATTCGGATTTTAGAAGTTATGCTTTTCACCTGAGCTCGTGGTGATGCTGTCAAAATTAACTTTAATCATGCAGTATCAGCCCTTTTTAATCCAGTATAATAGTCTATTTTTATATTATATCCCTTTATCCATTATTTTATGCTTGCGCTAGTAGTTTCTCCCATATCTCTACACCCCCAATCATCCAATTCAATTATAATGCTTTATATTATTAATTTATATCTATATATGAATACCAGATTCAATCCCTTAAAAACCCATCTTTCCGTTCTCTTTAATAACGGCCCTCAATACAAGTCAGCAAATTCAGCTTGATGAGGATGAACCAAATTGTGTAAATAAACTGAATGTTTTTTTGATTCAAAATTATGTAATAATCTATCAAGAGTATGTTCATTATTAGCCAATAAAGCATTGTTAGAATCCAAAACTAAAGGACCTTTAAACTCCATACTATTGAAATCACCATCAGAAATACATCTCAAGTCTTTCAAGTAAACTTTTTGAGCAGATCCATGAGATAAATTCTTCAACTCAGGATATGCTGCCAATAAAATAGATAAATTATCTGGGTGAATATTTAAAAATTTATTGTAGATCATTTTATAGTCGTTATAACTTGGTTGATCTTTTAATACAAGCTTCAAGTTGTAGTTATTCAACTTAGAAATAGCTGGTTTAGATAACAATTGAGGTTTGAAAACTGTGATTGATTGTTTAAACATCCTACTACTAATTGATTGTGTTAAAAAGATAACAAAAATATTAATCGTGGTCTATCTGGGTTTATATATAGTAGTACAGATATGGGAGGGGAATCGTGTATAGATTTGTTGGTTGCGAAAAAAGATAGCTGAGGAGGGGTGCAAGTTGATGCGTCTAGAAGAGTCCTAATTTGATAGCCACACTTCACACCCCTTATAAACTCAAACTAGTATTGTATACGGGTAAATCCCGGCTATGTTACTGATGTGGCCTTACATTGCATAGCTGAGGTGGCCTTACATTACATAGCTGAAGGAAGCAATCTAATAAATTTTAATGAGTACTTGAAAACCCAAAGATTTTGGCACTCTTTATCGGAAAAACCTATACGATGAGATAAGTTCCCCTCCCAGAGCAATATTTCCCCTCCCATAGGCCCATAGGCTCGCGGTACAGCAGAATATTCCCCCACGAGGCGCACGGCCTAGTGGCCCTAACTTCGCTGCGGGAGGGGATGTGGTTTGGGGGGAAATTATGAGTAACCAACTTTCTCCTATTAGTTCTAGAGGGGTACTTGAGAGGAGGAGAGAGTACGCGGAATATTAAACACACGGTTGCAAAATATCTATTTAGGGACAATTTATAAACGACCAGAATTATACGATGAATTTAGTATATGCTGCTTAAATTTTATCATCATTAGCAATCTAAGGGCCCTCAAAGATATCGTCTCTTCTATGGTTCAATAGAGGCATGTTGGTTCTGATCGACTCGATTCGATCGTAGTCCAATTGTCCAACAATAAGCTCAAAGTAATCACCATCCTCATCTTTTGGTAATAAATCATTGTATAGTTTCCCCTCAGCCACAATATCCCCCCAAGGGTCAATTATTAAAGAGTTCCCATAACTGACTCGTTTAACTACTTCCCCATCATCATCCTCATCTACTAAATTATGCTCTCCACATTGAGCAGCCATAACTACATAGCTTTGATTATCAATGGCTCTAGTACGACCCAAATTTTTCCAATGGGAAGTACCCGTTTTCACTGTGAATGCACTGGGGAACGTTAAAATGTTGGCACCCAATTTGAATAATTTGAGACTTAATTCTGGAAATCGAATATCATAACAAATTTGAGATCCAATTTTATAAGGAGTATTAGGAATATCAAAAGGTTCCAAGATCTTCTTCCCCTTTATAACCGAGTTTGATTCTTTAAGAATAGGGCCATTTTTAATATTAACATCAAATAAATGTAATTTCTCATATTCGTATTGAACTTCACCCTTATTAGTTATCCATAATAGTTTATTGATGGTTTTATTATCAGCACCAGGCTCATGTACCCCAATTGAAAGAAATAGACCCTTATTTTGATCTTTTGAGTCAATAGATTGGTAAATATTTTTCAATTCATTACAAATGGGTGTGATGATCTTATCTTGAGTCAGACAACTCAATTTATAACTGTGAGAAGGATTCTTGGATAAATAATCAGAAGCTTCAGGTAAGAATAACACTTTGACATCTGATTGAATTGATTGATAGATCAACTTTTTTATCACCCTAAAATTGGTTGATAAGTTGGCTGAAACTGTGAATTGACCACAAGCAATTTTCAATTTAGTTTCCATGTTAATTAGATCTCTAAAAGTTGATTTCTAATTATCCTCGTATCTGTGCGAACCGGCAATCATTATCTGGTATCCGACTTAGACCTTTGAGTGTGTGGCTCATTTGAATATAAAAGATACTACCATAACATTGGAATCAGTTTGGGCATTTCTATGCTAATTGAACCAATCAAAGGCGATCTCCTTAACTGTGCAGAACTGTTTTAGTAGCTTTTGTTTTTCCTAGATGTTCAGCATGGAAATGTAACATAAATCAAATGAAACTGAATATTTTTAACGCTACACACACATAAGCCCATTTAGTATTATCAAGCATCGCGGTTTATGCAAGAATAGGCCTTTAGTAAATATGGCTGTTATTCTTTTCAGATCTGATAGGATATTGCTTCTATTCAAGACAATTAACAAGTTGAAAAGTAATAATAATGTAAATCATAGGTGAAAAGTGATAATAATGTAAATCATAGAGGTGAAAAGTGACAATGTAAGTCAACCCAAAAAGTGTCAATGTAAATCAACGAAAAAGAACCAATGTTAAAAACCTTTGCATAAAACTTGAACTCAATTTACGAACAATCAGTATAGACTTGAGATTTTCTGTACTCTTTTAGACGAAATACCATATGGACACACACCAAATGCCTTCTTTGCCCCGTATTTAATGGCCGATTTTATTCATCGTGTGACCTTTAGATGCAGGAAATCCAATATCATACATAAATTTCAAAACAAAGTGCCATTTTGAGATGATTTAACTCATCTGAAAGCCTCCAGCTACCCAATGAAAACGCCTTGATGAAATTTTTTGATACCAATCGCGTATATCAAAATACGTGCATCCTAAACAAGGTGAAAAATATTTGCATATATTAGGCATGATGCCCATTATTACATTAACCTAAATGGTTTTTGGAAACTTAATATGGACCTATTTCTTAGGTTTCAGTTTATTAGCTAGTTGGACAAGCACAAGTGGTTTTTTTGCAACTGGTGCTTCATGTTCAGGTGCAGATGCAGTATCAAAAGATATATTTTTCGGATATTGGTCTGGAACTAAAACTAAACAGCATAAATCCGATGCTCTTACAGCACTTGATAGTTTAAAAAGATATTTGAAAAATGACCCACAAAGAGAATCTTTTAAAGTGGCTAAAGGTTCTGTTATTGGATATATGTGGGTAGGTAGTATGGTTCAAAACTCTGGTTTTATTTCTGGTGATGCCATGTCTGTTATTTATGATGAAGTTACCAGAAATGGTATTCCAAATATGCTTTATATTGAATATGTTGATTCTGATCCAATGAAAACTTTTGGTATAGTATTAAACACTGATACTTCCAAATTGGGTGATGTTCAAAGGGCTGTTAAGAAATGGAGTCAAGGTAAATCATATAATACTAAAACTGGTTCTAAAGTTTACAAAAAGAAAACTGTTTGTTATACTTCTTATGCCAACAGAAAGCCAATACAAGCAGATAAAGAGGCTGGTAATTGCTATACTGCTAACATTAAATCAGGTAAAACTGCTGAAAGTGTATGTGGAGGTGTTAATGGTGAATCTTTACAAGGTTACAATCCTTCGGTGAATTTTAACTATTTGAGCGTTGGACAAACAATATGTTGTTCGATTGGTAATATCCCCAACAAAAAACCAAAAAAGAATAGTGATGGTTCTTGTTATTCTCATACCATCAAATCAGGAGACCTTTGTAGCTCAATTATTGCACCATATCCACCATTGTCAGTAAGTGATTTGAACAAATATAATTCCGAAACATATGGTTGGAAAGGCTGTAGTTACTTGCAAATAGGTCAAAAAATATGCTTAAGTGATGGAACACCACCACGACCAACAGCCAATCCAGATGCTGAATGTGGACCATTAGCACCAGGAGATTTGTATATGGCCAAGTGCCCATTAAATGCATGTTGCAGTGACTATGGATTCTGTGGAGTAGATTCTGATCACTGTGACACGAAGAAGAGTTCTACAGGAGCTCCTGGCACTGAAGGATGTTACTCAGATTGTGGTTATGGATCATTCCATAATAGTATGGCCAAAGACTTTAGAAATATAATCTATTGGATGGATAATGGAAAGAATTTATACACCGATCCAACCAAATTATCAACCACTGATTATGACACGGTGCATTATTCATTTGTCAACATTAATTCCGACTTGACTATTGATGAATCTAAAATTTCTGTAAGTCCTTTCCTTTCTATTCGCCAGAAAAAGGTAGCTTCTTTTGGTGGATGGGATTTTTCAACAGATTCTTCCACCTATCAAATCTTTAAAGATATTGCTGCTAGTGCTTCTTCAAGACAGGCATTTGCCAACAGATTGAGAGACTTTATCAATAAGTATAATTTAGATGGAGTTGATATTGATTGGGAATACCCAGGTGAAACTGATATTGAAGGAATTCCAGCTGATAATAAGAATAATGGACAAAACTATTTGGACTTAATCAAGAAGATTAAAGCCACAATTCCAAGTGGTAAAACTGTATCTGTAGCAATTCCAGCTAGTTATTGGTATTTGAAAGCATTCCCAGTCAAGGATATGCAAGATTATGTTGACTATTTCGTATTCATGACATACGATTATCATGGAATTTGGGAAAATCAAGGTTCAAATGATGGTACTATTGAGTGCCATACGGATTTCTCCGACATTAAAAAGAGTCTTCAATTATTAGATAAAGCCAAAGTTAAAATGTGGAAATTATGTGGAGGTATTGCAACTTATGGTAGAACATTCAAAGCAAAAAGTACTAGTTGTATGACTTCAGGATGCGCATATAAAAGTGGAGGAAATTCCAGATCTGGGACCAACACTGTTGGATTGCTTGCAGATTTTGAAATTAATGATATAGCCAAGTCATCAGCAAAAGCAAAAAGATGGACCGATTCTAATGCCAATTGTGACTACATGGTTTACGACAAAGACAGTATTGTTGCATGGAATAAAAAAGGACAAAGAGATACATTAAAAACGTATTTCAAAGAACATGCTTTAGGAGGTACTGTCACTTGGGCTGCCAATTATCTTGGTTAAATAATGTAAATATGTTATATCATTTTATTAAATCTCATACACACAAAATAGTGAAAATTACTATTCTTTAATAGGAAAATAAATCGCACTTGGAATTAAAACAATCGCAACCATGTCACATCCATTTATGAAGAGATTAATGAAAGAATTGAAATCCCTTAAGCAAGATACATTACCAGGGATTGAGTTACTAGGCAATAGTGAAGATTTAGAACAATTTGAGTTTGAAATCATTGTTTCTTCTAAAATATACACCGACCCATTTAAATTGATTGTAAGGATTACCAATGATTATCCAGTACAACCACCACAGGTTAAATTTCTTCAAGATGAAGACCATTTGATTCCATTACATCCTCACATTTATTCTAACGGGCATATCTGTTTAAATTTACTAGGAAAAGATTGGACTCCAGCATGTTCAATTGAAAGTATTCTACTTAGCATTCAAAGCATGTTAGCTACCAATGAAACATTAGAAAGACCTCCAGATGACAAGCAATATGTAGCGGGAGCACCTGCTTATGCCTCTAGCACTGGATTCTACTATCATGATGATAACGTATAAATCATTAGTCAGTGATAAAACACGAGGAAAAGAAAGACGTTCATACACCAATGGCCGGTCCGGTTAAGAAATTTATGACGCTGATTCGGACTTCGATGATTGTGTGATACAAACCTGTACAAAAATGCATAGAATTGGCAATTAATCCGAGAGGATGAGGGAAAACTCGGGTTATGAATCTGGTATAACTGCAATCAACTGATGGACAAATATGTAGACCCCTCTATCAATGATATCATAGTTTAAAATATATAACGTAATAGGAATATAATATACTGCATTCTTGCTTTGAAAACCTTTAGAATGTCAACAAGTCAATGAGGGGCAGTTATGTATTGCTTCCAGAAGTTCTCCTGTGCACGGACATGAGTTACATAAACCGTTTAGTAGAATGTCCAATTATATACAGTAAGCAGCCCAACAGTTTAGGCCTATAGAAGAGGGGAACGATAAAAATTTTTCACTCATGTGGCCAATGAAAACCGTTGGTTTTTTTTCTCCATTGAATAATTACTGCTAATATGATGACTACTTTATTAATACAATATCTTTAACTATTAATAATTTATATAGATATACTATGCGTATGAAATATTTATCAAATACCTTTATCAGTCTCAGCCTTTTGCCACGAAATTGCAATCCCGGTCAAGGACTTGTATCTCCTTGAAAAAAAAATAATCCATTGAAAAATGTCGTTCACTCACCGGATTAAATTTGCAGTCTTGAAAATCTCTCATAAACAACTTCATGATGCAGTGGTGTTTCAATATAAATATTGTATGTTATTATAACGTAGTAGTAACATTAATTTATATCATGATCATCTACTATATAACGCAAGGTTTAATTTAAATACAATAAGTTCCAGGTTTCTAACCTTAATTGGTTGCTAAATAGTTGCTGAATTCTCTAGTTATATCGGGGTCTCGGGGATCGGAGAATTTGAAAAATTATAAATTCTATTAATTTCCCCCTTGATCAATTTTAAATTCTCTTTTTGATTCTTCTCTTACTCTGTTATCATAGTTTAATTAACTTATATATAAAAGACTTTCTTTTATGGACAATTGAATTTTCTTTAAAGTCCTTTTTATTTATTTGGTTATTCTTTATAAAAAAAAATTGATTTGAACAAGACTACATTTCTCCTGTTTAACCCGGTTGAAAACTTATAAGAATATGTCTGATCCTCAAATTGAACAAGCTTGTGATTCATGTAGAAAGAGAAAGTTAAAATGTTCAAAGGAATTCCCAAAATGTCTTAAATGTACTACTCATAATTGGCAATGTTCTTATAGTCCAAGAACTGTTAGGAGTCCTTTAACAAGAAATTATTTAACTCAAGTTGAGAATAAAGCCCAAAAACTAGAGCAAATGGTGAATTTTTTATTATCGAATAGTTACAATGTGGATGATTTATTGCAGAATAATAGTTATAAAGTTTTATTAAACAATCATAGACTAGTATTAAAAGACTACCAAAATAACAGAGATAAATCCTCAATTAATTCAAAAAATGATGTACCCCCTAGTAATGACAGAGACAATAATAATGAGCAACCAAAACAAACTAAACGTAAATATAACAGGAATAATGACAATCGTGATATACAATTTAGTCAATCCCTTAATGAATCTAATTCAGTTACTTCCATGAATTCAATTGAAAATTCAATTGAAAATTCAATTCAAAATTCAATGCAAAATTCACTTTCTAATTCTCCCAAACCAATTGATATTGAATCTGACTATCTTGATTCAAATTTGAATTCAATAACACATTCTCCTTCATATTCTATATTTTCTAATGAAAGTGAAGTTAATTTGAATTTAAATCTTATTCATTCCAATGATTTGAATGATAATGTAATCAATGATAAGAATCTGAATGATAAATTTATGGCAGACTATCTTAATCTAGATGAAAGTGAAACAAATTTTAAAAAAATCAAATTAGAAGATAAATTCGACTCAAAATATCTTAGTGATGAGTTCTTTGAAGAGGTCGTATACAGAGATAAAAATATCTAATAAAAATTACATTCACCAACCTTGTATAGTTACAATTTAATGATTATGAATTACTAGATAGAATTGATTGTAGAATATTTTTTAGGATTTCCCGGCTGATCCCAAAAGTGTATTGAATGGAGGTAAGGAATTTATCCCTTAAGTTTGCTATGATCTGTCGTAAAACAATCTTAGATCCGACCTACCGGTCCCCGGTGTCCAAATGTCGTGGTATTGTTAGTGCCGAGTGTCGTGCTATCTCTTGTCGCATAATTGACTGCGTAAGTCACACTTTCCGCATCGGTAAAGGTATTTTTTTTTTGTTATCAGGAGAGGATCAAACAACCTCTTACTTCTTTAATATATTCAGATGTTCAGGCAATTAAATAAGTTGAAGGATAAAGCAAAGAGAGTATTGGATGACTTATCTAATACTCTCGAAAATCAACTTAGTCCAAGAAGGCAGCCTCAACGAATCCCAGTCAGGGTGCCTGTTTCCAATAGGCCTAGAGCTTCACCACTTTACAGAAACTACAGTACCATAGCTTATGATTCTCCATATAAACCAAGCAATATAATCTTGGGCTCATTACCATACCAGTCATTTCAGCCATTGAGTCAACACTCGATCATCTCGATGATTAAGGGTTTGAGATTGCCCGAACAGCTTCTGATATTTAAAAGTCAAAAGTATTCAAGTTATTACAGATACAGGTTGATGAGTTCTAGTTTCAGGACTAATGTGACTAAGATCTTGACTAGTTTTACCTTTGTTAAGGATGCTTCTAAGTATTATAATAGCCTTACCAACAAGTATGATCACATGGGGGTTCGCATAACTATCAACAATCCTGTTGAGAATGTCACACCTTCTCACACTACTGTATATGATGCTGTTAATATGCTTGAGTTTAAAATGAATCAATTTAAGGAAAGCATCTCCAAATTGAAGCAATTATCGAAAATTGGTGATTTACCAGTTCAATTGGATGGTTCCAAAATTACAATTAATTTTGAAAACTTGACTAAACCTGAAGTTTTAAATTTGTTTGTTGATCACCAAGTCAATTACATTCCTGTTAGCGAAGTTCAAGTTACTCCAGGAGTTTTATCCGACATGAACAAAAGTTTGAACCATGGTGCCACTGCTGCAGTCACTGATGATATACAATATACCGTGAAAGTCGGTTTAGAGTCATACAGCTTAAACTCCAACGATTTATCTGGAGAAAGCGAAGCTCATTCATGATTATGAAATACGGAATTATAGGGGAAATATACATGTAAAGTATCACTTTTTTTATCTTTTCTTGCTTCTGATTGGGGATCTAATATTAGCTAATATTTACTCTACCTTACTATTATATCACTATCTTTTAGTCTGTTACCTTTTGTAAAAAGGACCTTTGCAGCTATTCTCACTATTTATACTAAATTGACTAAAACTTTAGTGCGAAAGTTTTAGTAAATAAACATGACAGATATACAAGCCCTGGAATCTACGGAATCCGTTTATGAAGATACGGACACTTTAGGAGACATTGTAGATGATCTAACGAGTAACAAAAGTATTGAACAAGACTTTGATAATTTAAAATCCAATGAAACAACAATGGATGAGGAGTTAGCAAATGCTACGGTTGGGGACCTTAATGATTTAAAACTTGAGAGTTCTGACTTACCTGATCGGACCCCGGTTAAAGAATACTTCCAGTTTGGTGATCCTATAGCTTTCACTCCAATTGAGCTTCCAGAATGTGAAAATTTGATGTTGGCATACAATCTTATGAGTATTAATAAGGTATTTAATAACAAGGCTAAGAGCGATCAGAAGTCCATTCTTTCGGGGACTGAAAACTTAAAATCGTTATTTAATCAATTAAAGACTTCATTAATGGTGAATGACACTTCAAATACCGTTGAGTGGGATAAGTGGCTTCAATTAATCAATGATGAGCTTAGTTTTGATGAAATTAATAGTTTAGCTTCTGGTGGAGTACCAGATGATATTCGTAATATAATATGGCAAGTGGTGGCTAAATCCAACAATTTAAAGATGAATGATTATTATTTGATTAATAAACTGAAGAATTCTATCCATGAAAGACAAATCAAGAAGGATATAACTAGAAACAGTTTTTACAATTCAATTAATCAGTACAATAAAATAAATGATTTGTACAATAATTTGAAGATATATAGTGAAGTCAATCCTGAAATAGGTTACAATCAGAGTTTCACATTTATATTAAGTCCAATTATTTTGAAGTTACCAGAACTTGAAAGTTTTAACTTGTTTTATTCATTATTGGAAGATTACGGGATTAAATCTCTTTTCGATAGAGATATGACGGGTTTACAAATTATATTATACAAGTTTGACCGCTTATTAGAAATCTATTGTCCAAAATTATTTAATCACTTTATAAAACAAGGAATCAAATCAAATATGTATGCCAGCCAATGGTTTTTAACTATGTTTAGTTATAAACTCCCAATTGATATTGTATTGAAGATCTACGATATGGTCATTTTTGAAGGGATTGATTACTTGTTAAAGATTTCAATTAAGTTAATGTCTATCAATGAGCAGTTATTATTAAGCTTAAAATTCGATAAGTTAATGGAATACTTGAGAAATCACATTATTGATCTTCTTATAGAGGAAACACCAAATGGAATAAAGTATAACGCAGAGAAACTCTTTTCCAATTTGGTCAATTTGAACCCTAACTTATTAAAGAGATTCGAACTTGAAGTATCCAAACAAAATGAACGCAATGAAGAAAAGGTTAAAGAAATTAATAAGATAAATTTGGAAAATGGGAAATTAAGAAATGAAATCAAATATCTTCAAATGTCATTAACTACTTTAAACAAAGATCACTTAAATTTAGTCCAAACATTGATTAACTCGAAGATAAGGTTACCTGAACTTGTACAACAGAACAGTGACTTAACAACCGAAATAGAGAGATTAAAAGAGGATCTAAATGATATGAAACACTTGAATGAAGATGATGTTCCTGCCAATATTGAAACCGAAATTGAAAAGTTATTAGTTGAAAATAAAGCTGCTACAGAGAAGAATATATCATTAGAAGATCAACTTTCAGAACTTATATCTGAAGAGAAGGAATTGGATGATAAATTGAAAGTTTATAAGAAGAATTGGTTCTGGAACCGATGATAAGTTTAGGAAAATATACGAATATTTATGATTGCAAAACGAGGGCATCAACCCTAGCTGCAGCGCACGCCCTAAAATAAACATCTTACATTAATTGGGATATTTGTGTTGTAGACGACCTGAAAATTTTGAGTGTCTCCCATCTAAAACTGAGTGAAAAAAAACTGAAAAGTTACATAGTAATTATAGACACTTCAAAATGGCTAGAGGACCAAAGAAACATTTAAAGAGATTAGCAGCTCCATCCCACTGGATGTTGGATAAATTATCCGGTACCTATGCTCCAAGACCATCCGCTGGTCCACACAAATTGAGAGAATCCTTACCATTAATTGTTTTCTTAAGAAACAGATTGAAGTATGCTTTAAACGGTAGAGAAACCAAAGCTATCTTAATGCAACAACATGTCAAAGTTGATGGTAAAGTCAGAACCGACACTACCTTCCCAGCTGGTTTCATGGATGTTATCACTTTAGAAGCCACCAACGAAAACTTCAGATTAATCTACGATACCAAAGGTAAATTTGCTGTTCACAGAATCACTGCTGAAGAAGCTTCTTACAAATTAGGTAAAGTTAGAAGAGTTCAATTAGGTAAGAGAGGTATTCCATACGTTGTCACCCACGACGGTAGAACCATCAGATACCCAGATCCATTAATCAGAGTTAACGACACTGTTAAAATTGATTTAGAAACTGGTAAAATCACTGATTTCATCAAATTCGATACTGGTAGATTAGTTATGGTTACCGGTGGTCGTAACTTGGGTAGAGTTGGTGTCATCACTCACAGAGAAAGACACGAAGGTGGTTTTGATTTAGTTCACATCAAAGATTCTTTAGAAAACACTTTCGTTACCAGATTATCTAACGTTTTCGTTATTGGTACTGAAGCTGGTAAACCATACGTTTCCTTACCAAGAGGTAAAGGTATCAAATTATCTATCTCTGAAGAAAGAGACAGAAGAAGAGCCCAACAAGGTTTATAAGTTTGTATAATTAATACATTGAATCATTAGTTGATTGTAGATATGAATTAAGTTTCATAGATGATAATTTCTAAATAGCGTATTTTGAAATGTTTCTCAAATTTTTGTCAGGTGACAGATATTTCTCAGATTCTCGTTATCTATTTCTACCTGGCTGGTTAATCTGCGATTTATTTCAATGCTTAAGTACATTTCTTTGGCATGTATCGCCGTTTTGGTGATAGTCTATGAAACATTGGGATGGACTAATGTTGGAGACATGCCAAACTCCTCTCATAATTTGAAACGAGATATTACTTGGGGAGATTTGAACTTTCTCCATACTACTGATACGCACGGTTGGTTATCAGGGCATTTTAATCAGAAGATATACAATGCCAATTGGGGGGATTTTGTATCTTTTAGTATTAAAATGAAGCAAAGGGCCCATGAAAGTGGTGCAGACTTGCTCTTAATTGACACAGGGGACAAGCATGATGGTAATGGTTTGACAGATGCTACAACACCCAATGGAGTGAAGGCGTTGCCAATTTTCACTAAACAAGATTATGATTTAATAACCATCGGGAATCATGAGCTTTATTTATGGGAAAATTCTAAGCTTGAGTATGAGCAAGTCTATGAGCATTATAAGGAAAAGTATGTTGTTACTAATGTTGAAATTAATGTTAACGGCACATTTGTTAATTTGGGTGAAAAATATAGATATTTCGAAACCCCAATTAATAAGTATAGGATTTTATCATTTGGAATGCTCTTTAATTTCAATAGAAATAATGAAAATACCAGAGTGACTCCAATAGAAAATATTATTACTCAAGATTGGTTTCTTGAAATCTTAGATAATCATCCAGAAGAACAAGTGGACTATTTAGTTATCATTGGTCATATTCCAATCACTCATTCATGGAATGAATTAAATATTCTTCATAAGTTTTTGAGACATAGATACAAAAACACAGTTATTCAATACTTTGGAGGACATAGTCATATTAGAGACTTTGTTATTTATGATGATAATCTGACATCCTTGGAAAGTGGAAGATTTTGTGAAACTATTGGCTGGTTAAGTATTGATAGTAGCAAAGAAGGTTTATCTAGGTTTTCCAGAAGCTATTTAGATTTCAATTTAGAATCCTTTAAGCATCATTTAAAAACTGAAGCTATTGAAACGAAACATGGTAATGAAATTAAAGACTTGATAATTAAAACTAGAGAAGAACTCAATTTAAATGAATATATTGGACATGTTTCAAATAATTATTTTATGGACTATGTTCCATTAGGGCATCCAAAGAGTTTATTCAAGCTATTAACAGATAAAGTTTTGACATCATTGAAATTCAATGGTGAATCTGAAAGAGTCATAATCATAAACACTGGCTCCATAAGATATGATTTGTATAAAGGTAACTATACTCTTGACACAAAGTATATCGTATCACCGTTTGAAAATAACTGGGTCAAGGTTAAGGTTCCAAAATCGGTAGCTATAAAAGTGTCCCATATTTTGAACAAGAGCAAGTATATTTCATTACTTCCAGCCAATCAATTCTCTAGTTTAACTAGAAACAAACCAAATCTTTTGAGTAATTTAGATGTTGTTGAACCTAAGGCTCAGAAACAACAACTTCTCCACATAGATTCGGAAAACAAATTATCTAAAGGATATGTCACGTATGATGATTTTGGAAATGATGGTGATGATACTATCCACAAGCCAGTGATAAATTATCCAATCACCAATGTTGTTGAATCAATTCAATTCAAAGATCAGGAACAGCGTGATGTTGATTTAGTGTTTTATGATTTCTTAAAATCTAATATTCTTGATGCTTTGAAATATTTGACAAAAAAAGATTACTCCTCTCAGGTACAACATTATTCAGATATGTATCTTAATGAGTTATTATCGGAATTCATTAAATCTAATGATGTTTAAGTTTGCTTTTATTATATGAGAATGCATTTTTTATTTAAATTATATATAGAATACTCTATTAATTATATGTCAATGACACTGTCTTTGGGCTTGTAAGTGATCCTATAATCAAAATTATTGATAGATTCTATTTGGTTATTATTATATATAGATTCATCAGCCACAAGATGCAAATAGAAACCAAACCAACTCCCCCAAACAGTACGCTTGGTATTTGTATTGATGTTGATATTTATCAAATCAGCCAGTTCATTTAATCTATTCCTTCCACTTTCATCAAATCTAACTTTTCCAGTGACATTTATTAACACTGTACTTGTACCTGGTATTATATGACAATCAAAATTATTTATTTGATGATTTGTTAACGGTGTACTTAGCCATTTTTTTTGGAATTCGAGTTTTGAATCATTGGAAATGATTGGATTTCCATTAAATATCACTCCACTTGTTGGTTTTAATTGCTTTACGAATTGTGTGGCATATGCTTCAACATTTGCAAAAGTATCGTTAGTTAAATCTAATGATGATATTATGGTTTTGAGAAATGGTTCGATAGGTTGGGCTAGAAGTCGTTAGTACTTCTTTTTCTTTCTCACTTGTATTGACAATCTTTCTTTTCACATGGATTCCTTTAAACAGGGTTATTCAACGGGGGGTTTTCTATTCACGTGTATACATACTTGGATCTTGGTTCATAGCTAATTGAAGTTTTTTTTTTCGTTCTAACAAATTCGTGCTAATAACAAATGCGACATGATTAGGAACCTTGAAATGCAGCAACTATCAAATTTCACACTTAAGTTTGCAGCAAACTATAAAAGGGAAGAGCACCCCTTTCTGTTAATGATTGAAAAGATATTTATTAAAATAGAAAACAAAAAGGATAAATATTAAAAATGAGTGATTCCGGTAATTTTGCTAAGAATATTGCAGTTAGTGTTGCAGGATCTGTTGGAGGTGGTAAACTTGCAGACAAAGCAGGATTAGGACAAGTTGGTCACATTGCTAGTAGTGTTGCAGGAGGTATGGGGGCCAATGAAGCCGAACATAAGGCTGAAGAGGAAATGAAGAAGAAATAATTATTATGTAGAATTAACGTATTGTATTTTGAAATGTATTTTTTGATTTGCGTGTGGTTTGTAGTGTCAATGTATGTATATGTAAGGGGCATAAGAGGGCAGGCGGTGTGTAAGCGGAATTATTGTGAAAGGAGGAGCGAGACGAAATGGGTCCAACAAGGTGTGTGATGTCAAAATACTTGATGTGGTATGTAGTACTCCTATGTAGGTTAACTTAAGAGACGTTGGTGCTTAGAAACTAATATAAATAGACAGTCTGGCAGAACTTCATGTTGATAAAAACATGAACCAAAACTACAATAATGAACAGAACAATAAGATCAAGCCTCAATTTGAGATGCTTAATGGCCTGCTGACAAAAAGAGCTCCTGGTTTCCAAGAGGGCATACGTAAACCACGGGATACTAGATATAAAGAACCCAGATCACCAATTGAACCTAGACAACCAAGACTTGCTAGTGTATGTGAATCTCCATGATTGTTTGTAAGGGTTTTAGCAAATTAAATAGCTTATCAATACAGAGCGATAAAAGAGTTGAGTGTAGAACATTGAAAAGCAAAAAGACCATTACGGCCGAATATTACTGTAGTTTGATGTCTTCAAAAACAAACGCTGATTGATTAATTAGATTCGATTAAATCAATTGGTAGGGTCCCAGCAATTAAGGGTGTAATGGAGGAAAGACAATAATCATTCGTCCTCATTAGGGAAACAAACAAAGAGAAAAATGTTAGAATATTAAAATCAGAAAGATAATACAATGAGACGGGACAATTATAGTACTTTTAAACACCACGTCATAATACAACGACCTGTATATGACTTAGGACTTTAAGTTTACAGTTGGCTGGATTGTTTTCATTATTTAATTAGATAGCCAGCCATTTTGATTTAAAAATTTCATATTCGCAAAACGGCTGGTTAAATAGTATTAAATCAAATTAGTTACATGCTGAATCTTATTGTTTAAAATAGAAAAAGCTGGAATCGAATCAGATTGTTTATAGAAGGAATAATTTTGCTGGATCAAATTTAAATCATTGATTTACAAGTTATTTATTATATAAATTAAATTTTCCCCAGCACAAAAAAAATTTCCATATATTTTTCTTGTTGGAAACCCAATATCCTATACAATCGTTTTTATTATTTAAATTAAAATTCAAGGACAACCCATTGAACTAACGGGTATTATCATTCTTTAATCCACTTACATTCTTTAACTTTTATCGTCCTTCATTATTGACATATTCTTTTTTACTTAGGTAAGAACACGCAGCTAATAAGTTTTCCTAATCCAGATTAAAATTCGTCATATCAAAAATCTTGTTTTGCAACCATAACTGAATTTACTATTTTACTACCTTTTTTATTTTGCTTTTCCACAATAATTCCCGTCCTTAGTAAATTATGAGTGTTGAAACGAGTATGTATAACAATATCAATTCTTCTTTTCAACCAAATCATCTTAGATCAAGATCTTTTAATGAAATTTTAAATAAATTTAAACAATCCATTACTTCAGAGCAGAATAGATTGAGAATTAGAAAGAGAAGCTATAGTGATTTATTGAAAGGTGAAACTGATTCACCTTCTGATAATGTTACACTGTCTGATTCTTATGATCCTGCTAATGCTAAAAGATCTAGAACGGCTCCACCTCAAAGTCCTTCTCCTGTTGCATCAATCGAAAAAGAAGTTAGAACTTCTAGAAGCTTGAGTGATGATATAATGAACACTTTTGATAAACCTTCTGTTCAAAGAACAAGATCATTATCACCAACTAAGAAACCAAGCGGTTCAAGTTCCACTTGCACTTCACCTTCGTTATCTCCAAACTTAGCTAATGGCTCACAACCTCAAAGTAAAGCTATTACTGATCCGGTTCCACAATCTAGTACCTTTTCTAATGCTAGTTCTCCAACTGTTTCAAAAGCTGGTACTACCCAGAAATCTAATATTACATTACCAAGTTTCTCAGACGTTATAAGAGAAAATGTTAGACAACCAATTGCTCCAACTACTTCTTTAGATTATTTTGACACTTATAAACCAAATGATGAAAATTGGAGATATGGTTTAATTGATTCTATGAAAAGTAAAAATTATAATACTTCAAACTATACCTTATCTAGTCCAACAAGTATTAGACCAGTATTTGATTCAAAGATATCGAAACCAGTTTTACCCCCAATTTCTTTGGAACGTGAAAGGAAAATCAACTTTCCTTATGAATCTAATTACACTTACTTGAATAAAACTTATCTTACAGACGTTGAAAGATATCCAGAATATTTAGAATTAGCACAAACTTTGGTTAATTTATCTAATTCTTACCCTCCAGGTGTAACTCAATCTCCTCAACATTCAGTGGCAGGTTTGGCTACATACGGTACTAGTCCAACATATACTGCTTCTAGAAGAGTGAACAATTTACCACCTCTTTATCCATATCAATTGGAAGAGCAACAACGTCAACAAAATGAAGCCAAGCAAACCAGAAGAAAACTGGAAGAAGAATTGAAATTCGAACAACAACAAAGAGAACAAAGAGCTTTTGAACAACAACAACAACAATACATTCAAACGCAGCAACAATATCCTTCCAATGGACCTTACTATCAATCATATCGACCATACCCATATGTCACTTCTCCATCAGCTTCAGCATTCCCCAATGTCAATAATAGCCACCCAGGTTACATTAGCGAGCAGCCTAAGACTCCACCAAAGAAACACACTAAATTCATCCCAATTACTCCACCATCAAGTAAAGCCAAACATAAAAATGAAGCCAAATCCCCGAAAAGTAATCATCCTCCAAGAGTTTGTATCTCTTGTGGATCCGATCAATCTCCATGTTGGAGACCTTCTTGGTCTTCTAAAGAAGGTCAATTATGTAACTCCTGTGGTTTAAGATACAAAAAAACCAGTGCTAGATGTTTAAATGACAGTTGTAGAAAAATCCCTGCTAAAGGTGAATGGTCATTAATGCAAACAAAAGGAGTTATGAAATTTGATAATGGTTCTGAAGGTTACGGATGTTTGGAATGTGGCAGTCAAGTGGAAGTGAAAAAATAGAGTTTTCGTCTACCTTTCTATAAAGTGTAGAGAATTTCTAATGATGGTTTTTTTAATGATTATAGCATTTTTTTTTATATATTTTGATCTTGTTTGTTTTAGTTACGTAAAGTTTTTTGGTTTTGTTAAATTTGGGTGTATAATTTTAATGTCATAGTATTTTATAATAGTATAATTATTGTCTTAGAATTTGTATTTTATAATTGTATGATTATTGTCTTAAAATTGCATAGATTTCTTATCTTGTGAAATTCCGGTTTTGGTAGCGGCGACTTTTTGGAAATTTGCGACGGTGTAAACCCTCCGGAACTAATATAAAACTCCTATGAAATCATGTAATTTCTATCAATTCATTATCAAATGACTGCTTATTCTTGGAAACCTTTAGATGTGGTTGTTTTGGGTGGTGGACTTGGTGGATTATCTGCTGCTTTAGCTTTGAGGAGACAAGGCCATAATGTTAGAATATACGAGAGATACGATTACGCAGGTGAAGTAGGTGCTTCTTTACTGTGTGCTTCTAATGGTGGTAGATGGTTGCATGAATGGCAAGTAGATCCAAACAAAGCCAAACCTGTTATCTTGAAAAACCTTATCAAACGAGACTGGAAAACTGGTGATATCGTAGGCACTTATCCTTTAGGAGATTATAAAGAGAAGTTTGGCTTCCCATATTATAATTTTCATAGAGTAGATATCCACAATGTTTTAAAAGACTATGTAACCAGTGATGAAGGTGAAGGAAAGCCTTGCGAGTTGATTTTGAACCATAAAGCTATCAAAGTGGATTATGAAACAGGGTTTGTTGAATTCGATAATGGTGTGAAAACCACGGCTGATTTGATAGTTGCTGCCGATGGAATTAGAAGTTTGACTAAACCTCAGTTAGGTATAACTCCAGTATTCAGAAGTTCGGATTCATCATGTATTAGGGTGTTGTTTGATACCAAAAAAGTCAAGGAATTAGGACTTAAAGACTTTGCTAATAATGAAGCTATTGAATTTTGGGGTGATACTAGATTCAAGATTGTTCTTTCTCCTTGTTCAGACAATGAAGTTATTTCTTGTTACTGTTTCTACGAGGCTAATGATACAGATGTCAAGAATGACTGGAATAATGATGTTTCGTTAGACAAATTACTTCAATCTTGTCCTGGATTGGATCCTGTATTGATTGAGCTTTTCACAAAGTGTGGATATGACATTAAACAATGGAGATTGTATGTTCATGAACCTTTACCTTACTTCTACAAAGCCAATGCTGAAAGAAACACAGGAGTAGCACTCCTTGGAGATGCAGCACATCCAATGATGCCTGATCAATCCCAAGGAGCAGTTGCAGCTTTCGAAGATTCGGGTGCTTTAGGGTATATATTTTCAAAAAAATTCAATTTAAGTGTTGATAAAGCCTTGAAGATTTATGAAATGACAAGAAAAGAGAGAGTTACCAAAATACAACAAGCTTCTTTAAGAGCCAGAGTAAATTTGAACGAAAGAATTGGTTGGAGTTCTTCTGCTTCTGATATTAAAGATAAATTGACGATTGAGGAAGTTTGTGGGTACGATATGAAAGCCCATATAGATAAATTAGTCGCTAGTTTAGAGTAGATATTATAATATAGTTCATTAAAACATAACTAATCCTGGATATTCAAAGTACCTGATTTTGGCCCAATTAACTTGGTGATTCTCATTTGAATCTCTCTTCCACACCAGTAGAAGAAGCCTTTCAAATTCATCTATGTAGTTGAACTTCAATCTATCCTTAATTCTTCGGATAGTTGAGAGAATGTATTCTCTATCATCCTGTTTATATGCTACAGATCCTGCCATAATCAAAGGAAACATCAATCCAGTTTCCAAATCACTGTTTATTTGAATCTCTTTCATGGAACTAAGTATCAATTGCAAGCATGCTTCTATTCTTTTATCCTTCCTATCATATCCATTTCGAATCTGATGTAGCCTCAAAAATGCAGACCATTGAAGGGCAACTGTGAATTTCGTTAACATTAATCTGCCATCATCTACACTATTATCAATTTGATATTTGCTTCCATCCAAAGAAGGTGACCAGTTTTGTAATCTCATTTCAATCAAAGTAGCTAACGAATTGAACTTTTTTTCATTCTCTTGTGAGTTGTATCTCAGGACTCTTAAGCTTGCCAATGTAGAAATGTTTCCTATTATTTTAAAGAGCTCACCAGCAATTCCAAATTTGAACCCGAATTTGTTATTCAAAATGCTTTCTATATGATCTTCGTCATAATCTCCAAACTCTGAATTATCAACATAGGGAGATGAACAAGTACTTAGACTAGATATCAAATCAAGATAGCAGAATAACTGAACTGATAAAGGTGCATATTTACTTACCTTCTTTAAACCTCCTCTTTTTTCTATAATCTTAGCAGCTTTTTCTAAGGCAAACCCCCAATATAATGATGTTCCTTCAAATATTTCTTGAATAGCTAATAAAAGAATACTCAAAAGAATATTTTCAGTGTCTTGGAAGTAGTCTATTGTATTTGCAATAAAAAGGCTTTGAGATTTGGCTCTGTAAATTGCATAATCCCTCTTATATTCGATATTGAAACCAGCCATGGAGTTTGAACGATGGGATGCAGCTATTCCTATTAAGGGATATCGTACGTTAGAGTCTTCAATGGCCAAAGGTACGACTGTCTTTAGAAATCTAGTGCTAGTTTTATCAATAAAAAGTAGTGATGAAACATCAGTAATAAAATACTTCAAAAGCTCCAATTGTTTCAATGGGATGTTATATTGTCGTAGAGTACATGTTTCAAGGAGAGCATTCCTTGCTTCTTCATAAACTTCTAATTCATTAGATATCACTGAATGCGGTGAAGTTTCATTTATTGATCTTAGAGTTAATGGCATTTCATTTGGTGCAATGCTAAGACCTGCTGAAGGATCTCTATCCGTAATATCACCAGGAAAAGTGGGGGAACGTACTAAGCTATTGAGAAATAACCTCTCTTTGCTACTCAATGCGTTGTTTTCATCGTTGAATAAATCATTAGTCAAATCTAAAATATTAACACTAGTTTGATTGAGAAGATGATCCATTGAAGGACTTAAATTTTCAAGTATATCTTCAAAATTATTGGGGGTCTCCAGGTTACCATTAGCAGTATCATTATGGTCAATATTAGCCAACTGTTCAACGGTTGATGGAGTTACCTCAGTCGATGCCTTGTGAGTTTTAATCTTTAGCACCTTGACAGGCCCAGAGCAGTTCAAGTTCAACCTTTGACATGTCAGGCACTTTGGCCATGCCTCATCACACTTTTGCTTCCTTTTCTTGCAATTAGTGCATGCATTATGACTATATTTTGATTTATTGATTGTCCTCCTAGGCTTATCTTCAGAAACTCTAGGTCTTCCTAACAACGCCGGAGTTCGATTATAGGTACACCCAACTTCAGCCCTGACACACCGACTACAATGGTGTTGTTTGTCACATACTTGCTTGAGCCTATGACACCGATCACAGGCTCTCTTCTGTTGCATTTGCATTCTGCTGAAGTGAATTATCAATTGAAAAATCGTTATCTAAGAGTACTTGTACACGACCACGGCCAGTTTTGGGATTTCCGAGCTTGAGGAACGTCTTGGTGAATATGTAGTAGTTGATCCCAACCTCGATATGCAACGAACACTAGCGCATATCTGCGGGTATTGAAGGCCTGCTTCCTACCAAAACACAGAAAAAGGGTATATGGTTTTTTCCCTTATCCTTTCATTTACGATTAGTCAAAGCTTACGTCAGCAAACAGTATTATTCCTAAACAATCGCGAATGCTCAAATAAAGTCTTACAACACGTATAGGTTGAATTATTAGTCTATAGTAAACACCAAGACATTCCATATCAAATAGCGTTGGATATTTAGCCTTCTAACACACAGAAGTTACCAATTGATTGTTGAAAGTTTGGAAGTTTACCATTTTACGAACATAATACGATGTCTAATATTGTCTACTTTGTTTCCAAGCAGCTTCTAAAGAGAGCTATAGGGGACGATGATCCGGATGATCTTGATGATACCCCAGATGTCACGACCCCCGAGGATGGCGAAGAGGAAGATCCGGTCACTGATGAGATCTTTTCTTCCTGGGCATTGTTCATATTGATCTCTTTGTTATGCGCTGCCTTATGGTCGTCATACTTTTTACAACAACGGAAGATTAAAGCTATTCATGAGACAGTCCTATCTATTTTCTATGGGATGATTGTTGGGTTGATCATTAGAGTTAGCCCAGGGCATTATATTCAAGATGCGGTGAAGTTTAACTCAGGTTATTTCTTTAATATCTTATTACCTCCTATTATTTTGAATTCTGGATTTGAATTAAATCAGGCGAATTTCTTTAATAATATTGGTACAGTTTTGACGTTTGCAATTCCTGGGACATTTATCAGTTCATTGGTAGTGGGAATCATCTTGTATATTTGGACTGCAATTGGTCTTGATGGTGTAAGTTTGGAATTTGTAGATGCTTTGGCTGTAGGTGCAACATTATCAGCTACAGATCCTGTTACTATCTTGTCGATTTTCAATGCTTATAAAGTAGACCCTAAGTTATATTCCATTATTTTTGGAGAAAGTTTGTTAAATGATGCTATTTCGATTGTTATATTCGAAACATGTCAAAAATTTCATGGAAAATCTGTGGGCTTTTCTAGTTTATTCGAAGGGTTTGGATTATTCTTGATGACTTTTACAATATCAACCATGATTGGGTTATGTATTGGTATTATGGTTGCATTAATCTTGAAACACAGTCATATTAGAAGATACCCTCAAATTGAAACTTGTTTGGTATTATTATTTGCATATGTTTCTTATTTCTTCTCCAATGGTGCTCATATGTCCGGTATTGTTACCTTATTATTCTGTGGTATTACATTGAAGCATTATGCCTATTATAACATGTCTCGAAGAACACAAATTGCTACCAAATATATTTTCCAATTATTAGCTCAATTATCAGAAAATTTCATTTTTATTTATTTGGGTTTGTCATTATTTACCGAAGTTGAATTGGTTTTCAAACCTTTATTAATCATTGTAGCCTTCTTTTCCATTTGTGCTGCTAGATGGTGTTCTGTTTTCCCATTATCCAGAGTTTTAAATTTCTTATACAATGCCAAATTTAAAGAACTTGTCGATAGAAATTATTTAAGAGGAGCTATTTCGTCACAACAAGCACCTGATGAAATCAGCCATTCATACCAAGTAATGATTTTCTGGGCTGGATTAAGAGGTGCTGTTGGTGTTGCTTTAGCTATGGGTCTTCAAGGTGAAGCCAAATGGACATTATTGGCAACGGTATTAGTGGTAGTTGTCTTGACAGTTATTTTGTTTGGTGGATCTACTGCATCCATGTTAGAACTTATGGGAATCAAAACAGGGGTAGAACAGCATCTTGATTCTGACGATGAATTTGACATTGAAGCTCCAAGATTACCACTTCATTTGAATCAATCTACAGATAATGTCATGGGAAGTAGAAGATATAACCCAAATCCTCTTCAACAAGCAAGAGCAGAATCTAGTAACCATTCCTTATATAGAGACGAATCAGTTAGAAGTCGCAATGACTCTAATTCAAGTCTCTCCCCAATCAGACAGGGCAAGTCAGTACCTACAAATTTGACAGATGACGATGAAGAAGAAGAAATAGGTCGTAGTGATACCGATGATTTGATCCCTGGATTAGAAGGAGCTCGATCCCCAGTATCTTCAGGGTCAACCAATGGTATATTATCAGCATTTTTAAATGCAGAAGAACATGCTAAATGGTTTACTAAACTTGATGAAGAGATCTTAAAGCCAGTACTACTTGACACTGTACCCAAAAGAGATAACGACACCAACAACACGTAAAATCAGAGCACCAATAATACATGAAATCAGAGATTGATAATTAAGTGGAAATAATTCTTTACATTTATTTATATACCTTTTGTATGTACATTAATACAGTTTTCGTTTTTATATAAATCTCAGTTTTTGATTGATTAAAAGCTTTTTAAACTTTTCATTGTTGTTGACGATTAGCAATCTCTTCATCTATCACTCGTTTTGCTAATCTGAAGCAGGTTGCACTCAAGAATAAATCACCCAATTTGAATTTATAAGCAATACACAACTTTTTGAAATTTATTAAAGTCAATTCATATAGTAAATTTATTAAATGTTTCGACTTTATAGCTTCGTTTTGTTTTTGTTCCAATGTTAAGAATACAGATGGTGGTAATGTTTCCATATACTTCATACAAGCTCTAATTGGTTTTTCAAGCAAGTTTAAAGTATCAGATACATGATGATTGGTAATACTGAAATTCCTATCCTCTTCAATGGCATGAATCAACAAGTTTGTCAAAGCAATTACTGCATTTCCATAAGTTACGGCATTTAATACTCTACTTTCAGTGTCTCTTTTCAAATTTGTCCTAAAGAAAACCCCTATCCAAGTAGACAAAAAGTTGTTTCTATAAGTATCAATAAATTGTGATAATTCCTTGAAAATAGGTTTAGTTTTGTTGATAACAACGGACTGGGTATCTAAACCACTACTGGTCTTGAATAAGTTAATAATCTTTTGTAAAGGCAATAACACAAATTGTTCAAATTGTTGAATATTTTTATCTTGATTTGAAGTATTTGAATTGGTAGTTGGTTTTGTTTTGTTATGTTTATTAACCAACTCTTCATATGATTTGACTGATTCCATGGTCTTATCTGGGCTTGCAATAAATGAATTTCCAAATATATCAGATCTGTCTTTTATATCTTCTTTTATTTGTATTTGATTTTTTTGTAGTATACTTGCATCAGAAGCAGATCTATAATTAATTCTTTGGGTGGTTTGTTTAATCACCAATGCACATTCATCAATAATTGCTTGCCAAATAAATCCACTTTTACTATGTGCATTGAAAATTGCAGTTCTTAATTTGGTACCTTCTGGAGTATTTAAACTGGATATATAAGCCAATTCTTGGAATGCTGTTAATCTACTTAATTCATTACTTGGATCAGAATAACGAAGGCCACTTAATAATGTGCTAATTGGATCAGAACTGTATGTACTAATTGCTTTCTTACCATCTAAGCAACCAATTGTAGCATATACATTAAAAACATGATTAACTGCTTCCCAACTGAAAACAACAGAAAATGAATGGTAGCCAAATCCGATAAAATTCTTGATAGTCAAGCCAAATTTAGGTAATTTTGTATCTAATCCCAATAAGACTCGAGGTAAAACAAGTAATTTATAAATTGTAGATCTGAAGATTAAGTAGATGATTGGGAAACCAATAACAATAAATGAATTGATAACAATAGAATTGGTGAATAATCGAGGAATCTTATCAAATAATGCAGATTTAGGATCAGTTTTACTAACTCCATAAGTGAAATTCAATCTATTTCTCTCAAAGATCATTTGTTGAAAAGTATAAACAAATGCAGTGAAAATGGTAAAACACCAGAAATAAACCCATTCATCATTGATCTTAGGCTTTGCCAGGTAATCTTTGGAAATGATATAGTAATTAGTCAATAAAGGTAATTGAGAAAGGTAAACCCACCCAAGAATTATGGAGGAGGTAACGTAGCACAATAAAGTAGTGACAAATTGCTTACTCAAGACGCTGGAATAGATTTGGCTTCCCAAAGTCTTATGATGGGAATAATTGACAGTGATAGTATTTGCCCTGACCAATCGAATGATAAATAACGCTATAAATATAATAGGACCCCGAATTATGAACGACAACAACAAGCACCACCAAAACTTCCCATAAGGTAAATTCAAGCCAATAGAAGTTAAAACTGATACGATTGCAATCACATTATTGACGAATTTCAATCTCTTCGTGAACACCTTATTGAACAACTCTTGATATGTTGATATTCTTCCATTTACAATAGCCATCTTTAAGAAGCTCTTGATTTTTTTCTCTGAGAAGTTTCTCAAGCTGAGTTTATAATTTTTCACGTCAATTGCGATGTAGTGCAGTCAAAGCTTTAACTAAAGATAGAAGTATAACTGCAGTTGAAACCATAATACAGCAGTTGTAAAATTTTAAAGCATTCTTTATTTCTTTATACAATTATTTACAGGAAGTAGAGAGGTTATTGATTATTACGAGATGCTAATTCTGCTTCACGTCTTAATTTCTCAATTTGCCCATTAATGGTGTCTTTTACGACATTTAACCCAGGTTTTCTATTGATTTCTCCATATGCTGCATCAAGAACAAGATCTTCATTCTCACTTAAGGTGATGTTTCTATCAATGGATCCACTCAATTTATCTCTGACAGTCAGATGAGCAATATTGAATTTATTCAATTTAATTTCAAATGCTTCAGTTATAGCTTTTTCTAATTGCTCTTCTGTTGTAATAAAATTACCTGATGCATGATACAAATGTAATAATTGTTCTGCCTTATTTTCTTCTACTTTTAATTCTTTAGCTTTTCTATTATAAGCTCTTTGATGATCCAACAATGCTTGTTCTGTTTCAGTTCTTTGTCTCATTATGGGGCCTTTTAAATGTGATTCAAATGTAGGTAAAGTTAATTTGGTAGCTTCACTTTCTTCATAAATTTGTTTAGTCTTAGCTTCTTCTGCTTCTTCTTCTGCTTTTTTCTTCTTTAATTCGTCAATTTTCTTTAATCTTTGCTCTTCTTTAATATATGCTTGTCTTAAATGCTCTCTACGAATATCTCCCGCCTTTAACTTCCATAATTCTTGCTCATTCAATTTGCTTTCATCCACATTGGTTGGCTTTGAGGCGTCAATAGTTTTCCTTATTCTTTCATCCACTGTAATCACGGGTCTTGGTTCCAATTTACGTTGGAATTTAAACCCTTTCTTCACTGGTAATGGAATGTTTTCTGCATATCCTTGGTCAGCTGACTCATAGTCACTCAACTCTTCTTTGGTCAATGGTCTAATAGGATTTTTCTTGAATATTGGACGAGGTTTCGGCAATATCCCTGATTTCCCTCCATATTTCAATGTACGATTACCCATGATTTGATTGACTTTTGGTGAAAAAATTTCTCTGTCGTGCGATTCGAAATAAATTTCAATAAACACACTGGTAAGTGCACATATTTCAATTTAGGCTCCCCAGACTTCATAAATCTTTTGCAGTAATCCTTTAGTTATCTTCTTTCCCCCAACTTCCGACAGAAATTTATTGGAAAGCTCCTTTTGTTTAACAGCACTTGGTTCATCACGCAACTCGTGATGGTAAAAAGTAAGAAACTTTTTGGGCGTGACAAAATGGGATTGTATCGCTAAGGCTCTCTCTATAGTTACACCTTTAATGGACATCAACATTGATAGAAACATTTCCTTAACTGTATACATTTGGGTTTTATCCAATGATTCCTTGAAGTTGAGATATGAATGGCAACATTCGTAGTTGGAATTAGTGTTGCTGGTTTCAAAGACTGAGCGGAAAGTATCCAACAACGTCGAATATTCTTTCAGCGTTTCAATCAGTCTTGGTTTTATGACAATAAGTTTAACATTTCTATCGTTGAAGTCTTCAACAATAACATTAGTTAAAGATGCAAGGAAAAGAGTAGTTTCGTCAAGGTTTCTGAATTTCTTCAACTGGAAATTGGCTAATAACATTGTCATAGATTGTGCTGTTTGAAGCGCTTGGCTGAAATTATTAAGAACATCAATTCCAGTTTCTTCCACTAAATAATAGTACCTTTTCATGTTGGACTTGCATAATCTATGCTTTTGTTCAATAAATCGTCCATCTTTAATTGACAGTGCCAAATCATCCATTCGTTTACGTTCACATATCACATTTAACACCACTTCATTTTTACTATGTTTATGTCTTGCAACCCATGCTATATCTCCAACAGATAGTACTCGTATTTCACAATTGACGCCTAGTCTTGTCATACGAGTTTCAAAGTAATCCCTGTCCAGTCTAGACTTTACTTCTCTTTCATCAATAACAACTATAATCTCATATTCATCTCTCAACCATATTGAGTACTTAGTGCCATTCACAGTCTTATTAACCTTATCATGATTTACATCAAGGCGCTTCTTCTTTGGGCTAACAATTGGTGCTCTTTTCTTGACTTTGGGAGGTGATGGGGCTACTTGGGTGACAGGGCGTAATATAAAGTCAGGCTCTGAACTAGGAACAAATAACTGGGGACTTTTCAAATTAGGATTGGCCATAGGGGACAGTAACAAATGAGAAGGTAACAAATCTCTCGGATCATTAACATTCTCAAACGCATCGCTTAGCATACTATTATCTGGAGTAGCATGAACACCATTGTCAATAGAAGTATTAACAGCTTTATATATGGTGGGTGATTGTAAAGGAATATCTTCTATTGCAGCCAACTTTTCGGCAACTTCCATACCTTCATCAGTAATGTAAAAGAGGGTTCTCCGACCAGTATAAGATACTAACTCATGCTTTTCCAACAGTTTAATTGAGTTCCAAGCAGAATAAAATTCATTGGAGCCAGGATTACTAGTAAAAGAAGAGTCACAGAATTGTCCAGCAACCTTTATAATTTCATCTTTTCTTAAACCATTGCGGTCCCTATCGGTCAAATATAACGCCAACAATATTGCATAGCCACCAGATCGTCTTCTAGGGACATATTTTGCAGGTTTACGACGTTTAACAGTAGCATCACTATTAGAAGATGTTCTTGCACGTTTTGGTGCCAGATCCTCCAAAAGATCGGGGTTCCAAGGGTCAGGAAGTGGATAACCATACTCCAGGCAGAATGAAACCAAATGTTTCTGAAAATTGGCCACCATCTTATTACCAACATTCTTCAACTTCTTACATGCTTTAGGATCAAGCAATGGATCATCATGAACATTAACTGAATGGAGAGCTTTGGAATACAGGAAAGAACCCTGTGATTTCTTTTGAAGGTGATGGTCTCGCTGCAGTGCTAACCAATCCATTAATACCTCCTTGATATCGCCATTCTCATGAATCTTGGGCATTTTACAATTGATTAAAACGATCTAGTGTTTTGCAACAGCGCGTTTAACAGAAAAAAAAATCATTACTAGAAGTTGTAGCAGATGTCAGGAAATAGACTGATGGCCACACCAGCCACCGCTATATATAAATGCTTGGAGACTCAGGCAAGGGTCAGTGTATGGCTCTATGAACAAACGGATAGCAGGCTTGAAGGAGTGATCAAAGGATTTGATGATTTCATGAACATTGTTTTAGAGGATGCCATTGAAATAACTACCAGCACTGGAGAACTGGAGAAATTGGGCAAGTTGTTGCTTAAGGGGGACAATATCACATTGATATCAACGCTAGAGTTGGATTAGGGGCCATTCTTATAGTCCGGGTACTCAGATTGTTGATATAGGCACAATATACTGGTTTAATATCAGCTCACTACTCATGACTTTTCTATGTATTATTATCGTTAATTTTTATTATTAAAATATAGTCATTATAAGATGTTAACAAAACTCACTCGTTTTTTCTTCTTGGGGCTTTCATCGGATTCACTGGAGGTTCCATCGGATGCCATACCGGCCTGTCGCCTCCTTCGTGCTCTCTCTTCTCTAGATTCTCGTAGAAGTTTGTGATTATATTGTGCTATTTGTTTCTTTCTTGCGTCCAGATTGAGAGCTTTTATGGTCGAAGACTTTTTGAGGTCTTTTAGATCAGGTTCTTCTCCGCATGGGTCTACGGGGTCTGTTTCATTGGGACTGGCCGTGGCAAAAGCTGAAGTGACTTCATGATAGCAGTCGGTTTCACCTTCAGCTTGCTCTGTTAAGTAGATATTCTCGGACTTGCTTTCTGTACCATTAATAGCACTTTTAATATTACTATGTGGTGTCTTCAAGTAACTTGCTGAACTAACCTGCCCTTTATGACCACCCTCGGCACTTTCTTCCTCGCACGTTTTAGTTGTAATACTCTCGCCAGCTTCCTTCTCTCGTATCTTAACCATCTTTCATCACTGCGAATTACACGCTATTTTTTTATTTTCTAATTAGAGCGTGTTTGTTTAGTATGAATCAACATCCACACCCATTACCACAGGGCCAGAACCAAAGCAGACCAGATGCTGCCCACCAACTTCCACCCAACCAGTCTCGGCTCCCACCACCACGGAATGATATGAGCCGCATGGTGGGCGTAGCCCAGTTCTTTCCCTCTTCCAAACCATTTGATCCAGTGGGATACACAGAAGACGAGTTTATTGATATTCAGACGTCTCTAGACAAAACTTTAGGACCTGAATATGTTAGTTCCCGTCCTGGGGGTGGAGGTACTACGGTTGCTTATCTTGAAGGATGGAAGGCATTAAATATTGCTAACGAAATCTTTGGTTTTAATGGTTGGAGTTCAGAGCTTGTTGGATATACACTTGATTTCTGTGATGTACTGAGAGATGGCCGAATATCTATGGGTTTATCGGTAGTGGTAAGAGTAACCATCAAGGATGGAACTTATCATGAGGATATAGGTTATGGGTACATTGATAATGCCAAAAACAAGGCTGCTGCATATGAAAAATGCAAAAAAGAAGCATTAACAGATGGTGTAAAAAGGTGCTTAAGGTGTTTTGGTAATGTTCTTGGTAACTGTCTTTATGATAAAGGTCTCACTAGTAAGTTAAGAGGAATAACCAAGCAAAAAACTGATTTGGATGAGAGTAACTTATACAGGGACGATACGATTATGAAAATGAGACAGAATAGAAGAAACACTACTAAAGTCAATATCATGGAAGCAGACAGCTTTGGTTCAGACATGCAGATGGACATGCCGACTAAAGAGGTAGAGCATAAAGTACCAGATCGAGCTCCAATGGCACCAGAGCCTACATTAGCAGCCAAAGACCGACCACAACACCCTAAACCTCCACCACCTCCACAACAACAGCAAAAACAACAGGAAAAACAATCCACTGTGTCTAAACGAGTGACACCCAGTCAGGATGAGTTTGATGATTCGTTTCTTTTTAGTGATGATGTGGAAGCAAACAAAATAGATGATTATGAAATGGAAATGATAATGAATAAAAGCAATAAAGAGAATGAAGACCCAGATATCACACCTCCTACCACCGATGTGGTCCCTGATACAAGTGCAATGCCTCTTTTTGTTTCTGCCAAAAAGGCAGATCTCTTGAAATCCCAACCTTCAGCAGCCATTCCAGAATTTGATCCCAAGTTTGTTTCCCCCAACATTAGACGGACTCTCGATCCCACAAAATCCGTTCCTGTGAAACGATCAGAACTAAAACCATTAGAGTCACATAATGAGCCTACTTCTAGCCAGACTCCAAGTAAGCCAGCTAAGCGTATGATTGGAATGCCTCCCACAACACGTCTGAAAAAACTACATAAAGAGTGAAAGAATTGAGGAGCTATTTAAGTATTTAATATATGAGTAAAATGAAAAATCTCAACTCGCGATTAAACTAAAGCTTTATGTCTATATCTACACTATTACAGAACGTTGGTCCATTTAATGTGAGTGCTGAAGAGTATGACCCAGTAGGAGCCAGCGTACCGTTGAGGGAAAGTAAGGTTCTTGTCATTGGAGCAGGTGGTTTGGGCTGTGAAATCATCAAGAATTTGGCACTAACTGGATTCAAGAATATATGGATCATAGATATGGATACTATCGATTTGAGTAACCTTAACCGGCAATTTCTTTTCCGGAAAAGTGATATAGGGAAGCTGAAGGCTGAAGTTGCGGCCAAGTTTGTTTTAGAACGGTTAGATGATCCTGACTTAAATATAACTCCATACTTTGGGAAGATCCAAGATAAGCCAAAGGAATTTTATAAACAATTTAGTTGTATTATTAGTGGATTAGATAGTGTGGAGGCAAGACGTTGGATTAATGCTACCGTTATGTCATTGGTAGACCCTACTTTTGAACACATAATTCCACTAATTGATGGTGGAACTGAAGGATTTCGGGGTCAATCAAGAGTCATTATTCCTACTATAACTTCATGTTATGAATGTACTTTACATATGTTGACACCTAAAGTGACTTATCCTGTCTGTACTATTGCTAACACCCCCAGACTTCCGGAACATTGTATAGAATGGGCTAATGAAATTGAATGGCCTCGTCATTTCAAGCATAAATTTGATGGTGATAATCCTGATCATGTTGATTGGATGTATAAAACTGCTCTTGAACGGGCCAGAAGCTTCAATATTGATGGAGTTACTCGCTCTTTAACTTTAGGTGTAGTAAAAAGCATTATTCCAGCTATTGCATCTACAAATGCTGTGATTGCTGCTTCTTGTTGTAATGAAGCCTTTAAAATCATCACTGATGCTAATGGAATTTTAGAAAACTATATGATGTACTCTGGAGATGATCAAGTTTTCACCTATACTTTCAACTCATCCAAAAACCCTCAATGTCCCATTTGTGGAACTCAAACTAAGTTTGTTAGATGTCAAAATTGGTGGACTTTAGAGAGATTTATTGAAGAACTTACAAAGATTCCCGAAATTCAAGTGAAAAGCCCTTCATTATCAACAGTAAACAAAAAACTATTTTTTGCATCTCCTCCTACTCTTTATGAAACTACAAAATTGAATTTACTGAAGAAATTACGGAGCTTAGTAAGTGAAAATGATGAAATTGCTATAACTGATAGCAGTTTACCTATTAGTCTACGGGTGCAGATACAATTTCTGGGGCCAGATGAAGAGCCTGATAATATCAATGTATTGCTTACATAACGAAACACAATCTGTATATTATTATTATTATTACTATTATTATTATTATATTAACTTTTTTTTTATCTAGAACATCTAAATTTCCTACCCATTATTTTTACTTTGACATTTCATTCATTTCTTTCAACACAAATTTATTGAATGCTTTCGAGTTATCCAAGTAAATATGATGTCCTGCATTGGCAATTTCAATGACATTGGACTTTTTACCTACATTTCTAAGCTTTCCAGTGCATTCATGACCACCTTCTACATTCATCCAATCTTCAGTTCCATACCACCAACTATAGTCAAAATTGACCTTTTCAAAAGGTCTATCTTTTAAAGGTTTCCTTGGCTCAGCTCCTGGCTTTAACAAGTAGTTTAACATATATTCCCCGGATCCTGGAGATTGAAAAATCCCATAAACATACTTATGAAGTAAATCCCTCTCTTTAATTGGTAATTTAGCAAATCTTCTGTAAGTCCAACCACTAACTAATTTTGAACCATAGAATTGAGCATTTCTAACTAAAGAAAATGGACTAATGTTCCTTTCCCATAATCTTTCGAAATATTTAGGAATTACTACTTTTGATTTATGATTGGTTATAGCAGCTGGACTAACCATGACAAGTTTCTTACAAAAATCAGGTTTTTTAATCCCATAACTAGCCATTAAATAAGCACCCATAGAATGAGCCAAAACCATGGTTTTATCAGATGGAATTTTACGGGACTCCATCCATTTTTGAAAGGAATCATGGAACCAAGATTCTGTTTCCTCAAAATTTGTTGGAGAAAATTGAGGTCTGGAAGAGCAACCATAACCCAAAAGATCAATAGCATGGATGATCCAGTTGTCAGCAGTAATCTCTTTAAAATTCTTTAAGTATAATCCAAGTCCACTTCCATACCCATGGATCATAATCAAATGGTTAGCATTTGAATAATTAAGTTTGGTGGACTTATTAGGGTATATAACAAACTCATTAATAAAGTTTGTGTCATCAATATACGTTTTCAAAACCTCAGAAGATCTGCCGCTACTATCTGCGTATGGATAAAACGGGAGTGTTGCCAATAAATCATGTTGAAACTTCATAACATCATGCCTACTCTTAAAATGATTGATGCTTTCATTCATACTTAAGGGGAAAGTCCCCAGAAATATCTTGTTTAAAGGCACAGAAATCGGCGGTGTAGACCTCTTGTAGTGTCCAAGAGCAGGTTTTGGCGTCCTCCGCTTGAAAAGACTTAAAAATTGCAAGTTATATAACTTCTTTACATCCATCGTAAACCATAAATGATGCAAACAAAATAAGCAAGTCGCGGAAAAGTTATGGAGACATAATGAGCTACCACGAGTGAGCAGCGCAAATAGTACGCGTGTGGGGAGAAGCTCGGTCCATGCTCGTGGTAATGGCTGCCCAACCAAAAACGAAAATAACCCAAAACAAAATAACCCAAAAAAGTTAAAGACAGTTTCTTGGTCCGTACACAACATTACTGAATGGCTTTACACACCCACAATCTAACGTCCGAGGAGGATATTCCAACCGAGAACCCCGTGCTTTCGCCTGAATGCCGCACCATACACCTTGCGAGTGTCCTAATTGGAACCCCCATAAATTACCTGGAAGATAGAATAGCCAAAAAAATAAGCCACTAAAGTGTTATGCTAACGGCCCGTATAAGCACAAAATACCCATGCAAACAATAAAACCGTCTGATACATTTCCGCCGTTGTTATGTGTTTCTCGTAAATCTCAAAACCAGCCAATAAAATAAAATCCAGGCCCTCAAGGCTATTGAAGTGCCGAGTTTATATGCAAGTCTGAAAAATTGGGCCAATAAAACTCAGTTGTCAAAATTTGACTTTGACACATTTGGATGTCAAAAAGGATATTTACGGTAAAATGTATTAATTAAGAGGTGATATTTGAGGCCATTTTAAAACTATTGGTGAATAAATAGTTATATCTAGCTACTGTAGGGGATCTAGAACACAATATCATGTTTCCCAGTTGTTACCATGTTACTTTTTGATCTAACTTTTGACATTGATCAAACCACCTGTTCGCAGCCCTGCAGAAAGCCTTATAATATTTATCAGATTAATCAAATGAAAAATTTTCTCCCATTATGCATTACTTTTCCCTATTGGCTCAAATTAGTTAGGGATTTCAATCCCTATATTATAAAAGTAACCTTAATTTCCATTGAGCTAATTTTTTTTCCTCTTTCTCTAGCTATTTTCGTTTGTCTTTTTGGGGATTAAATCAAGCGAGTATTAACAATAAGATAAGCAAATGAAATTATCATCTTTAATTTTCAGTGGTTTATCATTAGCATCTTTTGCGATAGGTAAAACCCATACGTGGAATTTTACTGCTGAATGGATTGATGCTAACCCAGATGGTGTTCAAGAAAGAAAAGTTATTGGTTTTGACGGAGAATGGCCTTTACCTACTTTGAGAGTTGGTAGAGGTGATAGAGTTGAATTATATTTAACTAATGGTTTAAAAAATGCCAATACTACTTTACATTTCCATGGTTTATTCCAACCTGGTTCAAATCAAATGGATGGTCCTCAAATGATTACTCAATGTCCTATTCCTCCAGGTGAAACTTTCTTATATAACTTTACTGTTGGTGATCAAGTTGGTACTTATTGGTACCATTCTCACTCTCCTGGTCAAACTGGTGATGGTATGAGAGGTGTTTTCGTTATTGAAGATGATGAATATCCTTTTGATTTTGATGAAGAAGTTGTTTTACCTGTTGGTGATTGGTATCATGAAACTGGAAGTGAATTGATTCCTAAATTTTTAAACTTGTATAATCCTACTGGTGCTGAACCAATTCCTCAGAATTTACTTTTCAATGATACTACTAATAATACCTGGCATGTTGAACCTAACAAGACTTATTTTGTTAGAATTGTCAATTTGGGTGGATTTGTCTCCCAATATTTATATATGGAAGATCATGAATTTGAAATTGTTGAAGTTGATGGTGTTTATGTTGAAAGAAATACCACTGAAATGCTTTATATTACTGTTGCTCAACGTTATGGTGTTTTGATTAAAACCAAAGAAAAAGCTGATAAGAATTATTGTTTTATGAGTAAATTCGATGATACTATGTTGGATGTTATTCCTTCTGATTTACTTTTAAATAATACCAATTATATTATTTATGATGATGATGCCGATAAACCAGAACAGTATAAAGTTGATTCTATTGATAATTTCTTTGATGATTTCTACTTGAAACCTTCCAATAACGACACCTTATTAGATGATCCTGATTATACCATTACTATTGATGTTGCTATGGACAATTTAGGTAATGGTATTAATTATGCTTTCTTCAATAATATTACCTTTACCTATCCTAAAGTACCAACTTTATTATCTGTTTTATCTGCAGGTGATCAAGCCAGTGATGCTACTATTTATGGTACTAACACTAACTCATTTGTCTTACAAGAAGATGATATTGTTGATATTGTTTTAAATAACTTGGATACTGGTAAACATCCTTTCCATTTACATGGACATGTTTTCCAATTAATTGCTAGAGGTGAAGGTGTTCCAGATGATCAATCACCAGTTGCATTCGATGCTAAAAAGAATTCTGATGAATTCCCAGAAGTTCCTATGCAAAGAGATACTGTTTATGTTAATCCACAATCTTATATTGTTCTTAGATTCAAAGCAGATCATCCAGGTGTTTGGTTCTTCCATTGTCATATTGAATGGCATTTGGAACAAGGTTTAGCTATTCAATTGATCGAAGCTCCAGATAAGATTGTTAGTGATCCAGAACAACAATTGACTGAAAACCATAAAGAAATCTGTAAGAAAGCTGGTGTTCCTTGGGAAGGTAATGCTGCTGCCAATATCAAGGATCTTACCGACTTGACTGGTGAAAATGTCCAAGTTGCTCCATTACCTGCTGGTTTTACTGCTAGAGGTATTGTTGCTTTGGTATTCAGTTGTATTGCTGGTTTCTTAGGTATTGTTTCCATTGCTATCTATGGTATGGCTGACATCAAGAATATCGAAGCTGATGTTGTTAGAGATTTAGATGTGGATGTTGATATTGAGGATGAAGAACTCTCTCATGATTCCTCTTTATTGGAAAACTCGGACCGTAAGTGATCCTTGTTTCCTTTGATTTTTTACTTCAATTGTATTTTTTCTTAATGTTTAATATTCCCAAACAGTTTTTAAAATTTTGGCTTAAACAAGCAAGTTTTGAAGGTAAATGTCAAGTTTTGGCTAAAAAAATGTGTGTGTATTTGAAATAGCTTGAATACCTTTGGAATTGGTTATGAATTGGCTTTGTTGCTTGAATTAAAAACACTGTTTGTATTGAGATATCCCCACGAAATAAGCTCGACTCCTATATATATTGCTCCCCTAATTCAATATATAAATGCCCAATAACTTGCGCATCATTTCTCTATTTAAATTTTCTGTAACTTTGAGATTAATTTTGAGTATTGGCTAAAACTCACTAATGTTTGAGGCAGTTTATATAGCTGATGCTAATAACAACTTGATCTATGAGTATCTAATAACACTTTCATCACCAAGCTTCAAATCTCTTCTCAATATCGTCAATACAGGCTCGCAGCCCAATGACATAATTGAAATAAATAAGAAGTATAGCGTTTACAAGATAACAACTGCCAATGTGGTGATTTATACGTTGAACATTTCCAACATCAATCCACTTCTCCCATACAATTTCATAGTCAGGTTGATTGAGGTGATCCATGACTACTTCGGCTATCCTTTGGCGATTCCAAAAATTGAATCCAATAATGAAACATTGACATTGTTGATTAATCAAATGCTTGATGATGGAATTCCAACTGTTACCGATTTCAACAAATTGAGGGATATAATTCCTTTTAAAAGTTTTTTATCCAAAATTTTGAGCAAAACCAATGAAATCACTACCAATGCTATGAAATCACCGTCCTCGGTGGTAAGTCAAGATCAATCTTCTCTGATACCATGGAGAAAATCTAATGTAAGACATACAAATAATGAAATGTATGTTGATTTAATTGAAACGGTGGATATTATATTAAAGTCTAGCACCAAGAATCTCAAGTTATCTAATCAAGTCAAACAATTTGATTCTGCATTTTATTCTACAAATTCCACTAATCTATACAACAAGAACTTGATTCCTATTTCTGGAACAATTTCAGGACAGGTAAATTTCACTTGTAGGTTGACAGGTGTGCCGTTGTTGCAACTTGTATTAAACAAACAAGGACTCCGAGATATTAATCCCAGGTTTCATAAGAGTGTCAAGATTGATAAGTGGGATTCTCAAGGCACTTTAAGTTTAATACCTCCGGATGGGACGTTTCAATTGATGACTTATACTATTGATTTAAATCAATTTGATAATAAGAATCAACTATCAATGTTAGGATGTGTGAATGTAGAATATAATTATGGTTTAGGGGCCAATAAGAATGATTTTGAAATCAAGTTGAATGTACCAATTAAAAAAGGTGTCAATAAAATAGAAAACTTGAGCGTTGAAGTTTTCACCAATTATCCAGTTAATACAATTAAATCCAATAGACTTACACATGGAGATTTCAGCTATAAAGGGGATGGTAAAGCTGAATGGAATTTGAGAACAATTTCTACTGGAGTTACACCGATTTTTTATGGTACTATTTTAACCAAAGATAGTGAAGAGGAAAGTGATAATGAAGAAGGAAGTAATAAAGAAACTTCTACCAATTCCAAAGTGATTAAGCCTACTTATATCAGGCTTTCATATAATAATAAAGGATCACTAGCAAGTGGTATAAAGGTAGAAAGCTTAAAAATTCTTAGTGCTAAAGGCATGAGTGATACTGTTAAACCATACAAGGGAGTGAAATATATCACCCAGACAGGAGACTTTATAGTAAGATCATAACCAATGTTATCAATACAGCATAGAATCACCTTGATATTTTGCTTCTTGTAGTCCGTCACACTTTATATAATTTCTGTTCATTATTCAAATCATTTGACATGTCAAAATTTATTCATGAAATATACACCTTACTAAATCATTGGGTCTTCTTAGCCTTCTTTTTGTTGGCTTCCTTCACCAATACGCTTCCGATAAATGAACCAACACCAACACCACCGATTAACAATAACAAGATTGGAATTTTAATTGCATAATCTCTTGGTAAAAAGAAGCTTTGTAAAACGCTAGAATCATCAACAAATGGGAGAACTAAAACCCAAGTGGAATAATAAACAAACACGGCTGATGCAACACCAAGCATAACCAAACCGACTAATTGATCAAACTTGCAATGTTAGTATTTCCTTTCTCCTAATATGTATTCTTCTTAACATACCATAATCTATTACAGTAATATTTCAACAAAACCGAAATTATCTTTACGTGTTGTGAATATTACTGCGAAAAACCAGTAGCAAAAAAGCGTGTAGTTGCCATCAAGTTTCAAGTTCTTAATAGAAAATACACAAGGGAACTCTCTTTTAAAATGGAACGAACTGTGGGAAGAGCTTCTTTATTATCGTCGATAATCAGTCTCACCAAGACTATTGTTGGTGCTGGAATGCTCTCCATGCCATTAGCTTATTCCACCGACGGATTGGTATGTGGAACCCTTATTATTTTGCTTGCGGCAATCACTTCTGGTTTTGGGTTATTCTTACAAGCCTTTGTCTCTAAATTTGTTCCAGAAGGACACGCAACATTCTTCAGTGTATGCTCTATCACTTACCCAAAACTTTCTGTGGTTTTTGATATTGCAATTGCCATTCAATGCTTTGGTTGTGCTTTATCTTATTTGGTATTGGTTGGTGATTTGATGCCTACTATTATATCTCATGTACCATTTGTACATGATGAAAGCTTGAGAACATTTTGGATATTGGTATCAGCTTTTATTACTGTTCCATTGACCATGTTGAAAAATTTAGACTCATTAAAATACACTTCTATTTTGGGTCTTATAGCTATAGCTTATATGGCATTGCTTGTGGTTATTCATTTTTTAGTAGGGGATGTTCCGCTTGATATGAAGGGAAACATTGTATATGTACCACCTTCTGCTACTGGAGTGTTTAGTACTTTTTCCATCATTGTTTTTGCTTTTACAGGCCATCAAAACATGTTTTCAATCATCAATGAAGCCAAAGATAAATCTTTAAAAAACTTTACGAGTTTAGTATACGTGGTTATTATGGTTTCTTCCATCTTATTTATTGTTGTGGGATTATCTGGATATTTAACTTTTGGTGATAAAGTTAACGGTAATGTGATATTACTGTATCCAAATGCATTATCTGCCACCATTGGTAGAAGTTGTATTGCATTTATGGTTATCTTTTCATTCCCCTTGATGATTCATCCCGCTAGAATCTCAGTTAACAACATCTATTACTGGTTATATACTGAATTTTTCAAAGATGCCCATGACAATCAAGAACAATTAGATGAAGAACAAACTACAGAAACTTCCACTTTATTGAATAAACCAAAGCATTCACCCGTGGTTCCTCTTCCTAATTCCAGATTTTATATCATATCCATCATTATGTTAATTGTTGGCTATACCCTTGCGGTTTCTATTAAGTCATTTGCCTTGGTTTTGGCTGTTGTTGGAGCTACTGGATCTACATCTATTTCGTTTATTTTACCTGGTTTATTTGGCTATAAATTATCCACCAACGAAACCAAAACAGGTTCTGTTCTTAAGGTATCGTCTATTACTCTTGTAATTTGGGGATTTGCAGTAATGTTTGTATGTTTGTATACTAGTTTGTTCTTGAAGCAAGCTTAGATTACTGATGAACTATAAAGCATTGAATAAAAAAAGGTAACGGCTCAATTATAAGTAGGTACAATTATTAATATACATTATAAACTCTATTTTAATGACATAAAAAGTACATTTAGACTTTTTGTTTTGGTAGAGTTGTGTATCACTGCATTAAATGGATGTTGTAGTTCTTTTACTTTATGGGATCTTCTTTTTCTTCTTCAATTTCAACTTCAGTTTCTTCGCTATCAACTTCTTTATCTTTAGAATCAGAGACTTCTTGTTGATCTTCTTCTATATCAGAATCTTCAGAATCACTTCTGACATCCTCGGCACCATTTCCTGTAACAACTTTGTACGCCACTCTAAGAATAGATAAAAGCCAGATCAAACAAATGATTTGCAACATACCCAATAAACTGAAAAAAATATTGAAAAGAGTTGGAGTCCAACAAATACCTTGACTTTGACCTCCAATATTATCAGGTAAACATCTTTGATCAGCCATAAGATCATAAGATCTAGTAAGGGCATGATAAAATAAATAATTGTAGACACCATGTCTAAGTATTAACCAGGATATTAAAAAGCAAACAAACATTACATCACATAAAGTGGAAAATCCAGCATATTTCAAAAGTTTAGCACCAGTTAAAAAGATATCACCTGAATCCATGATTATCAAGATTAAATTACCAATTCTGGTATAGTAGTACATATAAGAACCAACCACTAAAAGACAAGTTATAATATGATGACTAAACATTTGAACATGATCTTTACGTTGTTTTTCTATATTGATGACAATAATTTGTTGAAACCAGAATGATAATTGCAAAAGATAATAAAGTTTGAAAGGAGTACATAATTGATTATGAGGCCAGCCAATGTAAACATTATCGATATTTCCCCAATAATTGGAGTTGTAATACAAGTACATTCCGTACGAGAAAGAAGAAGATGCAAAGAAGAATGTCCAACTTTGCTCAGCATATCTTGTTTTGGCACCTTTACCCATTTGAAACATATAAGAAGCAAATGGACCAAAAACAAAATTCATTAAAAAAGATCGTAAGAAAAGGAAAAACACAAGACCATGGATCACAACATAGACATCATCAACCCCTATATCATAAAGGGGTCTACCTGCTTCATCTGTTGATACCTGATATGATAAATGTAAGAACTTGGAAGTCCATTCAACAACCGCTGGAACATTGCAAGTATAATGAGTCAAATACAATGCCAAAAGGATATTTCTGGAAACTGGCAATTGGTTTCTATCTATGAGCTCTATGAACAGCGTATAATATGATTTCTTTGTTTGAATCAACTGGTTCCTAGACATTTTTCAGCAGGTTACCAAAAGAGATTGTGTGGAATTTAAAAAACAATGAATCGGGCTACTTTTTGGAACAACGAAACTCCGTTAAACTTCAACGATGGTCGACAACAAAAGTATTGATGTGTATGGACAACTTTCAGCTGTTAAGTACACCAAAAAATTCGATAAAAAAGTCCCTTACTTAGTCAACAGGTACCTGTTAATATAATCGATCTAACGTGTTGAGGGTAGAAAATTTTTTTGAGACAAACTTGGGTGCAACACGTTCGTTGATTGTTGTGTGTTAGGAACCATTGAAAAACAGTATAAAGTAATCTCCTATAAGTTTTAATGGCCAAAGTAGAGAAAGAGTAAAGCGAATTTTATAAGACAGGAGAAGTTGAAGTAAAGAATGAAAAAACAGTACGAACATGCCCATTTATATATGATCAATTTTGAGAAACAACTGTTTCAAATTGGTTGCCGCAGATTTCTATATATGGCTAAGCCCAGCTGAAGTAATTCCTAACGGTTGAGAAGCATATACTGAAGAGCCTTTTTAATAGTGTTTTCATTGTACCGATTCCATATCACATAGAGATTAATGATATCTTGCATTGCCTCTGTTACCTCATCTAAATTGACGTGGCTGTGACCCAAGAAGTGCATAAATTTGTTAATTCGGATCGTATCTTGATCAATTTTCATATCTTGAAGTCCGGCGTTCGTTTCCAAATTTTGATTATCGGCACCAACAGCTTGATTGGAGGGTTTACTATTATTACTGAGTGCCATGAGATCATCGATATGTAGATCTTTTTCGGTGGATGAACCGGGAGGAGGATTTTGTTGGTTCTTATTAACTCGGATGGAATTTAATGCTTTTTTCAATACAATTGTTATGTAAATTGCCGATATGGCTATGATATGAGGTGGATATAGTAATGGAAGGTCGGTGATATAACTATCATTAATTAGCGACCAGGAATGCTGCAATTCTTCACTAGTAAGTTGGAATTCAAAAGTATCATAATGGTTATTTAAGAAATCTTTAATTTGAATTAATGATCGATAAGGATGATGTAGCATTAAGTATAAGTCCATCTCTTCTAGTAAATAGAATTCAAACTCTGCTAGTTTGGTAATATCATGTGGAATATACTCAGGCCATAAGTTCCTGGCTTCCAGAATAATTAATCTGATATGCTGAGGACATTCCTCCACTTTACTGGCAACATAAATGCATGTTGTGACCATCAAATACACATTGATTTCCTTAAGTGATACTTTGAGAAGAAAACGTGAAAGATATACCTCTGCAGTAGCTAATGCCACTTGTCGAATATTCAATCTTCTTCCCAATCGAATTAACAAGTTGTGTAGGTATATTCTCATATTGGGATCAAGATGAATATTGGGATAATCTTTAATGAATCCATTTTGAATCATTTTCTTCTCGAGGATTAGTAACCTTCTTCGTTGTTCAAGTAATGATTGTCGATTGAATTGCCATTTGGTTCTCTGTGATGAACTCCAGAAGTCGGCTGACATTTTATAAGTTTGGTAAGGAAAATGAGCTTTTTTCAGTTATTCTCGATTTATAATTTTCACTAGTGAGAATCACTATTTATACCAGACGTTCCTACAAACTGCATGGCAGTGACCAGTGTTTCTCACTTTACATAATCATTATACTCTTGTTGATATTCAATGACGAATCTTTCATTTCACTCCAGTTTTGCTCATGCTTCTTATCTCACATTATATTTCGTTTATTACCATTCCTACTTACATCTCTCCACAGTTTTCGATTACTAAGTCATCTACAGGTACAGATCTTTTAGTGATACATCTCTCCATCTTATCCACTACTTCAAATCCTTCGATCACCTTTCCAAACACAACATGTTTCCCATCCAAGTGAGGAAGGTCTTTACAGCATATAAAGAATTGACATCCATTACTGTTAGGGCCAGAATTAGCCATTGAGACATGATACTTTAAATGGTCATATTGGAACAGTTCATCATCAAAAGTCTCACTACCGTAGATGGTCTTTCTACCAGTACCATTGTTCCTTACGAAATCGCCTCCTTGCACCATAAAGTCCTTTATAACTCGATGGAATTTACATCCTTTGTATCCTACAGGTCTGCCTGCTTCTCTATACTCACCAGTACAAAATTGTCTAAAGTTTTCCGTAGTTCTAAACGTTAGTATATATGACTGATGTACTCTCTCATAATATAATGAAACTTAGCACTAGGTTTTAAATCTGTCAGATCATGCCATACAACTCCTGATATCTCATGCTTCTTAAACAGCTTTGCAACCTTAAGTGCCAATCAACTGTACATACCGTGGCAATTCTTTGAACAACTGGATCTTTATTCGTCCCAATGCCTCTCCTATAATGTTAGTACCAATAGAAACACCATCAACAACCGTTTACGTACCCCCATGTTTAATATCTAAAAAAACTACACTCATCGTTTACCAAAATTCCCCAGAAACGAGCAATTTGGTTTTTTCTGGTTACTAAGACATGTCCAACAAAACGTTCCACACATCAGATCCTGTGCCAGATAGTGCCATTGATAGAAGTCTCCCTGATTTCCCAACTGCTGGAATCAGCGATGAAGAAAAGTATTTCAGATCCAATCAACCTCCTTCATATTTACCAGAGATTGAAAGAAATATCGAACAATTCATTGAATTCCATAAGAAAACTGGTAAAAAAATTGCCTTGATCACTAGCGGAGGAACTACAGTGCCATTAGAGAATAATACTGTTAGGTTCATCGATAACTTTAGTGCCGGTACTAGAGGTGCCACTTCAGCTGAATACTTTTTGGAAAATGGCTATGCTGTGATCTTTTTACACAGAGAGTTCTCTTTATTACCTTATTCCAGACATTATAGTCATACTACTAATTGTTTCTTAGATTACATGATTGAAAAAGACAACCGAATTGAAATAAATCCTAATATTGCACAGGAAATGTTGCAAGTATTGAGAAAGTATAATGAAGCTAAAACATCTAACCTGTTGATTGTAGTTCCATTTACTACTGTTAATCAATACTTATTCACATTGAAATCTTGTTCAACTGCTTTACAGGCAGTAGGCCATAATGCTTTGTTTTATTTGGCTGCTGCAGTATCTGATTTCTTTCTTCCACAATCAAGGATGCCTCAGCATAAGATTCAATCCCAAACCTCGGGGAAGTTGGTGGTAGATTTAGAACAAGTACCAAAGTTTCTTAGTCGTTTGGTAGATGATTGGGCTCCAAGGGCAATGATAATTTCCTTTAAGTTGGAAACAGATGATAGTATATTAATCAAGAAAGCTACAGGAGCTTTGGAGAAATATCAACATCAATTAGTGATTGGAAATTTACTTCAAACAAGAAAGAAAGAGGTGGTATTTGTCAAGCCCGGTAGTGACGAGCAGTGGATCAGACTAACTGATGACCAAATACTGAAAAATGTTGAAATTGAAAGTATAATAATTCCAAAAGTTATTAAAGAGCATCAATTATGGATGCAAAAGAAATAAAGTATATTATATCCATATTTACAAGTATAATAGTATTATAAGAATGAAACGCCAATTCCATACTGTAACCCTTTCCTAGTAGAATCTCTCTGGTGGGTGGAGAGTGGCAATACAAAGTTAAGTTCGAACCTTGCCATAGGGTGATTATATAATATTCCAAACCCGTAACTAGTAGAAAACAGTCCAAATAGCTTATTGATGTTCTGATCTAATCCATTTGAATGGTCGTATAATTGCAAGCTTCCAAAATTAAAGAAATTATGCAATTTAAAGTTGGAATCCTTCGCCGTATATGGAACTTTTGAAATAAGTGAAACACCTCCGTTAAAGAATAGGTCTCCACCCAAGCAATTACCATATGATTTTGGACCAAGACCATTTAAAAGAAATGATCTAACATCATTGGGTCCCCCCATAAAAAATCTATCAAGAATGAATGAATTTTCTGAAGAATTAATCATACCAAATTTATTAGTAAGAATCAAACTATGTGATTCTGTAATTTTCCGAGTTGCTTGAGCTTCTACAACAGACTTTATAAAGTTATTTGTACTGAAGGGAGTCAATCCACTAACTTCAAGTCCAAATCTAGCAAAATACCCTTTGCTAGGTAAGTGAATATTATCTCTAGTATCATACAGAATATTATAGTTAAATGAGTTTTTAATGTTATGCCCTGCTTGATCCATTATCACAGATGATTTGCTTGTCTTATTATCAAGGATTCGCCATATTCCGTCTACTCCTAATTCATGATTAATGCCCAGAGACAATTTGGTCATAACTTTAGAACTAAATCCCAAGTTTTTAGTTTCACTACCAATCCACTCCAATGATCTGGTATTCACATAAGCAGATGTGTCCCATATATACTTTGTATTATTATTGACGGGCATGTTATAGTTAAGCAAATATGAAGAAGATGTTCTTGTTCCTGTAGTGGCATCAAAAGAGACGTTTTCACCTCCACCAAAAATGTTTCTGAACTGAAATTGAATATATCCATCACCTTCACCATTTCCTATATTGCTACCAGTTTTAGCATAGAACTTCTTTACGGGAAACAAATTAAAAGTGGGTATTAAAGTCATAAGATCTGGATTGCGTCTAAAGTATAATCCACCAGAAGAAGGAATATCTTGCAATTGTATCACCAAATTTTCTAGTATATTGACACGAGTCAAGTTCTTAGTAACTTCCTCTGTAGCTCGGAAAAATTCTCCCAAGGTCAAGTTATCTTTATAGAGTGGAAGAAATTGTTTATTCAAGAAATTGGGCCTAAAGTCCATAGAATTATTGACCTGAATTGACTGGATTTTTACAGGTTTGAACGAGTTTTCCTTGAATAAATCTTCTAAATATTGCTGGCTTTGACGCTGGGCTAGCTCTTGCTTCCTCTGCATGAGCTTTTCAAGCTTCTTCTCTTGCAGAGACTTGGCCTCAACGTTATCCAAGAAGTTATCAAAAGACATAATATGAAAAATTCCATCATCGCGATCTTGATTTTTATATATACAACATTGTATATTACAAGTAAAAATACATAATCATAACATCGTTGGTAAATGAAGTCACTTTTAAGGTTCAGGAGGAGATATAGCTACCTGGGGAACGGATACTCCGAGATTAAGGTATAACGATTCAGGAATTGAGGATCCAGAAGCCATAGGTCCTTTCTCACGTTCTTCTTCTTCAATTAATGATTTAATACAGAGTTTACCAGCTTCTGTTTGGAAGTGTCTTCTTAAAGCATCAGCTCTAGCAAATCTACGTCCACATCCATAAGGAGTGCCATCTTTCAAAACACCTTTACATTGGAACCTTTTTTCGCCAGAATGTAAATCCTCGTGTCTTTTTCTATCATGTTGTCTTGCAAAAGCTTTTCCACAAATATTACATATGAATGGTCTTTCATCAGTATGAGTACGTAAATGAGACTTCAAATTATATGGTCTTGTAAATCTCTTTTCGCATAGATGACAGGCATATGCACTAGGATGTTTTTGGGTTCTTTTGGATATTTGATTAGGAGAGGCAAGTTCCAACATCTTTTCTCGAGTAGATATCACATTATCAGTTTGTTCATCATTTTCATTAGTTAATGATGTAGTATTAGAACCACTACGTGATCTGGATTGTTTACTTTTCGAAGTAGATTTCTTTCTTCCTCTCTTGATTGATTGAATCTCATCTGGTGTTAATAAATTGGCTAAATCATTCTTATTATTGTCGTTATCATCTATAATTGATGAGTTTCTAGAAGAATTAGAAAACAACGAAGGGGTTCTATTCCTAACAATGTTTTCTCCTTCTACAGTAGCTTCATTTGGTTGAATAATTGTTGGTGGATTGTAATTCGAATTGATTTTATTCATTTCTTCAAGTTGGTGAGAATCATAAAGGGCATCATTCGATAGGTTTCGTATGTCATAAAGAGAGTCGTTCATTTGACTCACCATTACACTAGGGTTATTTTGACTTTGTGGATGTTGTTGAATGCTTGATAATTGCATATGAACTAGTTCATTTATTTGATTGTATTGATTAGAATCAAACTGTTGTTGCTGTTGCTGCTGATGTTGTTGTTGTTGTTGATGATGTTGATGATGTTGTTGCTGATGTTGCAGTTGATGGTCCTTAAACGAATGAGTCAGCAGATTCAAGCCTACAAGATCCAAGTTAGAAACAGAACCACCCAATTCCACATTACCATTAAAATTCATATCCAAATATCCACCAGCATTTGGAGCCAAATTCACATTTCCTTCAATAGCACCGATGTTAGGAGAATTACCGTTAGCATTTGATACAGCATCAAAATAGGGAGATTCTGGGTTAGAATAGTCGGAATATAACGAATGAGTGGATTGATTACCAGGACTATTGGCACTCAAAGAACTAATGGAATTCAAATTCAAATAAGAAGAGTGTTTTGAATTTGTAGAAGAATTGAATTCATTTGGATAACTGGGCAGTAACAATTCATTCAGATTAATGTTCGGCAACACGTGCAAATCGTTGGAAGTAGGGGCTGGAGGAGGGGAGTCCATCTTATCATTAGTAACACCATAGCCTTGGTGATGATTATGGTGCAAATTAGCATTAGAATATTGGCCCATGGAGTTGGAAGAATTCAACATAGAATCTGGATTTAAACTGGAGTCGGAATTACCCATAGAATTAGAATTCAGTATGGAATTTGGTGATAAATTCAAAATATCATAAACCAGTTCTTCTTCAACTCTGATTTGCGGATTCAGTGACATGTTTTCAGCTTATTTCAGAATTATAGAGGAATCCTTGGTGATATTTTGAAATTAATAAACTTCGATTATCCTGAAAACTGCGATAAAATTTTTCTATAATAATACATTATTAAAGGTACAACCAAAAAGATACCGCGATCAGTCAATAGAGAGTATACAGGCGTAAGAGAATACGGAATAGCCGTTAAGTAGAATAAATTTGCCATAATAGGGACAAGCCATAAACGAATTAGGCAATTTACTGCAAGGCTGAGAGACCTCTCACCAAATATTGGGGTGAGGTTTGACACATTAGCTGGAATTATTGGATTTTAATTAGGGAATCGTCCAATGAATTCCGAAAATAGTTAATTCTAGAATAGGATTATGTTGTTGTGCCTCTTTAAGGGTAATTTTCATGATAGAAAAGGCTTGAAAATAAACAATGGTTTCAATCATGTCATTCAATTGAACAGCACAGCCATGATATCACGTGACCTGAAATGGTTGCGAATTTATTAGTGGTTGCAGATTCTTTATGAAAGTGATTGGTTTGGAGGTGATTTTAATGGGGCAAATACGGCAGTTTAACGTTCCAGATTTGATTCCAAGCTATTGTGATATGTTTGATATTTGAGTTGGTTGAAAAAGCGAGTTAAAAGGCCAGTTTCTCCATGTTTTTGACCATTTTGTCCGTTTCTCGGGGATATTCACCACAAATTATCTGCTAGATATCCCAATATTTGTAACTAAGCTCATCTTGGGTACCTAATGCCATTTTTCTGGCTATCTTACACCATTTACTTCTCATCACCTAAACCTATATTCTCCAGATGTAGAAATTTTTCACTCTTCTCAAATGTTCGTGTTCTCACACGATAATTGTGTGACAATTACAACTATGTACAAGCGAGTACTGAAACCCATACTTAATCTCAAGCATATTGTAGAGAATGAGTCACTCTATCGTGAAGTTATCATGAAGAGAGAGACTCCCAAGATTTTAAGTAGCTTGGACTTTGTGGTTAATAATCGACCAAAGGCATTAGAACTTCAGAATCAACTAGTGCAATTGAAGAGAAGAAGAACTAATATTACCAATTCTATAAAGGCATTGAAAGGTGGTAAGCCTGCGGGAATAGAGGAGTTGAAGGAGTTGAAAACAAAAATCAAAGGCTTAGAAACCAACCATTCTACTATTGCAGATGAGATCTTAAAAAACGCCGAGCTTCTACCTAATTTAGTTCATGATTCTGTCACTGATACTGAACAAATATTAGAATATATTAATTTTGATACTACCCAGAAAATCCCAGAACCTTCTGAAACTCCAAATGAACAATTTGATCATTCCCTGATAGGTGTGGAAAAAGGTATATTTGACTTTAAGCAAGCAGCTCATGTTTCTGGAAGCTCTTTTTATTATCTTGTTGGAGATGGTGCATTATTGGAAAACGCTTTGGTTCAGTATAGTTTGCTTATTGCTTTGAATCATGGTTACAAGTACGTTATTCCACCAAGCATAGTCAATAAAGAGGTTATTAACGCATGTGGATTTAAACCTTACGATCAAAATGACGAAAAACAGGTTTATGAAATTGAAGATTCGGACTTATCTTTAATTGGAACAAGTGAAATCCCTTTAGCTGCATTCCACACCAATAAGAAATTTGATGGAGCAGAGATTGAACAATCGCCAGTAAAATATGTTGGTTATTCCAGAGCTTATAGAGCAGAAGCTGGATCTAGGGGAAGGGATACTAAGGGATTATATAGAGTTCATGAATTCACTAAGCTCGAGTTATTCCATTTCACTCATCCAAAAAATTCTAATGCTGAGCTTGAAGAGATCATGCAGTTAGAGAAGTCTATAATCAGTGGCCTAGGTTTAAAAGCTAGAATTATTAACATTCCATTTAATGATTTAGGAGCTCCTGCTTATAAAAAGTATGATATTGAAGCTTGGATGCCCGGTCGTAATAATTGGGGTGAACTTACTAGTTGCTCCAATTGTACTGATTATCAAAGTAGAAGATTATTTATGAAGTATTACTACTCCAATGGAGATTCCGGTTATGTTCATACTTTAAATGGAACTGCTATGGCTGTTCCTAGAGTTATTGTGGCCATTATTGAACAAAACTATAATCCAGAAACTGGAAAAATCAAAATTCCGGATGTTTTGGTTCCTTATATGGGTAAACAATTCATTTGAATCCAATTTTAATATAATATAACAATCTTGTATATACATTTGTAAATAAGACTTAATAGAAAGCATCATTTTTCATCATATTCGTTGAGTGTTGGAGTACTAACAATTCTCTTTTTACCTGACTTTGGGAGTTGGATTTGACCAAGAGTAGCTTTATGTAATGTATCCAATTTCGTTATTGAGTCAAAGTCAGGTTTGATCTCAACTTGAGAAAGCTCTATAAGCTCATGATACTGCTTTTGAAGATCTTGTAAGGCATCAAACTTGCTGGTATATAGCTTGCTCAATTGACTATATTTATTCTCCAAATTGGAGTATTTCAGTTGCAATTCATTGTATTTAATGGTTAATTCGTCAATGTCGTTTTGAGTATTTTGGACATTACTGGTATTGTTCAAATCCACTAGAAGAGACTTGATATCTTCCTGCCATGTAATATTTTGTTTTTGGTTAGCAATAAGATCGCTTAAATGGCGTTTGAACAGCAGTATATCATTTGCTTCAATAATGGATTTAAGGCTATCTAAAAGTGATTTTTCGTCAACAAGCATCTGTTTTACTTCATCCTGCCATTTATAAGTATTCTTCTCAACATTCAAACGGTCTAGTATGGCCTCTAAAAGCCGGGTCAGTGTGGCACCCAAATGAACTGCCTGTAATTCTTCAACTATAGGATCGATAATATCTCTAGGATTAAGTTTCCTGTCTTCAAAGATCTCAATTACATCATTCTTGCTCAAGTTGGAATTCTGAACAAGTGATCCAAGAAGCTTCTGTAAGTTTTCATTGTTATTCTTCAGTCTATTTATCAATTCGCTAAGATCAACTTGGCTTTGTTTCGTGTGAACTTGGATCTGATAAAGTTGCTCTTTTATATCTCCTGCTTCTTCAATTGTGTTGATTCTAATATCGGAATTCATGTTATTAGCTCGCGTAGTTTTAAGAACATCTTTGTGATTCCCTCTAGTTACTTCTTTGTTCTCCTTATCTACATCCATTGTTATTAATGTATATTTACTTCATTAAAACAACTTTTTCGTTCGCGAGAATGAAATGTAAATACTCAAAATCCAAATTTACTTTTCAACGCTGAAGTATAAAAGTCCTTCTTCTGTCCTTCAATGGACTCATTCATGGCCTCAGAGAAGTTGCTGGCGTACCCATTAACCGTTTCCTCCACTTGCTCTATTCCTGTTTGCAAATTTCTCATGAACCCTGGTTGACCAAAAGATTTGTTAGAGTTTGCTGTTCCTGCTCTTCTCACTGGCTCTTTATATCCTAACTCATCTTGACTTGACAAATTTGATCCCGAAAGTGAGCCATAAGTTGCTCCATATGCTGCACTTTGGTTGTTCTCCGGGCTGATATTAAAAGCCAATCTGCTTTCAGGATGTTTGGCTGGTTTACGATTTGGACCTGCTATTAACTTGGCCAAATCATCTACACTTACAATTCTAGATGATCCTTTGGCCCATTGCAATGCACTAACAGTTGGCTTAGGTGGTATAACACAAGTCTCATTAAAAAGTAAATCTGTAGAATCTGTATCTTTTCTTCGGGAATCTTTGAATGTTAATCCAAGGTTTATGATTTCCGATTGGCCTGTCCTGACATACAAATCTCCAGTTCTAAGGACTTCAGCACTAGACAATTGGCTCATGTCATATGAAGACTTCAAGATATCTTTTGTTATCCTGTAGTCGGTTATATCACCCAATGAAGGAATGCTGGAAAACTTGACAAATCCGTTTCTAATCACGGTACCTAGAATAATACCTTTAGTTCCTATATCTATTGGTCCTAAACCACAACAGAAACCTTCTATAACTTTATGCGAAAGCTTCTGTTTGGGAGGTTTAAGAATCCTAATGTCTTTATCAGATCCAAGAATAATATAACCAGGAATAACAATTCCTTGACTCAATTTTTGAAACACTTCTAAAGATGGAATCGCAGGTCGTCCCTTACTATCAATGGGTATGATTTTCTTGATACATGAATCTTCGGCTGAGGCTTTGTAATTAAGTCTCATAGTTTTATCGGCTAGAACCACTTCGAATCCTCCGTTAGATTGAGGAAGAATCTTGAAGTATAGTAAATTACCTCCTTCATTGGTACCGGCAATTAAAAGAATAGATGAATAACCCTCTTGACCATATTCCATTATGGCAAATTCTAAAGAAGTTATATAGCATTGAGGTGAAGCTGTTGGTACGAGTTGACTGATCAGTTCAACATTATAAATGATTGCAGGCCCTCTTCCATTATCACAAACGACAATTCTACCTGATTTATAACCGACGGCTGTGAATCCAATTGAACATGTCTTGATACTAGTAATCATATCTGGTTGGTCTAATATCATTAAATTCATTGGTAAAAAAGTTGAAGAATTGGCAAAGGTTCCTCTAATCCTTTCTTTGATATCAATGATTCTAGCATTCCCATTGATATGTTGAATAGGACAAGATGAATAATCCGGTGCTAATAATTCTCTCTTAGGATTCCATTTCCCGAACCTACAGAATACTACATTACCGTTTCCAAGACCTATGATCAAATCCCTAGATTCAAAAGCACATGAAACTGAAACAACTGCCAAATCATCATAATTTGCAGAAACTAAGGTTTCTTTTAAACTTATCTGAATCAACCCTTCTTGTTCTCCTACTTCACCTCTAGTAACATCTAATAATCTGACTACACCTCCTTCATGGCCAGTCACCATGATTTTTCTAAATCCATCGTTATTACCAACAGTTCTAATCAAATTTTCTTGAACTGCAGCTCCACCTTTCAATAACAATTCAGTTTTGGCTTGAACACCACTAGAAAGTCTATTGCTTTGCACACTATACCAATCGATTCTTTTGATTAATTCAATGGAAGTATAAGTTGCAGGAGGATGAAGAAATGCAATAGAAGGAGGCAATAAAAGTTTCCCTAAGTCAGTATTATTGCCATTTATCATTAATTCCCCAAAAGTAGATAAATAAATATTGCATAAATTCGATTTGAGGATCAAATATTTTGGGTTATGACCACCATTAAAATATGGACATCCATCACTTGCTAAGGGAAAGATTTCAGACAAATATTCAAACTCTCCTGTAGTATTGTGATAGAATTCCACATCTAGGACCTTTTGACCATTGACAGGTTTACTATAAAATTCTCCTTGCTTTTCATGAGATGTGATAGAGTATTTCAATGTTAAACCAAAATCCAAAATATAGAGACTGTTTGGATTCGAAGCATCACCACCTACAATTAAAAGCTTGGTTAACTCAGGATCGCTAGCACATACCCACTTGACTGACTGAATTGGTAGGAAATTATCTATTGGTTGAATAGGAGGCCCAGGTTTATGCAAATTAATGTCAAAAATATTTCTAGATTCCAATAAGGTTCCACTGACCGCATCCCAAAACACTAAAGAATTATCAACATGAACGGTTACCACGTGCAATCCATTTGGATGGAAGTGAGCCTCGATAAGTTCTGGAATTATCTCTTTAGGGTTCAGAAATAACTTTCTTTTACCATTAGTAGCCACATTAGAAGACCAATTGAATCCCTTGGCATCCTTGGTTATTCTGTATATCAAAGCTTGTTTAATCTCACCAGTAGTTATAGAAAATACCATTGCACAATGAGAATAGGTTAATAAAATGGTTCCAATATCTCTCGGATGCCATTCCATATGTAAAACCGGTGATAATTTCTCTTTAGGTAACACTCTCTTTTGAAGATTATCGATTCTGAGAGGAGCTAGATTGAGCCTATCAACATCATAAAATACAAAACCACCATTACTTAATCCCACTACAAGCCAATCAAGCGATGGATCAGATGTTATGGATGAGACCGAGCCAGGAGGCAGGTATGTTGTCAAAATAGATTTTGAATGTAAAGATAAAACAGTGATTGAGGAAGTCGACAGTACTGCCACTAAGTACACACCTTTTATAAACTTCAAATGGGTTATAGGACTAGTAGACTTTAATACAAACACCACTTCAACCGTACTTTGACCAATGACTCTTATCTCATTGTTATTGGTCGAAAGCGCCAACAAACTTTGCACTGGATCATACGCTATAGCTACCACTGAATGATCACTAAGTCCATACTGGATGATATTCTTTATCACAAGATCCTTGGGATTAATTTCTGGCAGAATTGATGATCCGTTGCTTCTAATAGCATTGCTGACGGTGTTCAATGATATTGGCGCCTTCTTTTGCTTCAATTTATTGAACATGGTTAAATTTTGTAAATTTGAGAAATTATTTACTAACAATTTGCAATATTTCTGCTAGTTAGAAGTTCGCGTTATATAAACAAAAGCCCTGTATAAGATAATGGAGGTAGACTACTTGTCCAATAGTACTGGTGGAGGCGAAAGGCCGGGACTAGCACTAGATGGTATGGTCGGAAAGATATCTGCCAGAAGTTCTCCGAAAAAACTGGCGCAATTGGGTGGAAACCTAACTGGTTCTGATTCACATCATTCTCCTACAAAACCACAAACAAATCAGCACATAGATCTTGATTCTGGCCCTAGTAACGTGAACTTGGGCGCTACTAAGGAGTCATCTATAAGTGTTTCTGTCAGGGTAAGGCCATTCACAAATCTGGAGGAGAGAAACCTAATAAAGGTGGAAAATGACAACATTTTTTTGGGTGATGGATCTTTTAATGAGACCACTTTTAAGCAAACTTTTACCCCTTTAGGTATCAGAAAGATTGTTGATGTAGTGGATGATCGTATGTTGATATTTGATCCTCCTGATACCAATCCACTTACAAAACTTCATAGAAATATGTTTCCATCCAAGCCTAATTCTAGAATTAGGGAACATCGTTTTGTATTTGATAAGTTATTTGATACTGATGCTAGTCAAGCTCAGGTTTTCGAGGCTACAACTAAACCATTGATTGGAAGTATTCTTGATGGATTCAATGCCACTGTGTTTGCCTATGGTGCTACAGGTTGTGGTAAAACTCATACAATTCTGGGTACACCAGATGATCCAGGGATTATATTTTTAACTATGCAAGAACTTTATAGGAAAATTGAAGATCTCCTGGATTCTAAAGTATTTGAGGTTAGTGTATCATTTCTTGAGATATATAATGAGACCATAAAGGATTTGTTAAATCCAGATACCGACCATAAGAAATTGGTTATAAGAGAAGATACTAATAATAAAGTATTTGTTTCAAACCTATCGACCCATCAATTGCATTCAGTAGAAGAGATTATGGAATTGATTTTAATAGGCAATGGGAATAGAACTATATCACCTACAGAAGCCAATGCAACATCCTCAAGATCTCATGCTGTTCTTCAAATAAATGTTAATCAAAGAAATAAGTCTTTGGAATTGAGTCAGGAACATACATTTGCTACATTATCCATAATTGATCTCGCAGGTAGTGAAAGAGCTAGTGCTACTAAGAATCGGGGTGTTAGGCTTGTTGAAGGTGCTAATATCAATAAATCATTGTTAGCATTAGGAAATTGTATTAATGCTTTATGTGATCCCAGAAGACGTAATCATATTCCTTATAGAGATTCCAAACTAACTAGACTACTAAAATTCTCCTTAGGTGGGAATTGCAAGACTGTTATGATAGTATGTGTGTCACCACTGTCACATCATTATGATGAAACGTTGAATACTTTAAAATACGCTGATAGAGCAAAACAAATAAAAACTAAATTAATCAGAAATCAGCATAATTTGGATAGACATGTGGGATCTTATTTAAAGATGATCACTCAACAAAAACAAGAGATTGATGATCTAAAGAATAGACAAGAGGAGATGGTTAACAATACTATTCAAAGATACAAAGTGAACAGTAATACCATCTTGGAATCTATTTATAATAATATTGAGTCTTTAAAGAATTCAATATTCAACAAGAATCAAGATAGATGGCAAAAGTATTTTATTTTGGCCAAACGAAAGATTTTGTTGAATCAAAAGGTTGAAATGGAACTTATTCAAGAGAGAAATAATAAAGAAAACAACCCAACAATTCAAAATTTAATTGAACAAGTACTTAATAAAGTATCATTACAGATTCATCAATTAGAATCGCAATACAGTACACCAACCGAAATCGATTATATCTTGGAAGATAGTAGCCATCATATGTTAAAACGACTTCAAGAGCAATCAGATTGGACTGATTATCATAATAAGATCTTTTATTCGGAACTTGAAGCATTGAAAAGTCTCTATGAGCGAGACCTTCTTTTCAATTCCTCCATCTTATATGATCATCTTGTCATTGAAATGAGAATGCACAGTTTTAGTGTAAATAATTTCAGTGTGCTATATGAAAACTTCTTCAGTAAGGAAAACTTTGATCAAGTAATCAATAACATAATAAAATCGTTGGAATTTTTAGTCAATGGAGATTTTGACTCTATTCTTGAAGTTAAATCATCAGTGTTCATGCAAAATAAGATAAGAGAACTGGAAGCTCAAATTTATAATAAAACTATGGAACAATCATCTACCCAAACATCACCACCGTCATCGGCGGCCCATCCAACAGCACTTCATGTAGCAAAGAGGCAGCTGCATAAGAAGAAGGGATCTCCAGTGAAGCATAAAATCAATAAGAAGGTACATTTCATGGATTCTTCGATATTGGAAAGTGAAACAAGTTTTGATGAAAGTATGATGGTCAGGAGTGATGCTGAAGAAAATGGTTCACCAGCAGAAAACAGTATTCTAGAGAACCTCAATGATGTATTCTATGATGCACCTGCCAGCTCGCCACCATTAGGAAAGCCAATTAGCAGTATTTCGTTCAAAAAGCAGAGACCTAAAAGAATTAGCTCTTTAACCCAAAAAAAACTAGATGAAAAGCTTCCTCTTTTGAACAAGGAAGCTTCTAAGCTTCTTGTGCATGAAGATAGAAAGCCCTTAAGAGTATTTTCAACACCTACTCAGATGTTACCGTTTGGTTTGAACCAGGCTACAAAGAATATTGAGAGTAATGGGTCTGATAATATTGAATGAAGAAAAAAGACATGAACATGAAACTTTGACTATATATTTAACAACTGGAGTGAATTGTCTATAGCTGTGTAATATATAATGATTTACGAATTACCATCTTCCACCGCTTCCACCGTAATTTCCATCATTTCCACCGTAGTTTCCACCATAGTCTCCACCGTTTCCACCATAGTTTCCATCATTTCTTCCATAACCTCCTCCGTATCTTCCCTCATTATCGTTTCTTCCATAACCTCCGCCATATCTTCCCTCATTATCGTTTCTTCCATAACCGCCACCATATCTTCCCTCGTTATCATTTCTTCCATAATCTCCACCAAATCTTCCTTCATCGGATCTTCCAAATCTTCCTTCATCAGGTCTTCCGTAACCACCATTTCCACCATCGTAGCGGCCTTCATTGTCATATTTTCCTTGATTTCCACCACCATAGCTGCTACCACCGTGACCCCCACTATGATTTCCACCTCCTAAGATACTTCCAATCATACCTTCAATTCCACCACTTCCATGGCTACCTTGGTTGTAATTACCTCCATGATTACCTTGACCATTATAATTGTCTCCGCTGCCATATCCATTATTTTGACCATATCCACTGTTCTGACCATATCCTTGGTTCCCATATCCCTGGCCTTGGTTATTGTAACCTTGATTACCATGGCTGCTATTACCTCCAGTGATTGAACTAGTTATTGATCCTAAAAGACCATTGCTGCTCAGATGGCTCTGTTGATTGTTCCCGTGACTTGAAAATTTATCCTTTAATACTGCACTAGCAATGGCTCCACCAATCTTGGTGAAAGTTGAGCTCTGACTGTGATTGTTGCCATTGTTGTTACCACCCAATCCACCAGCTATGGTACTAAATAAGCCTCTCTCTCCATCTTCGCCTTGCTGTTGAGAATTAGCCTGGTTTTCACCATAGTTCGGGCCTTGTTCGTACTGGCGATAGTCACCATTCGATCCGCCTTGTTGGTATTCCTGATTGCTTTCGCTTTGATTGTAATAATCCCTGTTGGACATTTTGATTTGCTTAATGAAATTTGAGAAGTTTCATGTTATGTGTGTATTTTGAGCCCAGTGTTACCCCTTAATGGTGTTTGCACACTTTACACGATATGGAGGTATGGTGGTGGAATTGGTACAGGTACGGTGAGTATAGTACCAGGAACTACTGTCAGTTAGTACCATCTGGTACGACATGGAGTTAATCAAGAGAAATCAAGTAGAAAAAGTATAAATTTAATCTAAAACCAATGGCTGCGAAAGTGATTAAAAAATGTTGAATCAAGAAAACTTAAGCAATTTGCAGCTCAGGGCTGATTAAATGGATGTAATGATGTTTTTATATCAGCTAATAAGCCTACATAATCACACAATCCTTGTCACGTGCCGCTTTAGAGTCAAAATCAAGATTACTAGTGATTGAAGGGACCATTTTGCTGCCCGATTTCTTCTTCTTCAACTTCTTCTGTAATTTGTTAGCCAACTCTTTATTATTGATTCTGGTGATGGCCTTTTCATCTCCATTTTCAGCAGCCTTAATATACCAATTCTGTGCTTCTGTTGGATTTTTTTCACACCCAATTCCTTTATCATAGAAATTAGCTAAAGCAAATTGACCTTTAGCAAGATTGCACATTGCTGCTCTTTTAGCCCATTCAAACGATTCATTTTCATCTTTTGGTAAGTAAGGATCATTTCCTACCAAATACCATGCACACATTGCCAACATGGAATTAGGATCCCCTCCTAAAGCTGCTTGTGTATAATAATGAATAGATAAATTACTATCTTGTGCAACAATTTCACCAATCTCATAATAATGGCCTAAAATTGCAGAACTTTGAATATGTCCTAAAGCTGCTGCTCTACTATACAATTCTAATGCATATTTTTTATCTTCAATGACAATGTCTTTGAATCCATTAAAGTATATTTTACCCAATTCATAAGGAGCAGCTGCAATTAATTCATTTGCAACAATTGATGCTCTTTCTAACCATTTTATACCCATTTTTTTAGTATTAACATCATTTGTAGGTAATCCCATCCTTCCATAGAAGGAATAAACCCCTAATTTATACATAGCTGCTGGATGATTTTTGGATGCTGCCATTTTTAAATATTCTACTGCTTTCCTAGCATCTCTTCCTGTTCCTAGCCCTTCTTCATAGCAATAACTAGTTCTATAAGCACTCTCTGTATGTCCACGTTTAGCTGCTGCTTGAAATAATGCATATGCTTCCTTGTTATCAACTTTTCCTAATGCTCCACTACTGTATGCGTCACCTAACAAATATTGAGCATCAACATACCCTTTATCACTTAATTTTTTTAAATATAAAATTGCTTCATTTAATAATGCTTTTTTTAACTTTCTGTCATTAATATTACCATCACTTAAATTAGATAAATCAAATGAATTGGAAGATTTTGATTTCTTATGATCTTTCCCATCTGCTGGGCCTCTTAATGGTGAATTTTCAACGGAAGAAGGTCCCAGATTGGCATTACTTGCTTCGCCTTCTTTATCTAATAACAAGGCGGTTTGTAACATATATTGAGCATATTGGAATAAAACCGTTGGATCATTCGATCTTCTTGCATTCTTACGATAAAGTTCAATGGTTTTAATTCTAGGCATCAAATGATTAGAATTATCACCTAAATATTGGGTAAGTAAATTTTGATTGAAATCCACAACACTAACATTATCAGTGCTTCTATCAAGAACACTTGATGCAGAACTAGTAGATCTTTTGTGATTATTCATGGGGGTTACTAAATTGTTTTCACTCTTGGAGTATCCCATGGCAGAACTACTGATATTCAAATTCGTCACAGAAGAAGTAGCACTCAATGGGTTAGACGGAGGTGACGTGATATTCGAAGAGAAAATTTGTGGTGGTGTACTTTGGGCATTATGCAGTTGGTTCTGTAAATATGGAGGAATTGAAGCTTGATTTGAGTCATATCCTGATAACTTATTAACCGAAATTTGGTTGGATTCATGCAAAGGATGATGAACTGGTTGTGATAAACTCAACCCATTCATGTGATCATCAAGACCATTTGAAGCTACCGATTCTAGAGGTTTGTCAAGTGGAGTATCCAGTAATGGATACGGTGCTGAAGGAGAATTATAATGGGAATTTGCACTGACATAACCAGATTCATTTCTTGATGTCGATTGTTGTTCACCGTATTGATATTGAGGATTCAATGGAGAAATATGATCAATATTTGGTGATTGATAATTGGAGGAATTTGGACTGGTATTGTTGGAGGGTATTGAAGAAGTCTGTTGGACTCTTTGACGGTATGGATGTGCTTGTTGGGACATTATTTAAATGAAACCTTAATCTTGAGAACGCTATTTGAAGTCTCAATGATCTGAAACTTTAATTGGGAGTTTTGATTCAAGAGATTCAGCTGAATACGAACAGAATCACTCTTGTGTGGCGCTGATTAGATAAATATGAAGTTCTATCGGATAATAGCTGTTAAGACAGACTTAAAATGAACAATTCAGGAGAGTTACCAAGCAAATAGTTTAAACAATCCAAAAATTTCTTAATTTCTAAAACGTCAACAACGAGCAAAATCGAAAATTTTTTAATATGGAATTCCAAGCACGTAGTGTAATTGAATGCTTAAAGAGCAAAATTGAAAAAAGCTATCTAAAAGAAAAATTACTGTATATTGATGGTATATTTACACATGGTGTTTAAATGAAGAATTCTAGTACCGGTGTCGGCGTTAGAGAAAGCATAAATCATATACATGTAGAAACTCGCTGAAAGATCTAATGGGAAACGAGCAACACAAAGTCCAGATATAAATAGAACTGAGAAGAAGGCTTATTACATTAAATCGTCATACGTGCATGGGGTGTGATGTACAACTGTAGGATGCCGACGATACCGCTGAGGTTCTCACGGCTTGATACAGTGGCAACTTAATGATAAAGAAGACGGAATAATGTATGATTTCATTTAGTTCTTGATGAGGTATGCAAAGAATACTGCTACAATTACTCCCACTATCGTGTATTGGGATAAATTGAACAGACCTTCGTTCTCTGCCAATAATCTAGCCTTATCTTCTGGGTCTAAGAGATGCGAGTTTTCTTTAACATTAAACACAGGCTCTGATTCTAAGGATTTTTGAGTGGTTTCTTCTTGTTTTAAAATATCCTGTTTGTTGGCGTCAATCAATTCAGGAAATATCTTGATAAATCTGGAATTTTCTGTGATATTGTACTTTTTACTCTCTTTGCTAAATTTTCTCTTTAAACTATCACTGGTATTTATTGAACCAGTAGTATCTTCATTACCTGTCATGAAACTCAAGAGTCCTGTCAAAATCGTACTGACACTCCATGCGGGATTCCAAGTATCTGGGTGATAATCACTCATTGACAAGCACAACCGAGTATTACATGAAAATCTACCATTTGGAGTAACCATTGATATTGCAGGAGGTTTGAAAGGATAATCTGAAGGAAATCTCAATATTCCGTGATATTGTCCATTCTCGTAAGGAGTATTGGGAGGTCCTGTGATGATATAATGCCACTCTAAGATGTTTTCTTCATTTGGCTTGGCCATTACATATGGAGGGGGGTTTGCTTGGATCGCCTTGTACTCCTTAGTTAACCGTTTTTGACTTTGTAATGAAACCATTAGTTTGTAAAATTAATACTTTGAATTAAAAAATAACTCCTTGATTTTGCGAAATCTACTGATTATGTAATATTCCATATATTTCTATTGACCTATATTAAGCTTTTATTTACCACCCGATGCAATAACTAAGCCCACTTCCATCTCATAGACGGTGATTCCATTCTCTTCTTTCTCTGGTAACTGATTGTTTTCAAATTTTTCCACTACATCTTGATTACAGTGTGTTTTAATGAACTCTCCGGCACACCAAAACATGCTGTGAACTACATCAACAGTAATGTCTTTCAAATCCGCAGACATAAGTGTCTGTTCTAAAGACAGTCTTTTCAAGCCACCCATATGCCTGACTGCTGCCGGTGGTTTGAACAGCAGATCGTCGATTCGTTCCACATCATCGTTATAGAAGTCTACAATGAATAAACGGCCGCCTGGATTCAAAAATTTACCAAGAACCTTGGTAACATTTTGATAGTTCTCGATATGATGGTAGGCAATAGTACAGATGATGACATCAGCAGATTGATAAAGCAGCTCAATGATATCCTGTTTATCTTCATCCAACACGTCCAATTCATAAGTCTTGTACTTCCCATCAAACTTGGTGTCAAATATTGACAACGACATAGGATTCACATCGATTCCAATAATATCTTTGGCATACGGAACAAACTCCTTGGTGATCCTTCCTGTACCACATGCAAAATCCATCAATACTTTATCTTTGCCAAAATACTTGGATGTTTTGGGCTTTGGATACTCGTCATTGTCAGGTAATGAAACATCAGGATAGTTCAAAAGAAGATAAGGGATAAGCTTACTGAGCTTTTGGATTTGAGACGTTTGATCATACTTTAAGAGCTCCTCGTGAGTACGAGCACTCTTGTTTAATTCTACTGCTTCTTTGTGTGACATTACAATAAATACTTTGCTGACTTTGCTGACAATATATACTCCGAAAATAATGTAGGAGAAAATATGAGCAAATACATGAGCAAATATATGAGCAAATAAACTGTTTTAAAAAGTAAAAGAGATATTGTAATTGGACGTCACAGTATCAAGAGCTGATGTTATTGAACCCAACCAATTGGTATCTGAAAATAAGATCTTCAGATAATTACAATTTTGAAGGTCCGTCTTGTGGTGCATTTTAATTATGAACAATGTGAAAATTCCAATGAAACCTTAAACTGTGAGTTTTACAAATCTCACTCAATACACCAAGATCTCCCAAGATTTACAATTGATGAGTGAGTAACAAATCATTTAACAGACTTTGCTGTCACATTACAACTTACCTAAAAGAACTAAAGTCGGAACAACTTCCCGGTTGGAAAATGTCAATATTTATAGCTATCCTCATAATTCCCATATAACCAATAGCAGGTCACGGAACTTGTATGGGCTTCTTTACAAAATTGGGATATTAAAAGGAACTATTGTCTGATACTTATACCAACCCCTGAGAAAAATAACGGGAATTGCTCCTTTCATTTCTATTTTTGGTTATGAACTGCAACCTAAAGTTTGCTTATCTATTGATAAACGGGTCCTGATTGCCTAATTGGGTAATTGGAAATTTGCAATGGATTTTTAAATCAAATTCGGAATAACGAGGAGCAAATGTTACGGGCTTATTATGACAGCAAGACTAAATATAATAAAAGTGTCTGAAAAGAATGAAGTATAAATAAGGAGCTAATTTGCATATTTAAACTGCTAGATTATTATTATTATCATTAATATTATAAACCATGAGCTTATTTGAGCTTATTAAAGATAACAGCAAGCACGCTATTATTCCAGATAAAACATACAACGAGATTGTTAAGCCTATATATGAGGAAAACTTTAAGCCACATTTAGCTAATGTTGAATTTGATCCTGAAAAGCATTTAAGATACTATGCCTTGGGAGATATTGAAAAACATAAATACAATAAGACTAGAAGATTAACTATGGAAGAATTAGGATGTAGTTCTCCTGATCAAATTAGTCATATTGGTGTTAGTGACCCTTTTCCTTTGTTTACTGATGAAGCTATACAAATCATGAAATCTGAGGTATTATCCAAAGATATTTTCCTTGAACATGCTAGGTTATCTAGTGCTAGTTCTGGGAAAGATTGTACTATTCGAGGATATGCTAATCCTGACGGGAAAATCAAAACCCCTTTCACATACACTGCATGGGCTCATCCCAAAACTGTTGAATTGGTTAGCACCATGGCTGGTATTGATTTGGAAGTGGTTATGGACTACGAAATTGCTCATGTAAATTGCTCTATGAGAGATAAAGAGCAAGCTCAAGAAGAAATCAAAGCACACGAATATAACCATTCTAAAAGAGACTTATCCAAGGACTGTGTAGTTGGCTGGCACCATGACTCTTATCCTTTTGTATGTGTTTTGATGTTGAGTGACACCACCAATATGATTGGAGGAGAGACTTCTTTAAGAATGGGAAAATTATCTGGAGAAGAAGGTAACATTGCAGTTGTTCCGGGTCCAACTAAAGGATATGCTGCTGTTTTACAAGGTAGGTTAATTGAACATATAGCACCTAATCCTCTTGGAGTTACTGAGAGAATCACTATGGTTACTAGTTATAGAGCAAAAGATCATTCTAAACCAGATACTTCAGTACTTTATACTGTCAAGCCAGAAGTCAACTATGGCTCAAGATACAAACAGTTTTATGCAGACTGGATCAAATCCAGATCTGATTATATCATCAGTAGTTTGGAAGTTTTGAACAAGAAGATAGCGGAAGGAAAGGACTTTGATAAAGAAGGTGCCATGACAGAGTTGAAAAGATTAGAACAATACTTAGCAAAGAGTACTTCTGAAATGGAGATGCCGGAAGATGAATGGAAGAGAGCAACAGAGCTTTATAAAAAACAATATGCCTAATAATTATTATAACAATGATAACAATGATAACAATGATAACAATGATAACGTGACAAGGAAGAGATAGTGATAGAAATAGATTTAAAGTAGGTAGGCAAGAATGTATGTTTTCCAATAGAGACATTAGTGTAGAGAAGTACGAGAATTAGAAAATAAGATAAGGAAGAGAGAACATGAAAATACCTGATTTAAGAAACTTAAGATACATTGTCTGTCATCATCTGTAAATATATGTATATTATACCACTAATTGATAAAGGGTTAAACAAATTGAATTAAGTTGAAGTTGACGTCTAATTGTAACTCACCGAAACGATAATATTATGCTGTTATATTTTGAAAGCAAAACAAGAACTTTAGTTTAAATTCTTCATTTTTGCTATGAATTATTTTTTTTTTCGATTTTTTGAATTTTATGGTTTTGCATTTTCATTCTAAACCAAAGAAGAAAAATCAAAAAAGAATTTAGAAAAGATAACTATTGACAACATAATTTAGACCAGAAAGATTTGGGTTCTTCGGCCTTTTGTTGATCGTATTGATTAGATCTATCCATAGGGGAACTTTCATAATTGTTGGAAGTAATCATTTCCTTTTGGCTTTCTTGTTTGATTGGTGGTAAAGGTCTATTAACTAAGTGTTGTAATTTTTGTTGATGCAATTGGGTAGCACTTAAATCTCTTTGTTGGGATAGATTATTAAATGATTGAGATTGGCTGTAATTGTTATTAACAGCTTGATTAGTACCATTTTGACTACCAACTACACCACCTGCACCTCCATTTGGGTTTGAATTTTGTTGTTGTTGTAATTGTTGTTGATGATTTTGATGATGGTGCCTACTTCTTCTTTGGTCTCTATTTCTTCTTTCTCTTTCATTTGGAGGGTTTGGATGTCCATAACCATGTAAATTTGGTTTTTTATTAATTGAAACATCATAACCTTTACCACCATTAAGGTGCATCCAGTCATAAACACCATCGGCATGAACTCCCAAATCATCTAAAGCACTCAATAATAACATTCTATATTCTTCATAATGTGGTTCAGCATCAAATGGTAGAGATCTAACAGAATCCAAATATTCAGCAAATTGTCTTGGTAAACCTTCACATAACGCAACAGCTGGTGTAGTTCTCTTTTTATCACCAATTTTCTCATACTTTTGCTTGTTAGTTGGAGCTTTTAACCCTTGCCATGGTAATTGACCTCTTAAAAAGTAGAAAAATACATGACCTAAAGCTTCTAAATCATCTCTTCTCAGTTGTTCTCTACCTAAATGAGTATTAATTGACATATATCTTGCAGTACCACTTAAAGACTTCTTTTCTCTATAGGGAATATGAGTCTTTGTTCTTGGATCTCTATATTGCTTCGCCATACCAAAATCAACCAAATGAACTTTATTTTCATCTGGAGTACCTTTTCTACCAATTAAAAAGTTATCAGGTTTGATATCTCTATAAATTAAATCATGAGTATGAACTTGCTCAATTAAATTTAACATTTGAATGGCGACTTGAACCACTGTTTTAACAGAAAATTTTCTTCCACACCAGTCAAACAAATCTTCTAAAGAAGGCCCTAATAAATCAATAACTAAAATATTATGTAAACCTTCTTGACCAAAATAATAAGCATTTGGAATACCATCACAACCTTGTAAATGTTTATAAGTTTTATATTCATCTCTTAATTGAGGAGCATCGGTCTTTCTTGGTTCAAATTTAACAGCAACAGAAACACCATTAATTATATTTGTACCTTCGAAAATAACACCAAATGAACCTTCACCTACTTTTTTACTGATTTTATAATGTAAACCAACAACAGAAGTATTTGAACTCGAACTTGGAGATGAACTAGAAGAAGTAATAGGATTTTGAGACATTTTATTATTAGTTGGCTGTTGATTATATTGATTTGAATTGGAAGTGGCAGCAGCAGCAGCTAAGGCAGCAGGATTTGTGGACAATGGAGCTCTAGTAGTCATAAAATTGGCCAAAAGGAAAAAGTGTCAAAAGAATACAATGGATTTGGAATTGAATAGGGAACTCAGTCTAACAAATCACAAAACAATAAAGTCAACAAAAACTGTAACTAGTTTAGTTGGGAAAGGGAAAAAATCAAAAATAAATGATGAGTGAATTGAAAATGGAACAACACTGATTGTTTATAACAGGTGTCGGATGGAGTGCTCTTATTTGGTGGAGTACTCTTGTCAATAAGATCTTTAGTTTTACAACACCAGAAAGTTATCTAATCTTAAACAACCTGATTGATAACAATGATTGCTGAGAAGCCTAAAAACAATGAGGATATTAAATTATCAGACTCTTTGGATATATTTCAGCACAGGCTTACGTAACTTACCGAAGATTTATGTAAATGACGCTTGTGTAAAACAGGAGGGTCAGTGACAATTAAAGTGTTGAATAAATCGAAATCACAGACGATTGTTGACCACAAATGATTGATATTTTTTTTTTGTTCGTCGTCTCACAAGTTGAAAAGTTGAGCACAAGCGAAAAAGAAATATTGGTTAAAAGGAGAAAAAAGTGACCCTGCAACGATCGGATGAGAGATGTAGGGAGGGCTTTGCGCGAGCATGGCGCGAGAGTTAAGGAGCATTATTGAGAAGAGCGGGCGGTGGTGCGAAATTGATCAAATGACTGAAAAACAAAACATCTGTTCGTGATTCGTTTATTCTAAATACTACCTCTAACTATATAAAGTAAGTCTCCTGTGTGTAAGTCCTTACATTTGCGATTTGTAGCAATAAGAAGAGGTTGCTGGTTAGCGTCAAGTTGAAACATATTCAATTTCTCAGTGATATCGTTGGTTACATTGTTATTGTTTCTTATCTTAAGATAATCGCTGATGTAATCAAGAGCTTTACCTACCAGCCAATTCTTATTGACAAAGATACCCAGACGCTGTTTTTGCACGTCAATGTTGAACAACTTATCCTCTTCAGTTTCATTGGCATCGATATAGAGACACCAAAAGTAAATACGATCGTTGATATTGATTTTATTATCCCCTTTGCTATTCTTTCTCAAAAGCTGAAGCTCTACTGTAGGATTAGGTTTCTTACTCTTAAATAATCCAGTAATTTTCGGTTGATTGTTCTTCTTCTGCAGTTGGATACTAAGAAATTTGGCAAACTTCTTAAATGCTGTTTTACTCTTAACATCACCAACTCTAAAACTGGTTTCAAGAAGTGTGGTGGGTTTGGCCGATTTATCTATAAGCTTATCGATTTTTGCCCGGTCCGCCGCCCTATCTGGAAACAACGACGCCACGGTTGCCTGATTCAATTGCGTGGGACTTTTAGGACGACGATTACCTTGATTTTCAAACTGTTGGAGATATGGACATTGGTGATCTGCTAAGCGTCTATGCTCACTACAGAATATCAACTTACAATATTCGCATTGGAACGGTAGAAAGTCCAATTGTTGGCACTTTGAGCAATTCACTCCAATATCCATCATTCCATCATCTTGTCTTCTTTCTACTAACAAATCGTTTGCCATTTTGTTCAGGTCTTGGGTAGTCATTTCCTGTCCGTTTTATATATGGGGGAAATTGTAGTGGCGGTGGCGAAATGTCATTTTTTTTTCCTCTCTCTCTTTGAAAAACCATTTGAAAATCTCATCACTTTAATTTTGATTGTGTGAGGTCATGTATGATTTAAATGTCCCGTGGCCCAATCACAACTACGCTCCATTAACCACGGAACAGATAACCAGTCTCCGTAGTATTATTGTGACATTGTACACTTTCAAAGTATATAAAATCGCCATAAATTTCGAGGTTGATGAGAGTTGTAAATTACCCATCAACAAACCAGATGAGATAAATCCAATCAAAATTGAAGAAATCATAGATATATCCAAATTTCCCGGTTTAAATATCTACACCAGGCTCACCATTGTTGTGATTGACCCGAGTAGACTCATCAACTTCAATAAATTTCAGAATCATTTCGACTTGATTGCAATCAAACCAGTACTGGAAAAAGCTCTTCAATTATCAATTATTAATTTATCTATTGATCTACTTTCAATTAATTTAAATGGTAAACTCAATTATTATTTAAAACATAAGATTATTGGCCAAGCTTTGAAGAAAGGAGTGAAGTTTGAAATTTGCTATAATGATTTAATCTCCAACACAAGCAGTATTAATAGAAGGTTATTAATATCGAATTTGATCCAATTGATACGAGCTACTAGAAATAATGGGTTGGTAATTTCTGGTGGTTGTACTTCTGCCATTAATGTTAGGTCGTTGAATAATGTAATCAATTTTTTCACTACATTAGGCTTGAAGCGGAATAAAGTCAACCATTTTTTGGAAAATAGCAAATATGTGTTAATGAATGGAAGATTAAGGGTTAATAGTTATAAGCAAATTGTTGCCATTAATGATGATCCGGAATTAATAGACAATTCATTGGATTCTCGAGATTATAATTCTGTGCTGAATTATAAAAAGAGACTCCATGATGATGAGCTGCATGTCAATAACAAAAGACTCAAAGAGAATATATAGTAATAAGTTTAGGATACGTTAATGGGATAAATTAGAATAGGGACCGGAGTCCATTATGCATTTTAATCAAATACAGAAGACTTTATAGATTTAATATCAGATTTTGGTTCATTAACTTCGTAATCATTATAATTCTTGTTGAAACTTGTCAGTTTCTGTAGGCGTTTTGGACGTGAAATACTAATCTTCAGCTCTAGTGATTTGGATGGGGACCTTAATGGGGACCTTGATGGAGACATTGATGGGGACGTTAATGACGACTTTAATGGTCTTAATGGTTGTGTAGATGAAGATCGAGTTGGAGATATAGTTGCCAGTGATGGTCTATAAGGTGGAAAATGCTTCCCAATATCTGTTCTCGTTATGGTTGTTTTAGATGGTTGTGAAACTGACCTTGTGGGACGAGGCGGATGTGGTCTTCGAATAGGTTTAATTACTCCAGATCGTTTAGGAAACATTAATGATCTACTCAGGAGCTCTCGTTTGGCTCTATTGAGAATGCTATTCTTATTACCAGTGATACCAGAATACGATTTTTGTACCCGTACAGTTGGATCACGCAATATTCCATCCAATTCCACTATGCTGTTCTCCGACTTCTTCTGTTTAATAATATTGGTCATATGTTTAAGTCGCTCGGTGGAATTCTTCTTGAATTGCTCTTGTTCTTCCACATATTGCAAATATAAGCTCTTGTATGGCATTGTACGAGCTCTCACCTTCGATATCACATTATGGGGCCTTGTAGGAAAATCTTTCTGGATTAATTCTTGCCATAATTCGTCACTAAATGGCATTAAATTCCCACTGGCTGTTTCTACTACATCCAATTGTTTTGCAGGCATTTTCAGTAAAATTGGCCTCACTAAATGATATGGTAAGTCACCCAAGTCTGTTATATTGTTCACATGCCGTACACACATCGACACAGATATTTCTGTCAATTTTGGAATCCTTCCCATTCAGCTTTGCTTCTTTAAGATTAAAACAAATCTAAGTTTAAAGCATCGCAACTTATGATTGAGTGGTCGTGTAGATGTTCATTATTGAATCTCATTTCACTTTATTTATTTCCGGCTTTTTATCGGCTTCGGAACTTCCTTGTCAGTTTATATCTCCGACTGGCTTACGCGTTTTACCAAAACCAGAAAATATCTAAAAAAAAACCGTCTCCCATCAACTTTTCCAATTAAAATGTTCAGTAGATTCAAAGGTAAAGAGAAGAAAGCAGTACAGAAGGTTCCAGAAGACCAACTTACCAAAATGGATGTTCCATTTGCATTCCCATCTACTGCTAGTAAAGTACCAGAACCTGTACCTTTAAATGAAGAGCAAGAAAAAATGTATTTAGAGGTTTATAAACACTTTAGTAATCCAGAAATTAAGATAGCTGAAACTGAAGAAGCTCAGAAACATAAAAAGGATATCAGTACGTTCATTGGTTTGAGTGAAAGCGAAAAAAGCTGGCTTACAAGAGAATGTTTCTTAAGATATTTGAGAGCTACTAAATGGCATTTACAAGATTGTATTGATAGAATAGAATTGACTTTAGCATGGAGAAGAGAATTTGGAATCAGTGGTAACTTTGAAGATGATAACAAGGTGAATGGGAAATTATGTTCTCCTGAAAATGAAACTGGTAAAGAAGTTATCTTGGGTTATGATAATGATGCTCGTCCTTGTCTTTATTTAAAGCCTGGTAGACAAAATACCAAGCCTTCTTTAACTCAAGTTCAACATTTAGTTTATATGCTTGAAAGAGTAATTGATTTTATGCCTAGTGGACAAGATTCCTTGGCACTTTTAATTGATTTTAAACCAACGGATGTTGGAATTAGTACTGGGAAAATCCCGCCAATTGGTACTGGTAGACAGGTTTTACACATTTTACAAACTCATTATCCAGAAAGATTGGGTAAAGCATTGTTATGCAATATTCCCTTATTGGGATGGACATTTTTAAAGATTATTCATCCTTTTATAGATCCTTTAACTAGGGAAAAATTGGTTTTTGATGAACCTTTCCCGGATTATGTTCCAGTTGAACAATTAGATAAAGATTTTGGTGGAAAAGTTGATTTTGAATACGATCATAATAAATATTGGGATGAAATGATCAAATTGGCTACGGAAAAGAAGAGTAAATATGTTGAAAGATTTGAAAAATTCGGTTCGAAAGTTGGTTTAAGTGAATTTGACTTGAGAGGAGAAGGTGATGAACTAAAGTATCCTTTACCACAATTAGATTAAGTTAGATAACTAAGCTCGAGGTTCTGTTTTTTTATTATATCTACATATTCATTATTCATCCATGTCTATAGAATCTCAATTTGGGTAATAGAATTTGTATACTATGTTATTGGTTTGGCGCATTTTCTCTTCTCTATCACACCAGTCTTAGGACACACCATGTGTTCCCAATCTATAGGGAACATTGGATATCCTGCACCATTTTCAGATTTAGCATAAATTACTCCTAATTCATTTCTAGCTGTGCTTAAATAATAATTGGACCCATCACCTAATGAAATAATTATAGCTCTTACAATATCTCCCGGCTTGAATGATTCAATCACCTTCACTTTGTCTCTCTCTGTCAGACGAATATCTTGTGATCTAATTATTCCTTTGAAAGATTCTCCTAGTTCTGTTGCCATCGCATTTACGCCAGTAGTTAATGATGATGCAAGAGTGCTTTGATTGTTCAAAATTTGGCCTGTTCCTCCTGGCGGTATGGATTCATGAGAAACTTCTCCACTAGAGCCTATACCACTGTCCTGGAGCACATTACCTCTGCTTTCCACTGATATAATCTCACAGAATGCCTGGATTTTATTCAATTTGGTGATTCTAACTAATACAATATCGTTTTCTTTGGGCAAATTATTGGAAACTGGTGACAAGTCGAGGCTATTCATAGCAGCGGAATCCATAGAATCATCAAAATACTTCTTATTTAATACAGAAACTATGATTTTATTGGTTTCAATGGTTTTAAAAACAATCCGTCCCAATACAGTAGCTACTATTATCGGGACTATTTTACCATTATGTTCGATTTCGCTGACTGTAGTTCCTCTTCCACTGATATACTCCTCGACATTCTCGTTCTTTTGGCGGTATAAGGGCGTGATATACTGCCCTGGAACCGCTGGTTTTCCTTCCAACAGTTGTGTAGACATTTGCTTCCGATGCGATAAAAACTGCGAAATTTTTCACTTTTTGTTCATTTCATTATGTCTTCTTATCCAGAATATATTGATGGTGAACCACCAATTGTAACATTGCAACAGTATGATCTTGCTGAATGGAATCCTACCACCAGTGTAGACAGAATCGACGGGAAGTACGTGGTAGTGGAAACCATGGCTCCTACCAAAATCATTGCTCGTTTGGCTGATTCTGATACTTCTATTCTCGATCAAATCTTTCAAAGTGCACATGCTGAACATGCTAAACAATTGAAAGAACAAAAAAAGTAGTCTTAGAGTAGTCTCGTTAGAGGGTTGGTTAAGAAGTGAAACGTGTATAACAAATTAATATAGGTGAAAGCTTTAATAAAAATGAGTGTAGCATCTGGAGTTCTCATGAACTGCCATGGAGCTCTTTAATTCATTCAATTCATCTCTGATAAATTGAGCCAAAGCAGGTGTCAATTGGTTACAGGTGGCGGTGTCTGGATGACGGTCATATTCATCACCATCGTATGTCTCGTACAAGATGATTCTGGAAGAGAATCTGACTCCCTCTTGGGAGGATTTGTAAGTAGAAATTGGAGTTGATGTCAAAGAACTCATGGTCTTTGGTAATTTAGTTTGCTGTGGAATATAGTTCTCCTTATAATCTTCTCTTTTATCGTAGTAATCGTTATAATATTGATCATTGTCAATGTCATCAAATTCTGATTCTGAATGTTCATCTTCCAACTCGTCGTCATCTTCTTCTTCATCACTGGTTCCGAATCCTCCTCCAACTGCAGACTCGGAAAAATCAGAGTCTTCGTAACTAATATTGAAAGATTGATGAGAGCCTGACGTTCTGAGATTTTTATTGGCAATCTTATCGCCAAAAGATGGTGCTTTGAGTCCTTTGAAAGACATTGATATTGGTCTCAGTCCATTAGCATTGGTTGTGTCATTTAATATAGGCGATTTGCCCGTTTCTTGTACTTTTGGAATCTCTAAGTTGCTGTTTTCGATTTTTTGTTGTGTCACGGTTATTTCCGGTGAAAGATGTACTTTTGGTCCAATATTCAATGGTTGGATTGGTTCCTCCAGGTCTTCATCAATCGATGGCGATGATGGTATGACTATAGGGGATTCATTCGTACCTGGATAGAATGACATTCTATTGGATCTTGCTTCCACAGGTGATGCACTAGTGTTTGTTTCATAAACTGATTGTCTCTGACTGGCAGATGGGGATTGATAATTTGGAACTTGGATTCTAAGGTTATGTTTGACTTTTGATGATTCTGGTGATGATTTGAGTTCTTCTAATTTCTTTTCATTCGTTTGATTTTGTTGTTCAAATCGTCCGGTGTTCTCTTGTTCTTGTTCTTTTTCATTATCATTATTAAGGTTGTCATTATCATTACTATCATTATTACTTAGATCAATATCAAAATTCAAATCAATCGGATCTTTCAAATCTAAGTCAAAATTAATAAAATCACTAAACTCCATTAAATCATTGAAATCTTCATCATTATTCCCACTAATCACACTTTGCCTTGTACCCACTAATTTAGAATCGATTGAATCTCTATTTCTAGGTTGTCCTTTATTTTTCAAAATCGAATTGGATCTAGTAGTAGAAACGGATGGTGAATAATTCATAGAATTGAAACTTTCATTGAATAAAATAATATTTTCATCAGATCCGTCATAGTTAACAAAACTGGTCCTTTTACTACTTTTAACTGATTTCATACTTCTACTTCTTTCTAATGATACAATACTTTCAACTTCTTGTGGATTAAGGGATTTTGGAAATAAAGAGTCTCCAATATGATGTTCATTAATGTTACCTTTTGGAGATCCAAATATATCATCATCATCATAAATAATATTGGGGTTGGGGTTGCTATAAGGATGAACATCATAAGTTGTTTCATGAGGTTTAAAACTAGTAAATGGGTTATTTGATTTTGGCAATGCAGAAGGTTGTAATCCAGTAGAAAACTCGGAAGGTCCCACAACTGATTGTCTTTTATTTGCTTGATCAGCACCAAAATTTTCAGCAATTGGTGAAGGATCTAAAGTTAATTCCTCCCCAAACTGTCCAGAGCCTCTGAGCTTGGTGGCAGGATTATTAACCAAACTATTTGCTTCATAATCATCATTATATTCTGCTTCAGGTTCATAATCAGTGACTTCCCTTATAAAATTAATGTTGGTATTTGATTTAAAAGACTTGGGAGGCCTACTCATTTGAAATTCACTAAAAGGTTGTGGAGTTGGAGTGTTTGGAGAAAGCGACAGTGGCAATGAAGATTGTCTTTGTTGAATTGGTTTAGAAGTGTCCTTTTTGATTTCCTTTCTACTCTTTTTGGCATCTTCTTTTTTCAAGTCCTTTTTTGTGTCCTTTTTGGTTTCCTTTTTGATTTCCTTTTTGGTGTCCTTTTTGCTTTCCTTTTTGGTTTCCTTTTTGGTTTCCTTCTTAGAAATTTCCTCTTGCTTCTTATCTTTCTTATCTTTCTTCTTGAATAATGACTTAAATGAGAATTTTGATTTTTTATCTTCAGCCAAATTAGCCAAATCAGTCATGGTACTGCTTCTTTTATGTTTATTAGGACTTTCAACTGTTTCTTTGTTTTTGAAATTCAAATTGAATGCAGAATTCGACCTAAAATGAGGCGATTTCCTTGGAGATGCAGTGGCTCTAGATGCAGTTGACTTTGGAGTTTGATAGTTTTCAAACGTACCAAAATTATTGGTTTTGGGAGTGGAAGTGGATTTAGACATCGATTTAGCATTAGATTCATTAAAAGAAAAAGTACCCCCAGGACTATTATTCAAATTAGGTGTAGATGCTAGGTTTGGTGGAGGTAAATTAGGAGAAGATAAGTTTGGAGTGGATGCAGAAGCAGACATGGATTTCAGAAAAGAAGGAGGTTCGTGTTTTTGAAAAGTTTCATCAAGCAACATACTACTTCTTCTTCTAGTTTCATCTCTCATTTCAGAAGGAATAACGCTAGGCATTTTTACATATTTGGGGGCCTTATTGGATTGGGAGTTTGTGTGATTGCTTGCGTCATCAATTAAGGTATCTTCGTTATCTGTGACACGTTCTTCACCCTTATCATCATGCTCATTTTCATGAACAGTAGAATCATTATGACTTAAAGGACTAGCATCAATAGTATCCAATCTTTTATCCTTCACATCCAACCTCGAAGTATCAATATGCGAATTGACCAGCTCTGGGGCCGTTTGGAAACTTGAAACACTTTGTTCACTGATATTACTCAAATTATAAGTAAAAGACTTGGATCTTTCATTCAAAATGCTTTCAAGTGCCTTAATTGACGGAGATGTCTTCATAAAGCTGGTTTTTACCGTCGATTTCTGCAAAGGTTTGCTCTTATCGTTCGAGTAAAAGGAGTTGTTCATTAAATAATCCTCTAATTCTGACTCTGGCAAACTCATTTTGGCAAACGGTTAGTTAAGTAGAAAATTTTGCTGGTGAGAATAAACGCGGTATTGGATTTTTTTTCGTGTCAATTTTTTATTCTGAAAGGAGTATTTTATACGAGGAAAATAAATGTAAGGGAAGTACACAATAGGTCGAGAGAAAAAGGCTGTTTGAGGAGTTGACGAGCCGAGAGAGCATGTGCGAGGGGCGTTTGAAGACGGTGAGATCCTGGCGGTATTTTGGGAGAGGACTGAGAGGATAGAATTGGGACTGAGGAAGGGTGAGAGGCGGAGAGTGGTATCCTGGGCAACGGTGGAACGGGAATAGCGGGAGGGCGTGTAGCACTATATAGAATAGTGCGGGTGCTAACAACACTACGACCAGCAGAAGGTGTAGAGATACAGGTGTAGATACCACGAGCACTACGATTATCATGAACACGAGCATTACGGCTACCACGAACATTACGACTATCACGAACACTAAAAGTACCACCAACACTACAATTCACCGCCAACGCTACGGTTATCTCGAACTACAACCACTCCCTTCATGCTTATATTCCTACCCAAACAAGATCAACTTGCCTATTGAATTACACAGTCCCTCTTCTTCTTCTTAAGAGCATTCTTCTCCTTTCTCACATCTGGTAAACTGTTTGTAGAAGACGCTACACTACTCTTTCTATCATCTGCAATACTGAACAAATCGGTGTTATCTTTGGACATATTAGTATTTTGATAATGCAATTGGTTGGATTCATTCATCTTAAACATATTACTTTGTTGATATGGCCTTTCAAAAGTATTTGAATCTAATTTGTTCAATTTCAAAATTGGATCTATTCCAAATTGCAAGAGCGAATTGGCCAAATATAAATATAACTTAATCCATAAGATTTCCAAATCTTGATTGAATCTGGAACCAAATCTTTCATGGAATGTTTGTATCATGGCTTCTCCCATTAATTCGAACATTGAAGGTTCAATTCCCAAAATTCTACTGTGTCTCTTTCCAAGATTCTCTAAATAATCATTTAAAGCTGTCAAGTTTTCCAATTGAGAAATTGTAAAGGACATAACTCCTGCAAATGCAACTGCTTGATGCCTAATGGAGGGAAATAACTTTTCTAATTCTGGATCCATAGAAAGAAGATTAGAATATAATTGTCTACAAAATAAAGAACTTGCAATGTTATTAGCAACTTTTGATTGTGATGCTAAATCTGGTTGATTACCTTGAGATCTTGCTGCTTCTTGCTGTAATGTGGTTTCCCTGTTAAAATTAAATCCTCCTGGAATAGGTAAATTACTATTAGTTTGGGCCACTGGTTCGTCTAATAACATTTTATTCCATGTATATCTAATTAATTCGGTATCTTTCTTATTTAGGTTTAATTCGATTTTAAATTGTGCTTGTAATGAAAAATTAGAATCAATTGAGTCGTTAGTTTCCATTTTCGTCAAATGATAATTGGGATTAGTGATACTTTGATCAGATCCTGTAGATATTGGGGTGAGATTATAATATGGACTATTAGGAACATTAATCGATTGATAACTATTATTTGTAGTAGATGTAGAGTAATGACTATCCGTCTTATTTGGGAATCCTCTTCCTTTCATTAAATTAAGATTGGATAATCGACTCCCTTTTCTCCCTGAAGCTAATGATTGTTGGTCGTAACTTGACATTGATGATGCGTTTACTGTTGATGTAGATGAATTGGAAGTGGCTGTGAAGGAAGAATTGATCGAACTGTTTGAATTATATCTTCTCAACATGCCGAAAGGGATTTTCTACCTAATATATGAAATTTTCCAGTTTTCGGTTGTAACAGTGGGAAATGAAAATTTTTTTTCATTTAGAAATAATATAACCTAAAACAGATAATTGATTGAACGCGATGTTTTATAAGGTTAGGCAAGTGTAAAACAATAGGGGAAGGAGAGAATAGAAACCTAAATCAAAAGCATAATTAAGAGATGTAGGACTTTATCATATATAAGAGGGAGAGATACAGATGCTAGTGGTAAATATTGGCCTCGTTTAACTGTTTAATATAGTGGGCCAATTCTTTGCGAAACTCAAACTCAATCTTCCCGATTAGACTTTTATAGCTTGGGGCACTGACGCAAGTCCAGATTGAGCATATAAATTTTGGGTGAGATCTACAGAATGGCCCAGAATGGAAATCCAGGTTCATAAGAGATATGGATAGTGACAGCCAAAGCACGGCAAAGTGCCTTTAAATTTTTCATCAAGCAGATTCGTCTGGGAAAAATAAAGTAAAGTAATCGCTTGACGAATCCTGTTGATGGGCTCAGGATCTGGCCTAAATCAGTTCATTCCGCAACAATTTCCGGTTTAGTTAAATGTGTTGATGCACGTCAACCAGAGTACCAGGTCCGGTTGAATAAGCTACAAGGTAGAACATTAAATTGACAGCCGTTAAGGATTAAACAAAGGCGGAATTACTGTTATAAAAAGTTTACAAAGAATGCAGGGTTTGGTGTAGGAATGCATGGATCAAATAATACCAAAGAAACCCATACTGATTGGGCGAAGGAGTTTGTTGGTATGCGCACGCATTGATCTTTATCTTTTGAAGAAAAATAATAAAAAGCCAACCAGCAACTAGTGAACGTGAAGTTCCAAGATTTTAGTCAATCAATAAATTATTTTTTTCAATGCAAACCTGTGACCACTATAAAGATGTAATAGGCAACTTTAACAGGGATATCCGAGTTAATAATTGCGCTTTGTTCGAATTTGCACATGATTAACGCCGAGGACGCATAAAACTAATACGGACAAGTACGATGCAGGTCACTACTGAACTACACGAAAAAAGAAAAAAATGATGCATCCAATTGAAACTAAAGCAATTTGATGCAATGGGTTACCAGCCTCATTAGGAAAAATAAGGGACTTATTGGAAAATAATTAAAACAAACCCTTAAAATGAATCAAAGTAAACAACAGTAGTAAGTTACTTCTGGGAAAGGTGATTAGGAAGTGATAGCCGAAACAATAGGCAGAAAATGCCTGAAGATCCTATTTGGGCATATTGTTCTTAATTGTAAACTTGGGGGTATTAAACTTCAAGCTTTATTGTTGATCTAATTTGGTTATCCAAGACCAACGCAAAAAAAAAAAAATTTCTTTTTTTCTCCTTGACTAAATGATAAGATAGAAATTAGCCTTTGAAAGCTTATTTAAAAAAATAATCTTATTAAAATATCATTACATAATCTATAATACAGGGAAATATATGCTGGTAATAATTTAATTATAATCTGCAGGTAACTCACAATAATAGCATTGTAAGGCTCTTTTTAGAGCAGGAATTAACTTATTCCATTTTAAGATTCTTACTTCCTTATCAAACCCTCTTGGTTTCCTGATTTCATAACTCATTATTCTTTTTGCCAATTCTACTCGATAGTCTGGTTGGGGGTTGTTTTCAATCTTAGAACTGACTGGTTTTTTGGACCAAAATGGCACCAAATTACTACGTACTCTACCTCTTTCCTTTCTTTTCTCTGAAGAGCTACTAGGCAGGGTACCAATCAATAATTCAACGATTTCAATCACTTCAACACTGGTTATGAAATAGTCAAATTCAGAATTGTTAGGATCCATTGGAGAATACATGTCATTTTGGTTACCTTCGTCATCTTGACCAATTTTTTTGGAGCATTCTAAGCAGCTAACTTCAATCACATCAATACCTGAATTTGGTGGTGGTGGTAAAACCGTTGGGTTCTCATTAGCGCTTCCCAAGATGGTAAAGTTAGCAATTATCTTATTAGCATTTTGAATTCTTTCAATTCTTACAATTCTTCTTCTATCTTCTTTCTCTGAATAACTCCATGCTGGGGTACAAATATCTTCCACTCTACCACCTATTATATTCAATTCAATCGGTAAAAAAACTGAATCTGACTTTGATGCATCTTTTGGTGGTTTAGCTGTAGATCCTCCCGCAGCAATTCCTCTGACCACCCGGAATTTATTTGCATGATTTGTAATTATTTTATTTTCTGCCTTTCTCTCTTTTGGTGAATGTGCTGAAGGTTTTTTCACGATGCTAGAATCATTTGACACTGATGATGACATAGATGAAGGCCCTGGTTGTATTGGCAATTGATTAGTTTGAACCTGTAAAGATGGAGATGGCATTGGTGCATAATTCACATCATAAGAAGAATTATTGTATTGTTGAGGAGTGACTATGGGCGTATTTTGAAGACTTGGAACACTATTTGACTGTTGCATTGGTTGATTATGTACCTTATAATCATAATATGAATTACCAGAAGCCATATCATATGATTGTGGGTAAATGAAATTAGGACTTTCAATTTGAGGTGTAGCTGAAGGTGTGCTGAAACCCACTTGATTAAAGTTCATTTGATTCACCTGCTCAAATTGGGGTTGATTTGTGTAGGTTCCATCATTAAGGTTAACATTAATGGAGTTCAAATTCTGTCCGTATGGACTAAAATTGGAACCAAATGAGTTTGGATATTGGTTCAATTGATTGAATTGTTGTTGACTAAAAGATGATGAGGTAGCAGAAGATGGTTGTTGAGGAGGTGTTTGTTGGTGACCTGAGTAAGCATTCTCTAATTGTTGGTATTGGACGTTGAATGGGCCCATGGGACTACTCACTGGTAAGGCTTGATTTTGTTCTATCTCGTCGTACCCAGATTCATAGTAATCACCATAATATTCATTACTTGAATAGTTATTATCTATCATGTCAAAAACTAAAAGGTCACTAGATAAATCAAACATCTAGGATAAGGTAATATTAATGAAGAAAGTTTAGATGATTACTACCCAAATAGTAATCAAAAAGATAAGATTTATATGAATCTTTGAAGTGTTAACAGTGATACCAAAATGTTCAACAAAATATGGTACCTCAATAATTTCTTGTAAACAAAAAACTGGTTATTCACAGGTAAGAATTAAATGAAATTAGTTGACAGTTTTTTGATGTCTTAGATCTAATATATCTTGGAAATGAACTAATGGATAAATGTCTTGTTATAATTTTGTAAAAAGTCGGGAAATGAATCAAATATATAATTTTTGACTTTTCTAAAATTAAAAAATAAACAGGAAAAAAATAAAAAATATAAAAAAAAAAGTATTATGCAGATCCTGCACATTTGTATCACAGCATAAAAAAGAGAACTAGTGGATGATTTGCTAGAAGCCCTCAAAAAAAGGGAATGTTCTTATATTGTTATCAATAATAGTAACCAGCACCAACTTTTCCGATAGATATGGGTACTTCAAGCATATAGGATAAATGCTTCACCTACCAGTGTATAGAGGGTGAATGGTCAATAATTAAAATTGCTTTTAAAATCACTTTAATAAACTTTCTCTAATTCGGAATTACCTAGAAAGAATGATAGGTGTTATTCCTATTCTCCTTCGATTGCATAATCTAAAAAACTTTATTTCCTGTTGACTAACGGATGTCCCTTGACCAAAATGAGAAATCTAAGGTGCGCATGTGAATTGTAAAATTTTGATCGCTCATAATAGTAGGCAAATAGAAAAAAATAAAATAGACAATAAAAATAATGACCAAAATAGAGAAAGGTTGTTAGTACAATATCACAATGTGCCATCCCATAGCGGATCAATCATCAATAACTTACTAAGTTTAAACCCAAGCCCAGTTAATCAGCTAACAAATAAGGTTTTTAAAAATAAATATGATGTAATTATATGGTAGTAAAAACATCTCGAACAATCCCACAAACCTTCTCTTGCATATCGAACATTTCCTCATACGGCAATGGTGTTCATGCAGTTCAATTATTTCTTTTTATGCATTGTTCAGTCGTAAGGCATTTTCCACTGCGCTTATTGTTCTTTTTCCAGTTCTTTTGCAGATTTTGGAAAACTGTGCATGAAGGCTGTGATTTTTTTAAAAGCTTCCCATGGTTTGATTTATCAATTGACATACTTTTGTTTATCAATTGACTAATTAAACTATAGCGCTTGATATGGGTATCACAAAGTATATGTATTGTTGCAATTATCTCCAAAAAAAAAGTTTATATCTACTAAACACTTAAGCCCACTTAATTAAAACAGTAGAAATACTAAATTACAAATCTATCTATTAAATTAGGGAATATCGCTTAAATCTCCGGAAGCACTAAAAACTTCGTTTTTGAATATGAGAATTAGAAGGCCTATTTTTAGAAGTTCTGGAAACACGAGTAACAATATAGTTATATACAGGATATCTGGCCGTTCCGGTGCATTTCCATTAATTCATTGATGCACAAGAATGTTCCCAGATTTCCCCCATTGGGTTCATAACCAATTATATTGTTCTATAATCAAAGTTGGTAATAATCAATATCCTATTTATAGTCTGGCAAGAAACAACAAAACATCAAATGAAGTCTTCATTACGAAGAGCTTGAGCTAAATTGTGTGATATAACATTTGGATACATTCTGAGCCTAGATTATCTAAACTAAGAGGTGGAATCAAATTTTTAAATTTTGACTATTTGAAGAACCCTTAAAGAAACATGTGAAGTTTCTTTTTTTCTTTTTGAAGTCTGGCATACTTTTGCAGTTATTCTTGTCGGATTTGCATGCCGTTAATCACGAATATTAATTGGGAGACTGGGGGATGAACCGATAGTAAGTACACGACTGCATCATCAAATTTATCAGTTTACAATCTTTGATTGGCTCAAATTAGTAATTTTGCCAACAGGCCACTAATAAGAGAAAATAGAGGGCAGTTACTTGAATAGTATAATCGTATATTTAAATGTAATCATGCAATTACGTGGTTTATTTCTTATATTCTGGATAAAATTTATTGAACAAGAATCCATCCACTAATACTAATCCAGTAATAACAGCAGCATGGAGACCCAAGGTTATTTTATTTGAATAATCAATTCTGTTTCTTTCCAAGTAAGCATAATAACCAGTAACTGCACCAGTTAATCCAACCAATGTTTGAACAATAACCACAGGATTTTGTAATTCGTGTGCTGCTTGACAACCAACATCTTTGGTAGCATTAAAACTAGAGATACCAACATCAGTAATCTTTTTATTAGCTACTTTTAAGTTATCAGACAATTTAGCATATAACTTACTTAAAAAGTCCTTTCCTTTCTCTTCTTCTCTCTTAGCAGCTTCTTCCACATCTTTAGAAAAATCTTCAACTTTTGCTTTGGCTTCGTCAACTTTGGGTTTAAATTCTTTTAATTGCTCTTCTGGAACAACTTCAATATTTCCCTTAGGTTGGGAACTTGGCTTCACTTGAGGCACTGGTGGCACTTTTCCTTCTCCAATTGGACCTGATGATGCAGCAGCTTCAGCGTATGACATTTTTATTAAAACTGTTTATTATAAATTCAGGGGGTTAAGTCACCTATTTATATTACGGGGGTTGAAGGGAGGAAAAGCTAATCACAAGTTAAATTGCTTTGGTGCCTAATTGGGAAAGTCATTGTTTTTTCGTGTACAGGTTTCATCACACGGCGGAAGCTGGAACTAAGTTTAGGGCGAGCTATTACGGCTTAGGCGGTATGGGGACGTGAGTATCGTCCTAGACATATATGCTAGTGGTAAAACATTTGCTAGAGGTACAACTAAATATTGTCATACGATCGGTGGCTCGCAGTAGCTGCAGAAAATGGTGTAATGTTATTAGACAGACTTCAGATTTACGGTGCAAGGCCTACGCCGAATGCAACCGAATCATCCATTGGCTTCGATTCAGTGAATTGTACCAAAGAGAGTCATTCGCTTGCTACTAACATTACAAGGACAGGTTTAAAATAGCTGGATTCATGATTTGGGCGTGTATACCCCATTTTTTCTCGAGATAACTTGCTTTGTGGTTTGTACACGTATATCGAGGGCAGCAGCCCTTGTGCACATCAACATCAAAATCCAACTGAAAAATTTTCTTTCTTATAATCATCTGTCGATTGAAAACCAACCACCCGGCTTTCCACGTAACATTCCGACAAATAGAATAAACAATGTCTGAAGCTCAACAACAACAAAGAAGAAACTTCGGTAAGAGAAGAGGAGGTCCAAGAAGAGGTAGAAGAGATGAAGAAAAAGGATGGACTCCAGTCACCAAATTAGGTAGATTAGTGAAAGCTAACAAGATCACCACCATGGAAGAAATTTACTTACACTCTTTACCAGTCAAGGAATTCCAAATCATTGACCAATTATTACCAGAATTAACTGACTCTGTTATGAAGATCAGATCTGTTCAAAAACAAACCAGAGCTGGTCAAAGAACCAGAATGAAGGCTGTTGTTATCATTGGTGATTCTAACGGTCACATTGGTTTAGGTATTAAAACTGCTAAAGAAGTTGCTTCTGCCATCAAAGCTGCTATTGTTATTGCCAAATTATCCATCATTCCAATCAGAAGAGGTTACTGGGGTTCTAACTTGGGTGCTCCACACTCTTTAGCTGCTAAGACTTCTGGTAAATGTGGTTCTGTTAATGTCAGATTAATCCCAGCTCCAAGAGGTAAAGGTATTGTCGCTTCTCCAGTTGTCAAGAAAATGATGCAATTTGCTGGTATTGAAGATGTTTATACCACCTGTTCTGGTTCTACTAGAACTACTGAAAACACCTTAAAGGCTGCTTTCGCTGCTCTTGGTAACACTTACGGTTACTTGACTCCAAACTTATGGAAAGAAATTGAATTACCAGCTTCTCCATTAGAAGTTTATGCCGAAGAAGCTGCTGCTGGTAAAAGAAGATACTAGATAGTTAATATTTAATATACTGCCACTTTTAAAGGTATTTTCCCTCTGTATCTCTTCTATATTCCAATCTTTTCGTTTCCTCTTGTCTTTTAATGTTCATATTCACTATACTCTAGTTTTTGTGCTTATGTTACTCTTTTTCGTATACTTTTTATTCTTATGCTTATATTACTCTATTAGGTTCTCTAGTCCTCCCATCTATTCCTACGTAGTCTATTTCGTAACGTCGTTATGATGTACTTTTACATCTAGTTTTAGATCTTATGTTTTGAAAGTTTGATTTTTCTTTTTTTTTTGTTTTTTTTTTTTTTTTTTTTTTATATATAATATAACTTTAACAAATATACAAACAAGTGAACTTGGATAATTGTCTGAAACGGAAAGTCAGACAACAATACATCCATTCACATTTATACAGCTGAAGGTTCTGCACGTTCCATGACTTGATCTTCAGGAACAGCAAACATTCTTTGATCGGTATTGGAATCTTCTTGTCTAACCCATGTATTATTTGGTCTACCATCAGGATGGCGATACATACATGTTTTATTAGTACATTGAGCTCCAAACCTACAATCTTCATTGATTGGATGGGCAAAAGAACAATCAATTCTAGTACAATTGGCACCTTCTCTACAGGGAACTCCAGATGTTGCATGTCTTCTAGGACACATTTTATTGGTACAATTCATACCAAATTTACACTGTTCTAAAATTCTTTCCACTTTTGGAGCAGCTGGTTTAAACAGTTTAGCTTCAACTGATGGTGATAAATAACCGGGAGATGGATGTGCTTTTCTGCATGATCCATTCTTGCAATTCTTACCATCTTCACACCATACAATATCAATAACCTTAGCTTCTATATTAGCAGGAGTAGGATGACCAAATGGACATAATTCTTTGGAACATAATGCACCGTATTTACAAAGACTAATTCCTGTAACTATAACTTCGGGAACTCTTCTATGATTCTTCTTTCTTTCCAAATACTCTTTTTTACTTACTTCTAATTTAGCCATTAATTCTTGATCTTGATCTGGATGTAAGAAATTACAAGTTCCTGGTGGATTAGGACAATTTGGCCATGCATTACACACTTTAGTTGGATGTGCAAATCTACAATCTCTGTTATGACAATCTGGGAATTTATGACAACGACCTTTAGGTGGTTTGGACACAAATTTTGTAACGTCACTGTTCATATTCAATGCTTTCTCAAGATTATTGGAGTTTTGAAGTCCAAATGACTTCTTTCCTACTGGCCCACTATTACGAGACTTACCAATACCTCCAGCAGACTTTCCTTTCTGATTCTTGAACCGATTACTTGGTCTGTTTGGAAGGTTTCTGAAGTCCACTGAATCAGTCATCGCATCTTCATCATCTTCTGCTTCTGGTGATTGCTCAGCAGCTGGCACAGACGCCACCACCGCGGGCGCAGTCTGCTGTTGCTGCTGTTGCTGTTGCTCTTGCCCTTGCTGCTGTTGTTGCTGTTGCTGTTGTTGTTGTTGTTGTTGCTGTTCTCCTACAAGCTGCTGACTGATGTTCTTGATCTCTCCAAACAACATGTTGATGAAACCCTCATCAATTGGGGCATCAACAACCAGCTTTACTTCATTTACAATCTCCGGCGGCGTTTTGTTGTCGGCGATTAACATGAGTAAGTATTCAGATGTATCCTCGGCTTCATCTGGGATATTAAACCGATTAATCAACTCTTGTTTCAAGATTGGTTTGATTCTTTGGGCCACTGGGCCGTCTGTGGTAAAAGACATGATTATAAATTTGAAAGGCAATGTGCGCGGAAATAGAGAAGATGTGGTCGTGCGTGTCCACTTTATTGGTCCAAAGGTCGTGCGTGTGTAATTTTTATAGATTTGATAGAATTGTCTTTAATATTTAGTTGGAAACCATTTAGTCATAAGTAATGTAGAATTTTGTCGCTATAGTCTAAGAAAGAAACCAACGCAGAATTTTCCCATCATTTTTTATCAATTTTTCAACACTAAAATTGTCTACATAATATCTGCGATTTTCACGGTATTATTCATTTAATTATTACTTATTATTAAACGTATTATTAAACGTATTATTATACAAGTTGAAACATATCTTCAGAAATGTCACCGGTAAGTTGCTTTATCACACTGATTATATTGTCCAACTCTTGCGTGATGATATTTGTCACCAAAATGTAGGAATATAACAACACATAATCTTCATTATTAAGTACCAAAGAACTGCTTGTAGAAGCATTAGCTCTAATTTCACTAAGTTTGTATAAAAGCCGGTCTTTAGCATGCTCTGTAGAAGCAGGTTTACTAGGCAAAGGAAACTGTAACTTCATGGAGCTGGCTATCATATAAAATATAAGAAATATTCTATGTTCCAATTCATGTCTTTCTGTCTCGATATACTTGATAACAAATTCTTCATTAGAACTCAATTCTGCATCGATTTCAATCAAAAGAATCATGTTATGTAAAGCATCGATGATCTTGGAGGTAGATTTGATTAAACTACGGTATTGTTCAGTAGGAAACCGTCCTTTTAATCGGAATTCCATTGGTGCTTGTTTAATCAACACTTCCAATTCACTTAAAATTTGATTAAGTGCATCTTCACCTCCTTTTAAGCTGATTAACTTGTAGGTACCATCAGATTCATCAAATTTATAATCCAAAGGATCACTGTTCCAAATCACTCCGATTCTTAACCATAAAATTGTTAAGCCAGCTTTTATTCTGGATCTGGCAGAATTTGGAATAAATACTGATGCCATAGTGAGTGCCCATACAATACCTATACTTACGGAAATAAATCTATGGAATGCAATTTCCAGAACTATAGGACTATCACCTCCTTCATTATCATCTTCCGAGTCATGTTGTTCCAGAGTGTATGAATACAATGCAGTTAAATTGTAAGTTAATAGGATAAATCTACCAAATGCATTATTGGATGGCCAATAAAGAATTATTTGGAAACAATAAATGGAAAGGACAAATCCAGCAAGTCCTAAAGCCACAGGATGTCCATCAAACAAGTTCCATACGATCCAAGCAATTGCACAACCTAAGAATGTTCCTAATATTCTCCACTTAACTGTCATTTGTGTGCCTCCTAAAGACTTATTCATCATAATACAGTAGATAGTTAAAGACCATTCTCCTCTCCAATTATTAAATAAAAACTTGGTTTTTGGATGGAAAGCTGATAATGATAAAAGAAATGCTCCAATACCTACTCTAATACCAAATTGAATATCTGTTCTCTTGAAAACTTTTAAAAACTGCCAAAGTTTATGAGAAACATAGTTCATAGTGGAGTTTTTGATGTTAGGATCCTGCCTATTAATTGAAGTGAGATTGTATTGATTCTGAAGATGAAACAACGCATCATTTAGGTTAGCATTATACTTGTTTCCAGGGTCGGAAGAAGTAGAAGTAGACTCCCAGAACTTGAGCCAATTCCAGGACTTTTCTTCACAAGGTTTCTCATCTAAAATTTCCAAAAAATGCAACAATTCTTCCCCATAAAACTTTAATAAACTTGAAAAATTCCCACAACATGCAGTAACTTCTTCAAGATCAGATTTGAAAAGGAAATCAGTATTTGATTTAAAACTTTTTTGATCATAAAGTTTATTGAAAGAATCCACTTGTTTATGATCATATAATTCAAGAGCCTGACGCAATGATTCATGAAATCTTTTGGTATCAATAAATTCTTCATATTTACCATTTTTGGAATTGAAAGGTACTTCTGATAAAATTGTTTTTAAAGTGAAAACGAAAGCTTTAGTTGAAGGGGAAAGATAATAAACGAATAAATCAAACATTTGACTAGAATTAATAGCAGTGTAATCTAAATGCCCATTAGATTGTTGCTCATTGAGCTTGTCTAAGTTCTCTACCGATTCAGATATAGGTAATTGACTATTATATGATTTTAAACTGCTGGTGCTAATATTATCATTATTATCTAATTCATGAAGAAGTTTTGTTTGCATTTCAGTTGAAGATCTTAAAGCTTTTAAGTGCTGAGCAAGATCAACAATGGTTTCTGTTAGTCTTTTAAAATGGTTCCATTCTTTTTCTTTACCCTTTACATATAATTCGTATTTAGCTTCCAATACAAGTTGCTGAATTTCTTTGACCTTGGTGTTCATTCTATTGAAAACAGCGTTGTCAGAGTCACTAAGCCTTTCCCCAGTAATGAACCTACTGGCCAACACAGAAAGAACAGAAGACATTACATTAGTGGTTTCATTTAACTCTTTCCTTAACAGATCCACTGCACTTTTGGGCCATAAAAGATAACAAATAGCTACCGAAATAGCACATCCTGCTACAACAATTCTTAAAGTAGATACCAAACGCCCAATAGGGATAATTGCACCATTTAAGCTTCCTTCCTTAATCACACAAGCAACAATTGAAATAGAAGCCAATGAACAAGCAGTGTTAAAAGTCTCTTTATTTACCTTCTGTTTCATGAAAGAAACAATACCAAGACTAACCGACGATAATACCAAATCAATTGCGTAGCTAACCTCTTCATTTCCGTTTTTATAGAAATTTGCAGAGAGAAACCTACACCCAAAACTCACAGTGAAACTATAAGCAAGGGAGATAATTACATATCCTAGGGTGATATGCATTGACCCTTTCGTTCTTGTAGGATGGAAATAAACTACCACAGTGGAAACCACATGCTTGAAGTCTGAGTTACCCAACATCCTATTGAAAGGCCCCCAGTATACTGCTAAGCTAGCAATTAAATATGATAATGAGCATTTCAATATTGTCCTAAATTTTTCATTTTTATAAGTAGTAGCCATCCAGTACCAAAAATTTGAAACCCACGCTAGAATCTGCGCCATGCCCGTAGTATTTATCGTAGATTCACTAGTACTAGACTCATTGGGCGGTGTAGAAGCCTCTGACTGTCGAAGTAAAGGACTAGATTCATTGAAACTCTCAAAAGTCGTATCGCTCTGAGAAAGTGTAATACTTCGTTTTACTCTTTCACCAGTTGAAGGAATAATCACTGAACTTGTTCTATTAAACTTCCTATTCCTCTTACCAGGATTTCCTATAATAAACAGCCATGATTTGTCATTAATGGTGTTAACAGCTTCTTCATCCAGATGAGAAGTCATTCCAATATATGACAGAAATTGCGAAATGTATGCATATATATTATCATTATTTTTTTATTATCTACAGACTATCATAACGACATTAAGTAATTAAGGGGACGACATTATTCTAAACCAATAATGTCTTTAAACAATTCTTCACAAGGAACTTCGGCATCTAATCTAGCACATAATAAGAATACTCCACTAAGTTTTCTATGCAATGAATAAGTTTCCTCTGGAGGAGGTGTAAGTCTTTCATTTAACATAATACTAATATTATCTCTAACTCTGTCGGTGACGGTTTGGCTTTTAAAGTTGAAACATTCACCTTTATTATTTTGTGGACAGAAAGGTTCTCCGAGAACAATTACTGAATCAATATGAGCATTAACCATTTGTTTTGATTCTAATCCTGTCAAGTAACCCAATTTTTTGGATATTTCCTCTATAGCTTTTCTATCTTTTCTAATAGCTGCTCTTAAAACATCTATATAATTGTTGATAAAATCATCACTAAAGTCTCTTGCAGCACCGAAATCAAGTAATTCTATTTGTTTAGTCTTCTCATTGTACAAAAAATTTGCCCAGTTTGGATCTGTTTGCATAAATCTAAATTTTTTAATTTCCAAGAGACATAATTTCATAATATTCGTAGCAATCCAATTTTTAGTTTCTTGATCCCAATTACCTTTAACTACTTCAGTACCTTCCATTTTTTCCATAGTCAATACATGTTCTCCACATAAATTATGGTATACTTTAGGCACTTTAAATTCTGGATAATCTTTAACCATATCTTCAAATCTGATTAAATTTTGAGCTTCTCTAATATAATCACATTCCCATTTTAATTCAACTCTAGCATTTGCAATAGTTTTATCCAAGAATAAACCTGCAGGCAATAAAGAAGAAGCAGTTAAAAACATCAAAATATTATTTAAATCAGAATCAATAGAATTGGCAACTCCTGGATATTGTACCTTAACAACCACTTTAGATAAATCTTTAGTTACAGCATTATGAACTTGACCAATAGAAGCAGCAGCGATTGGTAAATCATCAAAAGACGTGAAATTATTCGCCCTCCAGTTCTCTCCAATATCTTCAACCATTACTTTATTAAGTTGACCATAAGGCATATAATGAGCTGAATTTTGCACCTTTAATAAGATGGCTTGAACTTCCTTTGGCAATACAGAGTTATCTTGAAAAGATAATAATTGTCCAATTTTTAAAGCAGCACCTCTCATTTGACTAAACTTCTTAGCCATCCTTTCGATATTTTGTGGATTCAATAATAAACTTTTGAATGATAATGGTGCAGTAGGTTCAGAGGATGTGTAATGTTTAAATCCTTGTTGAGCCATACCAATCCCCATTCCAGCTGCTAAAGATCCATAATGAAAAATTCTTGATAATCTACTACTAGGAACTTCACTGCTTTGTAAGGCAAAATTGTCAGTCTTAGTACCAATAACCTTCAGTTTCTTAGCTTTTTTCGATTTACTAGACTTTTTAAATGGATCCATATTAGGATTCTGTAACCCATTCACTGGTTCATCAAATGTTTTGGTAGAATACTTCTTCGTAGACTTAGTATAACTTCTGGTATGGTAAGATCTCACAGATTGTCTGGAGATGGATTTGGAATGAAGGTCTCTATACATGGAATCTGCTGATACTTTATCAACACTAACAGGAATTCTTGATCCAATAACTTTACCTGTTTCTTCAATAATAGTACAATCATTAACTTTAGATACTGCCAATTTGACAGTTCCTTTGGTTACTTGCAAACCGGAGCTAACAACACAATACAAATCGTATAATTGCTTATTCATAGTCTATATTTCAATAGTTTCAATCTATAACTGCCAATAAGCAAAGGTATTTCCAAAAAATAAGCAAATAAATGTATTGGAAGTCAGTTATTTAAAAAGAAAATTAATTCACAAGCTGGTTTGTTATTTGCTTAGAAATTTTTCTGCGAATCAGAGCAATGGCGTTAACTATGGGTGTAAGGATGAACAGTTTAAGAAGGGTGAGTGTGGGGTAGAGAATGGGTATTGCTCGAGGGCTATGGATATGGAGGGTTTTAAGAGGGGGATGATAGATGCTCATATAGAGAGATGATACACCAGAGAAGCTCCAGAAACTGTCCAAGTAGCTTCTATTCATCAGCCCTTGAGTGACTTGGTTCATGAGACGTGTTTGACGTGGTATAGCGATGGCCCGCCTGAGTAAAGATTATCGGCAGAATGAAAAAAGCGTGTGAGCCACAACGGCCAGGCGGAATGTTTTAACGGGCTGTCAATTAGAATGAGAAATACGCTTATCGGAACTACGCGTGCATATATCATACTATTCGGCTTAAATGAAACAAGTGGCTATAAATAGTGTACGTTGCTGGCACGTGTTTAAATGTGTAGCAGAAGTCTGAGACATTTCTCGTCGAAATCAGTAGAATTCAACCTTTAAGCCGAGTGTCAGTGTTGCCAACTAAAGCTGGCAACATACTTGGTATATTCATCCACTGAGCGTGAAAATACACAGCTGGTAGCCATATCATATCAACTCCTATTGTCATAGGGGCTAAGCCTATCACTATATAGTCTTATTACCGGTTTATCGCAACAATGATAAGAGTTATGACCGAATGATTTATCATGTTACACACGACCATGACTCAGTTGCAAAAAAGTTACACCCGAGCTGCTGCAACCCATTGGGTTAATCTCCGACATACGGCCCCAATGACTCTATCAACACTCTATATTCTTTGAAGGAACGCATATACAAGCTACTGTAGACAATCAACTATATAAAGACCCTCTCTGGCCCTCATAGTTACATCCATTATCAAGAAATGAGAAAAGCATTACTTAAGCTTAAAGCTGACTTAGAAAACTGTACAGATGTTGAACCATTAGATCACGAGGAATATCCTCATGATTATGGTTTCAAATTCAGATGCAACAAGTGTCGTTTTGAACACCCCAAAGAAGTGATAGTAAATCGCTTTGAAATTGTGGATGTCGATTTAGAAAGGTTCAGGAGAAGAGGGAACTTTCAAATCAAATGCAAAGACTGTCGCAACGAAATATATATTATCATTATCAAACCCGAGACGAAATTAACAATGGAAAGATCTAAAGCTGAAGAATACGTGCCGATACTCGAAATTCATACTCATGGATGTAGAGTGACAGAATTCATTTTAGAAGATCAGTTTCAATGTAAGAATACCAGCGGTGAGGTGGTGGAGGAGGTGGACTTAAGGCGTGGAGAATGGGCCGAATTTGACGAGACAAACAACCTACCTATATCAATAACTAATGCTGAATTTACATTAGAACAGCTTGAAGGCAATAGTTCAATCGTTACTTTATAATTGTTTTATTTAATATACATATATATGTCCATCAATTTTTTGCAGCCGAAAACCACGTGACTCCTTTTTTTTTCTCAAATAGATTTTTCTCATCTCATCGAAACAAATTATTCAAAAATGGCTAAGGACAGAAGTAAAAGAAGATTAGACGACCACGAATCAGATTCTTCCATCAAGAAACACGCAACAGACGATAGCATGGATGACCAGGAATATGCAAAGCTTCAAGAATTTGCTGATAAGGACGTTGAAGCGGAATTGTTCAACAATATTCAAAGATACCATTCCACTGCTAAATTAGCACAAGAATTGGAAGATGGTGATATAAACCCTTTTACTGGTAAAAAATTTAGTGATAAATATGTGGGAATCTTAAAAGTAAGAAGAAACTTACCTGTTCACCAACAAAGAGATGAATTTTTGAAGATTTTCCAGAGCCATCAAATCATGGTTTTTGTAGGGGAAACAGGTTCAGGTAAAACAACTCAAATTCCCCAATTTGTATTATTTGATGACTTACCTCACCTTCAAGGAACCCAAGTAGCATGTACACAACCAAGAAGAGTTGCAGCAATGTCTGTGGCAGCCAGAGTGGCAGATGAATTGGATGTTAAGTTAGGAGAAGAAGTTGGTTATAACATTAGATTTGAAAATAAAACTAGTGATAAAACCATTCTTAAGTATATGACTGATGGTATGTTATTAAGAGAAGCCATGGAAGATCATTTATTACTGAGATATTCTGTGATTATTCTTGATGAAGCTCACGAAAGAACATTAGCAACCGATATTTTAATGGGATTATTGAAGAATTTGATTCAAAAAAGAACTGATTTGAAAATTATTATTATGTCAGCTACTTTAGAATCTAAAAAGTTTCAAAGTTATTTTAATGATGCACCTTTATTGACCGTTCCTGGTAGAACTCATCCTGTAGAAATTTATTATACTCCAGAATATCAAAAAGATTATTTAGATTCTGCCATTAGAACTGTATTACAGATTCATGCTACTGAGGATGAAGGGGATATTTTACTATTCTTAACTGGTGAAGAAGAAATTGAAGAAGCCGCTAAAAAGATTTCTTTAGAAACAGATCAATTGATAAGAGAAGGTCAATGTGGTCAATTAAGTATTTATCCTTTATATGGTTCATTACCACCATATCAACAACAAAAGATCTTTGAACCAGCACCTCCAAATACTAATGGGAAAATTGGTAGAAAATGTATTGTTTCTACTAATATTGCAGAAACTTCTTTAACTATTGATGGGGTTGTTTATGTAATTGATCCTGGGTTTTCTAAGCAAAAAGTGTATAATCCTAGAATCAGAGTTGAATCATTATTAGTTTCACCAATCTCCAAAGCTAGTGCCCAACAAAGAGCTGGTAGAGCTGGTAGAACAAAGCCTGGTAAATGTTTCAGATTATACACTGAAGAAGCATTTAAAAAGGAATTAATTGATCAAAGTTATCCGGAGATTTTAAGGTCTAATTTGAGTTCAACTGTATTGGAATTAAAGAAATTAGGAATTGATGATTTGGTGCATTTTGACTTTATGGATCCTCCAGCTCCAGAAACCATGATGAGAGCTTTAGAAGAATTGAATTACTTGGAATGTCTCAGTGATGAAGGAGATTTAACTTCATTAGGTAGATTAGCATCTCATTTCCCATTAGATCCTATGTTAGCAGTTCTTCTTATTAATAGTCAGAAGTTCAATTGTTCTAATGAAATCTTGACTATTGTTGCATTATTATCAGTACCTAATGTATTTGTTAGACCTATTCAAAACCGGAAATTAGCAGATGAAATTAAAATGTCTTTCTCTCATAAAGATGGAGATCATTTGACTTTATTAAATGTTTATGAGGAATTCATAGCCAATGATATGGATTCTAAATGGTGCAGAGATAATTTCTTGAATTATAGATCCTTAATTAGTGCTAGGAATGTTAGAAATCAACTCAAAAGTATCATGGAAAAGAACAATATTGATCTTTTATCTACAGATTTTAATAACAAGTGCTTTTGGGATAACATACGGAAAGCTTTAGTGGCGGGATTATTCATGCAAGTGGCAAAGAAGAAGTCTGGTTCTAATAAGAACAATTATTTGACCGTCAAAGATAACCAAGATGTTATGATTCATCCATCTTCTGTATTAACATTTGAGAATGAATGGGTAATTTACAATGAGTTTGTCTTAACGTCTAAGAACTATATAAGAACAGTGACCAGCATACGTCCTGAGTGGTTAATTGAATTAGCACCTAAGTATTATAATTTGGACCATTTTAGCAAGGGAGATATTAAATTATCTTTAGAGAGATTATGGAGATAGTAATAGTTTGTTCAGTTTAGGTGTAAGGATCTTTATCTTTGGTGTAAGGATGCGATGATAAATGGTAGAAGAGAGCATGTGTAGAAATGTATGAATTTAGTAGAATTGATAAAATAGGAAATAGTAAAGAGACCTAATAGCTATGTAGCGGTAATGACTGTAGTAAAATCGTGGAATCGTGGTATCACCGTACCGACAGTGCTCAACTACTTCTACCACTGACACGTCATACGCCACGTCAGCCGCACCGCGACATTCTCTACCACGACACCCGTTGTAACCCCACCGCGGCGATCTCATGCCCATTACCGCGATATCTTCGTCTCTCACCCCATTTCCTCATTTAGTTCAAATTCTTCCTCGTCTAATTATCAATATTCCAACGCGACAATTTCATCAAAACTATCTACACTTATAATGGGACTCTTTGTAGTATGTACCACCAGAACCACGTTTTGGGCCAATGGCAGCACCTCAAGCACCGCTATCAGTAGGAATTCTATTGGCTCACTACACAACCTCCCACTTTCACGTATTTACTAACCTTTTGCTCCATAGTCTAAACTCTTCAAGAATAGAGAAATGAGAATCTTAATGTTGGGTCTTGACAATGCTGGAAAGACCACCATTTTATACAAATTAAAGTTGGGTAAAACGTCCCAAACTGTCCCAACTGTCGGATTCAATGTTGAAACTGTTACCCATAAGAACGTTTCTTTTGCAGTGTGGGATTGTGGTGGACAAGAGAGAATTAGACCATTATGGAGACATTATTTCACCAAGACAGATGCATTAATTTATGTGGTAGATTCATCAGATTTGGATAGATTAGAAGAAAGTAAGAAGGAATTATTGAGGGTTATTAGTGATAAAGAATTAATCAATTGTTTATTGGTTGTATTAGCTAACAAACAAGATATGCCAGATGCTATTAAGCCAAAAGAATTAATTGAAAAATTTGAATTAAATAATTTACCAGGAAATCATACATGGTCAGTGATCCCTACGATTGCTATCAATGGAACAGGATTGGTTGAGACGTTGAGTTGGATTAGTAATAATAGTAAGAAGTAAAGGAGTATGACTCCAAATTGTTCATTTCTAGTTAATATACCGTGTTAGATATTTAAAATTTCGGCTAAATCACCACTAAATTTATACAAAATACTCTTTGATTTTATCTTTAAACACTTTGTAAGCTAACTTCACCAGATTCCTCTCCAAAATAAGCCTTCTCTGCCATTCCACAGAATAATCCAGTCTCAACTACTCCAACTAACGCTTTAATTTCATCATGTAATGCTTTAGGATCTTTAATTTCCCCGAAATCAGCATCTATCAAGAAGTTGTTATTGTCAGTAATTACAGGCCCTGCTTTAGCTAATCCTCCACCTCTTAATGTAATAGTTTTTGCTCCTAAAGCTTTCAAATCTTTACTCACTTTAACCCATGAATTTGGAACTACTTCAATAGGAACTCCTTGTTTCCAATTAGTTCCCAAATATTTTGGTGATTTCTTTCTAAAATCTGCAACTACAATGAATTTTTTAGCACTACAAGCTACTAATTTCTCTTGAAATAAACATGCACCTCCACCTTTAATAAGATTCATTTGATAATCAACTTCATCGGCTCCATCAAATGCAATATCAACATTCGGGAATTGTTCAATTGCTCCTAACTTCAATCCATTGTCGATAATTAATTGGGTACTTTGGAAACCGGTTGGAACACAAGTAAAATCGGCTTTATTGGCTAATTGGCCAATTCTTTCAGCAACGTAAACGACGGTAGAACCGGACCCGATTCCCACAACTTTGGCGCCAGTCGGGAAGTTTTCGTCCACGGCTTTGTAGGCGGCCAACTTTTTAGCGGTTTCAACGAGACTCATGGATAAACGGCGGGTGAATATTAGTGGAAGAATTGTAAAGATGGAGACAGTATGGAGTAGCGCTTGCGGCTAATAAGCGCGAGATACGATGGGGATACACACGACCTGAACCATAAGAATTTTTTTTAAAAAAACAAATACGATAAGCACGTGCATAAGTTCACGTGCCATGATTTTTTCGTGCCATGATTTTTTCGTGCCATGATTTTTATCATAAATCTCAACAAATTTCTCAGGCACGACAAAAAAACAGTCACATCCGCACATGATGCATTCTTTTTCTCTCATCAAAAAAAATTTCAAAAGAATTATTTTTCATCAAACAACCATGTCTGCCGCCAGCAAGATTTTATCTGAAAAGCCAACTGAATTAGAATTACAAGTTGCACAAGCATTCGTTGACTTAGAAGCTCAACCAGACTTAAAGGCCGACTTAAGACTTTTACAATTCAAAACCATCAAGGAAATTGATGTCTCTGGAGGTAAAAAAGCTTTAGCCGTTTTCGTTCCTCCTCCATCATTACCTGCTTACAGAAAAGTTCAAACCAGATTAACTAGAGAATTAGAAAAGAAATTCCCAGATAGACATGTTGTCTTTTTAGCTGAAAGAAGAATCTTACCAAAACCAGCTAGAGTTTCCAGAAAACAACAAAAGAGACCAAGATCAAGAACTTTAACTGCTGTTCACGATAAAATTTTGGAAGATTTAGTTTTCCCAACTGAAATTATTGGTAAGAGAGTTAGATTCTTAGTTGGTGGTAACAAAATCCATAAAGTTTACTTAGACTCTAAGGATTCCACTGCTGTTGATTACAAATTAGAATCATTCCAACAATTGTACAGTAAATTAACTGGTAAACAAGTTGTATTTGAAATCCCAGGTGAATACTAATTAATATATATTACTGATTGAGAGAGGTGATTCTAATGATAGATATTGTCTAGTTTAGATAGTGTATCTCTGTAGCCAATAACATAGCCAGAAACCGTATTGGTCTTATGTACTCTGTTTCTTTAGAATATTTCAACTTGTTTGTTGTATATTCTTTGCATATTGAATGTTGTCTTTTACTCTTGATTTACTCTTGATTTACTCTTGATTTACTCTTGATTTACTCTTGATTGACTTAATCTTAATGTCTTTGTTTTACACTACTCGAAATTTTTCACTTTGGTTTGATTGAATACATACACGACCTTTTCATGCTTATATTTCCTACTTCCTAATTGCAAAATTGTAGTCATTAAACTCGAGATTCCTTCTCTTCTGTGACCTTCTTACATCTACAATTTCTTCACATAACTACTAGGAAATAATCCTCTTTGCCCATTAATCTCTCCTTCCGTCCAGCCCTCTCCATCATCTTGAATCATCACTATCTTGTCTCCGGCTCTTATACTAATTTCGTCTTCTCCTGCTGCTTCATAATCATATAATGCTTCTACATATTGAACTCTTTTGGCTCCTCTCTTTGGTGCAACTGCTGGTGGGGCCTTCTTCTCCATATTCACTTCAATATAACTAGTAGGAACTAATCCACTACTACCTTTATTATTAATCATGGTCCATCCACTTCCATCATCCACTTCTAGAATCTGAAACACATCTCCTGCTTCCATGGAACATTCATCATCTCCAGTAGCATCATATTTATAAAGGGCCTTACCAGTATTTGCTCCATTTCCTTCAACAGAACTTGAGGTACTTTGTGCTCTATTTCTCCGAAGATTAAATATTCCTGTAGATCCAATATGACTTCCAATTGTCTTATGACTACCAGATGTTTTATGGCTAGTAACTGTATGAATTGAGTGTCCATCACCTACATCTTCTTCTTTACCTTTTCTACTTTTGAATATTCCAAATTTCGACTTTTTCACTTTTACTTGTTCTTCGTATGAAAGATCTTTATCCCCTGCAAAATTTTGAATCAATTCAATTATCACTTCATTTTTCACTCTTTGAGTGTCTTCTTTCATAAACTTCGAAAGTAATGATAAAGAATTAGATAATTTTGTATCAAATTTTAGAGTTAAATTATTTTGATCTTTAGTTCTCTCTGCAATTGATTCTTCTAAATTTTGTTTAATTGATAAACAAGATTCTTCATAAGTAGAATATTCAATGGAACATTTGTTCAAAACCTTCTTCAATTGAGTCAATTCAGGCTCTTTTACAACTAAACTTTCATCATCATGCCAAATCGAACTTGGAATGAAATAATGATCTGCAGGCTCTTTCCAATCCACTAAATTATGCTTAATGAACATTGCAACATCCAATTTCGGATTATTTTGATCAATTGTTGTATCAATTGCTGTCAATTTCTCTTTGATTCTATCATTGGAATTTCTTTCAATAATATTGGCGTTCCTTAAAATCTTATTTAACAATTGCACTCTAGCTTCGTTTAATTCTTGGAAATAATCTAAAACCTCCGGTAAATCTTGATAATAGTACTTATCTTTCAACCGATTAGCCACATTGATTTTTATCAAGTACTCATTCTTTCCAATATTCATTTCCACTTGTTTCTCTTCGAGTCTCCTTTGGTATTTATCACTCAGAGACTTTTCAGTCTTTTGTCTGGCACTTTCAGTATTTGAACACAAGGAATCATAGTGTTTTTTGGCCTTAGACACTTCATCTTCAACTTTGGTTTTCTCTTCCATCAAGTATTCATGAACAGCCTCAATTTTCTTGCAAACACCAGAAGATCGGGATTTTAACATCATCAAATTATCACCAATTTTGACCCCGAAATCACGAGATAATTGGTTTTTTTCTTCTGCAATTGCTTCTGTTTGGGTCAATACATCGTTCCACAACACCAAAGAAGCACTTTCCAATGATCCGGGAGTAATTTGGGGATCATCTCCTACTGATAAATGGGATGAAATCTTTGCCTTCTTGTCAAAGTGCTTCTTACAAAGTTCTTTTAATTTAGCGGCATAATCCCGTTCAATTGAGGCTCTTTCTCGGTAAAATTCGTCAATATCAGACAACCAGTTGATACCGTTGTTGACCCACTTGTCAGTGCTTTTGTAGGAGTCTTTAAGCTCGTTTCCAATAGAGAGAGCGTCCATAATAGGAGTAGTGATTTGAAGTGCGAATAGAAGAAATGAATTTTAATCTAGCGCGGCGCCGCGGTACCACCACAGCACCGAATCGCCACGTCCCTCTCCCTACAACCGCACCACAATCTTGTTGCTTTCTCACCACTACTTTACATCCCGCATTTTCTTCCCATTCCCTTACGCACTTATTCCTCCAAAGTGACTATCAACATCTTCAAGCTCGCAAGCTCCTTCCTCTCCCCAAGTCTACTCCGCTTGCAACTGTCCAGGCCAGGCCTCAAATCTCTTGTTGCTTTCTATAAAGATTACAAGTCATTAAAAAAAAAATACCCTTTCAACAAGCAAGATTATTACCTAAGCCGCTCTCATATCAAACGTATTAAACGGCATGGAAGAATGATTAGGTCCAGAGATTCGTCCCCAAGTAGCTCTGACGACGATAGCCCCCGTACATCCCGACGTCTGCGGTTTATGGGCCTTGCTAGAGTCGCCAGAGATGTTTATATTCCCAAGATTTCAGACTCGGTTTCGCAATTAGCATCTGGAGTTTCATCTAGGGCGTTTGTTAATGACAAGTATGATGCTCAGGGAAGGATAAAAGTGCCCAGTGATGCCAAAATTGTGTTATTCCCCACTTATACTCGAAAAGGCGATGATGGGAAGTATCATGTGGACGTAGGCGGATGGTTATCGTGTCCTGGCTTGATGACACGAAAGAATCGGTTGATATTTTCCCTTGTTAAACAAGTGATTCGGTACGATTCGGTGGTTTCTAAACAAGCTATTGATAACTTGGAAAGTGATAACCTCAAACAAGATATATTTAATGAGAATTCTGATACAGAAAGTGTGATTTCAGAAGGTTCTTTGGCTTCTTCTACTAATTCCATCGGAACTAAATCGGGAGAAGATCTATTAAGAGAGAGATTAGCCTATTTTATAGCAAGATTCATTGCAAATGCCGAATTGACTATTACTGTGGGTAGCAAGAATGATATGCCTACAAATGAATTGAAATCTGTAGATATTTTAACTGATGGGAATGGATGTTTTAATCTGTGTATTATAGTTGATTATGAACCTTCGGTTGTACAAGTGGTGGCAAAACATGATGAAACAGTGTTTGAAATATCTGATTTGAATATTGTTCCTGATACTGGAGTTGCTATTATCAGTGATATTGATGATACTGTTAAGTTAACTGGAGTAATAGGTCATAAACGAGAATTATTAAATAGTCTTTTTTTGAACGAAGTTGATAAATGGAAAATCCCTTCTGTCGTTAAATGGTATAGCAGTTTGTTCCAGTCAAAAAAGGTTACGTTCCATTATGTTTCTAATTCTCCTGTTCAACTATTTCCGACAATTTTACAATATCTAAAGACTGTTAATTTGCCCTTGGGTTCAATACACCTTAAGCAATACACTGGTAATATTATTTCATCGTTAATGGAACCTTCCGGATCCAGAAAGAAGACTGCATTGACAAAGCTAGCCAATGATTTCCCAAAGAAGAAATTCATATGTATTGGAGATTCAGGAGAATATGATTTTGAATCGTATGTTGATCTTGCTAAAAACTATCCTGATAAAGTCATAGCTATATATATAAGATATGTTCCAGGATCATTATCTAACATTGATGAATTCAAAATATTTAATGAATTGAATAGAATACTTCAATCAAGAACTATCACCAAAAAACCCAATGAGAATGAAATAATTCATAACGCTGATGAACTGGAAGATTTGATTGATTTAAGTGACACTACCCCAGTACCTGTTTCTATTCATTCTTCTACTGAAAAATCAAAAAAACTTCCTCCAAAGGTTCCTGAAAAACCTGCAAGCTTAAAAGTGGCACCTCCAATACCAAATAAACCTAACAGTTTGAAAACAGGAAGACCACCTCCACTTCCAAACAGGCCTTCTGTTGCTCAGCCTATAACAAAATCACATACGGAGTCTGATCTTAGCAATATTCATATTCACAATAAACCTTTACAACCAAGACCTGCAACGACACAAGTCTTAGATCTCGATAATCCCACAAAAAGTGAACTTCTTGATAATCTTCATAACATTTATTACTCTCATCATTTCGAGGACTTGAGAGAAATTGATGAAAGAGGGGCAAACTGGATTGAACGAGTTATGGGAGCAGTTAAAGCTTTAGAACATACCAATACTACGATTCGGTTTTTTAACGATGATGAAGATGATTTAATTAGCGTTAGTCTCGAAATGTTAAAGGATACCGATTCCAATACGTGAGATGTTAAAAGTAATACATGATAGTGTCGTTTCTTAAGCTATAAAGTCAAGATTAATATACAATGCATTTACGGAAATGATTAGGAAAAAGCCCATGGTGCAGCTTCTTCTGCAGTTCTCTTTGCTTATTTTGATTCTGATGCAGATTCTGCTTCTTTTACATTCGTCTTATTGTCCTCTTCTTCTTGTGCATTACCATAATCCTTAAATTTCTCTTCCTCATTCTCTTCCGGTAATGCTTTCTTGAACTCACTCAAATCCCATTCTCCTTCGTTGTCGTCTTCAGTATAGTATTTATCAGCAAATAATTCCAATATAATTTCTCTACCGGTCTTACCCTTCTTACCCTTCTGTGCTTGCTTTTCATCAGTGGCTTTCTGTTGTTTCTTCTTTTTCCACTCGTTAAAAGTCTCAATGGTTATAGGTGTGAACTTACTTCTGTCCAACTTACCTCTTTCCAACTCGATAAAGTCTTCCAATGTAATTTTAGGAGAATTATCTGCTGCTAGCCTTTCTAATTTCTTCTGTTCTTTGGTCTTCAATACAAATCCTGGTGGTAATGAATGTCTATACATACAATCATTACCTCCATTAGGACATACCCAAAACCATCCATATTTCCCATTCTCCACTGCTTCAATAAAATATTTACATACTTTATCAGTCGTGGTTTTAGGATTCCCATGCTTAGACATAATAACTTTCCTCAACTTCTCTTCATCCCAATTATCCATGGTATCTGCTTCCTTTTCAGCTCTAGCATCAGTATATAAATCCTTCTTAGCATCTTTTCTTCCAACATTCACATCATGACTAAATTTACATTTATTTCCCTTAGTACATACACCTTTCTTGAAAAATTCACATAATACCGATTTGGGATCTACTCCAAATGGAACCTTCTGTTGCAGGATTCCAAATAATGCTGCTGCTTCCTTCTTGGCCAATTCTGCAGCCTTCTTTTCCTCTGCTCTTCTTTTTGCTTCTGCTTCTTTCTTCTTTTGAAGTCCCCCATCTACACCTGCTTGCATCTGGGCGATTTGACTTTGGACTTTTTTCGACTTATTTTTGTTCTTCATTCCAAAGGATTTGTCTTCGGCTGCTTTGGCCTTAGCTTTGGCCCTGTTCTTGTCACTTGGCTTTGGTTGACCTTTCTTTGGTGGCATTTTTTGATGAAAAGTTGAAAAATTTTTAACAATTTTTCATTTTTCATCGCGCAAACTATGGAGGTAGGAATGGGGAGCGAAACGTCTTGTTAGAGAGTTCAATTAGGAGAATATTGCACTGGTAATGCTATATAGCAAGAGCAGTGGAATTCAGGTATGTTGGAGCTGCTTTTTGGGATCTCCTGGCTTATCTGGATCATATAGTAAGGCTGTGATTCTCTATACTACTTTGTTGTATATTTTGTCGTGTGGAGTTACTATCTCTATTTATGTTTAACAACCTTTCTCTTATCCTTCGTCTTTATACTGTTAGGGGACGAAGAATTGCCTACCCCAGTGGACTGTGTGCTTCCATGGCTAATATTGGTAGTGGAAGTCGAGGTAGCAGTAGGGGAGGACATGATAGTAGAGGCCCTTTCATTAGGACGGACTTGTCTCTTTGTTCTCTTCTTATTGCTGCCTAAAAAGTTATCAAACATGTTGGCGGTATTGACATTCATATCATGATCATCTGGTGCTGCTGTCGATATTCCAGATATTCCCGTTCCTGGAGTTTCAAGTATTGGATTTGTTCTCAATCCTGCCATACCAGCACCAGGAGAAGTTATTCTGGATCCAGGCCCATCGAATGTGGGACTAGATGGCATCACTGGTGTTATATAATTATTATTTTCCTTTTGCTTCAACGGATTCTTAGTGTTCCTGAATGGAATGTATGATCGTTTGCTACTCATTGGAGATGCCGGAGTTCTGTAATTTGAATTTCCAATGGAGTCTGCTAATGATGTTTTGAAGGAGTTATTGGATTGGGTTCTGGCCAAGCTACGGTTCAAGATCACCGACGCTTTCTTATCGTAGACAAATGGTGCAGAGTCCAATGGTGTAATAGTATTACTATTGGCACTATTCCGCGTGTCTATCGAAGCGCTATGAGTATGAAGTCCTGCCCCATTTCTATGAGCATTGGCCATCAAAGTTTTATTATTGATAGGATTATTATCATTTTCTTTAGTGAAAAATGAATCGAAATCGTCCAATGCTGCCCACATATGACTTAAAGATGCTGCTTCTTTACGATCTTCTACAGCCGATGCATTATCATTTGATGGAACGTAGTAATCTTCTCTGTGAAATTGAATGTCTTCATCATTAATAGCTTCTAATTCATCTTCAATTCTAGTAGTAGAACAAGTAGAAAAGACAGCATGAACATTATTTCTAGTACTTGAAGCAGTAACTGCAGGCATAGGAATTGCCCATCCACTTTCATCAGGAATTCCAAATAACGTGGCTGTCTTTTCATATTCTTTCTTCATGGAAGAGTTACCCAAACTCATTCTTAATATGTCTTTATCCATTTGAGATCCAGAGATACTCACTCCTTCATCTAATACCTCTAAAGCTGGTTCAGCATAATCTGTGAGTAATAATCTTAATAACGGTGAAATTAAATCAGCACCAACTCCAATAAATTCTTCTCTTTGTAGATCCACCAATGGGAAAATGTATTTAAGAGTACTCAAAGTCTCCAATTTGATCCAACTGATTTTATTAGATAAAAATCCAAGTAATAATACCAATACTTGGGCTTCGTATTGTGGGAAAAATACATTTTTCATGGATGATATAGTTTGAACCAAAAAATCCTTTTTACTTCTAAACCTATTCTTTGCTAGTGAAACAAATATTTTAGCTAATGAAGGCTTGTTATTTCTTTCACTTCTTTCGCTTAATCTCATGGCTGCATTTTCAACTTCAGGTGACGTATCTTTCAGATCCAAGGAATGCAAGAATCTTGGTAAATTCGCAACTATAGAAAGGACCAATCTAGAATCACCCATTCCAATAATGTCACTATCTTGTAAGCTATCAAGTTTATCTAAAAACTTCATTGTTTGTTCATACGAAGTAGCGGATCTTAAACCAACCATAACAACCTGTTGAAGACCTTCAAACCTACCCTCCCATTTTGGAGGAAACGTTGCAATTAAACATGAGACTGTATCTGGAGAATCCAAATCAATTTTGGAAACAAATTTAGACATTGCAGATAGAACTTCAATAAACTCTTGTTCATGTATAGTACTTAAACATGCAACACCAGACCAGAATAATTGAGGGAAGTCAATCAATTTTTCGGAATCCAACTCCGCAACGATGGCATTTAATGTCATTAATATTTGCATTGCAAACCCTTGAATATCTGGTGTTTCATCAGAAATAGTGTTTGATAATCTATGTAACATATCTTTCAACATCGGTTGATCAATAAATGATAACAAGGATCTGAAAACTTGAAATGATCTACATGCAATGTGTCTGACAGCACATGTAGTCGACCAATTAAGGGCTACTCTACTCCACTCATCTTGTAAGTTGTTTACAATAGGCGTTAAAATCTCCAAACAATTCCTTACTAATAAATCCATATTTTTTGGAGTTCTTGCTCCCTTATTATCATTATTCAAATCATCATAAACCCATAAAAATTTTGTACTATTTTCCTTGTTAGATAATTTCTTTAATGCCATTTGAGTTCTAGGATCATTAAGTGCCAACGAATGCAAGATATGGGCTAGCAATGTACAAGCAGCTTCTTGGACAATCGGTAAGTAATGGTCTAATAAGGAGAAACTAATATGTAAAAGTAATGGTAAATGTTGAATCATCCTGTCGTTCTGAGTGGTGAATAAATCAACTAATAAAATCAAAGAAACTTGACCTAATGAAAATGCTGCATCTTTTTCATTATAAGGAATCAACTCCCACAAGTTGGCCACATATGGAAATTCCTTCATAAGATTATGTGAGTCAGTTAATGATTGAGGTCTTGGAGGAACCATGGCTTTTGGTTGAAGATTTTCGATCAATTTATCAATCATTACATTCAAATTGGATTGTGAATAACTCAAATAATCAACTATTTGTCGAACATATCCAACAAATCCAGAATTTTTCCTCTCTAAAGAGTTTTTGATAACATATTCCACAATCTTATCAAAATTTCCTGGCTTTGTGCCCAATGCCACCCATAAGGCTTCCACTTCATTCAGAATGATGGAACTGAACTTCACAGTTATCTCAAACAAATTGTGTAACACCATAGTTGAAGCTGTATTCAAGTCCCCATTAGTTTGTTCAGGATCAGTTTCAGTTAGAGGACTATCCGTATAAGCTAAGTCAACTGCTTGAACCCATGGCAATAAACACGATAAAATATCACGTCTAGTGTTGGTACTAACTACACTAAAACACATTGTGAAATAGCTGATTTGCTCAAATGTTAAATCAGGATGTAATGATGCCATATGAACTGAAATTTCTAATAACGCTTTCTTGTAAACTACCGTGTTCTTGCTATTAATGGCTTCTGAGAACACATTGACTGAATCGTTATTGAAAAATTTGGATTCTAGATAGGTCAATAATCTCATAGAATGCTTTCTAATTTCACTATTATCATCCCCAATTAAAAAGGAAGAAAGACATAATAAGTCACCAGGCAATTTATCCAATCGTTTACTTTCCACTAAAAAGTTAACAAACGTTACAAAATAACTCTCAGTAGTCTTGGGGTTCAGTTGCACACTATAGCATTGTTTAAGGACTTCATTATGTATCTGTTGATTATCACCATTCAACTTTAGGATATTCCCTAATGCCCTTTTACCAATATCATGGACAATATCTGAATCAGAACTAAGCAATGCATTGATCCATTTCATTAATGAAGGAACATCAAATGACATTACTGCCGTATTACCTGGTAGATTTATTGTTTGAGTTATGTTTCCTGAAAGAATAGTGGCCATGCAACTCAACGTAGTTGTTTGTAAGTGCTTACGTTCAACTTCCAAAATGGCCACTGCACTTGTTTTAGTTTGACTATATTTCTTAAACATGTTATCGTACCGCTCGTTGGTTACATCTTTGGAATCTCCATAACCACACCATTCTTTCAAGTAATTAAAGCATCCAATTCTTGCTTCAAAAGGTAACCACCTATCCAAGTCACTCTTATCTTTCAATCCAATAAATGCTTTTTCAAGAAATATTGCAAAGTACCTACGAAGTTTCTGAAAATCAACGTCAGTTTGCACTTGAGGTGATGATAAGAAATTTTTAACGCTTTTAATGATTGAAACCAAATTGGCAACCATCCACTCATCATCATAAATAAAGTTATGGGATCCGTATCTTGTAGTCAATTTACTTAGAACATGAATCATCTCTATCCTTAGTCTATCTTCTGCTTGATCCCGTTTTTGTAACCCTTGTTCCCATTCACATAATGGCGTTTGGACATTCTCTAACAATGTTTTGAAGATGTTTATGTTTATACAGCTCAAGCCGCTGATGACGGCTTCTCTTACCATCACTTGTGACGATTTTAACAATGGTATTACCATTCTGAATATCGATTTGGCACTAGTGATCTTTTGATGCTGAATAAACATTTGCAATGATTTCTTCCGACCATGAGTGGGTTGATTAGGAAAAGATATCTTTTGCTCATTTGTAGATGTTAAAGAACAACAAACAAATATCAAATATAATCTCCATTGATCTACCAAAACTTCAGGTGCAAGCCCATTTGAAGGCCTGGAAAACAATGATGAAGTATAATTCTTGTAACTATCAGAGAATCCCAATATATGCTCATGCATTTGAACTAATCTGACACAAACAATTGATCTGCAAAATGCAATAGGTAAAGGACATTTATCAAAAAACATATCAAGCAATTTAGGATACACTCTGAACCATAAGGTTGAATCGATACCATAATCTGATTCTGCTATTCTAACAAGAACGGACTTTTTGTGTTTCAATTTAGCAATTCTATTACGTTCTGGTACACTTAACTCGTGTTTAATTGGCCGAATAAGTTCATTGAAATCAGTGGTTTCCAATACATCGATTAATCTAGTACCAATATCGGCAGCAAACTTGGAGGATGATCTGGAATGTTCTCCACTAGAGTCATGGGATCCTGAACCGAAATCTCTTGTTTTCGTCGGTGCATTATCAGTCGCATTATAGATCTCTTGGTCGAATTGTTCAACAAGTTTTAAAATCGATATTCCAAGATATCTAACTCTAGAATCTTGTGAACATAGAAAGAACAATCCATTACCTTCGATTTCTTCAATTACAGTGATTATTGTCTTCCATTCCAACTCATCGCTCGCCTTCAACTTGGAATGATCTACTGCCAAATCATCGGTTTTGTAGTTAATTTGATAAAGGTCATTCAACACGTCTTTACTCATTAATTCATCATCCTGAGATAGAGGATGAACAAAACTATTAGATTGCTTTGCTTGACTCAATTCTTTGAACTGTTTCAACCAACAATTCAATAATTCAACGTAAAGCTTGAGTAGCCTATGAAATTCGTTAGAATTGAGATAATCAGAATCATAATTTGGATTTGGTTTATCCGAAAACTGAAATGAGTATTTAGCGTAAATGTTCAATAAACTTGAAGGATTTTTTTTGCTAGCCAATTTTCTCAATGCATTTATAGAAGCATTGGCTATTCTGAAATTATTGTGGACAGAGTTCCTGGTTAATATTTCCACAATGGATTTGAAAGCAATACCGGATGCCGACTGTTTTTCAGATAATGGTATCATTGTCCAAGGAACTGCCTCAATAATACTTGCAAACAACTCCAAATGCAAGTTTTTCGACACTTGATAAGTGAAATCAATACCAAAATGGAATGCCGAAAATGGGGATTGTGTCTTCGAGAAATTGGAGGATAACGGAGTTGATTGACCACTTATGTTTTCTTTATTCCATATCTCACAACCATATTGAGAGTCTAATAATCTTAAAAGAACAGCAAAGTTTTTGATAATCTCTTCATGACTTAATGCATTATCAGAGTTTTTGGCAACAAATCTGAAGTTGTTCAAATCAACTTTGTTCGAAGATTCATATTTCTGTGATAATTTGGTTTGACTGTGTTTGACTCTCTTATTTAAAGTTTCATCAGTTGGAAATTCTGGCTTTTTACCCAATTCATAATCTTCAAGAATAATCAAATAAGCTTTTAAAATGAAAATAAGCTTTTCCGGCTGCAAATTTTCCAAGGATACACCATTGAAACAAAGCTTCATTAGTTTGATTATAACATTATCCAAAGTATAATTTAAATGCCTATAACCTACTATTCTGACTGTCTCCACAAGGGAGTTCAATAAGTAGATGTCAGATGTTATCCATTGGTTCTTCTTATTTGTAGCAGCACTACTAAAAAACAACATTTGAAACAAACTATCTAAACGTTTAATAGTATTGTTCAAAGTATCATTCAATCTGAATATGTAGACCCATAGTACTCTGTCAATACAAGTAATGAAAGTAGTTCTATCTTCTATATCAACTTTTGGTTTAAGTCTGTTGGTGCTGTCTTCAATTATTTCAAACCAAGTGTTTTGAAATAATTCTTTACTGGAAACTGATAAAGCAGCTGTTAATAAATTGATTGAACATTCCCATATGCTTGAGATATTTCCCGTCACTGTAGCAGAACCATTAGGTGATAGATTGATCATTCCAGTGGAGTTCTTATCTGTATGAGAGTGAATAGTTTTATTGACTCTATTCCAAATGAAATATGCTTTTTGGAAAATCTTTTGAATCGCAGCTGCCCATATTGGATGGTTAGCCTCTGCTGTCAAGATATTAGCTAATGGTAATAACAAATTGGTTAATACTTCACAATAAGCTAGTATTATTGACTCATTTTGTGCCTTATTGAAGAACTTGGCTAAGGATTCAATGAAATCAGCAGATTCTTCAAACACTTCCAATGGATAATTTGTCAACTTAAGGTATCTCATACCATGAATTAACAAATGTAACCTTGGTTCATCTTCATGATCAATTTCAACTGGAACTTTTTCTAAATCAGCAATAAATCTATCACTTACACTTAAAAATCGTTTCACAGACATATGACCTAACAACTCAGCAAACAAGTTCCAGTTGGCAGACCTTAATAAAGATTCACTAGTACTTATTGGATCCGTTGTCTTTAATTGTGTATAAACAATCTCTTCGAGTTTTCCTCCCAAATCGTCACCCATAACCAGACTAGAGGTTTGTTTGACAACCTCAATCAAAACTCTACAAAGAATGTAGATAGAAGCCAATGACTTCCTTTCAGCTTGTATTGCGGCTTCTCTCGCTTGATTGAATTGCTCATCATAAAGAGCTTTCTGTTTAGAATAAGCACTTTCAGGATCTTCATGGAATTCAGCACCATTAACATTTACAGAGGATGCGGATTGATTTCTGCGATGATCTCTGGCTGTTATTCTTGACAAGCTCTTACTTCTCATTAAACTCAAACTTCTCTTAGATTTGGTTCCATTGTTAACATTGTTTTTATTGATGCCAGGATTACTTGGGTTAATTTGATTCAATTTTGAGAGATCCGACTTTGCTGATACAAGAATCCTTTCAACTTCAGCCGCAGCCAATGAAGCAACTTCACTTTTAGACTTTCTCCAAAACATAACCGAATCAATAATTGGCTTTGGTTTCTTCCTAGCAATATAACCCAAAGACGATATGATTTTATCAAATTGGTCATCAGAATTTCCTTCCGCAAGTAAATCTATAATTTGAGATTCATCATGAATAGGATGGTTAAGGCATAAGTTTAATTTTCTTTCAGCATGACGTACAAATTGAGTGAATACTATATGTAAAGTATATTCAGCAGGAGATTTCAAATCTGTAGCCAAGCCTTTCCTCATACTTACCAATTCTTCACCATTAGAAAGAGTCTGTCTCTTTAATGAAGATGCTGACATTGGTGGAGGTAACTGAGGACTTGGTTTGCCATATTGGGCTGTGGATAAAGGAGATGTTGCAGCAAATTGTTGAGAAACATTGGTAGGAGAAGTAATTATATCATTTACCACATCATGCTGTTCATCCAACTCTTCTTGATTTAGTTGTTGCATTGAAAAATCCAACTGATCAGGAGTTGAAACTTGTTGTTCATCTATATTATCATCAACTTGTTGAATATTATCTAGATATAAGAAATTTTCATTATTGGCATTCAATACATTTCTTTCTTTAATAACGGGGGGGTCTTGAAGCTTAAACAGAAGATTGTGGTTATTATCCATGGAGTTTTGATGAACATGTAAAGCTCTTGCAGTATTCAATTCGATTGTTTGACTATTGATTTCAAACGAACTATGATCAGATATTGGCAATGATGTTTTGGAATTAAATTCCTGAACAGAAGTATTCTCGGTACTAATATCAGTATGAAATTGATTGATAGGATTATTAAAGGGTTTCTTCATATTATAGGACATATTTGATATATTAGAATCATTTCTTGGTTCAAAATTACTACTAAATTGAAAGTTTTTAAACCTTTCTTCCTCATCATCCTCATCATCATCATTATGATAATCATTATTAGCATTAATTGACATCTGGTTAAAATCCTGATCTAATCCATTGTTTAGTATATCTTCTTGTTCATATTTATGTCCTTTAAATGCATAATTCACGTCATATTCCCTACTCAAATCTCCTGACTGATCGTAATCACTGTACACCTGATTTGGTGATCTATTCCGATTAGTTGACGTTTCAATGTCCTCTAAATCAGGGATTTCAATCATTTTATGTGTTCCTTGGTGGTGGCTTATTTACCTATCAATTTGTCTTATCAAAAGATGTGATATTCTCTTGTTATTTATTTACCCGCCAGTTCTTACACTTAGAAATATTGCCAAATGTGCGAAAATCTCCTTTCAAGATCTTTGAATTTTTTTGTCTAATTAGTGAGCAAAAATTGCGATACGGGAAACTCCATGGATCAAGATATATCGACTTTGATCACTCAGTTCACGACTTTCTCGAGTGATGAAGATGGTCTGAGGTACTCACGGTACTCAAAATCCATTGCGGAGCTTATAGAGGTGAAAGAGCTTACGTTATTACAGTTTGTGCAGAGATTGGGTGGAAAAATCACCTCTACTGAAGATGATGAAAGATTAAAGGCAGTTCATTGTTTGAGTGAAGTAATCCATGAAATCGATAATTCAAAGCTTTCAAAGCAAGATATAAACGTTTTGGTTGACTTTTATTTAAATAAATTCGATGATAAATACTGTTTTAAATATGTGATTCAAGGCATCGATCATTTAATTCATTTTAATCAGTTTAACCCTGGTTTGAATGATAATGTGTTGAAAATTCTCAAAGCAATAGATGAAAAATATGATGTAGCTAATCATTTGGCCAAAAACCGGTATGAAGTCTTCAAATTGGTTGCTGATTTGCTTAAAGTATCCAGAGATGCCATAATCACATCCAAAGATTTACATGATCTTTACGTTAAAACCTTGATTCAAATATCTACAGGTGAAAAGGATCCTAGAAACTTGCTAATGGCATTTGAACTTAACAAAGAAGTGGCTAAATATTTCACTTTTGATATCAATAATCAACTTGAAAAACACTATGTTGATGAGTTGTATGATAATTTATTCTGTTATTTCCCCATATCTTTCAAGCCACCACCAAATGACCCTTACAAAATTACATCTGAACAGTTGAAGTTATCTTTACGTTCCAGTTTGGTCAGTCAGCCATTATATGCTCAAGATTTGTTTACTGATTTATTTGAAAAATTGGCAAGTACTAATCCAATTGTTAGAAATGATGTATTATTGACTATTTTGGACGCTGTAAAAGCATATGATTTTGAAATCTTGATTCAATATTGGGAAAAATTATGGAATGGCTTAAAGTTTGAAGTTTTGCATTTCGAAAATCCAAATTTATTTGATCCTACTTCCTCCCGATTAATTCCTGAAAACTTGTATAGCATTGAGGAACATGATGAAAATAAGCCTGTATATTTAGTTTTGGAAATTTTGACTCAACTTACTATGAAATTGGCTGATGAAACTGTATTTCTTGAATTAATCACCAAAGATTTGACTTCAAATTTGTCTATTTCCAACAAATTTTTCAAACAAGCCATTATATTGTTGAGTTGTTTAGCTTCTAGTACTGAAAATGCCTTTAATTATATTCAAAAGTTTATTTTCAAGTATGAAAATTTGGGAAAATTCATATCCATGCCAAATTCTGGGGAAGAAGAAGATGTTATGGAAGAAGATGTATCTCTAACTGTAAGCAAACAAAGAGATTTGATTGATAACTTGGGATACGTCTTGATTTCATACCAAGTTATTTCTAGCAAGCTAAGAGATAATTCCAGTTTCTTCAGTAGCAATTATCTCACTGAAATCAAAGATAACTTGATCGTCTTTTTGGGACAATTGTTACAAGTTTCTTCTAATATTGAAAAAACTTTAAAGTGTAAGATAGTACAACAATATGTTAAGCTTATTGGATTAAGAAGATTTTTAACATACGAAGAGAAATTCGTAATCATCACTATTTTGAATGATATGTTTTTTGAATTATCAAGTACTTCTAAATTTGATGATATTGTCATTGAAGAAATAATCAAAGGGTTTACTACCTTGATTGAACAAAAGAGTGATGAGATTAATAAGCTTGTCATTGAGATCTATTTACCTAATGTCATCAGTAAACTTGATGAAAATATTGATAAAGTTGATGTTTTTGATCAATATTTGCAATTATTACAAAGGATTATTGTAAACTACCAATTTTTGGAAGTTTTGTCAATTAGATTAATCAATAAACTTAACTATCATGCCAAAGAAATTAACTTTAAAATAATCAAATTAGTTATCCAATTGATTTTAAAAATTCAATCAGAGAATCAATTTTTAATGAATTCTTGGTTCAAAACTTTCATTCCACACTTGTTTACCTTTTTAAACAAGTTTGACGTTGAATCTACTGACGAATGGGATCTTAAAAATTTTGAAATCACCAGTGAATTGATTGGCTTAATTATCAAATACACTGATAGCACTAAACACCAAGAAGTTTTGGACCAATTTGCCCAATCTTTTTATGAAAACAAAGCAAGCAGTTCTTTGAATTTGTCAGGATACAAATTGTTAGAGGAAACCAATCTAATGATTTTGATATTCAACAAAATATTAAGTAACATTGACAAGGCATGTGTACTTAATATTAGTGATAAATCTATAGATTCATTGATTTTATTGATCTATGGTACTGAAAATGAACAAACCAAGATTTACTACTTACAACACTTGTCTTTAATTATCAACAAATTCTACGATAATAGAGAAATTTTATCTTTAAAATTGCAAGAATTGTATACTTTTGAAGATGTCAAGAAGTTTGAAATTTCTATATGGATTATCAAATCACTTGTCTTGAAATTGAACCCTATTGGAATGGAATATTTGAACAGAAACTTAGAAAACTTGAACAATTCCAAATACTCTGGATTAGTATTAAGAGCATTTGATATAATATTGAAAGATTTAAAAATTTATTCTATTAACAAAGAGTTACCTAAAGGCAGTAAGATAATTTCCAAAGTCCAAAACTTGAATGTAAGGTTATTATACAAGCAGCAAGTATTTAACATAATCTTAAACAAGATTCTTGAAAACTCGGAAAGTATAGTATACTTGACATTATTATCAATTTTGTTGAGGAATATTGATTCTACCATTTTAAAGTTCAAAATTGACGAGATTATTCCATTAATTATCAAGTCGATAAAAATCAACAGTTTACTCGAAACTAGCTTGGAAACCCTTGTTATTATCACCGATTCCAATAACTTACATGACAATTTACCTTACTTAATCAAGAGATTACTTGAAGTTTCCAGTAGTAAAATCATTGAAGGAGGAAAAGTAATTAACAATGAAAAGATTAGAACATTAGCACTTGAGTGTTTGCTCAAATTAATTAAAGCAAATGATAAATCCAGTATAATAATCTATAAAACCGACATATTGAATAAGACCACCAATGGATTAGATGATCCAAAGAGGTCTGTAAGAAAATTATGCTGTGATATCAGACAAGTATTATTCGAACTTCGGGAATAGTAACAATATAGTTGGTATTCTTATTTATATTATATATATATAGAGTTATTCATCATCAGATTCGTAATCAACAGGGGCCAATCCCGGAGTCAAACCAGGATGGTTATGCTTTATCTTTGTTTTGAATTGTGTCTTCTTCTTTGAAGGTTTACTGTTGAATTTCAATATTTCATCTTGTAATCCATCAGTATTAAAGTCTTCATCAATTTCATTATTCTTCAACACTAAATGCTTATTTTTCCTCGCAAGTTTATTCAAGTACTTTCTATGTTCTACAGACAAGTCTTGACTGTCTTTTTTACTTTTTATTAATTCATATTTCACTCTTTTAAGTTCTTTGGAATTCTGAAGCGTTTTCTTTTGTAGTGCTTTATTCTGTTTCTTCACCACTTTTTTTGTTTTTGGTTGGAGTTGAGCACTCAATATCTCCGTGGACGAAGCAGATGTCTTTTTTTGTTCATCTTCTGATGATATGCTTCCCGTTAACCTGTTGATGAGACGAAGACTTTGTGCCTTAGAAGATGATGATTTAAACATTATTTGAAAAAAATTGAGATGAGATGCGAATAGCTAATGAAGTAAGGGAAAGACAGCAATTAACAAGAATAATCATACACAAGTCCTCAATTAGTTGGGCTTATTAAGAAGTATACATGAATCACAGGCGAACTAGGGGAGATATCCATAGAGATAAATAACAGCGATTTCAATAGTTGATTGTCATATGAACGGAGTTGATTATTGTAAGTGTCACGTGACAGATTATGAATACATTTCTACTTTTATTTGCTTATCTGTTCCAGTAGTTCAACGAAGCTTCCCACATAACATAGTCTATTGTAGGAGTATAGTCCCTCTTAAAATCCCAATGTCTTATGCCCGTTGCAGGAGTTAGCTGTGAAAACTAACTCCGTAAAACTACCCCATATATTGTCACCTCGGTGCTCCAGAAAATTCACATGTCTTCACTTGTGAAATTTTTTGGTGCTCCAGTATAAATAGTCAGGACAATCCCTAGAAACCAATAATTTCAATTAAATATGTCACAAGTCACTGCCGATAACTTTGAATCTTCTCCATTCTTACAACAATTAGCCGATGGCTTATCTGATCCAGCCTTAGCTAAAAGGGCCATTGGAGGTGTCAAGGCCACCATTGTTTTCACCTTAAAGAACAAGGATGGTAAAGAACAAAGCTGGTTCTTGGATTTAAAAAACAAGGGATCTATTGAAAAAGTTGATAAACCACCAAAGAATGATGTTCAATTGATCTTAAAGGATGCTGATTTTGTCAAATTAGCCAACGGTAAAGCTAATGGTCAAAAATTATTTATGAATGGTAAATTAAAGATTAAGGGAAATATGATGAAGGCTACTTCTATTGAAACTGTCTTCAAGTCCATTGACCCAAGACCAAAATTATAGGTTATTAGGAATATACATTTATAGGATATGGAATCTTATTGTAGAGTATTTATTGAGGAATTTATTATACATTATATATAATAATTCCATAGTCACTAGCTACTGTTAATTGATTCTCGTAAATCATGTCTTCAACTTTGAAAAATTCTGGTAATCCTACCAAATAAGTGGTACTTATCATCTGATAATCTTGTAATTTTATCATTATCAAAGTTTCCTCTCCATTATATACAAATATTTTATGTTTAAAGCCTCTTTTCTCTGCTGTTAATTTAATAGATTGCTTATTAAATTGGTGTGAGAATCTTATACTATTACTAGTCAAATCATAAATGATCAATTGACCATCTTCGGTCCCAAAAACAACTTCCTTATCCTCCAATACGATCATACTACTTACCTTGTAGTTCAAATCAACATGTTGGTATTGTTTGGTAAACAAATTGAATATCATGAAATCCCCTAACGAGTAATTCACTATCATCAGTTTATCATTGGTTTCAAATTCAAGTTCATTGGTTCCTCCTTCGACTTTGCTGCTACGAAACAATCCTATGGCTCGTACTTCATCATTCTTGTTCTTAACCTTGACGAAATCATGAATCACCTTACCACTACCACATTCCCATAACCTCACTTGTCCTCTCCCATCTCCATTAACAAAGTTTCTTCCTCTTCCTATAAGTTCGACGTTACTCGTATTCAAGCTTGTGAATACTCTTATACACTTCCATTCTTTAATTGACCAAAGTTTAATCTGTTTATCAAGACCCACTGTCATTATTACTTCCTTCGATGGAAACACCTTAATCTCAACTATATCTAAGAAATGACAATCTGCCACTTTAGTTTGCTTATTGGTGTTAATATTGTGTATTATCAAATCTCCTGACTTCATTCCAATAATGATTTCATCATCAATACGATTTATACTTGAAATTCCTGATAATTTTACCTTCTTTACTCCTGTTTTCAATCGATATTTCGAATCAATAATATAATCTTTGCCATCTGATTTGAACTCAATATCTCCCACAATTTTGTCAGGCAACACCTTGATCTCATAAAGTTTCTGTGTAGATTCGGGCTCTCTAATACTTACCCAGAACTTGTCTTCCTCTACAACGCCATCTTTTACATCACGTATGACCTCTTCAAAAGAGTCTTGAATTGACACTATTTGCATACTCGCGATAAAACTAGTAATTTTTCACTTAAAACCACTTTTGTATTATTATCACTAGAAACATTAGTTCGTTCCAAATGTCTGCTAATATGCTTCAGGACGATTCTGTGTCCATGTTTTTTGATGAGGAATTTAATCCTGCCAGCTACATAGATGCTCTCTTTGCAGGAAGTGACTACACTAAATCTAGTTTGAACAAACTCATAAATATCACCAATAAACTAATTACCCATTTGAACTTTTTGGTCAATCAATTGAATAATGAAATCAATGGCAAATTACAAGAAATTAGCAAACTCACCACAGAAACAAACTTGAACAATTCCACAAGATTAAATTACTATTTGAAGTTACTACAGAATTCAATAATGTCATTGCATGAAGAATTGGATGTTCCCGAGTTTAAAGAATTGGCTTTAATCAATAAATTGGTCAATTTCAAGACCATTAAGCTGCACATGTTGGAGGCATTAAAGGTGTTACAGTTTATCAAGACCAATTTCTCTGATTTGAACATTAGAAATTTCGAGTCTAATTTAATGAAAGTTTTCAATTCCATAATGAGTCTCACTGACTTGCAAGACAAGTTGGATAATCTCAGTTATTTGGTTGATTGCAGTGATGTGTTTAAGAATATGAATCAATTCCATATGATTTATAAGAAGAATTTGCCTAAACTTATTGCTGATCGTGATACTTTGGCATCTCAAGTAGATAAAGTATAGATAATATAATGATTTATGAGAAGGGGTGTAAGTTTATTATGTAGTAATAGTATTAATTTTAAAGTTAAGAGAACGAAATCTAGCATTATTTTAAAAAAGTTATTTAAAGCTATAGAAGATGTAAATCAAGATCCAATGAATCGTGAAATTTGCAGTTTAACTACTGAACTGAATCAAGTTAAAAAGAAGGCCATAAATCTCAGAAAAATGCCTAAACATCATCTATACACTTGAGATGGTGTTTGTACTATTAAATATGAATTAAACTGTTTGATTACCTTTAAAGTTGGTGTTATACTTTAGAAAGTTGGTTCATAAGCCTTTGATTGTTTAATCCTACATGCGGGGCGGTTGGTGTAGTGGCTAACATTTCTGCCTTCCAAGCAGGAGACATGGGTTCGATTCCCGTACCGCTCATTTTTTATTTTTGCCCAAAGCATATATTGTTACAGTTAACGGGGCTTGCAGAACATCAAGAAACCACTTAACTAATAGAGATGCGTATGAAGTACATGACTGCAACAATCAACGTCAAACACCCAAAATTGTACTTCCAAAGCATTCTCTATACAAAATCTCATTCTATTTCATTCTCCATTTCTCATCTCGCGTTTGTTTATTCTTAATTCTGATCTAACCGCCATGGAAGTAGACTCTAGACCTACGCTCAAATCCATTGGTTCTATGCATGCCATGGACCAAATTAACACCGCAATGACACAGGTGTTTCAGGAAGCACAATTCAGTCTTTCAGGACATCGGAAGTTAGTTGTTATTTTAACTAATCTACACAATAAGGCAATAGAGTTGGGATATGAAGAAGCGTTTTCTTTTAAGTTTACTAAACTTATTAATAAGATCTTGCCTTTAAAGAAAGGAGAGGAGAGTGGGGATCGGATTATTAAGTTCTGTTCGGTTTTCATTGCCAATTTGTTCAAGAATCAACAGAATGATGATAGTATGGAGATTGATGATACTACTAGAATAGCCAATTATCTTTTAAATCATTTATTAAGAGGTGTTGAAGCCAAAGATAGAAATGTGAGATATAGAATTATCCAATTAATAGCGTATCTTGTGAACTTTATTGGTGATATAGATGCCACTGTGTTTACATCTTTGGTTCATTCTTTAAGGAAAAGATTAAGTGATAAAGAACCAACAGTTAGATTACAAGCTGTTGTTGCACTATCAAGATTTCAACACATTGAAGATGAGGATTATGAATCCCAAAATGAAGGAGATGAAAATGTGAGTTTTTTTAGTAGATTGTTGATTGAAGTTATGCAAAACGATGATAGTCCTGAAGTCAGAAGAGCTGCATTATTAAATATGGTCAAGAACAAGTACACATTGCCACATTTGATTGAAAGAGCTAGAGATGTCAATACTATCAACAGGAGAATTGTCTATTCTAGAATATTGAAAGAATTTGGTGATTTTAGAGAGATTGACCTTGAAAGTAGAACTATTTTAATTCAATGGGGATTGAATGATAGGGAACCTAGTGTTAAAAATGCTGCCATAAAATTATTTAATAACAATTGGTTGGAAACAGTTAATAGAGATTTCCTTCAGTTACTTGATAACTTGTATTTGTATGATAATGATGATAGTATTAATAAGTTGATGCAACATTTATTTGAATTAAATTTGGATATTGTTAAAGGCTTAAAATTTGATAAATCATATTGGAAAGAATTTTCTGTTGAAAAGTCATTTTTGTTAAGAAATTTGTATGAATTTTTAACCAGGAACAAATATTATAATTTAATCGATGAAAAGTTTGTTGATCTAATTGAATTGAGTGATATACTATACAAATACTTGAAATTAAGAAAAGTCAGATTATCAAAAAATAAGGATTTAATTGATTCGTACAATGAATTTAAACGTGCTATTGAAATCAAAGATTCTGATTTGCATTCTATAAATTCAGAGATTGAATACTTGTTTGGAAAATTACAACAATATGAGCATGAACAACAAGAAGATCAAAATGCTGATCATGATATCATTTCCAACAGGAAGAATATCATTGAAAAGTTGTCAGTCAAGATTCAAGATCTAGAGTCAAAACAAAATCAAGTTAAAGAAGAAAAACAGCTTTTAATTGAGAGCAACCAGGGTGTTAATGAAGAGTACAACGATTTTAAAGAGGAATACAGTGAGTTGGAATTTATCATCGAAAACTTATTGAAAATCAGTAAGGATTATGATTATGCAGATGAAGCTGGAAGAAGATCGATGCTTCAAATTATCAGAACCAGTTTAACAAATGAAAACTTATCAGACAAATTAACTGAAATAACTTTGAAAGTCTTAAAGATATTAAGTATTAATGAAAGAGATTTCATTGGTATGACTACTGAAATTATTACTGATATCAGAGATTCTGTGTTGGATGAGAATGATGAAACATTTCTTTCAGCTCACTCAGGATTTATGGGAGACTCAGATTCAGAGGAAGAAGAAGAAGAAGAAGAACATGAACCCCCTGAAAGTCAAAGTCAAGAGAATGAAGAGGTTAATCCAGATTATACCAATAATCTTAACCGAATTGAAAACGTATTTGACGATCAAAACTTTAATAAATCATATACTAAAAGTAAATCAGGATCCAAAAGAAGAAAATTACAGCCAAAGACACCACCAAGAGATATTTTGAACCAATGTTTATGTTTAACTCAACATTTACTTGAACTAACCAATGAGCCAATGTCAAATAATTATTCATTGGGATCCATTTTACAGAGTTTGGTATATCCTGCAGTATTATTGGAAGATGGATCAATGACTAACAAATTGGGTATTAAATGTCTTGGATTATTTTTGCTTCTAGATAAAGAACTTGCTATTGAAAAGTTATACTTTTTCGGAAGAGTGGTAAGTTTAAGTAAGTTTGACGAAGAAGTTAGAATCATAGCCACAAAAGTAATCATTGATGTATTATCCACGTATGGTACCAGTGTGTTGGATGTTGGAACCAATGAATTAACAGGCAATGAAGAGTATGATTTTGCAGCTACAAGATATGTTGATTCATTGTCATTGAATAAATTATTTATTAAATCGCTCAAAAATTACAAAATGGGTAATCTACAGGCAGTTACAGCGGAAGGATTATGTAAATTGTACCTTGCCGATATTCTTGAAAATTTCGGAGATAACATATTTGAAACACCGGAAGAAAAAGAGCAAGAGTTTGAAGATCTCTTGGAAGTGTTGGTATTATCATACTTTGATGCAAAGAACTATTTTAACAATAAGTTAAGACAAGTACTATCATTTTGTATACCAGTTTATGCTTTCAGTCATGCTAAACATCAAGTGAAAATCGGAAAAATCACTGGAAATATCATTTACAAATTTAGTAAGAGGCAGCAAGTATACGAGGATTATTACCGAGATAACGATGCAGCATTGAATATTTTACACGGAATGTCCACCGGAAATGTGATTCAACAATTGATTCATTGGTGTGATCCGAACAACTTAGTCAAGAAAGAAGATCCCACTGTATTTACACCTGAATCTACCATTTGGCAAATTATCAGTTTATTACAAGCTATTGAGCAAGATACTCCAAAATCAGTGAAAAAAAGTATTATTAACAATTTCAATAAAATTTATCTTACCGAACAGATGAATCATAAGATGCTTATAAGTCTTGGAGAAGCCATTGAAGAAACCATTAAAGTAATTGAACTCAGACAAGAAGATAGTGATTTTGCATTGGATGTTTTAACAAACCGTAATATGACAAAATTTCATGAGATAATCAAAGATTTGATTGAAAAATCATCCAACCAACAAAAGGAACAACTGCCTATAGACGCACATGATGTTTCCAACCATTCATATACACAAGAGCATTCTAATGATGTATCTAATCATTCACATACACAAGAGAATTCCCCAGATCCTGAGACCCCAAATCAAGAACATTCCGAGCCGAAAAGTGTAAACGACCAACAACAAGAGCTAAACGAGATTGATCAATTCTTAGAGGCAGAGGACCAAGTAGAATATCTGGTGTAATATACAGTACGTGTATTAAATAAAGTTTTTGGCGTTATAGTGTGTCAACCTCAACGGTCGTTTACTATACGAGTTAAACGACCATCGCATATAAATAAACTTGAACGTCCAAAAACTAATTAATTACACCTACATATATTCAACATATATAGACCATCATTATGAGTCAAAAACTTTACGACAAAGATCATAGCAAAGATAGTGAATTTGCTAAAGCATTACATGGTGACAGTTATAAAAAAACTGGATTAAGTGCCATTCTTGCTAAGAAGAAGGATGCTAGTGATGTTGCTACTGAAGGATACTTCAAACATTGGGATGGAGGTGTTAGTAAAGAAGATGAAGATAAGAGATTATCAGATTACAATAGATTGACCCACCATTACTATAATTTAGTAACTGATTTTTATGAATATGGATGGGGATCTTCTTTCCATTTTTCAAGATATTATAAAGGTGAAGCTTTTAGACAAGCAACAGCTAGACACGAACATTATTTAGCCCATAAGATGAATATTCATGAAAATATGAAAGTCTTGGATGTTGGATGTGGTGTTGGAGGACCAGCTAGAGAAATCTGTAGATTTACTGGATGTTCAGTTGTTGGTTTAAATAACAATGATTACCAAATTGAAAGAGCTAACCATTATTCCGAAATTTATGGATTAAGTGATAAATTATCTTTTGTTAAGGGTGATTTTATGCAAATGGATTTTGAACCAGAATCTTTTGATGCTGTTTATGCCATTGAAGCTACCGTTCATGCTCCAGTTTTAGAAGGGGTTTATAATGAAATTTACAAGGTTTTAAAACCAGGCGGAGTTTTCGGTGTTTATGAATGGGTTATGACCGATAAATATGATGAAACTAACGAAGAACATCGTAAAATTGCGTACGGTATTGAAGTTGGTGATGGTATTCCAAAAATGTTTACTAGAGAAGTTGCAGAAAAAGCATTAAAATCTGTTGGTTTTGAAATTGAATATCAAAGAGATTTAGCTGATTCTGATGATGATATTCCATGGTATTATCCATTAGCTGGAGAATTTAAATATGTGCAACAATTATCTGATTATTTCTCTATTTTCAGAACATCTAGAATTGGTAGATTTGTTACAACTGAAGCCTGTGGATTATTAGAAAAGATTGGATTAGCACCAAAAGGTACCAAACAAGTTACAATTGCCTTAGAAGATGCTGCAGTCAACTTGGTTGCCGGTGGTAGAGAGAAATTATTCACACCAATGATGTTGTACGTCTGTAGAAAGCCAGAATAAATGTATAGTAGAATTGATACAATGAGTTAACACACGACCACCAAAAGAATGGTGTTTTATCCATCTTACACGACCCTCTTTTTTATCTGAGCAGCAGCCCATGTGTAGCAACTTTAACCCAAATGACACTTCACAATCCAAACCTTGAAGGCTACAATGTTATACGTAACATGTGGATTAAGTACTACAATAAGCACCAGCAAACATTCATTGCACCAGAGAAGTGTAGTGGGTGTTACAACGAAAATAAGTTCGTGATTTGGGCAGTTTCAGTTGCTGCACAAGCAGTAGTTGATGGATCAAGAATATACAAAGAATTGGTCCCTTTAATTGATCCTGCTATCATGATTTTTCAAAAGTATAAGAATACACACTTGAAAGGATATTCTGCAGCAGAAAACAATGGGAATGATAAGGATATTTATTATGATGATGATGCACAAGTTTGCTCTGCTATGTTAACTGCTTATGAAGTAACCGGGAATTTAAAATATTTGGATCAAGGAAGGGAATTGGTTCGATTTCTTATGGGAGGATGGAATGATAATCCCAATGTTAAGAATAAAGGAGGTGTTAAATGGCATATTAATAATGCTTATTTGAACGCTTGTACTACAGCTGAAGTAGCCAAATGTTGTTTACAGATTGCCAAATTTATTCCAGATGAAAGTAAAATATATATTGATTTTGCAGCCAAATGCATTGATTGGCAGATTAAGACGTTACAAGATCCATCAGATAAGTTAATTAAAGATGGAATTCAAGATGTAGCTGATGGTCCTAATAATACAAAATGGACTTATAATGTTGGAACTACATTATCAGCAGCAGCTCATTTATATCATTATACTAAGGATAAACATTGGAAAGAGATTGCTGATGGGTTGGCTGATGCGGGAATCAATAGAAATGTATTTTTTTATGACAGAGATTACGATATGGATAAGAGATATTGGAGAGATTCTTCTTATTTTGTTCAATTATTGATTGAAGGTTTGGCTGATTATTTATTATATGTTGGGAATGAAGCACCTGGTGACTTACCTGGAAGAATTGAAGAAGAAATCCGTAGACATTTGGTGATGTTTTATGAATTTATGAGAGATCCTAATGATGGATTATATCTTCAAAGTTTCGAACCTCATTTGACTTATAAAGAGAATTATGAAAACAAGTATAAACCTAGATTTGGTGATCGGAAAGGTTGGGGTTTAAAAGGTGAAGATAAGTCTGGTGATAAACCTCAGAAATGCTTGATGGGAGCTGCTAGTGCTGCAAGAGTTTTTTTCCAAGGAGCCAGAGTGGTTCCTAAGATAGATTAAAATGTTTTTTATATTGAATGCTTTTTACGTATAATATATTCTAAGTTCGTAATTTATGTTGATATTTGAACCTAGAAATCTATACTTTTATCTTTGGCAACTTAAATGCTGGTCCTGTTGGAATCGTAGGTCTTTCGATTATAATCATATCCTCTCCTAACTTATTAGCAGCAATAATTGGTCTATATTTAAAGGAAATCCAGAAAGGTTTGTCATTATCATTGGTTTGTTGGTCTTCTTGTTTCATTTTATCTACTTGACTTTGTCTTAAAGAAAGTTCCATTGAAGTCTCTTCTTCATCTTCATCTTCTTCATCTTCATCAATTGTCAATCCATCTCTATTTCTTTTTTTAGAAACCATATTTTTGTAAGCTTTATTGATTGGAATGTTCATTGACAAATCAAAGAAACTTAACCAGCCTTTACCATAAATCCAGACTTTCTTATTATCAACGAAAATCCCTTCTGGTTTATCATCCAATGTTAAGAATTGTTTAGGTAAAAATTCTGTATTTCTTTTACTCCATGGAGTTAAAATAGATTCCAAAGATCCATTTTTTATATAGAATTCATGAATCTTGTTATCATCAGTGACAACAATTAAGCTATTTGACTGAGAGAATTCAGTTAAATGGGGTGTATTGGATAATTGAGCCAATTTATAACTAGATAAATCAGATAAATTGACAACTTCAATGGCTCCATTAAATCTAGTTAGTATTAAAGTCTTTTGATTACAAATCATTGATTTGATATTATTAATATAAGGAATGTTTGATTTAACCAGAGTACCTGGAACTTCAATTTCGCTTACCAATTCTATCTTTTGTTCTTCAATATCAATATTAAATTTGTATAATTCATCTGATGAGGTTAAAGCAATTAATGTCTCTCCAATTAGCACCACAGATTTAGCACCAATATCAAAGTTAGAATCTCTGATCTTTGACACTATAATCTTGTTGTTAACAGGAGTTAAATGGAAAATCTTGACACTTGATAATGTAGCAACAGCTAATAAATCGGCAGATTCATTTAATGAGACATTGGTGATATTATCATCATCACTTAACACCATTTTTGCAACCAAACGATAGCTTTCAGCCAGTCCAACGCTCCATATTTTGACTTGTTGATCTTGGAACATCACAACTAACTTCTTTTCTGAATTTATCACAATATTCTTTTGCTGCTGAGATAATTGGAGTTTTCTATATTTTCCATCATGGAACAGATTAATTGATTGAATGACAATAGATTTCTCCACACCTCCACTAACAAGAAAGTTATAGCCTTTGCTTTCATACACATCCATAGATCTTACATCATTGGAATGTAATAGTCTATTATAACTATGAATCCATTTTGATTTATTGGAATTGGCATTAACCAAATTATATTGATGAATTTTTCTATCCACACCAGCAGTAAACACTTTTTCTTCGGTAGCATCATTGGTTATACACAAGACATCAGCCTCGTGGTTGTTGAAGCTTTGTAATAAGGTGTAAGTATTTAAGTCCCATACTTTAACTGAACCAGTAGAATCACCACTTATTATTTGTTTTCTAGCAGGTAATACATGAACAGACCAAACCAAAGTGCTTTCAGTCTTTGATTTATCTACTCTCATAGTACCCATAATTCTACCTTTGGTATCTTTAGCAACGGACCAACTTCTTATTCTTGCATCAGCGCATCCTCCAATAATCAAATCATCTTCATACCATTTTAAGCTTAAAACCCTCAGATCTTGTCTTTGACAGATCATATCATGTTCAAGAGACCCAAATCCACCAGATATATCCACTATGCAAACACTTCCATCATCACTACCAACTGCAAGTTTGGTATTTGACTTATTAATAGCCATCGACCAGATGACTCCTACATTACAATCGTAATTTATCTTTGGCAAACCAGTAGATAAATCCCATTCAGTAATGTATGTGGAACCTCCAATGGTGAATAACCTGGGAGTGGTATCGTCCTGATTAACGGCCCAGCATAAACCTTCAATGGAGGTACCTTTAGAGCCGTATAAGGTGGTTTCATGAGTCCAGTTAAATTTTGGGTTCCAGATTTCGATATCACCATTATTTCTACCAACTGCCAAGCGTAAGTCGTTGGAAGCCATGGCAGCAGTGTTTGAAGGGTGACTGAAAGCCACGGACGAGATGGTATGGGGAGTATAATCCACGAATCTGCAGCGATGGAGGTTCATGAGATGAGATAAATTTTTCATTTTCGCAGTGAGAAAGATAGAGATAAATGGTAGTAAATGGGTAGTAAATTAGTGATATAATAGTGGTAAATGGAAGTAAAAATGGTGATATAGATAACAGGATGGAAGTAGAGACAGTATAATAGCGTAAATCCTTCTAATGTCCCCTAAACAAACCCTACAAAACTATTAACCACAGCTAATAACCGTATAAACCATTTGTTCTTGTCAGTATTTAAAATCATGTTGATAACCAACTCTTCTTTACCATGATTTCTGACTATGGTTCTTTTAACCACCACATTGCGTTTAATACACCAAACAATGAATAAAATGGCCAATATACTGGCAGAAAAACTTCTTAAAGCCTTAATAAGGCTCTTTCCCACGATTTTCATCACCATTAACACTCTTTGTTTAATTTGACTGGTAGGATCCAAATCTTCAGACTCGGAATCCGAATGCTGCCGTTGTAAAAACTCTTTACTTAACTTGTTGATAATCATATTAATTTCACCCTGCCAATTTTTAAACTCATCAACATTAGAAACAGGAGCTATTGGTTTGGGTAATTGATTTCTTTGTTGTTGAACATAATCATTGATCAGCAACATGGTTGATCTTCTGGAATGGGAATAAATCTTGTGTAAATTGGGATTATTGGAATGAGTACTTGGCAAAGGTAAAGGAGTAACAGTTGAATATCTATCACTTTGATCATATTGACTAAACAGAGGAGAATGGGCTGGAAAAGGGATATTTGGAATATGATCTAATTCATCTTCGGCATTAAATTCAATATCTTTAATTTGATCCCAAAGATACTCCAATTCACCTAATAATTCTCGTGCTTCAAGTGTACTATTAGCGTAAACTTTCATAGTATCAATTAAGTATGAAATATATTGACGTTTAGCTTCGGTTTTGCTTTTTCCTTGTTCCCGTTTCCAAGCATCCCATTTCTTCTTTGCACCTTCATCTTCAAGAGTGAACCCTACGGGTCTGGTCATAATTCCTTCAACATCACCTTCTGTTGCTTGTTTATAAAGGCCGTATAATTTGATGCGATTTTCAGCAGGAGGACGAGGGAGAGAGCCGTGATTGGAGCGGGAGGACAATGCCCTGATGGTGGTGATTGCTTTGACAAACACGCGGTCTGGAAGTTAGTAGGGAATTAATAGAATATGGAAGTGTTATTACATACCAATTGAATCAGACATGTTTAAGTTCGCACATGAAAATGGGGACAGATAAGGGCGGAGGGAGGAGGAATGAATGGGGAGAGGTACGGCGGTGAATAGCGCGGGAGAAATGGTGCGAAAGGATTTTTTCACAGAATTGATAAATAGTGGAGGTAGAGGGTTGGGCAGAGAATTCGCGGTAGATTGATCGTTTGCTCGCGGTAGATTAAACATCAGCTCGCGGTAGATGCTCGCCCAATAGATTATAGAGAAAAAACAAATGTGCGCCGCTGAAATGGACCAGTATAATCATAAGACATCCTGGTGAGTAGGCAGCAGATAAATCTAGTTTGCACCAAAATAGGAACCAAATACAATATAAATTTGGCACCAGAGTGTCGGCAAACATTTTTCATAGAGGAAAAATTCAATAACAAAAATCGGCAACACCCATTAAACTACCCTATTTATTGATACAGTATCTATTAAACTAGTTTTCTGGAACATCAATTTCACCAGCATTGATAGCATCGATGATATCGTGAGGATTTTTACCTTCAACACGGCATCCAACGGATTGGGCAGTACCTAAAATTTCTTTAGTAACGGAGGCTAAGTTTTTACCAAAAGATTTATCTTTCATTTGTCTGGCAATTTCGTAAATTTGTTCTAATGGAATATTACCAGAGTGCTTAACATTTTTTTCCTTCTTTCTGTCTCTTGGAGCTTCTTTTAAGGCAGTAATGACTAAAGATGAAGCAGATGGAACAACAGAAGCAGTAGCTTGTCTATTTTGAATTTTTAATTGAACAGTAACTTTAATACCTTTGAAGTCTTTAGTAGCTTTGGCAATATCTTCACCAACTTTTTTTGGAGATAAACCCAATGGACCAATCTTAGGAGCTAAGGCAGAAGAAGCACCGACTTCACCACCAACGGCTCTTAAGTAAAGGTATTTAACTTCATTTGGATCAAATTTTGGAGGCATCTTGCTTTGTTAGTTTAGACTTAAGATTTGGAAATTTTTTTTTTCAGGTAAATGAGTGAGAGATGGTAGAAAGTTACACAAATTTGAAATGAGAACAGTCATAGGGCGCGCGCCCTGGGGTGTAGGAAAAGTCACGTGCACACCAAACATTTAATTGTCTAGATGTTAGTATTAGAGCTTTAGTAGTTGAGTTTAAGAGTATTAGAGCGTATTTACTTAGGAGTATTAGAGTGTAGAGGCCTTACAGCATTTTATAGTGTTTAGAATTCAATTAGTATTAATTAAACACTACTACTTACCATTAGTACTTATCATTAGTACCTACCATTGGTACTTATATCCGTACTTATATCAGTACTTACCATTAGTACTTACCATACTTGTCATTAGCACTTACCATACTTTACACAATACCATTAGCACTTAACATACTTGCCAGTATAGCCGTATCACCAGTATCACCAGTATCACCAGTATCACCTAGAGCGTTCCTCCAGGTATCTCGTCAGCTATACGACTATCCTCATACAATTCTACATTACTAACCTCTTTGGTTTCTGCCAATTGTCTCAACATTATAGCAGGATGTTTACCCAATTCTTGTAACTCTTTGAATATCGGCACAGGTTTTTCACTCAACTTTAATATTCTCTCTTTATCTCCATAACATATCACCAATACATATTTTGACCAATCATCTCGTGGAATATGATGCCGTTTCATTGCTTGTTGAAGAATCTTAAGACAAGAATCATCAGATGAAGCTCTCAATTGCTTTAAAGGTTCTGAAGTTGGTGTGGCAGTTGTAGATGCAGTGGAAGCAGCTGATGCTGCAACAGAAGATGTAGATCCATTACCAACAGTGGAAATCGTAGATGAAGTGACCAGAGATGAATGTTTCCGGTATTTAGGAGGTTGCAGTGTTTGAATATGCTGACCTTGTTGTACCACAGGAGTTTGAGGTTGTTGAGTAGAAGAAGAACTAGAATGATATCCAGTAGATCCAGTACTCTTACTTTCCACTAATCTTGGTCGTATAGGTTTTGAATCTCCATTATTCATGGCAGTAGATCCATTAGTATTAGAATTACCTCCACTACCACCACCAACTATTCCTGCTCCTATAATTTTCCCAGTCCCCAAAGATAATACTGAACAAGATGAAAATCGATTACTAGTGGGACTTGGCAGTGGGCCCGTCTTTATAGCATCTTGAAGAGCCTCTGTTAACGTACTTCCAGGACTATATGTACTAGAAATCGAATATGTAGGCAGATCCACCATTCCAATTGATGATCCACTTCCTGGATCAAGTGTAGGCGTAGGTAAAGGTTTACTATCTTTTAAAAGACGAATCACTGGGATCAAATCAGTTTTTAAACGAGTGAAATTATCGTTTAAACGTTTAATTTCACTTCCATCTGGGATGGTAGAAGAATTAGCCAAATTTCGAATCATATCTTTCATTAACACGGTGGCCACAGTTAAACTTTCAAAATGAATGAGATTATTGTTGATATTGATTCCGCTAAGATGGTATTCAGGATCGTGGTACGATTTAGGCGGGTTTTGGGCATAATGCAGCGACACCAATTCACTAATGTGTTTTTTGATTGAAAGTCTTGTGGTTAAGTTGGAGATTCCGATTTCTTTGAGATGATCTGTTGTAAGATATGGAAGAAGGGAGCCGGTGATATTGTGGGCAAGAAACTTTTCACTAGCCAAGGAGTCATGAGGGTGGATGAAGGACGACACTTGAGCTGGGTCCCATTTAAGAAATGAATCATTAGTTTGGGTAGCCATTTGGGAGTTAAGATTTGATAGAGTTTTAGGCGCGCTCTAGCTGGTGTTATCAGTGTACCGCGAGGAGTGGTTCTAGGCTTGGTCCCTTGTGGTACTGGCAGATTTTTTTACCGCGACGCTCCAGGCGCGAACTATTGGTACCTTGTGGTGCTAACAAAGTATTCTACCGCGAGGAGTCGTGCTAACAAAGTATTCTACTGCCAGGAGTCGTGTTATCAGATTATTTTACCGCGAGGAGTCGTGCTATCAAATTATTCTACCGCGCTATTGGTTCCATCAAACTATTCTTTCATCAAATTTTTCTACCATCATCCTGGCTTGTCGCTTTCAGATCAATGCATCGCGCCGCATCATTACGCACACTCGCCCTATTACTAATCTTTTGCCGCACTATTCTTTTCTATATATATCGTTATTTCCTCCTATCATTATTTTCTCTTATATTTATTTCCCCCAATCGCTACTTCATATCAAATGATCACTGGAACTGTCCACCATTATACTAGCAAGAAAACTGCCTTTGAAATTGGCCTGGAACACCACCAAAATATCGTTCTATTTATTGGTGGACTTACTGATGGCCTTTTAACTGTTCATTATCTCCCTAAGCTTGCCCAATCATTAAATGCAATTGGATGGGGGCTCGTACAGGGATTACTTACTTCTTCGTACTGTGGCTGGGGCCAATCTTCGTTGCAACAGGACAATGAAGAAATGGCACAATTGGTGGCTTATTTACGGTCTGCTGAAGGTGGTGGTCGTTCTAAAATCGTTTTAATGGGCCATTCTACTGGCTGTCAAGATACTATTCGCTATTTAACCAAACAAATGGATGGTTCAGAAACCTCTGAAATAGCTGTAGATGGTGCCATCTTCCAGGCTCCTGTTTCAGATAGAGAAGGGTTTGCTATGATGACACCAAATCTTGATCAACTCGTTAAACTGTGTTATGATGATTATATAAGCAAAGGACTTGAAAATCAAATGTTACCATTAGAATACCAGAAAGTGACTATGAATACACCTATAACTGCTTATAGATTTTATTCTTTGCTTCTGGAGAGAGGTGATGATGATTATTTTTCAACTTATCTCACCAAAGATGAATTAGAGGGTACTTTTGGGAAGATTTCAGTACCAATGGTTATTTTATATGGGGAAAAAGATGAGTTTGTTCCTTCTTCTGTTGATAGGCAAGCACTTGTCGATAAATGGCAGAGTGTAGTGAAGAAGGAGTTGTGGTATGAAAAGAGTAAGGTGTTAAAAAATGCTAGTCATACAATAGAGGATTTGGAAGCAGTTGAAGAGATGATAAGTATTGTGAGTGAGTTTGTAAAGACAATTGAGTAGATGATTGCTATAGAATCAGTTAGATTATTATAATCAGTTAGATATTGTTCAGTTCGATAATCATCAGTTATATTCATTAATATTCAGTTATATTCAGTTATATTTATATTGTTCATTAATATTCAGTATTTAATGTCGATAATCTTCACTGTTTTCTAAATATATTTGTTCAAATGTTTAATTCTTGTAATGTTTAATTCTCAGAAACCGTGTGGTTTAGCTTCATTTGGTATTTACATTGTCTTATGGTTCTACTATGTCTCAAATGTCATCTTGAATCTTATATCTCTTCACACTCTCTACTAATCCATTATAATACTCTTCCAAACTCATATCATCCGTTAATACCTGTTTCTTTCCAAACAAACGTCCCATGATCCCAGTATCCAACTTCTGCATACTACTAGTTAAATCTTCTACTGGATTCAATCTAGCCATTAAAAACCGTGATTGTGAGTGATTTTTCTGCGTTACGACATATTTTGGGGCAATTGGACGTGATGGTAATGTGGAAATGAACTTTAATGGTACCTCCAATGATTGATCTCGATTATAAACCAAACTTTGGTTATTGGAATGATGAAGTTTCAAACTTGTATCATTCTTATAGATGATTATATTGAAAACGGAATCCATTATAATAAAACAAGACTCTGGTGAATTAAATACATTTTGACAATCCAAAGAAATAGGTTTAACATCATCTCCATTTAATTCATATAAAGCTGGTTGAATAACTCGTTCACTCAATTCTCCATCCATTTTTAAAAACCAATGATGATAATAAGCAGTTTCATCAGGCAGTGAATTAAAAATCTTTATTAATTGAGGATTCCTTCTTAAATTATATGATAATCCTGGTAATTCTTTGAAAATATCTTTAATTTCATATTTATCTGCAATATCTGATAAAATATTACTATAAGGATTTGAGTTGGATGATTTTAATGATTTATATGTCATTCCTCCCCAATTATATAATAATCGTATTAAAATTTTATCCACATCTGTGATTATATTATCAAATTCTTCATATCCAAGTGTAGTATCAATTTTATCTAATAACATCCGGGTTAAAATCACCATGAATGATTGTTGATTAAAACTTGCTAAAACTTCTTTGTCTTTAATTAATGTACTTTTAGTATTAATCAATTTATATGTATTATTACTCATTTTCACCTTATTTGCAACATAATAGAATAAAGTTGTATTTCTGGATATGGTAGTAACTCGAAGTTTCCAACATGAATCATTAAAATCCCAATATTTGACTTGAAATTGAATATACAATTCAGTAATTCCATCAACAGTTAATTCACTACCCATTCTTGCTGTTTCAGGTTCAAATAGTATTACTATTGTATCAGTGGATTCTAGTTTATTGAACAGCCATTGATTTGTAAAGTTTTTCTTCTTAGAACTGGAATCAAAATTGGTTAATTGATCACTAATCTTTTGATGATGAAGGTCATAAAATTTTTCTCTTTGATATGAAGATGGAAGACTATGTCCATGACCAATCATCCGTGATACTTTAAGACCTGCAGATGTACGTACTGTTAATTTAGCATTATATTTGGATTCAAGACCATATTTGATAATTTCAAGTATTTCTGATTTAAATTGATCACTTCCAAAGGAATCATACAAATAAATATTCCCCATAGTATTTTTGGCTAAAGATTTCATTTCATAAATACCAACTTGATCTAAAGAACCACTGAATAGATCAAATGTCCATTTAGGTGCATTAATATCATCATTGAAATCAGTTTGTCGTTTACTACTATGAATTACCAGATTAGCATTTTGAATAGACATTCCTGCTGCAATTAAAGAGCAAACACCATAAAATTTCAGTGAAGTCATGAATTCAGGTACTGAAAGACTCACAATATCTTTATGGCTACGTAAAGTAGATGATTTCTCCATATTAATGATATTTCCTGGAAATTCAGTACAAGGACCTGCAATAAACATCATTACTTTAGCCAATAAACCAGCATATGAAGCGTTTGCCAATAAAATACTAATAACATAAGTTGCAAGTCCCGTTGTTCTTTCTGGCTTATAAGAAGAAGTGAAAGAAGGACGAATATTGGTGATATAATCAGTGATGGCAGCTTTAGAAGTGTCATTAATCTCTATGAAAAACCCCTTATCCACCAAAGGACTTGCTGCCACATTTCTAGGCACACTAGAAACCAATCCAAGCAGAGATAATACTCGATTAACACCAATAGTATCAAATAAATGATCTTTATTGATAAGATTTAAATCAATAGCAATAGGTTTGGCCACGACCTCTGATTCGAATCTATGCAAATACACGCCCTTATCAAAAGTTGCAAGCATTAAACGAGTTCCTAAGGGGAGCAGATTTACCACCAGGCACAAGGATTTCTTCAAAGCTTCAAAGGAATCATTAACAGTGCCAGGAGTTTCAGACACTTCATCGATATTTTGGTATAAATCGACCACCATTACGTAAGCCAAATCAAAATTCTCATGAGCAGTTTCGTTATCAGGCGGGAGAGCGTAATCAATAGAGGAGGACAGCATTTGAAGTGGGAGAGGCCATTCACCGCCATTTTCAGGAACAATTAGGGAGGATGGTATGAAGTTCTTCTCGCCACAGAACGGGCAATGCCACATGCCATTTGTTCTATCCAATTTAATGTAAGGATTGATAATATTTTCACAATCACAGCGAATTGGTATGGCGGCAGCGGTAGAAGGATCTGATTGAGGAATAGGACGAATGTGAGGGGGACGGCGGTGTAAAGGAGTGTAAAGACATCCAATTGGGGCCAGAAGTTGGATGGCTTCTAGACGGGTTGATGGGAAGACGTTCCAATTGAACAGGACCCCGTCGGCTACAGCCGATGTTTGGTAGTCCAGTTTCATTAAGGAGATTTATAGTGAGAAAGAGAAAAAAAGAGGGAAATAGAGAGAGAACAGAGAGAAAAAATAGAGAAGAGAAAAGAGAGTTAGGGCGAGTGCGGGCGAAAAATAGCGAGAAATAGCGAGAATCAGTTATCTTTAGGGACAATTAGCGCGAGTCTCTCGCAGTACTCGCACCAAGTCGCCGCGCTCTTTCTTGATTTTCTGCGCAAGAAAATCCTGAAAAATCTCATCTCATCTCATGGCTCCAAGACAATCAAAGACCGCTAAACGGTCTGTTTCTCAAAACAAAACCAGATCGGTTGACTCAGAAGTGTTCTCTGACTCCAAGGCAAGAAACCTCCTTGAATCACAGCCTAAACTCACGCCCAAATCCGCCAAAAAACAGCCATCTAAGCTCGCAATCAAGAAACAGCAGGCTAAACTTAGGCTTTATGGAGCACATAATGGAAAAGAATACAACGAACAACAGCTTGACATACCCATGCTTAATCGGGCTATTGTTCCGGGAGTAAAAGTCAAGAAAGGTAAGAAAGGTAAGAAGTTTATTGATGAAAAAAACCCAGTAGCTCTCAATTTATTAGTGAAGAGTATTAATGATAAGCATGATTTAGTTAATGAAAGTAAATTGGAAAAGGCCAGAAGGTTAGAGGAGATTAGAGAGTTGAGGAGGAAGGAAATTGAACAAAAAGAACAGGCTAAAAAGGATAAGTTACAGAATAAAAAGGATGAACTTAGAAGTAAAGCCAATGTTGCTAGAGCCAACAGAAGAAAGAATGCAAAGAGTAGAACAGATGAAAAGCCCGAGAAGAGTGTATCATTTGCGTAGATTGTGGGTTTTTATAATAAATAGGAGGATTCTTTAGTTTATATATATACAAGAAAGGAGAGCATAAAAGTTTTCATTAACAATTTTAAAATCCAATGGTTACTCTCCGACGTCTTCTCTCCTTAATCTTCTTACTTAACCACCAACCATATGCTACACCAGCCATACTTCCACCTAAATGTGCTGCATAATCATAAGCTCCCCATCTGAAAAATAATCCGGTAACATTATAAGCTACAGAAGCCAAAAATGCAAACCATGCACCTCCAGGAATTGGTATGAAAAAGAAAGCAATTGGTGCTTTTGGTATTAAGTATGAAAAAGCTCCAACCACACTAAAAATGGCTCCTGAAGCTCCTAAAGATCCAACTGCTAAAGAAGCACGTGTTAATGTTGGGACAACTATCGATACAAGCGAAGATATCACTGCAGAATTGAGGTACATTATGAGAAACATAGGAGCTCCTGCAATACCACATAATGAGCTACCAAAAGAATGTAAAACAAACATATTCAATGCCAAATGGGTGAAACTTTGATGGGAAAATGCTGATCCAAGAAGTGACCAGTTAGAATAAACATTATCTTTAACTAACAATCCGTATCTGCTTAAAGCCTGGAGAAACATTCCACTTCTCCACATCAAGAAAACTGCACCATTAGCAGCTATTATGGAGTAGATTAGGAGTTGAGGACGGGATTTAAAGAGCGCTAACGGAGTGTAGTCGAACGCATACGGTACGAGGATCGTGGTAGCGACGCAGAAGATGGCGGTAAAGATGGTAGGACCTTTAAGTCTATCCCAATTGGAGTTTCTGTAGTGCTTGTTGTATTTTTTCCAGGTTGAGCTATATTTGTAGGATCTTGAGGAAATGGTGGTACGTATGGTGGTACGTATGGTGGTACGCATGGAGCGTATGGCGGTAAAGATACCACGTACAGGGCCTCCACGAGAAAAAGCCAAAGAATTGGGAGTGTTTTGGAATAAAATTGGGCGGTAGCCTGATTTGCCGCTGGTGGAAAGCGAAGGGAAAAGGGAAGCTTTTAAGATGGGGCGAGCTGGCGGTGTAACTCTGGCGACAACAGGGGTACTTGACGCGACTATGGCGGCGTTAGTTCTGAAGAAATGACTCCGAAGCAACGTTTTATTCGAGAAGAAATGAAAGTTCATTGAAGAAATGAATTGAGAAAATTAAATCGTAGAAATCGCACTTTAGAATTAGAGGTTTAAGTCTACGGCGAGGAGTCTACGGCGAGCTACCACGATCCTACCGCCAGATCTAAAAATCTACCGCGACGTTTACAGTCTATCACGACTATCTACCGCAACTACTACAATGTCAAATCAAATGTCAAATCTATTTATCTGTATATTTACCGCGAGCTACCACGAACCTACCGCGAGGCCCTAAACCTCTACCACGAACCATCACGACCAAAACTTCATAATTCTATACTAAAACTCCTCTTCTTCCTCTATATCAAGTTTACCCTTCCCAGTCAATCTCTGTGCAGCCAATTGCTGAGTAGCATACTGTTGCTGTACTTTGGCAGTCATTCTCTCGATCTCTGCCTCTGCATCTTCCGCGTCCTTCTCTGCATAATCCATGACTAATCTTCTTCCAAGTAAATGCACTCCTTCCAACAGATTCATGGCATTTTCTGCCTCTTTTAATAACCCAAACTCAACAAAAGCAAACCCTCTTGCAGACCTATCGAATTTCTTGGGCACTCTGGCACTTTTAATTTGTCCAAAAGCTCCAAATAATTCCACAATATCTTTTCTAGAAGCTTCAAATGGTAAATTCTTAATGATAATTTTGGTGGATTTTTTACCACTTTTAACCTTTTTGGTGCTTGAAGAACCTCTATTAGAAAGTTTCAATTGAAGTTTATGTCCATCAAGAATATGTCCATCCATAACAGCAATTGCTTTATCAGCATCTTCTTTTGTTCTAAATTCAACAAATCCAAATCCCATACTTAATAAACCTTTCTTTGGATCATCTTTAGTCTTTACTACTGCAACTGCAAACCCTGGCAATGATTTAAAAGCTTCGGTTAATTGAGCAGTAGTAGTTGAAAAGTTCAAATTCTTAACAAATACTGAAATTGTTGGTCCATCAATATCTTCTGGTGTTTCTTCTTCTTCCAAAACTTCTTTGGCTGAAACTTTGGCCTCTACAGCTTGAGTATCCTTAACTTCTACAGCTTCTTCTTGTTCTGGTTCTCTTGTAAATAAATCTTTAGGTCCTTTTTCAAGGTATAAAATACTTTTCCCAAGACGTTTATATGCTAATTTTGTAAATGCTGCTCTTGCACTAGGAGAATCTCTAAACTCTACTATGGCAATCGTTCCTGCTGGAGGCATGAGCATCCGCTTAACTTCTCCAAATTGACTGAAAAGATCTCCTAATTCCTCCATGCTAGTTCCAAATGCAAAATTCTTTACTAAAATTACTCGATCATCTCTTTCTTTCTTATTAAAGCTAGTTAAATCCACTCCTTTATTTTCAAAGTACTTTCTAACATCCCCAATCACATGAGATTCTGCTAATGCTTGTTTTACAGCTGAATCAGAACTTTGAGCATCGATTAATTGGGATTTCGATACTCCTAATTTATTGGCTACACTCTCTAAAACAGCATCTTGATTCATATATAATGAATTCCAACTAAACTGTGACTTTGCTGCTTGATTCTTCTTCTTTAATTCTCTTTGTTTCTTCAATGGTAAGTTTTGAATATCGAAATCATCTAATCTATGATCTTTCTTTTTATCTGCTGGTAATATATGAAGTAGTCTTCCTTGGAAAATTTCCTTATCAAGAACTTTATATGCATTCACTGCATTTTCCAGATCTTTGAATTGAATATATACAAATCCTTTGGATTTTCCAGTTCTTGTATCAATAGCTATATGAACTTCTTCTAATTCTCCATAAGGTGTGAATAAGTTTCTAAAATCTTCTTCCGTTGAAGTATAAAGAATATTTCTGATGAATAAACGTCCTGTTTCTTTAATTTTATCAATAATAACTTGTTGTTCATCTTTCTTTTCCGGTTCATTTTGCTTTAATGGTGCAGATTTCTTAGAGTTTAATTTCTCTTTATTTGCAGCTTCTTGTGCGTCTCTTCTAGCCTGTTGCTCTTTAGTTTCCACCATTCTGACTCTTCTTTGTTGGAGCCATTCAAGATCAGAAACTCCTTCATCTTTAGCAAGTTTAGAGTCCTCATTTTCTTCCATTTCTTCCTGTTGTTTTTCAACATCTGCTAATGGAATCATTTCTTCTTCTTCCTCTTCTTCTTCCTCCTTCTTATTGAAATCCTCATATTCATCATCACTGGCATTTTCTTTGATGTTAAACTCAGGAACTTGTGGTGTTTCTGTAGACTTTTCAGTTACTGTTCCTTCTAAAGCTTCCTCTAAAGCTTTGGTAGAAGGTGCACCTGATCCATCTGCCAAACTATCATTGGCCCAAGACTTACCACCAGGTCCCACAACTGCCATAAACTCTTGTAACCTCGGATTACTCTCGATTTCCTGGTCAATTTTGGACTTAGTTTTATGCTTCTTTAATTGTCTTCTTTCTTCCTCTTCTTTTAATCTTTCTTCTCTTTCTCTCAATTTCTGGTACTGAAGCTTTCTCTGGTCCCGTGCAGACATTGGTACCGTTGGATCGGAGAAAGTCTTGGCCACTTCCACACTAATTCTGCTGGTATTAATGAAAGAATTGTCAAAATATCTTACAGCAGCATCGGCGTCATCGGTGGATTTATAACCAATAAAAGCGAATCTCCGGCTTTCTCCATTCCGTTTCTTCATTAACTTGACATCAGTAACGTTTCCCTTTTGCAGGAAGTGCTCTTTGAGCTTATCTTCTGTGAGGTAAATTGGTAAACCTCTTACTATTAAACGAGACATGTAGATGAAGAGAAGAGAAAGGCGACATTTGAGATGAGTGAGAAAGTACTGCGACACGCGCGACATTTATTTTTTTGCGACATGCGACACGACATTTGATTTTTGCGACATTTTATTTTTGCGACTTTGCGTTTGGCTGCAAACATGTTAGAACTTCTAAACCATATTGGACTTATCCCCCAAAATGATCCAACGGCATCCTCAACGTTTCACAAAGCGCGTGCCGCAATTCTGCTTTCAGTACTTATATTATTAGCCCTGTTTTACCTGGCAATTTCTGCCGTTTGTTCGGTTCTAAGTTATGGTTTTCCCGAAGCTTCATCAACTTGTAAGCGTAAAGCAAGCTTAATGTTTTGGGATCTGTGTATTTACATGATGGGAAGAAACCGTGTGGGTGTAAGCGTAACTGGAGACCCCATAACCAGCGAATCGTGTGTATTAATTAGCAATCATCAGTCGTTGGCAGATCATTTAGCAATCAATTATCTTGCCAGGTATTGTTATTGGGCCAACAACGATTTGGAAGTACCTCTGGTTAATTTCTTCACGTGGTTTTTATTATGGAAGGTACCTACCTTAAGAATCTTGGTGAATATGGCCAAAAATGATGAAAATTGGGAGCTTGACTCTAATTTGAATGAGAGTTTCTTCCAAAAACTTTTAAATAGTAAGAAAATTGAGTGGTTAGTAATGTTTCCTGAGGTTAACATCTATACCGAACAATCTTGTAATCTTCAACAGATTCAAAGTGATAAGTTTTACTTACCAAAGATGAATCGAGTTTTATATCCGAGGTTTTCTGCCTTTTATAATGTGGTTTCAATGATTAAACAAAGTAGTTATAAGTTTAATAAATTATATGATATTACCATTCATTATTATTATATCGATGAATTTGATGAAAAAGTTTATTTTGCACCTACTTTACTTGATATATTTGGATTTGAACGTCAAATATTCATTAATATTCACGTTAAATTCAAGCATCTTTCACGTCTTAGTGGAAATAGAAACAAGATTGAGAAATGGCTAGAAAAGACTTGGGTTGAAAAAGATCTGGCATTACTGATAGTTTACAGTGATGGCCAGAAAAATTCTTTGCAGTGAAACTTCTAATAAGTCCATGATCTCCATAACCATCTAATAATTCCATCATCTCCATCAAACTTTTACTAAGTCCATGATATCCAGAAAACTTTTAATAAGTCCATGATCTCCATAAAACCTAAAGTCTTGTTAATCCCAAAGCCTTTACAGCTAATCCCGATATATAGGTGCCCGACGAATAACACTAGCTTGATGTACATCTCGTTGAACCCGATAGAAATAAACATCATCATCAGTATGAATCCGACTTAAAAAGTTCTGATCATGACTAATAATCACTAATTGGAAATTCTTCTGAGCCCTACGAGTTTCAATAATTTTATTGATGGATTCTGCCAATCCAATAGCATTTTCATCATCTAAATTAGTTGTAGGTTCATCTAAAGCTATAATACCACAATTTGAACCAAAACATTCTGCCAATGTTAATCTGATAAGAATACTAGTCAAAACTCTTTGTCCCGCTGAACATCTTCCTCTCATATCCAACTCTACACTCTTTTTATTCATCACCACACGATAATTATATGATTTACTCTTTCCTTGAGTGTTAACTTCAGATTTTATAGCTATGGAATCGATATCTGTTCCTTTATAAGTAGATGTCCATAAAAACTTTAACATTTTGTTAATTTCTTCCATTTTTATACTATGATATTTCATAATTGCATTATCAATTGATTTAGAATATGTTGCTATATCACTGGAAATAAGTAAATTAGTTTGAAGTTTAATCCATTCTTCATGATAAACATTATCAATATCTTTATATTCAGTATTGAGTTCATTTTGAAGTGACTTGATTTGTTCATTTATCTGTTTAACTTGCCCAATTTTGAATGAATTCTCTGAATTAAGTTTTGTTATAGTATCTCTTAAGGATTTTGATTGTTCTTGGTACTTATCTTTTGCTTCTTGGGCATCTTTGATATTCAAATCATTAATTTCTCTTTCCAAATCACTGATTTCACTTTTGATGTTTTGATAATCAATGTTATCACGAATAATTGACTTAAGGTTGGATGATTCATTGATTTGTCGTTCATATTTTTTAAGAACTGCATCATTATCCTTAATCTGTATGTTTATTTGGTTGATTTCTTCATTTAATTCTTTCATTTCTCTTTTATTATCAACTAGTTTCTGTTTATCTTGTTTCTCAAATGTTTCAATCAATTTAATTAGCAGTTGAGCCTCTTGAAATTGAGTCCTGGCAATTGAAACATCATCTGTTATCTGCTTTTCAGTAGCCTCAAACTGTTGGAATAATTCCGCTTGTTCCTTCTGTTCAATTGTTCTTTCCTTCTCAAGTTCCACTAATTTTTGTTCAATTTCATGGATTTCTGATTCCAATTTATTGATATTCTCTTTACTTTCACCAATTTGGTTGGTGAAGTTCTTCAAATCAAGTAATCCATTTTCTAAATTCTTGATTTCAATCTCCAAATCTTTGATTTGTGTATTAAGTTTATTCAAGTCCTTTGTTTTAGAATACTTTAACTCTTTATCGTTGTTAATCTTAACTCGAAGATTTCTGATGTCCAAATTATTTTCATTGATTTTACGATTAAGTTCATCTATATCAACCGAATCTTCTATTCCAATATCACGTAATTGGTTGTTTAAGACATCTAGTTTTTCAATATTGGATTTGATTTGTAATTGCAGCTTTTTAATCTCTTCAACCAAATATTTGCTATCATTCAATTTATTAAATTTCTTATTAGTTTCATTTAATTTCAGAGAACTTGTATCTATTTCGAGTTTTAATTGGTTTAACTTCTCTTTTAATGAATTGATAGATGTTGTTTTTGAAGTGATATCATTTTTTAACGTTTTAAGCTTTGAAATTTCGGGTTCTATTGCCTTTAATGCATCAAAATCTGCTTTTGAATCTTCAAATTGTTGGATAACTTGATCTTTCTGCATCCCTTGAATCTCTCCATTCAAATACTCTATGAAATGTTCAAGTTCGGTTGCCTTAAAATGTCTTTGGCATAATAAACAACTGTTGGAAGTTTTACTGATCTCCACAGCTTTAATTCTAAAATCTTTAGACACTTCAAATGTTTTAAGTGTTTGTAATGCTTCATTATAATCATCTTCTGCTTCCTTCAATAAGCTTGAATAACTAGAAATCTCATCCTGTGAAATTATTGGAGTGATTTTAGACTGCGTTAGTTCAAGTTGATGATTTAAATGGTCCAAATCCTTCTGGGTTATCTTTATTGAAGTTTCTAATGAACTCTTGGAGCTCATATGTGAATTATTTACAGTTTTTTGATTGTCTAAATCATTCTTCACCTTATCATAAGCTTCTTGAAATTTGAGTTGATAATTTTCAATATTTAATCCTGGAACTATATCCTGAAGAAGAGCCAAATTGGTGGCCTGTGAAGTCTGTAAAGCTTTTAAGTTTTGATTCACATAGTTTATTTTATTCATTATATCATTCAGATTGTTGTAGTTTTGAAGAGATTGATTCAAACGATCAAATTCGGTCTCTAATTCTTTTAAAGCATCTTCATTTTTAATGATCTCAGAGTCAAGTCTTGACAAAAATCCAGATTTTGTGGATTCCGAATACTTTTTAGTTAATCTTTCAAGCTCTTGTTTAGCTTCAATCAAATTATCTTCATTGGAATCCAAATCATTCATACTTTTTTGAAGATTGGTAATTTTCGTTTCAAGTTCGGAAATGGCATCTAATTTGATGGTTTTGAATTGGTTTTGATTCGATATGAGCTCCATTATGGATTGTAATCTCTTTGTTCTTTCTTTTCTAGTTTTATCATTGGTATTTTTCGTTGATGTAAAATGTAATTCCAAAGCAGTCAATTTTTCAGACAATTGATTTAAAAACTCATCTTTATCGGCATCCCCCACTAAATCATCAAAACGCATCACATTCTTGTTGTATTCAGACTCTTTAAAGTCCAAACTACCTTGTAATTGATTCAATTGGTTGAGTTTTTCTTGGATAATTGAAACTCGTTTCTTAAAATCAGAAGAAACTTTATTAACTTTTGCAATTCCCTGTTCATTTTCTTGAACAATTTTATTGAAATTATTCAATTTATCCATCAATACCTCAATAGTATCAGGTAACAACTCAATTGAATTAGCCAAACGATCAAATTGTTGAGTCAAGGTAGATTTATTGAAACATAATTGGTCATATTTACTCAAAATCGCTTGGAATTCTTGGTTAGAATTAAATAACTTCTCCAACAGATCTTCATTGCTTGAGATTTCTAAAGATAAATCACCAATTTCTTCATTTAAAACATCAATTTTGATCTTAAGTTCACTTAAATTATCAACAATCTTACTACTTCGACGCTTATCTATCTTTAAATGTTCCACCAGCTTCTCTAACAACTTAATATCTACCGCCAAATCCTTATTTAATGTCTTTAAATTATCTAAAACCTTTGTAAATTTCGAAGCCTGAAAAATGTCGTCAAATTTCTTCTTTAACACACTTGGTTCACTTAAAGGCCATAAACTCTCATCTTGATGACAGAAAATCACATAATCCAAGATTGGTTTATTTATTCCGAGATAATTGGGTAATTCAGTATCAATATCATTATTCTTACCGCTAACGGCCCGTTTTTCATTATGAGCGCTCTTTTCTAATACATTTTCAAGCGTTTTAAAGGTATATTTACCTTTTCCAGTAAGGGATAATTGCATAGTCCTGGTGATAATGTACCTGGTAGAGGATACTGAATGGAATGCTAGTTTGATCTGGGCCACCACGCTTTTCCGGCCTGAAACATGAGGATCATTAATAAAAGCGCCACCTTTAGAGTTTGGCGGTAAGAACCCAGTAGTGGCATATTTTAAGCATTCAATTATGGTAGTTTTACCGCAACCATTCTGGCCACAGATTAGAGTGAGTGGAGTGCCGAACTCGATGACTTCTGCAGTTTCAGGTTTGAAGGAACGAATTCCTTGGATGGAGAGTTTGTCTATAGAAGACATTGAGCTGGAGAAATGGGTACGAGCAAGGAATTACCGCGATGAGAGGAAGAAATTACTGAGAGGGCTGGAGGGAATACCGCGAGGGCTGGAAGGAATTACCGCGAGGTGTACTGCCACGGCTGGAAATAATTACAGCGAGAAATTAGAGATAGTCCCTAACAGTCACGTGATACACTTTTAATGATTATTTACACTTTGAATGATTACGTGATACACTCTTTACTTTATAGTCACCATCACCTGTTAATATTCCTTATTACTAATGTTACTAATGTCGTGTCTGTGACCCAATCGCTGTCCCACTCCTGTCCAACTCTCGTCAAACTCCCGTCAAACTCCCGTCAAACTCCCCGTCCCGTCCGCTTCTCAAATTCTTTAAATAAAACTCTTTTTCCACTTCATTTACGGACTTTCATTACTCCATTATCCGTCTATATGAAAATTGTCCTACTTGGTGCCACGGGCCTCATAGGTGATACCCTCCTCCAGAAATTGGTCCTTAACGACTCTGTCAAGCAAGTCACCACTCTTTCCAGAAGGTCCCCTAAAGTCCACAATGATAAAATCGTCTCGGTAATAAACTCCGATACAAGCAAATGGTACACTTCTGAAAATCTTCAGGGCCAAGATGTGGCCATTAGTGCCTTTGGTACCACTAGAAGTCTGGCTGGAGGATCTCAAAAGTTTAGAGAAATTGAAATGTCTAATATTGTTGGGTTTATTAAAGCTGCTAAAGCCAATAATGTCCTGAAATTCATATTAGTCTCAACTATGGGAGCTGATTCTTCCAGTTATATGACTTATACGAAGGTAAAAGGAGAAATAGAAGATATTTTAAAAGCCCAAAATTTTGAAAGTGCATTTATATTACGTCCAGGATTCTTATCAGGGCCAAGAGAAGGTACAAGATTGATGGAAAAAACCGTTTTGGCTCTTGCTCATTTACCTATTCTTTCCAGGTTGATTGCAGTGAATAAAGCTGAAACAGTAGCACAAAAGATTGTACTGTTACTTAATGTTACTGGAAGTAAGTCATTTGGACCTTCTGATATTGATTTAATTGAGTAAAATAATTAATATATGCGAGATTTATTATTTGATGTTAAAACTATATAATTAAGCTAAATGAGTCTTTTCCAATTCTCCTGCAATAGCATCCACTTCAGCATCTTCTTTATTATCAGTTCCATCGAGTTCTTTAGCAAGAGATTCGAAATCAATGATCTCAACATCTTCTTCTCCTTCATCATCTTCTTCATCTTCTTCATCAGTAACTTCACCTTCCATTTCATCCACTTCTCCAAGATTATCACCAAGTAATTCAGTAAATTGTTCAATCAATTCATCTTCTTCATCTATTTGATTCCCATTAATTTCCAATTGATCTAAATCCACGGGTTTTGCCTTACATTTATCATATAATTGAGTTAATACTTCTTTATTTAATTCATTATATTGAATTTTCAATACTTTAATATTACCTTGTAAATTATCAACAATTTCACTAAATCCTTTGGATTTTAATAAACAATCATTTAAATTCAATTCAGTCAATTGTTTCCAATTATTTAAGTTCTTTGCAATGGCTGAAGATCCTAAATAAGTTAATGTATTATCTTGTAAATCTAATACTTTAAGTTGAGTATTAGCAGATAATCCGTTAATTAAAGTATAGATACCTAAAGGTCTAATCCCATTTTGATACAATCTAACTTCTTCCAAATCTTTATGATTAATTAATCCTAAAGTTAAATACTTCATAGATCCATTTTCCAATCTATTTCTTCCACAGAGGAAAGTTTTTAAAGTAGGATACTTTTTTTGTTCCTTTAATTTGGCTAAACGATACAATGCCATACCAATTCTTTCACCTGCAAATGGACCCATTCCATTATTTGATAAATATAAATGCTCTAAAGCAAATGCCTTGCTTAAGTAAGCTTCAATTTGATCGTTAGTTTCTAATCCCAACGCATTATCACTTAAATTCACAGTAGTTAAGTTTGGAAATTGCTGTAAAACTGGTAATAAGTAGTCTAAACATTTAGGAACTTCAGTATTCAATCTTCCAGTGAAAATATCACTCAAATTGATTTCTTTTAAGGATTGTTTGTACTTAATTAAAATCTTACTGATAGCATTTGCAGCCTCTACACCAATAGTATTTCCAGAGAAATCAAGTTTTATAATAGTAGATTGCGACTCCAAATCTTTGGCAATGAAATCCACATCTTCTTCCGTGTTAAGTTTGAGTTGTTTACCTGCAATAGAGTATGACATTTTTAGTTTAAAAAAGAACAAATCAAAAAAAATGAAATGAGAAGATTTTGTCGCGACATTTCCGCGCGAAAAAGTTAAATGATTGCTGAATGAATGAAAAAATTTTAAATATTGAATAATGGCTGGCAAAGAACAAGAAACATACTTAGCACAAATTCAAAAGTTACCAATCTATACCATTGGAGTAAATGCCGTGATGTTTGTTGCGGGCGTAGCTTTTATCCAAAGTCCATTGATGGAGATGTTGGTTCCACAGTTGTAGTGTAAATAGAAATGTATGACAGAGGATTAGAATGTAAAGTGTAGAGCGTAGAGCGGGAGAGTTGAGTGTTGGGAAGTTGAGAGTTGGAGTGTTGGGAGTATTGGAGAGTTGTAGTAGTGTTGGAAAAGTTGAAGAGTTGGAGGAAAGTGGCCTTAAGGAGCACTGGTTGTACGATCAACTGGTTGTAGAACCGCTATGGACCAGTTGGTACTTTACCTCCACGTGATCCATCCTGATTATGTCAGCAATACTTATATAATCAATGATTACATAAGCAATAATTACGTAAACAAATCACCTCATATTGTAAACCGAGGTGTGACGCGAATCACTGCCTGTCCCGTTCCATCCTGCTCGGACCACTCGCCGTGCGCTCTGTCCGACTGCTGGTCCTACGCTCGCCCTAGCTAGCTCTAACTTCATCACCAACAATCTCATTGCCCCTACCATCAATACCTTGCCTCTATCATCACACTAATCTCTGCCAAATGCTACCACGACCTCCCTACCTCCCATAACCTCAACCTGCCACCGTCTCTCCCGCACCAAAATGACCTGATTTCTTCCCCAGAATGTGAAATTCCCATAAACTTTGTCATCCTCGGTACTTTAAGTTTTTGTGGGGTTTCTCACTATAAAAACTCCCAAATTCCCAAGTTTCCTCAAAATCAAAATGTTTAACGTCAGCAACTCCGTCGACTCCTTAAAAGGTCCAGACCCTAAAACACTTATTGCTACTGAAAGAGCACAGCAAAAATGGGATCCTGTTCTTATGAACTATTTCTTAGAAGGTTCTAAAGAAACAAGTGAATTAAATAAACGTCTTGTTCAACAAATGGAAAGAGATCCAATTATTAGAGCTAATCCTAGATTCTATGATTTAAGTAAGCCAGAACAAAGAGAATTAACCGCTTTAAAGATTGATAGAATCAGTCAATACTTGGAACAAGATTCTGTTGAAGAATATACTAGAAGATCATCATTAATTTCAGTATTTGATCCTCAATTAAATGTTAGAATTGGTGTTAATTTAGGTTTATTTTTACATTGTATTAGAGGAAATGGAACTGCAGAACAATTGAAATTTTGGTCTGTTACTAAAGAAGATAAATTTTTAAAGGGAATTTATGGATGTTTTGCCATGACTGAATTAGCACATGGTTCTAATGTTGCAGGATTAGAAACTACTGCTACTTTTGATAAAGAAAGAGATGAATTTATTATTAATACTCCTCATATTGGAGCTACAAAATGGTGGATTGGAGGTGCTGCTCATTCTGCCACTCATACTGCTTGTTATGCTAGATTAATTGTTGATGGTAAAGATTATGGGGTTAAAACTTTTATTGTACCTTTAAGAGATTCTAATCATAAATTAATGCCAGGTGTTACTGTAGGTGATATTGGTGCTAAAATGGGTAGAGATGGTATTGATAATGGTTGGATTCAATTTTCTTCTGTTAGAGTTCCAAGATTTTTTATGTTACAAAAATTTTGTAAAGTTAGTAGAGAAGGTGAAGTTACTTTACCTCCTTTAGAACAATTAAGTTATAGTGCTTTATTAGGTGGTAGAGTTACTATGGTGATGGATTCTTATAGAATTTCTGCCAGATTTACTACTGTTGCTTTAAGATATGCTATTGGAAGAAGACAATTTAAAACTGATGGTCCAGAAGAAACTCAATTATTAGATTATCCTTTACATCAAAGAAGATTATTACCTTATTTGGCTTTAACTTATTTGATTTCAAGTGGTGCTTATAAATTAGAAGCTACTATGGATAGTGTTTTAAATACTTTAGATGAAGCAGTTGTTAAAAATGATATGAAAACTATTATGAAATCCATTAATGACATGAAATCTTTATTTATTGATTCTGCTTCTTTAAAATCAACATGTACTTGGTTAGCTGCTGATTGTATTGATCAATGTAGACAAGCTTGTGGAGGACATGGTTATTCTGCTTATAATGGATTTGGTAAAGCTTTTAATGATTGGGTAGTTCAATGTACTTGGGAAGGTGATAATAATGTTTTAGCATTATCTGTTGGTAAACCATTAATTAGATCTATTGATGAGATTTTAAATAAAGGTAAAAAAGCTAGTGGTTCAATTAGCTTTTTAAACAAAGTTGGTGATTATCTTAATGAAAATAATGTTTTAAATAGTTTGGATGATGTTAATAATTTGGAAAAAAATTTATTAGCCATTGAAGTTTTAATTATCAGATTATGTAAGGATTCTTTAGATACTATTAAAGAATCTAAAGGTAAATATGAAGTGGTTAGTGCAGCTATGGTTACAATTTCTAAATTAAAGGCTCATCATTATTTATTAACTGAATTTTTAGGTAGATTAAATTCTGCTGATGGTTCAATTAAACCATATTTGGAACTTATTGCTAAATTATACACATCTTCAATGATATTTGATAAATTTTCTGGTGATTTCTTGACATATTCTGTCATTTCACCTAAATTAATGGGAAAAATTAATCAAGTTCATATTCCAAAATTATGTCTTGAAATTAGACCATTAACTGTTAATTATACTGATTCATTCCAACAATCAGATATGTTATTAAATGCACCAATTGGTAATTATAATGGAGATATTTATGAAAATTACTTTAATGTTGTTAAACAAGAAAATAATCCATTTAATACTAAAGCTCCTTATTCTGCTGCATTAGAAGCTATGTTGAACAGAAGCTCACTTAATGACAGAGAAAGAAATGAAAAATCTGAAGAAGTAAAGAGTATTTTAAGTAAATAGTTAAATTGATTAAAATAAAATTGGAATATAATCGTCTCTACAATACTAAATTATTATTCAAACATCAGCTTCTTTCTTTTCATACCTTTCTCTAGCTTCAAGTGAGTCTCGGTTCAACATTGCCTCGAATTTCTCTGAATATGGAGCTTTAGTATTAAAAGCATCATTCTGCTGATTGACCACTTTAAAGTAGTTCTCATAGATATCTCCATTATACTTCCCAATGCTGCTGTGTAACAAATTGTCTGGCTGCAAAAAACTGTCAGTGAGAACAATAGATTTTTGTCTCATCTCTTGAAGTAATTGTGGAACGAGTTTCATGGATACTTTGGACTTAAGTGAAGGTGTAATAAGTTCATGTTCAAGTAGTAATGAAGAATAGTCTTCAATGATATACACAAGAAAGTATACTCTCATTACAAGTGACAAAACATCGGTAATTTCTGAGTCTGCTTGTTGTAACTTTTGAATGAAAGTTTGAAGGAGATAATGATGACATCTAAGCTTGGAAAGAACTACTCGATTATAACTAACATCATCCATCTTGAGTTTTTGATTATCCATTTGTTCAAGGGTTTGAATAGCAACCCGAATTATCAACAGTTGTACTAATATTAAAACATTTTCTGCCGTTAAGGAATCTAAACTATCCAAAATTGCAGTAGATTCCGCAAGTTTTGTACTATTTAAAAAGTCCATAGTGCCTGTAATCTTCTTCCCCTTAAGAACCAATTTCATATTGTTAAGAATAGTCTTTCCACAACTCATACTCAATACATTATTATCACCTTCCCAAGTACATTGAACTACCCAATCATCATAACTCTTTCCAAATCCATTATAAGCAGAGTATCCATGTCCTCCACAAGCTTGTCGACATTGATCAATACAATCAGCTGCAAACCACGTTAATGTTGCCTTTAAAGAACCGGAATCATTGAATAAAGATTTAGTATCATTTAATCCAGTAATAATGCCTGCCTTGTCATTTTTGGCTACTGCTTGATCCAACAGCTCCACAATTGACTTGTGGGAATCCATAAGTCTTCTGGTTCCCACTCCCATCATATAAGTCAAAGCTAAAAAGGGCATAAGACGTCTTTGATGAAGTGGATAATCCAAAAGCTGACTTTCTACATCACCGTCTGTCTTAAATTGTCTTCTTCCAACACCATATCTCGTGGCAATGGTGATAAATCGGGCACAAATCCTATATGAGTCTACTGCCATGAAAACTCGGCCTCCAAGAAGAGAAATATAACTCATTTGTTCAAGTGGTGGAAGAATCACTTGACCATTTCTATCGACTTTACACCATTTTTGAAGCATGAAAAACCGAGGAATTCGAACATCAGAATATTGTATCCATCCATTATCAACCCCTGACCGACCCATTTTACCACCAATATCTCCAATGGCAACACCAGGCATTAATTTATGATTTGAATCTCTCAAAGGCACAATAAATGTCTTAACTCCATAATCCTTACCGTGAACCAATAATCGTGCATAAACAACTGAATGAGTAGCCGAATGAGCAGCACCTCCAATCCACCATTTTGTAGCTCCAATATGAGGCGTATTGATAATAAATTCATCGGTTTCTTGATCAAAAGTTGCAGTGGTTTCGCAACCACTTACATTAGAACCATGTCCTAGTTCTGTCATGGCAAAACATCCATAAATTTGCTTTAAAATCAGTGCCTCCTTGCGATTACACCAATATTCCACCTGACTAGCAGTTCCGTTGCCTTTAATACAGTTTAAAAACAAGCCTAAATTGATTGAGATTCGAATTCCTAAACTGGGATCATAAATGGTTATAAGGTTTAATCGAGTGAAAAAATCATCTATAGATTCTAATTCTCGGTAATTAGTGAGTCTATCTATTCTCAAAGCCGTCAATTCCCGCTGTTGTGTTGTCAGCATATCATATTCTCCGAAAGAGCTCTGAAGAATCGGATCTTTTTCCAATTGGCTGGAAATCTTTAAAATAATTTCGGAGTTTTTCTGGCTGCCTTCAAGAAACTGATGAATTTTAGTCCGTGGGAATGCCGGAAATGCAGCTCTTTCGTTGGAAATCAACTCGCTAGGACGTGGTGCTTCACTACTATCAATTTTATTAGTGACAAACATATTGAAAAATGATTTCCTGCTATTTCAATTGGTATTTATACTTGAATAATGTCCCCACATACAATTTTTTCCCCACAAAATGAATGTGAATTAATGATAATTTGACAGGGGTACTTGGCCATGATTGGCCCAAATCAAATCCGCGGGTACTCTTTTTGTAATTACTTTCAACTTCCCATCGGTACCAATTTCCACCTTAACTAATATCAATTGTATTTGCCCTTATTAACTATTTAGAATCTTTAAAAATAAAAAACGCGTGTCCTACTCATGTTTCTTGTGTTGAAATTTGGCTTCAAATATCGCGCTTTTCAAGAAATCACCACAAAGTTTCGCCACTCAACATGTCTAGAGAAGATCCTTTAAAAGCAGAGAAGGACTACACGTCCATCTTGGACAAACAACTCCCGGAAATTGCCCTGCTTCCATACAAGGAAGCGGTGGACCGTCTTCTTTCATTAGAAAAACAAGTAAGGCAACTGTCAGATCTTGTAAGTAGTAAAAGAGTATTGATAGCCATTGTGGACAAATTGGCAGAATCAGACTGGGAATACATGAATGAATTGATTCCCATCTTATGTAAGAAGCATGGGCAAATGAAGAGCAGTATCCAAGTGTTTATTGCACATATAATTGAGAAAATGGCCAGTTTAGATGAGAATAATCATAAAGAATTAGAATTAAAGATTAAATTGATTGAAACTATTCGAACTGTTAGTGATAAGAAAATCTTTATTGAAGTAGAAAGGGCAATTGTATCACGTAATTTGAGTGATATTTATTTAACAAAGAAAAATGATTTGGATAAAGCGGTAGAGATTTTATGTGATTTACAAGTTGAAACTTATTCATTAATGAAATTTGATACTAAAGTAGAATATATTTTACAACAAATTAAATTGGTATTAATGCAGAAAGATTATGCACATGCCAAAATCTTGAGTAGAAAAATATTATTAAAGACTTTGAAAGGATTTGATAAAGCTGAAGAATATAAAGCTACATATTTGAATTATTTGATTGAAATTAGTGAAAATGATTATGAATATATTAACATAGTTGAAAATAGTTTAAAGTTAATTGAATTACCTTTAGTTCAAAAACTGGATTCTTTTAATGATATTTTAGTTTCAATTATTTACTATATTATTTTATCACCATTTGATAATTTACAATCTGATTTAATTTCTAAAATTAAAGTTAATCCAATTATTTATAAAAATGTTGATGAAAAGATTTTCAAATTATTAGAAATTTTCACTACTAATGAATTAATTCATTGGTCAAATATTGAAACTTTATACGCTAAAGAATTTGAACAAAGTAAATTATTTAAAGATGAAAATAATCATAAAAATTTACAAAAAAGAATTATTGAACATAATTTAAGAATTATTAACAATTATTATAATTTCATAAAATTGGATAGATTATCATATTTATTACAATTAAGTAATGATGAAAGTGAAAAATATGTTAGTGAATTGGTTAATAAAGGAATGATTAATGCTAAAATCAATAGACCTAAAGGTATTATAAAATTCAATAAATTTGAAAATAATGAATCAATTAATAGTATATTAAATGATTGGTGTTATGATGTTGATAAATTATTGGATGAAATTGATCAAATTGGCCATTTGATTAATAAAGAAGAAATGATGCATGGAATTAAGCAAAAGGCTTAAATTTATGTAGAGAATACAAGTACAAATATTTTTTTTTGTTAATTAAACATCTAATAAACTAAAGATCCAGCAGCAACTGCAAGTAAAGATAACCATCCAGCAGCAACGTAAGTTGAAGCACCATCAGTAGATGAAGATGAAGAAGAAGCGGAAGATGAAGAAGAAGAAGAACTGTCATCATCATTGTCATCATCTTCTTCTTCATCATCATCAGAAGATGAAGAAGTTGGTTTGGAACCAATAGAAGAATAATCACCAGAATCATCTTCATCATTACCTGACCAATCACAACCTTCTTGAGTATAAGCATCAAAACCTGAACCTTCTGGTTTAGCATCAGCAATAATATATTTCAAAGCACCTTTTGGAGTATCAGGAATATTATTAGAAGCTTGCCAATGAGAAGATTTAGAAGGACATTCAGAATAATCTAAATCATCTTGATAACCACCATCACCAGAAGGATTTGAAACAGAATCAAACATTTTCTTTAAATTATCATAATCATCATTAGTTTTAACATCATCACCATCAAGTTCAACAACTCCATATTCATTATCTTCTTCAGAATATTCATAAACTAAACCTCCAGAAAATACATGAGTCATTCTTTCAGAATAAATTTCTTCAATTTCAGTGAAAGGTCTTGGTCTAATTTCATTACAACCAAATTCAGATAAGAAAATTGGAATAGAATAATTTGAATAAGCTTCAACTTTTTGATCATAACCTGATTTAGTAAAAGAAGATTTACCACACCAAGAATAATCATTAAAACCAAACATATCAGCTCTAGCCATTTCATCATCACCACAATTGAAATAGTGAGCAGTTTGTAATCTATTTTCTTCAACATCAGCTGCTGAATAACCAACTGGAATACTTCTTAATTTTCTATTTTTAATAAAATGTTTCATATCTCTAATAACAGCTTTAACATAAGTAGCAGCAGAAGTAGAATCATCATCATTAATAACTTCATTAGCTGCGAAAAATCCTAATGTATTATTATAATCAGCAACTTTTAAAATACTAGCGAAAACTTCATTTAAATAGTATGAATTATAAGAACATTTAGATGATTTACCTCTAGTAATAGAAGCATAAGGAGTATTTACATCAAATAATACATAAATTCCAGCATCTGCTAATAAATTCATACATTTCTTATGATCTTTGGTATTATCAATCGAATAAATTCTAATAGTATTAACCCCTAAATCTTTAAAATATTTAATATCTCTCTCACATACATCTGAATCAGCAAGTGGATCTTTTAAATTAGAAGATCCTCCTGGTTGATAATCAATTCCACGAATGTAAAATCTTTCATCAGTCCCTTCTTTGAAGAAAGCGTTTCCTCTAACTTCAATAGGAACGATACACAACACTGCCTGTAAGAATAAAAAGAGTGTGATAAACATTGATGTTTAGAAGAAAAAAAAAGTGCGTCCATTGGAAGGTATAAATAGTGGAGGTGAAAAATTTCGTGTAAAGTAAACAAAGATGTCTTGGCTAAAATTCCTGGCAGAGAGGCGAAGCGTTAGGAAAAGACGGTAGTGGTGGTGGAAAATGGTGGTGGAAATGATGGTGGATTGGTGGTGGTGCTGATTGTAGTGATGGTAGTGTTGGTAGTGTTGGTGGTGGTAGCGATGGTAATCGTAAAGATGTATTTACTGAGCCTTCGGGGCTCATTTATATAGAAGGCTTACTTAGGGGCTCGTGGGCGTGTTTGCAGCCTAAAACGGAAAATTATAGACGAGCGGGAGCGGGTGCGGGAACGGAGTGCGGGACAGGCGGGAATGGATGGCGGACAACGGGGCGGGACGGGCACAGTGGTTGAAGATGGAGGGTTGATAGATTGGTTGAAAATGGAGTGATGTTGACATATCGTAACAAATGTACAAAGTATACGTGAGGGTCTACTATGAGGCTTCTGGGGGGGCTTGCCGAATGCGGTCTGAGAGTCAAGTGGCTTTTGTAGGACTTTTTAGAATATTCACATATCACATGCTATATATCACGTGTAACATATCACGTGATATAACTCGCATGATCTTTAACTATTGATATTGATCTATTTATGGATCAAGTTGTCGCGACGTACACCACCAATTACACCGCTACCGTACCACCACTCTCGTACCATTATCGCACCATTCCCATGCAATTCCCACGCCATTTCCGCGCCATTCCCACCATTTTAACCACTCGCGAAAAATCAACACTCAACTCAAGCATGGCCTCCCAAATCCACTTCCTAGACATCAAGGGAAAGTCCCTTCTATCACGGGATTACAAAGGTGACATCACCGGAAATGCCATTGAAAAGTTCCCCATGCTTTTAATGGAGTTTGAAAACTCTGCAGACTCACTCACAGAGTCAAATTATAAACCATTCATCAACCATCAAGGAATCAATTATGTATTTATAAACCATAATAATCTCTATATTTGTGGATTAACTACGAAAAATGAAAACGTTATGGCAATCGTCGTATTTATGTCCAAGTTGATTGAAGTTTTAACTCAATATTTCAAGAATTTGGAAGAGGAATCTATTAGAGATAATTTTGTTATTATTTATGAATTATTAGATGAAGTAATGGACTTTGGATTCCCTCAAACTACTGATACAAAGATCTTAAAAGAATATATTACACAAGATTACTATAAATTGATTAGAAAAACACCATCCAGAATTGTTCAGCCTCCAAATGCTGTGACTAATAGTGTTAGTTGGAGAAAAGAAGGAATTAGTTATAAGAAAAATGAAGCATTTTTGGATGTTATTGAAAGTATCAATATGTTGATTAATGCTAATGGACAAGTATTGAATAGTGAAATTTTAGGAGAAGTGAAAATTAAGAGTCATTTAAGTGGAATGCCTGATTTAAGATTAGGATTAAATGATAAAGGAATTTTTAATGCAGAAGAAAGTGGGAATTCTAAAGGAATTGAAATGGAAGATATAAAATTCCATCAATGTGTTCGATTATCCAAATTTGAAAATGAAAGAATTATTACTTTTATTCCTCCAGATGGTGAATTTACTTTAATGTCTTATAGATTATCATCCACTCAATTTTTAATGAAACCTTTAATTGGTGTTAATTGTAAGACCAAGATCCATAAGCATTCTAGAATTGAGATTTTATGTACAGTAAGAGCCAATATTAAAAAGAAATCTACTGCTAATAATGTGGAAGTAATTATTCCTATTCCTGAAGATGCTGATACTCCCAAATTTATTCCAGAATATGGAACAGTTAAATGGTTACCGGAAAAGGCATGTTTAATCTGGAAGTTAAAAACTTTCCCTGGGGGGAAACTGTTCCATATGAAGGCAGAATTAGGTTTACCATCTGTTGATAATGATGAGAATTATATGTTGAAAAAACCTATAAAAGTGAATTTTTCAATCCCTTATTTCACCACTAGTGGGATCCAGGTTAGATATTTAAGAATTAATGAACCAAAACTACAATATCAATCTTATCCTTGGGTAAGATACATTACTCAAAATGGTGATGATTATACTGTAAGAACTAAATAAAATGATTATATAATAATTTTTTTTCGCATTTATTGTAGTTTTCAATGGACTTAAATCATCAAATTCGGGACCAAATTAGACAGTATAGATTGGTTTCCAGGTCCAAACTGTTGAAACATTTGAAGTTACGGAATGTTGATCTTATAGCCAATCAAATCGATGTGGATCAATTCAAGTTTTTGATGGAGAAAAAACAGTATTATAATCAAAAGCTTTTAAAGTTAATGAATTCAGTTCAAATTAAAGATAGTGATGATTCAGATGATTTGGCTTCTACTGTGATAACTTCGAGGTACTTGGCGATGAAGTATGTGCGGCAGTTGGTGGTAAACGAATCGTTCCGGGTATTTGTCAGTAAAATGGTGGAGAAACATCGAAGTTTCCAACTTAAATGTGAACAAAAGAGAAGCAAATTGGCAGTGGAAGAACGAGCTAAATATGATATGGAAGTAGTGAAACAATCAAAGGTTTTGGAGACTGAATGTATAGATGGAATGGTGCGGTATGGAGTGCCTTTTTTTGTATTACAGGAGCCGTATGAGTATCCAGAGATCCGATTAGATAAGGAATGGATTCTAGAGCAAATTCAAGAGTTAGTTGAGAAGTATGAAGGAAGATGATTATGATGAATACTTAAAATGATGATACTTAAAATGATGATACTTAAAATGATCATTTAATGATGAAATGATGCTTTAATGATGAAATGATGCTTTAATGATCATTTAAATGATGATAAATACTTAAAATGATGATAAATACATAAAATCATCATTAATGATGATGAATAGTCAGAATGATCATTAATGATGATGATTCACTCAAAATGATCATTTAATGATGATGAATACTTAACATGATGCTTTTAATGATAATCATTTAGATGATGATCATTCACTCAAAATGATGCAAGATCATTCATCGATTTCTACGCTTTCCATTAAATATCTATTAATCCTTCAAGGACTATGTACATAAGTCATTCAACGACCTTTAAACCTCTGTCTCTCTCTCTATAAATCAGTAACACAACCTTTAGATGCATCACTAACCAATAATCTGTATTTATGTAAAACACCTCTCTTGTATCTTGGCTCTGGTGGAGTCCATTTGGCTCTTCTTTCAGTCATAATAGCTTCATCAACTAATAAATCAATCTTATTATTTTCAGAATCAATAACAATCTCATCTCCATCTTCAACTAATCCAATTGGTCCTCCAACTGCAGCTTCAGGTGTAACATGACCAATTAAAAATCCATGTGAACCTCCTGAAAATCTACCATCTGTTAATAATGCAACATCTTTACCTAATCCATAACCCATGATAGCACTACTTGGTTTTAACATTTCAGGCATTCCTGGACCTCCTTTTGGTCCTTCATATCTAATAACACATACAGTTTTAATTCCTTTTTCAATTTTTCCTTGTCCTAAAGCTTCAATAAAATCTTCTTCTGCATTGAAAACTCTTGCAATTCCTTTAAAATAAGTACCTTCTTTACCAGTAATTTTACCTACTGCACCACCTGGAGCTAAAGTTCCTTTCAAGATTTGTAAATGACCATTTGGTTTCAATGGTTTATTAAGAGGCATAACAATATCTTGACCTTCTGGTAAACCAGGTAATTCTGCTAAATTTTCTGAAATAGTTTTACCAGTTACAGTTAATTGAGAACCATCAATTAAACCTTCTTCAACTAATAATTTCATAACAGCAGGTGTACCACCATGAGTGTGTAAATCAGCCATTACATACTTACCACTAGGTCTAAAATCACAAATTAATGGAGTATTATCACTAATTCTTTGGAAATCATCAATAGTAATTGTAATATCAAAAGATGAAGCAATAGCAATAATATGTAAAACAGCATTAGTAGAACCTCCAGTTGCAATACAATAAGTAATTGCATTTTCAAATGATTTTTTGGTGATAATATCTCTTGGTTTTAAATCTAATTCTAAAAGATGTTTAATAGCATCACCAATATTATCACATTCTTGCAGTTTTTTCTCAGAAATAGCAGGAGATGAAGAAGAATAAGGTAATGATAATCCTAATACTTCAGCAGCAGATGCCATTGTATTGGCAGTATACATACCACCACAAGCACCAGGTCCAGGACATGAATGTTTAATAATATCAATTCTTTCTTCATTATTAATTTGTTTACTTAAATATTGACCAAAACTTTGGAAAGCTGAAACAATATCTACTTTTTTAGGCATATTTGGATTTTCTTGTCCACAAGTAGTTTCTCCTGGCATAATTGTACCTCCATAAACCATAATTGAAGGTCTATTATGTCTTCCCATAGCCATTAAAACTCCTGGCATATTCTTATCACATGATGGAATTGCAATATTAGCATCATACATTTGTGCTAATGTCATTGTTTCAAAAGAATCTGCTATAATTTCTCTTGATTGTAAAGAAAATTTCATACCTTCTGTACCATTGGTAATCCCATCACTAACTCCAATACTATTAAATTGTAATCCTTTTAATCCCGCTTTATTAACTGAAGCAGTACATTTGTGGTTAAGTTCCATTAAATGCATATTACAAGGATTTCCTGTCCACCAAACAGATCCTACACCAACTTGAGCTTTAGACATATCTTCATCAGTGAATCCGGTAGCGTACAACATGGCTTGAGAAGCCCCTTGACTAACATCCTCGGTGACTATGGATGAGTACTTGTTGAGCTTCTTATACCTGGCGGTAGTTTGGCTCAAAGTTCTAATGAAATACTTCATGATAAATTGTAAGAAGAAGTGAGTCAAAAATGAAATTTTTCAGTGAGTATTTTTTTTTTTTTTCAGATTTTGACAGCCAATAGGATGTGATTGATTTGTAAGGAGGGGGGTTGAAAATGGTAGCAAAATGACCGTGAAAATTGGTGGTGATAATGGTGTATATGGTGGTAGGACGTGGTATGAGTTTCAAGACTATTGGTGTAGAGGAATAGGTGGGAATCATAGTGAATAGCAGTACCTCAGGTCCGAAACCATACACCGGGCCGGTAATCGGCAAGAGAACCAAAAAAGAATATTGATTTCGAGATTCGAGATCCGGTCGTTTCTCATGTGATTAATCTCACCTGCTCGTGGTCACATGCTATTAGTCACATGCGTGTCTGTCATTTCCGGCGCACCTTTTCAAAATCATAAGACATCAAATTATCAGGTTATATTTCTATTTAAAAGCACCCATAAATCCCCCAATTTACAAATTCTACTGATTATGGCCGAAAAACGATTGTTTAAAGAGTATAACCAGATCCTTAAAGTGCCTCCTAGCGAGTCCAACCCACAAATCCTCAAGCTTCAGCCCAAAGATCAGAACAATATCTTTGAATGGGAAGCCGATATTACCAAGCCTACAGTGGAAGATTCCCCGTATTATTATGGCGGACGGTGGACCCTTGAGATCACAGTACTGCCGCAGTATCCAATAGCGGCTCCAGCCATCCGATTCTCTAGTAAAACACCTATTTGCCATCCTAATATTAGCATTGAAACCGGAGAAATTTGTCTTGATATTTTAAAGGCACAACAATGGTCACCTGCATGGAGTTTACAATACTTAGTGATGGCGGTGTTGATGTTGATAGATGATCCGGAGCCGGACTCGCCTTTGAACATTGATCTGGCCAATTTATTTCGGTACGATAAGGTAGCATTTGAGTCGGTAGTGCAATATATGATGTGGAAGTATGGGACGATGGAGAGTAGGGAAATTAGGGGAGTGATTGAGGGATGTGAGGAAAGTGAGGAAAGTGAGGAAAGTGATGGAAATGAGGAAAGTGATGGAAATGAGGGAGGTGAGCTTGAGCCGGAGATACTGTTGGGAGAGAATGAAGGAGAAAGTAATGAGAGAAAAGAGAGTAATGAGAGAAAAGAAAGTGATGTGAGTGAAGAAAGTGATAAAAGAGAAGTTGAGAGCGCAGAAAGTGAGACCGTGGCTGAAACCGTGGATGAACCCATGGAAACCGTGGATGAAACCATAGAAGCCGCTCCCCAAGAGTACCGCCCTACTTTGTCCCACTCTGTTTCCACCATCGCTAGCGTCACCAGTGGCAGCAGCGGTGCCAATTCTCTCCTCGCAGAAGTCAATACCAAAATTGAACAGTTTGAGCACAACAAGAAAGTGAATGAAAAGGAAGAGAAAATCTCCAGTCCTTCGAGTTTAAATAGGCTCCGGAAGTCGTTGTCGATCAAGTCGTTCCGGTCTGACTCCAGTAGAAGGAAGAAGTCAACTAAGGAGAGGTTAAAGAAGTTAGTTAAGAGTGACGATTAATGTATTGAATAGATATGTGTCATGAGTGTATTGTCATGTGATGTTTGTCATGTGATGTTTGTTTTTCTCTCTCAATCTCTCTCTATCTCTCTGCCTCCCTCGCCCTAGCACTCTTTTACTCGCCCTAATTTCCTCCCTAATTCCTGCGACCTCGACCTATTTCCCTCGACCTATTTCCCTCGACCTATTTCCCTCGCCCTTTTTCCCTCCCTCCCTCACTTCTCTACATCGCGCTTGTTTGTTTTCTTCCAATGGCAGGTGAATCAAGAACTGAACTTATCAACTGGCTAAACGAAACGCTCCAATTGGACTACAAAAAAGTGGAACAGTGCGGCAATGGTGCCGTCTACTGCCAACTCCTCGACTCAATCTACCACGACATTCCCATGTCTCGTGTAAATTTTGACGCCAAATCTGAATTCGACTGCTCTACTAATATGAAAATCTTGCAAGCTTCTTTCCAAAAACACAAAATCACGAGGATAATTGATGTGGAAAGGATTATGAAATGTCGGCTTCAAGATAATCTTGAGCTTTTGCAATGGTTTAAGAAGTATTGGATGGAGAAGAAGGATTTTAATGTGGAATATGATGCAATTGGTAGAAGAAAGAAGGGATTGAAGAGTTGTGGTGGAACTGGTAGTGCTGGTGGTAGCATTAGTGCCAGTGGTGGTGCTTCTGGTGGTACTAGGCCTGCGTCTAGTAGCGGTGTACGGTCTGTTTCTGGTGGAATCAATGGTACTAGTAAAAGAGTCGTGAGTAATGGTGGAAATACTTCGTCCCTACGGACCAGTACGCCGAGATCTAGAGTTAGTTCTACATCATCATCTACACCTGCATCTGCACCGTCGATTTCCGCTGGAAAAGCGCCTGTTTCCACCGCCAAACAACCAATTTCTAGTGCTAAAATGGCCCAAATTTCCAAAGAACTTGCAGAAGCAAAAGCACATATCGAAACTTTGACGGCGAACCTTAATCAAATTACAATGGAACACGATGCACTTCAAGCTGAGCGGAATTTCTTTTATCAGAAACTTGTAGATATTGAAATATTGGTGGATACAACTAAAGAACCATTAGAAAAGGAAGATCCTGTTTATGAATTGGCGGAAAAAGTGTCTGAGATATTGGTGGCAACGGAAGAAGGGTTTTCTAGTAATCAAGATGATATGGATGTGGAAAAATTTAATATTGAAGCTGAATCATTTTAATTAAATAATTTATAATGTTGGTCACGTGATCTGCGTCACACTTTTACTCTCGCTTATTTTACTCTTTTTCTCACGCTCTTTTTATCACGTGCTCTACCTGTCCCATTTCTAAAAAATTTTCGAGCAGAGATGCAAAAAACTGCAAATCTGAGACATTCTTTGCACCTACTAGACAGTAAGTGCCCGTCAAAATTCCATTTCCATCACTTAAAGACACCTAAAAACGTCTTATAATCGTCCTCAGCTTTATAGTGCCGCTTTTTTCCGGCGCAAAATCTCCTAATATAATGACTTCAGCTCATAATCAATTCAATTACAATAGAAGAAATAGTACTACTCCTTACAGTATTCCGGCCAAACATCAGGCCAAAGTGGCGATAACTTCGCCCGTCCAGTCACCACCAGCATCCATGCCAATTCACACCCCTCATATGGCCCAACATCACCATCAATACCATCATTCTCACCATTCTCATCATACAAATCATCATACAAATCACCATCTTCATAGCCATATTATCCCATCTACCACACCCACCTCCACTCAATTTTCATCTTCTTATACCACGCCGTCCAGTATTCATTCCATGGAATCAAATTTCCCATTGGGCCTGCCCAGTCGGAGATATTCTCATAGTCAATTGCATTCACCAAAAGAAGAATATGAAGATTATCTCTCCTGTTCTGTACCAACTCTCTCCCGAGAGTTCGTAGTAAGACGTATCAGCGAAGGGGAAACTGGCCGTTTGAAACAAGAGTTGAAATGTGAAGCTTGCGGGAAAGGCTATAAACATATATCATCATTAGCAAAACATTTATGGGAACATACACCTGAATGGAACGTTACAAAGAAACTTTTAATATCCAAACATCAACAGGTTCAACTATTAGAAGCTGCCAGTATATTGGTGGGGATGAATGAGCCAACTAGTCGAAGAAATAGTGTATTTCAAGAGGATGAAGAACGTGTGAGTCCTCCTACGCATCATAGAAAGCATTCTGTTGATAGAGAGATGCTTGGAGGAGGATATTTAGAGGATGAAGTTGTAGGGAAGATGGAGTAAGAAAGAGGAAGTAGGTTTATAGATTCTATAGTTACGTAATGATATGATGTCAAACTAGAATAGTGGCAGGGCCACTGACATTTATTACTATTTAAAAACTATTTACAATGAACACAATTTTAATTAAAAAGTGTATCGGATCATCTTTTCTTCCTGTCCCCGGATTATCTCTCCTGTCCCCAATCATTTTTCTTCCTCTCCCCGGATAATCTCCCCTGTCAAAGGCTGCATCTTTTCGTATTCTTCTCGTAATTTAAGCTGTTCTTGATGTTCGAGGTCATTTCTCATCAACTTTTTATTGTCCAGAAACCGGGCCTGTTTTTCTCTCATCCGGGCCGCATCTTTGATAGGTCCTTCTCTCAATGAATCTCTCTCGGCTATTTGCGAGTAGTTGATGAATATGAATGAACCAACTGCAAAAGTGATGGAAGAAGCCAATGTGATTTTAGAAAGTGTAGACATTGTGAAAATCACAAATGATGCGATTTTAATGAATGATTGGTAGGTCGCGAATGGTAGGACGGGAGCGGAGTGATAGGGCGGGAGTGGTGCCATTACCGCCATAATCGCGGCGTTACCATGACGAGAACGGTGCTATTTCTATTGTGCTAGTGGTGCGACTTCTCGTGCGAAATTAATAGTAAAAGAGTCAAAATTTTAAATATGCGGCGGCGTGGTGCCGCACGCTGGTACGATAATAGGACGTAGATGGTCCAATACTCGCACCAACTCTCGCCCCAGAATAATAATTCAGCTATTGCTTTAAAAAGTGGTTGTAAAATCACAGAAAAATCAATACTGCCATATTAACACTATTACCATGCCATATAGTCTCATTATTGGTCCATTACCAGCCCAATTTGTTCAGAATTGTAGTGTTAATTATGGTAGAAACCATTGAAACTCGCGCACTACCCAGCGAGGCTTTGGCCAGTTCCGGTGCGATTGTAACGCCCGCTCCACACCACGCCGGCCCAGCATTAGCACGAAATCATGAAAAAGTCTACCAGCACCAATATTTCCATCTCTACCACTGCCAATTTCACCTCTATCACCTTTACCGCTACCACCATTATTATCACTACCACTACTACCACCATCTCTCAATATCACCACCACAAAATACCATTCCAAATTCCGGATCTCCCCTGCTGAACCCGAGCGAGCAAATGAGAAAAAATATAAATTGTGTTTACTAGCCATGGAAGTATGTTAAGATTAAAGTATCAGGAACCAAAGAAACGACCAATTTTAACACCACCATTCGAATGGTCGAACCAGTAGCTTCTGATTGATACCAAAAAATCCAACATTTACTAACAAATCATTTAGAATGACAACATGATGAATGTAGATTCATCAGAAAAGCCTAAAGTATCCAATTTAACAAAAACCTTACAGAATATGAACAATAATAGTGATTCTTCAATGCCATCATCAGTGTCGCCCACGCTGCGGAGCACATTGCCCGGCTCAATTCCCAACAATCCGCCTAGTTATAGCTCAATAAATCGGTTTATCCCCACGCCCAATCTGAGTCTTCCAACGCATTTAACACTGACATCTAGTACCCAATTTCTGGCGGTACAACAACAACAACAGCCACCACCTCAACCGCCGTCGCAACTGCACCACCAGCACCCGTCTTCGTCCCACAGTTTAAGCCAATATTCATATGATTGTAATAAAAGAGACTCAATTAATTATATTCCTTCCAGTCACAATACTCCCAATATGGTGAGTTCTTCTTATTCATCAAATCATTCTTATAACAAATACAACTTCCGGCCTTCACATTCGATCCCTACCACTAATGTAACGCTCGAAAATCCAATGGGATTACACCGGAATTCAGGAACTTTTGAATTTCAACATTCACTTCCTCAACATCAATCAATGACTTCTGTTCAAATACCTAATTCTGTTCAAATGCCTAATTCTGTCCCCATGTCCAATACAATGCCAATGCCACAATCAATCCATCATCCACTAACTTCCAGATCATCAATTTCCACCTCTCAATCTTTTGAAAATCCTGCCATACCACCCTCATTAAATTATATAACAGAACCAGATCATTATATGACATATCATGAATTTTATAATAATTTAAATCAAGATAATAATGATGAAGAACATATTAATATAGTGGATTATCCAGTGAATGATTTAATATTAATGCTATCATGCTTGTTGACCAAGATAATAGAAGCTAATGATAAACTTCATCCTAATCATTTTGATAATACTATAGCTATTAGACAAAAATTAAAGGAAGAAAAACGATTAAGAAAGTTGGAAAAACATCAAAGTAAATCTACTACTACATCACAAGGTGTTAATATTAATGAAAGTATTGTTGAAGGAGATAGTTCAGAAGATGAAGAAGATGAAGAAGATGAAGAAGATGAAATGAAAAATAAATATTTAGCCAATGTTTTAGCATTTCATGGAACAAATGTACCAGGTATATCACTTCATGCTTATTTATCAAGAGTATTAAAATATTGTCCTGTAACTAATGAAGTATTTTTATCATTATTAGTATATTTTGATAGAATAGCTAAAAAGGCTAATAATTTAAAGAAAAATAATGAAAAGGAAGCAGAACAATTATTTGTTATGGATTCTTATAATATTCATCGGTTAATAATTAGTGGGATTACCGTATCATCCAAATTTTTCTCTGATATATTTTATAAGAATTTAAGATATGCAAAAGTTGGAGGATTACCATTAGAAGAATTGAATTATTTGGAGTTACAATTTCTTTTATTACTTGATTTTAAATTAATGATATCAGTAGAAGATCTTCAAAATTATGGGGATTTATTGCTTAGGTTCTGGAAACGGGAGCAAATTACTAATGAATTAGTGAGTCATCCAATTGAACAAGATGTAGTATTAAATAGATGAATATACTCCGGCGCCTAGACCTGCCGGAATAGGAATGAAAGTAAAAGCATATACGAGTTGCCGAATCAAGATGTACAAGCGCTAGGGTCGTGTGGGTTCACCAATTACGTGTGTGGTCACCAGTTACATATCCATATATTTCCTATCTATCGGATCACATGATCCATGCCTTTAAATAAATAATCTAGCAGTTTACCATCCGCCTACCAGCTCATATTCGCCCCCTACAGCCAGTCCGCCCACCATGACACCATCGCCGCCCTTCCAGCCTTTAGCCCTATTTCGGACGAGGAATCCATTCTGGCGCATTCTTTACACAATAACTATCAGCACATCCACACGGCTTGGTCTTTCCGTCGCTGGTCTTATCTTGAACTATCAAACAGGGATGATAGTTGGGCACTTGTGGCGCCTTATTATTGGCTCTGGGTGGAATGTATATGTTTTCTACTAGCTGAGATAATCTGGACTTGTCCATGTTTATGATTAACAAACAGGGGATGATGAGAGGTATTTATAATTTGTGATAAGCGCCGCACCGTCCCGAATAGGCAAGCGAGGCGAAAGGGATTGATAAGGGATGCTTAGGAGGCTGGGAAAGTGGTAGAGGTGATACAGGTGGGGGTAGTGGTAGTGGTAGTGGTAGTAGTAGTAGTGGCGGTAGTAGAGGTTTTGGTGGAGGGATAAGGACGATGATAGCAGTAGTAGAAATGGCAGTAGTAGTGGCGTTAGAGCTGTAAGTAAACGCGGCCGGATAAACAACCAGGCCATTGAATGGCACGAGAATGGCACGAGAGCGCAGTGAATGGCATGAGAATGGAACGAGAATGGCACGAGAATGGCACGAGAATGGCACGAGAATGGCACGAGAATGGCACGAGAATGGCACGAGAGCGCAATGAATGGCGCCACTAGCTGTATCACCGCCGTACGACAACTAGAATTAAAAATAACCAAAAGAAGATCACGTGACGACATCACGCGACAAAACGCATGTGATCACACGCATGTGACCAAACATATTCATATATATAAGCAATTCTACTTACTCCATCCCACTTATTCATCTCCTCTACTCCTTCATCCACTCCTCTCTCATCTACTCATCTCTACTTTCTCTATACGTTGGCTTATGTATTAATGTACCTAGTTATTTATTTCTTACCAGATTTCTTAGCAGCTTTCTTTTCCTTTTCTTGTTGATCTTTCAAGACTCTCTTGACAATCTTTTGTTCTTCAATCAAGAAAGCTCTGACAACTCTTTCTTTAGTACAGTTAGCACATCTGGAACCTCCGTAAGCTCTTTGAACGGTCTTGTGAGTTCTGGAAACTTGAGCATATTCTCTTGGTCTTAAGGTGGAAATACCAGCTAAATTGTTACCACAGTCACCACATTTTGGTCTGGTGGCTTGTTTTTTTAAGTGGTGGGCAATTAATTTACCACCTGGGGTCTTAACAACCTTAATTTTGTTGGATTTGGTATTGTCTAAAACATTTGTTAGTAACTTAAGCTGAAAAATTTGGTGATGAGATTATGGCTGTTAGATGGGCATTTGAACCGCCGGAAACACGAGTAAACTCGTGGTGAGCAGCTTAGCATCACCATTGTAATATTGGAGGAGTAGAATACATACATGGATTTCTTCTTCTGAAAGTAACACGTCCGGCCATTATTGAATATTCAGTTAGTTAAAATTTTCACTTTCCGCAGAGAAAAGTAAAATTGAATGTGCGGGAAAAATAGGAATTTCACAGTCCCAGGGCACGCGCCCTGGCATTTGAGATATCGCACGTGATATATAAAGATATATATATTCTTGCTTATACGCAAATTACATAATCTACAATTATAATCGTATATTATTATTTTATTACCTACAACTTGGAACTATCGTCCTTTTCAATGGCAATACTTTCCATTTCCAAAGGAACCCCTAAAGGCAATTGCTTGACTGCAACACAACTTCTGGCCGGCTTATGAGTGTTGAAATACTTGACATAAACACTGTTAAATTCAGCAAATTGGTCCATATCAGTTAAAAATACAGTGTTCTTTACCACATGTTCCAAAGAAGAATTAGAAGCTTCGAGAACAGCTTTAACGTTTTCTAGAACTCTTTCTGCTTGCTGAGCGATGGTTGGGTTTTCCAATGGTTTGTTTTCTGGGGTGTAAGGAATTTGGCCCGAGACGTAGACAAAGCCTATAGGGTTAGTATGGGGGAGATTATAAGCCGATGGTGGGAGATGGTGGAAGATGGCAGGAGATAGTGGAAAATGGCGGGAGATGGTGGGAAAAGATAGGCCGAGCATACGGCGACGATTAGACAGCTGTTGTATCAGGCCAATGGTATTCTGTGTGTCCTTTTCTTTGCTTCTATTCTCGCCAAACTCTCCTTATGACTCACCGGAAATGGCTCTATTTAAGTACGTACCATTCACTTTGATAGCTTGCGAGTACGCAGCGGCTGGTGGTGGTGCATTGGTGGTTCTGACAGGTTCTAATGACATTTTTCTTAAGGTGGTACTGAAACTTCTGGCACTACGGGAAAACATTAATAGGGGAATTGTTGAAATGGAAATTAGGATAAAGGTGTGAGGCAGGCACGGGATAGTAGACACGTGATTATTATCACGTGAATTTTATAGATGAGATGCACGTGACACATGCACGTGACCACATACTCTTACTTCTTCTTTGATTTATTTGCTTTCTTTTGTTCTGAATTCAATGAATAGGCTGGAAGTTCTTCTATTAATCGTTGAATAAACTCGTCTTCTAAAATTATATCCGGAAACATGTTCAAAAACCGGCGAATTCCGGAAATTACGTCAAATTTAGTACTTTCAGCTTCATAATTCATAAACAGTCGGAGTTTTTCCACCGTTAATTTGACATCTGCATAGAAGGATTCATAATCTTGACCCTGCAGTAGAAGCTTGTTTGAAATAGCTTCTTTAGTAGGCGCAGGATCAGAAATTCTCGCTTGTTGAATGAGATCTTTCACTTTAAAGCATAATCTTCGAGCTACTTTGGCTTTAGTCATGAACCTAACCAAGAAAGTACTCACTACTTGAAGCACATGAGGCGAATGGATTCCCAAGATGTTTTTTTGGAGCAAAGTTTCGAGAAAAAGACATAAAAGTGAAACATCTTTAGAAACAGTTGAAGGAGATAAAAGGAGTTCTAAATTTTGATCAAAATCAACACCATCTTCAACAGAAAGAAATTCACTTGCACCTTCAATGAATTCATAGATGAGTTGATCTTTTTCATTTTTAGTTAACTCCAAATAGTCTCCTTGTCTGGAAAATTCCAGGGAAAAAGAACCATCAGTAAGTAATTGATATATGAAGTCAATAAGCTTAATTGAAAGGTTAATATCATGACATAAATGCCAAATTAACTGCAATCTATGATCATAATTCATAAACATTTCGTTAAACACCATGCGGGCCCTAAAAGGTTGATAAACAAGTAAGATTTCAAACCATTTAACTCTCACTACTGGAGTTATAAGATTATATTTGGACATATTTTCTTCGTAAGAGCTTGGAGGATCAACCACAAACAATAACTCTAGCCACGGCATCTCAAGTTGATCATCTATAACTCCACTAGAGATCATTAATTGAATATTTGTGAGGATTTTATGCAGATATTTGTCATCATTAGAAACAATGAGAGATTTTAAAAGCTCTTCTGGGGCTAAATTGGTCAATTTTTCATCATATTCAAAGTCTCTTGTCCATGAATTGATATATTGGTTCAATCCATGTACATAATCGGCACTTGGAGGGGTGATTTTAGAAGTATTTAGAAATATTTGATTTCTAAAAGTATTAACATCTTTGGAATTTAATACCAGAATAGACCCATTTTCTCCCGATTCAATTAGTTTATCATGATTCTGGGAGTATTGTTGTTCTTCTATCACGTCGTAATCAAAGATATATTGAATATCTTGGTCATAATTATCATTTATAAGTATCGCATTATCTCTTAAATCATCATAACCATCATTAATGACGCCAAAATTCAATATTAACCGTACCAAATCAAAGTAATGCACATCTACCACCAATGCACCACCATTAAGTTTACTTCTTTCCATTGGATTATGTATTTCAAGCAATGGTTGACATTTCATGTCTATTTGATAATCTTCATCTATTGGAGGATTTAAGCAGTAACCCAAAACATATCGAAGTAAAGAGGCTCCTTTCAACACCTCCAATACGATTTCTGGTGATTCCTGTTCCATTTCTTCCAATTCTCTATCAATATGTAAGCAATTAAGAATGATAATAGTATAGACTTTCCAAAGCTCAACAAATTTGGGCATATAAGGGTTTAAAGCAAGGTTTTCAGGCCCCAATTTGCGTAGAACGTTCACCGCCAAACAGCACAGAAGATAACATAGTTTTAGCGTATCATTAGACTCATTTAGTGGCGGTTTGGGAGTCCAACAGGGCAATTTCAGTATAAAATCAGGCCCACAGCACAGGCCTAAAATCTCGAATTCTTCGTCTCGAGTTGGGCCCAAAAACTCCACAATGTATAGTAGTAGCTTGAAAACTTGCACTGACATGGAATATTTGGATATTTCAATGGGTTGGGAAGGTTTTGATTGTAGATATAAAAGGGCAATGAAAACATCAGAGAGAGCATCGAGACTTGGAATGAAATTTTGGGAGGATGGAGGCAGGAATTGTGGATCGCAAAGACTTAGTAGGAGGATGAATGCCTGGTGGTCGTTATGGGAGATTCCTAGGGCGGTTTCTAGATCTGTGTAGGGGGGAGAAGAGTCTTCATCCATGGGGAAATGTAGGTGTAAGAGAAGAGAGAGACAGAGAGAGCGCGCGGGAAGTAGAGCAGGTAGGGGGAGATTAGGGAGAGATTAGGGCGAGTAGTGAGGGGATTAGGGCGAGTATTGAGGGGATTAGGGCGAGCATGGTGCGGGAGTGTGGTGCTATGAGGGAGGAAGTGGAGGAAGCAGCGCGCGGTTTTTGTCTGCTGCACTCGTTCTAAACTTTTCCGCGCTCGTGCTAGTCTCGTTCTAATCTCGTTCTAATCTCGTTCTAATCTCGTTCTAACCTCGTTCTAACCTCTTCCGCACTCATTTCTCATCTCTCATCTCTCTAATATATTACTCTAAATACTAAATACTAACAACAGCACGAAGCCCCCGTCCAAATATCCCCCGAACTGACAGCGGCTTCCTCTTCACAAACGCCACCAATACCGCCATACTTACCAGAAAAGCTAACCTCTCCATCAATAAATTAAACCTGGTTTCTTCTGTTGGAACAAACGTTCCAATGGCTCTAGGAAATACAAATAACGCCAATTCCTTCCGTCTTTGAGCACTTTCTACAAACCCACTGAATCCTGAAAGAAATGACCCAACTGCTGGCCCAATAGTTTTATCCCATCTTTCCTTAGGAACATTTGGAAACAATTTCGGACCTAATCTTGTACGAACTAAACACACTCCATACCAATCCAACATGATAAAAGTGGCCAAAAAGCATGAAGAACGGATAGTGGATTGAATGGCTCTTAAAATCCGGGTATACATCTTGATTTTCTTCGGAAAAATCAACATAACGGTATTAATTGTTCCGTATAATTTAAATGCAAATTTGAAACCTCGGAAAAATCTCCATAAGGCATGAAGTTCACAATTAGGAGTTTTGAATGCATGAACAGTTTCACACAGCAATGGTATAGTTTTTCCGATATCACCAACCTCGGGATCTTTACCATATCTTTGACAATAAATGTCTAATTTATCCGTAGATTTTCCGTATTCAATAGTACCATCATGAAGGCCTTTAAGCATTGAAATAAACTCTTCATCCATATTAGCGGCACCAGTGATCCATTTGCGGTACGCTGGAGGGAGAGCATGAGGTCTAAAGAACCATGAATACATGATTGGAGTACAACTAGCAATGAAAAGTAAACCATCACCAAATTGTTGTAAAATTGGCGGTAAAATTGCGCCTAACGATGACGATAACGTGGTATCAATGGCCCTACTTACCACGAGAAGCGTTAAATCTAATGAAAGAAACCTTCCATAACCTAAAATATGTTGTTGAAATCGCTTGAAAGAAATTGAAGACGCGATAAAGGATGAGATTAAAGTAGCGAGAAATACCACTTGAGTTTGGGTCGAAGTTAGACCTGGAAGTACCACGAGTGCCCGGGCCACTATTGGTTCTAAAATGTTAATTATGGCGATAAGCAGGGCCAGAAAAGCTGGAAATTTATAAGGATGAAGAGCTCTAGCGAGACATTTTGAAATCCGAGGCACAATTTGGCGATAATCATGGCTTTTTATACCACTGATAATGTGGGAAATAACCTTGGGAAGCGTGACATAGACGTAGGCAAAGATGAACGCTTTAAGGGAAGGCCGAAGGACTTTTAAATTGGCGAGAATTAGGGCCCTTTTTGTAAGTGGAAGTAATTGTTTATTCATATAGAGAATAAAAAGAAATGGAAGAGATAAGGCTGCGAGTCAGGTGGACACGATCATGTGCTTTTCTACCATACGTTTATCACGTGACTAGCGTCACATGATAAACTACACATGACATTTTTATTCCCTTTTAAATCGCGTTGTCCAAATCCACAAAACCAAAATGAAACTCCATTCAATCGACAGTACTGCTACGTTCGCCTGGAATCACAACTGCCTCCCGCTTCTCGCTACAGGCACTGCTGCCGGCGCCGTGGACCTCAACTTCTCTGCCCAAGCAGCCCTTGAAATCCACAACATCTTTCTGCCTACAAAAAATGCAGCAATCTTCTCAGCGGCTACCGAAAATCGGTTCAACGCTTTAGCTTGGTCTGAACCATTTGAAGGAAGGCCAGCTGGAGTGTTGGTGGGAGCATTCGACAATGGCGCCGTGGAGTTCTGGGACGCCGACGTATTGATTAAGATGAAAGATCTCCTGAAAGCGTCGTTAAAGAAATCAATTCATTCAGCGGTTAAATCATTAGCGTTTAATTCTAAACTGGCTCATATTTTGGTTTCTGGTGGTAGTAATGGCGAGATCCTCGTATGGGATGTTAAGACCTTGGCCGAGCCTACCACGCCCGGTAAACCAATGACTCCAATGGATGAAATTTCTTGTGTTGCTTGGAATAATTCCGTCGGTCATATTTTTGCTAGTACTAGTAATAATTATACTTCAATTTGGGATTTAAAATCTAAAAGAGAAGTATTACACTTATCATATAATGATGGAGAAGGTGGAAGAGCCAATTTTTCTGCTGTAGCATGGCATCCAACTCAATCAACTAAGTTAATTACTGCAAGTGAATCTGATGGATGTCCTGTAATATTAACATGGGATTTAAGAAATGCTAATGCTCCTGAAATGGTTATGAAAGGTCATGAAAAGGGAGTTTTATCTTTAGATTGGTGTAAAAAAGATCCAGAATTGTTAATTAGTAGTGGTAAAGATAATACTACAATGATTTGGAATCCAATTACTGGGAAAAAATTAGGAAAATATCCTACTAGTGCTAATTGGGCCTTTTTAACTAAATTTGCACCTTCTGCTCCTGATCTTTTTGCTACTGCTTCTTATGATGGGAAAATTATTATTCAAACTTTACAAGATACTTCACCTCCTGTAGTTAATCAACAAAAAATTCAAGATGAATCTGAATTTTGGAATGAAATTTCAACTGTTGAAACTACTCAAAAACCTAATTTCGATGTGATTCAAGCTCCTAATTGGTTAAAACGTCCTTGTAGTGTTAATTTTGGATTTGGATCTAAATTAGTAATTATTAAAACTGATTTAGATAAGAAAACCAGTTCTATTGAAATTAATAAAGTTGGTGTAAGTGAACAAGAAGAGAAATTAGATGCTGATTTTAGTATTGCATTAGAATCAAATGATTTTTCAAAAGTAATTGATCAAAGACTTGAAAAATCAATTGATGATACTGATAAGAGAGATTGGGAACTTTTAAAGAAATTAGAAGCTGTTAAGGGAGATAATAAAAGTTTATTTGAAGGATTTATTGGTGATGCCAGTGAAGATAATGAAGATAATGAAGCTGGTGAATCTAATGAAGCTAATGCTACTGATTTCTTTGAAAATTTAGAATCTAAATTCTCTGGTCCATTCAACTTATCAAAAGTAGCAGATCAAAAGCTTATTAAGCTCATATTAAACAATAAATTAGATGAAGCTGTTGATGAATGTATCAAACAAGATAAACTCACTGAAGCATTAGTTTTGGCCTTGGATAGTAATGAAACTATTAAATCTAAAGTTAAAAAAGCATTTTTTGATAAAAATAATTCAGAACTTTCAAGAATTATTTATTCTGCTTCTTCTAAAGATATAAGTGATATTGTTTCAAATGTTGAAATTGATGATTGGAAATTAATTGCAAATAGTATTTCTGCTTATTGTAATAATAATTCTAATGATTTTAATATTAAAATTACTGAATTAGGTGATCGTATAGTTGGTCAAAATAGAGATGATGCAATTTTATGTTATTTGGCAGGTGGTGCTATTGATAAAATTTCGACTATTTGGTTAAAAGAATTACCAGAATTTGAATCAAAAATTATTAAAGATGATTCTCTGGTTAATTCACCTTTTGATGCTCATTTTAATAGTTTAACTAATTTTGCTGAAAAAATTACTGCTTATAGAGCCATTACTAAGATTAATGGTACTTTAACTTCAGATAATGATGCAAGTAAAGTTATACTTGAATATTCAACTTTACTTGCTAATAATGGAGAATTTGATCTTGCTTCAAAATTCTCAAAATTATTACCTGAAGGTATGGAAGGATTTAAGGAATATAATGAAAGGATTCTTGGTGCAAGTACTAAACCAAAGAATGTAACTGCTACTACTTCTGTTAATCAAGGATCTGCTACTAAATCACGTTATGCTTCTGTTGGTAATAATACTACCAATAATACTGGTTTCAACAATTCCAAGCCTTCTGCACCTCCATTTACTCCTTCAGTTCCAATGGGTGGGTCTCTTAGATCTAATGGTTATAGGCCATCCGTATCTTCTGTTCCTACAGTACCACCTGGAACTGGTGTTGGAACTGGAGCTGGTGTTGGAGCTGGAGCTGGAGGGATTATTTCTCCTAGAATTGGCGGTGCTGCAGGTATGGTTCCTCCTCCAACTAGTGGATTAGTTGCACCACCAACAGCAGCACCAGTTTCTTCTTCTACACCTCCTATTGTTTCTCATAATAACCCTTATAAACCTGCTACTACTTCCACTGGTCCAACTAATCCATATGCAGCTCATAATCCTTATATGAGACCTTCACCTGTTGCAACTCCAACACCTATTGCACCACCACCTTCTCAAATTCCTTCAAAACCAAAGTATAAAGAAGTTACTGATGGTTGGAATGATCTTCCAGAGACTTTTAAACCAAAACCTGAAGCTCGTAGGGCTGCTTCTGCAGTTTCACTTGCTCCAACTCAACTGAACAATGGTAATGGTATAAACATTCCACAACAACAACAACAACAACAACAACAAGCACCACCACCACTTGGTTCAAAGAGACCTTCAATTACTTCACCTCCAATTGCACCACCATCAGTTGGACCTCCAAGAGTTCTTTCTAGAACTGCCTCAAGAGCATCGGTTGTTTCACCACGTCCTGGTAATACTAATCCATATGCACCAGCTGTTCCAACCACTACTAATGCTTCTCCAACTCCTTATGCACCACCTACACCAGGTGGTCCAATTACTGCACCACCATCAGCTACAAATGCTTATGGATTGGGTCCAGGATCAGTAGGTTCTCCTGCTGCAGTTAATCCTTATGCGCCACCATCTACTTCTGGTAATGGAGGTAATAACGGTTCAATTATTGGACCAGGAGCTTCATCAGTGGTTTCTCCAAGAGCACACAATCATCAACCAATCAAGAACCCTTATGCCCCTCCACCAATGCAATCTACTCCAACCACTTCACGGATTCCAAGTGGAGGTGTAATTCCACCAAAACCAATTATTCCCGCACCACCAATGAGTAATAATACACCACCAATGGGTAATAATGGACCACCAATGGGTAATAATGGACCACCAATGGGTAATAATGGACCACCAATGGGTAATAATGGACCACCAATTGGTAATGGAACTGCTTCTGCGGTACCACCACCACCACCAGCAACTACCAAGTATCCTCCAGGAGATAGAAGTCACATTTCTGTAGAGGATGCACCAATCTACGAGACTTTCAACAAGATTTATCAAGAACTTAAACCAAATATTCCAGAGAAATATACTAAACATGGCGAAGATATGGAAAAGAGATTAAACATTCTTTATGATCATTTAAACAATGACGATTTATTATCAACAGAAGCTAAACAAACATTAAAAGAGATTGCAATGAAGCTTTCTGAAAAACAATATGGTGAAGCTGGAGCCATGATTCTTTCATTTGCTTCAAGTTTCCCTGATGAAGTGGGCAATTGGCACACGGGGGTCAAGAGGTTGATTAATATGACTGAAGCTTTGACCTAAGTGAGAGAATAGACTGGGAATCTGGCACCAATGGCACCAGATTGGCACCAGATTGGCACCAGATTGGCACTATTCTGGCACCATCTCGCCCCATTGGCACTATTCTGGCACCATTGGCCCCGTTTTGGTACCATTGGCACCATTATGGCACCATTCTGGCACCATTCTCGCACTATTCTCGCCCCATTCTCGCCCCATTCTCGTGCTATCAATATAAAATTACTTGATGTATTTTGGCCGTAGTCATCTCTAATAGTACGAACCGCCCCGTAAACTCTACCGCGAAGTCGGACGTATTCCAGGACGATGTTACCGCAAAGTCTCGGTGATGCTCTGGAGGTATTGGCAAGACTTCTTGTAATTCCACCACCGTGAAAACATCGTCCTGTGCTACCACGGGGCCCGTACGAAACGCCAGGTACCGCTCGTGCAGATTAGTACCAAAGTCTACAGTTCCAAGCACTTGTTCTGGTGTAGACCAATCGTCGTGGTAATTAGGGCCAGTAGGGCCAGGAGTACCGTCCTGTAGTACCGCGACGCGGTACCATTCCGGCGGCATGTCGCCCCAATTTATATGGCCGTGAGTAATGGTACGAGGCTCGTGCAAATCTACCAAGATCTTCGCGGTACCGTTCGTGGTGGCTCCTTCAGGGTCTGCCTGCCAAAAAGTGAAATTATACCCATCATTAATCAGAATGATGGCATCACCAGGAAGTCCCGCAGTGATATTGTAGACGGAGGCGGCGGCGCACAGGCAGACACCGGGCGAGGATGGCGGTAGGTTTACCGCGAAGTAGGCGGTGGAGTGCGGATCGATCGTTATTGGATCACCATTCAGGACGATCGCGGTAATGCTAGGGCCAGGCCCGTGGTGGTGTACCGCGAGCATGGTTTTATTCATTAGGAGATCAAATGTACTATTAAAGTAATTCATTGAGTAGATTTCAAGTCCCCCTGGAACATAGCGAGGATTTAGTACGAGATGGCGGTGGATGGTACCATCTTCTACGCGGTAGGCAAACCGTAATCCCAAAAATCCTTGAACAATAGCTTGAAGAGACCCACCGTGGGCCGTAAGGAACGGGAACGCCGGCGCAGTACCGCCATTGGCGGCGGTATCATCGACCGCTTGTTCCAGGAATTGAGCAAATGGAGCTCTAATGACTGGTTGGACCGCCATTCGTAGGAAACTTAGGGCGGAACAGCCTAAATTTAGTGCCAGCAGCACCGCCGAGTAAATAGAATGAGTCATTGCCGGACCATGGCGGTCCTGTTTCAGGGCGTAGTACTGTGCGCTAGTACGAGCTTCGTGGTGCAGAATTAGGGAGTTTTCTAATGGATAAGTAACCATTACCACGTCTGCTTGTTTTACCTTGATGTCGGGCGGCATCTCGCTGTATTCTAGCACGACGCCGTGCGACGATCGTGGTAAATACATTTTGGTAGCAATGTCTGCGTAAATTGCGGGAATAGGGACCTGGAGGTGGGAGGCGATGTCCACCGCCTGGGACATTAGCCTAGCAATACCAGCGTTGGTGTAGGCGCCATTATTAACGTGGTTAGCGTACTCATCTGGGTCGGTGAGGTTGGTGGTGGTGTACGCCGCGAGAGTGTCGTTGTACAGCACGAGGCGCGCGAAAAATTGGGCCGCGTCTAGCACGAGCGGGAGAACGGTGGACTCGAGGTAAGTGTCGTCGTGGTGGCCCGCGAGATATACCGCGAAGGCGGCGGAAGCTACCGCGACATTGATATGGTATTCGTAATCGAAGCAAGGACCGGTGGCGGTACAATTACCGTACCGACCGCTAGTCCAAGGGTATACCGCGGCGGTGGGGCCAAATTGGGACGAATCATTGGGCTTATCGTCTTCATGGTGCCATTGGTCAGGGATGTTACGCTGGGCCTGGCGGTGAGTATGGACGCGGTAATTGACGATACTGGCGGCGTGGACCGGTGCGAATGGCATGAGGCCTCCAAGCATCCAAAGATCGGTATCCCAAAACACCATACCGCCGTAGGAGTCGGACGAGAGCCCAGAAACTCCCACGGCGGCGGTAGTACCACGGGCGTGGGCCCGAGTATTGGCGGTAAGATGGTGAAGTGATGCTTGAGCAGCGAGCGTGAGAAGTCTGTCGCCCGGGAACACGATTTTTGCCGCGAGTTCGTGGCAAGCGTCGCGGTGGAGTTGCTCGGCTTGGTGGTACGGAATAAGGGCTGTTTGACGGGCCAATGCTACGTCGTCTGGTGGTAAATCTGGGTCGAGGTCCGTGGTAGCAATTCCTACCGTCTTGTACCAGTGCATGATTGAATTTGGAGCGAGGATGGCGGTAGATTTATGGCGAACGATGGTGTCATTTTGATCAATTTCTACTGCGGAGCTGGCATTAGCACTGGCGGTAAGTCGTGAGAAAATAGTACCATATGTTTCACCAACCGCTTGAGGTCGCACTCGCATGAAAATACCACGAGGATCGGTGCCAGCATCGACAAATTCGCACCGCTGGCTCGTACTAAAATCAAGTCGATCTTCCACCATAACTGGAACCGGCTGTCCATCCAAATTTTGTACCAGAACTCGCACCAGGCCCGCGGTAGGTACCGCTCTATTAGCGAGAACTTCTACCGTCACATGTACCACATCCATCCACACAAACTCCGTGGTAACTCGCCCGTCCCCTAGGGCCATTGTCTGGACGTATTGAGTAATGGTTTTGGTACCACCACCACCGCCGTCCAAATGGTACCACGTCCCGTTAATTTTGGTCAGAACTTCTAGCGTAGTCCATTGTGGGATGGCAGAAATGATACTTTCCCAGCCATTAGCTAAAAGTTCTGGGAAATTATTGGCGGTAGTATTAGGCTGAAGGTCGTAGAAACCTGCGGCGAATGCGCCGGCGTACCGCCGGTTGAATTGGGGCCAGCCTATATGGGAATTAGGGCCATCGCCGTAGTCGTAGGCGAACCCTTGGCCTAAATTAGGGATTCTTGCACCAATGAATCCATTGGAAACATATGGTTGGCGCTGGTACCGATTCTCGCGGTGGAAATGAGCCGTTCCCACCACGCTCGTGCGAGGATCGTAGAAACAATCTTTTGAATCATCAATATTTAAAAAAAGTAATTGATTTTGTGGATCTTGAATTAATTTTTGAATATTTGAATATTTTATTTGTGGATTTTGTAATTCTAATTGTGGATGAAATTGATTTTGTGTATTTAATTCTAAATCTATTTGTGGTTTTAATTCTAATTCTGTTTGTGGATGTTTTTGCAAAAGATCTAATGGCATATCCAAAGCGACTGGAACTGTCCAAAGCACAACGAGTGCCAGGACTGTAACTAGCATGACTTTCAAGGCAAACTTGCGAGACCAGCGCATTATAAAGGATGTTAGTTAGAACTATGGTATGCTAGAATTTGGAGTGCACACTTTTTGGAGAAAATGTGATTTTCATAAAATTTGGGGAAATTTTTGAGAATACAAAGAAATATAGACACAAATATAAATATAGACACAAATAGAAATATAGACACAAATAGAAATATAGACACAAATATAGTGTACACAAATACAAAGTACACAGATACAGAGTACACAAACCCAACCTCCACCTCTACAATTCTATCTTGACTTTCATTACTATATTATACATCTATTATACAACGTCTGTCTCGTCCTTCATCATAATTCCCTTCAATATTTCCTTCATTCCTATCACCTTTGGTGGTAATGGCCATAACATTGTAGAACTCTTCCCACTACTCTCTTCCAAATAACTCTTATCAATATATCTCTTGGTAATTTCAAATACTTTAGGATCCAATTTTTCTTTCTTATATCTTTCAATTAATTCTCCAACTTTAATCACTTTATTAGTAGTATTATATAATCGGTCAACTGAACTTTCAATATTTTCCAGAAACTTATCAGTAATTTCTTCTTTAATAGCTTCCAATTTACCAATTAAATCTTCATTAACAACCAATTCCATTGGTTTATTCTTTACATATTGATTCAATTGTTCTTCATCAACTTTAATATCATTATAATCAACCAAATTCTCATTTAATTTCGTCATATTTCTCTTGAATAAATCCTTCCATTGATCTTTTTCACGTTTTAATTTGATCAATTGTTTAGAAAAATGCCGAATATTATTCTTAGTGGTATTATTTAATGGATTAGGTAAAAGTATCTCATTACTTATCATATTTCCATCATTATCATCTCCATTAGATTCATCTCCATCTCGTTTACTATACCAACTAGTATTTATTACACCATCTCTTAAATTTTGTAACACTTCTTCTTTAATTACTTTGGCTATATTACGAATAGTAGGATCTTCTTTATTCTTTTTGGTAGATGCTTCTTCTTCCTCCTGTTGTAATTTCTTACTTATACACCAAATTAATAATTGTTTCATCCTATGAGGTTCAGGAAGTGAAGTATCTAATAACTTATAATAATCTCTTTCACCTACATCTTCATGAGGAAGTCCTACAAGCCCATTTCCAATAGACAGGATGCGTTTCCCTCGATTCTGATACGAAGCTCTTCTATTTATCTTCTTTTTCACCGGTTTATCTACCTCTAAATCACTGGAACCTCCTGTTAAATCAACTTTATGATGTGATACTTGCTCTATATACTCATCCGACGATATAGAAGGTTCTTTATACGTTCCTTCGTACCGCGGCCGTATGGGAGACAGTAATTTCATAGTTTGACTATCAGAAACATTCAATTTTTGTTGTTTCTTTACATCTACCGTATAAACATCATCAGAATCGTCAGAGAGTCCAGCCAAAGCCTGGTTCAATTTCGACACCGGCGTGGACACTTTTTTGGTGCTGGTGGTACCTCTGCCGCCACTAGTACCTCTGGTACCACTGCTACCACCATTCAGCTTGGTACGCTTATAAAAAAAGCCTTCATCCTCTTCAAATGGCTTCCGTTTTTGCTGCTCTGGTTCCTGGGAAAACATATCGTCCAAACGATTGGACCGGCCGAAAATGCTCTGGGAAAGCTGGGAACTGGTACGGGAGCTCGTGGGAGTCGTACTGGCCTTGGATGTGGCTCGTTTGGCCTTCTTTGTCCTAGGCTTCCTGGCACTTTGAGTCTTCTTAGGCGCCATTTTGCGGTTGTTTTCTATTGTTTATTTTTCCTGAAATACGAATTTCGCGCTAAAATCCACAAATATAAAAAAAAAATTAATTTTTTTACCACATTTTGATTTATGAAAGGGAAAAGAGCCGCCAATTGCGGCACTTATGTATGGACGTATCTGGCGGTGGACACTCTACGGGTAGAGGAGGTGGCTCTGGGGCGGGAGGTGATGGCGGTGGACGTGCGGGAGGATGTTAGGGTGCATCTTGGAGCCAAGCGGTTAGGTAGTATAGCGGTAGATAAGATTGAATGGGAGCCGTGTGTTACAAGTACTACAAATAGTGGCAGTAATAGTGGCAGTACCGCTACTAAGTTGGCGGTACAAGTGTCTAGCCACGGCATCGTCGCCGTCTACGAGCTCCATTCCAATGCACCGCCAGTCATCATCCAACAAGACGCTTCAGAAGGCATAGAACTGTTCTTCTGGATCCCTAATGTCCCTGAAACTTCGCTGGAAGTCTCCCAAACTTCACCAGAAGCCCCTGAAACTTCGTCTGAAGGCTCGTACTACAACTGCAAACAATTGCTCGTATACACCCGGAATCACCTCCATGTCAAACTCTACTCATTGGACTTTGTAAATATGCTTTGGAAGCTTAGCAAACCAATTAGCCAAACGCCCATTTTAAACCCTCAAAATATCAATTTATGGTCATTGGTTTTGGCCAGTAGGTCGCCAGATGTGTCGGATGAGACTCCCGTGGTGTACCATTTCTATAACCAGGGCAGTATGAGCAATCTTTTGTATCGATTCAAGCTTAAAAGTGCAGTTTTAGCCCAAGATTTCGATATGTTTTGGACCAAATCTGGAAAATGGTTGGTTTATTTCAATTGGATCGATCTGTTGTTTGGTTTTAAATTGCAAGTGTATAATTCATTGGGAGTTAATCAAAATCGGTTTAATTCGGAGTTGATTCCGACTGGTGATCCTATTATTGATATTAATTGGATGACTACTACTGATGGGATAGAAACATCTCATGAATTCCCCAGTTTGAATTATTGGATTTGTGATTTATGGGTAGATGAATTGAGAGAATATTTGTTTATAGTTCTGATTTTGAATGAAGATTTGGTGCAAATAGTGACGGTTTCAATTAAGGATTTTAGGGTTATAAGTAAAGAGGTTGTGGATCTTGAACAGATGGAGAATATGCGGATTTGGAGTCAATATTTTGATGGAGAGCTGCTTCAATATGTTGGAGGAAAATCACGACTGATTATGGCCAATTCTTTGGTTATTAAAAAGGTTTTTACTCAAAAATTTGCAGGTAAATTCAAGTTGATTATTCAATTTGAAAGTTCAATTATGATTTGTGATATTTTATTTAATGATGAAAATTCAACTAAACTGATACTTTTCAAGCCTTTAGATTATATACTTACTGAAAGAGTTGAAGATATTGAATTTGAAAATCAAGAAAATAATGTGATGGTGGTAACTACTGCCACTCATATGTGGAAGTATGATATGTTTCCAATTGTTTCTTCTTCTACTCCTTCTGTTATCTATCAAGGTACTAATCAGTGTCAAAAGATTCCTACTGGCCGGTTATTGGAGTTTAATAATGATCAACAATGGTCTATTGTTGAGCCAATATCCAATAAACGTCTGTTAAATACCAGTTTTGTTGCAGAGAATGATACTTTTTTCAAGCGGAAACGAAGTGTACATTAATGTGGTATTTACAGGTTGCATAAAGTGGATTAAAATGGATTTAAAATGGATGAGATTGGATGAAATTGGTTCAAAATGATAATTGGTTCAAGATCAACTGGATTTCTTCTTGGGTGCACCTTTGTTCCTCTTCTTTCTATCTTGGACCATCTTCAATCTAGTTTCTTCCCTTGGATCAACAAGTTTAAGTTCAGGGAACCATTGTTTAAAATCTTTAAATGTAGGCATAGCATCATTATTTCCATAATAACTGGCCACTTTTTCCCCCTTCAAAGGAGCACGCAAGATCTTGGACCCATTTCTAACACCTTCAGGGTTCCATACTTCACCAAATATCTCGGCGGAAAGCTTTCTCACCTGAAGAAGTCTACTTGGTGGTGGAAGTTTCATTTTGAAAAGTTGAAAGAAATTTTTCGCACAACAAAAAAATAAAAAGAGAGAAGAAAAATTATTATATTATTTTGAAGTGTCTCAACCAAATTCATATTTAAATCTTGAAACCTTTGAATCCTAATGTCAAACCTTCTTGTACAACTGTGGCGACTTTTTTACCGTCACGATTGTAGAAGTAACCACGGACCAAAGTTCGATTATTACTGATTCTACGGGCTTGATAATTAAAAGTAAGCCAATCCATAACATCATAATCATTATCATGATGGAAATAAATATGATGATCTAAAGACATGGCATTATAATGGAAGATATGCAATGCATTTAAAGATACATTCATCCAAGAACGTGCATCTTTATCAGGATCCAAATCTCCAGTAATTTCGGTAGGATTCCAAGGAGCATGAAGGATTCGGGCAAGTGTTGTTAAGAAAAAAGAATCTGAAATTCCTCCAAGGGCAACATATTTATATTTTTCATCATGATATTGTGCATCTACTCCACTCCAAACATTAATCCAACGATCAGAAGGTGATTGAGATGCTTCTTGAGGAACAAGAGAATAATCAATAAATTCATCACTATAAGCATTCTTAACATATTCAGTATGAACCAATGTATGAAGATTTCCAGGTTCTGGATATTTATAATGAAGAGGTTCTGGAGGTTTTTCAATTGTTATAAGATTTGTTGATAATTTTTGTTTTGGTCTTAAAGACATTAATGCAGTAAATTTAATATTATTGGATTGCATGGCTTTTATACTTAATTTAACAATATCACAATGAGTTTGTTGATGATTTTCCAGCTTTCCATCGGAGATGGTTGTGACAAAGTATTCCATTGGTATATCATTACGACCAGGAGCTATAAAATAAGAATGGAAAGACATTGGAACGTAATTATTTGGAGCAGATTCAATTCCTACCAAAATTGTTTGAGCAATGGTATTACCACCATAGACTCCTCTTGCAGCTGGTAATGGGAGCATAAGTGGACGTGCACCTTTATAATGGCCATCTTTAATCTTAATTATTTCAAAGGACTGTTGAAGGTTCATTTGAAGATGAATTTTTTCGCGTGGGGAAAGTGAATGTGATAAAGATGGAGAAATTGAGAGAGAGAGAGAGAGAGAGAGAGAAAAGAAGAAAAAGAAGGCGAATGAGATATGAAAGTGGACGATTAATTGGCTGTTTATCATGTGGTTGTTTGAATGTAATAAAGGATGAGGGAAATGGTTGAGATATGAAGAAGGAGAGATGAATTGGTTGAGATAGAGAAAATAGATACAGAAATTGAGATATAGAAATTGATATACAGAAATTGAGATACAGAAATACGATACAGAAATATTATACAGCAATATTATACAGAAATTGGATGATACACAAATAACATGATACACAAATAACAAAGTTACACAAATAACATGATACACAAATAACAAAGTTACACAAATAACAAAGTTACACAAATAACAAAGTTACACAAATAACAAAGTTACACAAATAACATGATACACAAATAACAAAGTTACACAAATAACATGATACACAAATAACAAAGTTACACAAATAACAAAGTTACACAAATAACAAAGTTACACAAATAACAAAGTTACACAAATAACAAAGTTACACAAATAACAAAGTTACACAAATAACAAAGTTACACAAATAACATGATACACAAATAACAAAGTTACACAAATAACAAAGTTACACAAATAACAAAGTTACACAAATAACAAAGTTACACAAATAACAAAGTTACACAAATAACAAAGTTACACAAATAACAAAGTTACACAAATAACAAAGTTACACAAATAACAAAGTTACACAAATAACAAAGTTACACAAATAACAAAGTTACACAAATAACAAAGTTACACAAATAACAAAGTTACACAAATAACAAAGTTACACAAATAACAAAGTTACACAAATAACAAAGTTACACAAATAACAAAGTTACACAAATAACAAAGTTACACAAATAACAAAGTTACACAAATAACAAAGTTACACAAATAACAAAGTTACACAAATAACAAAGTTACACAAATAACAAAGTTACACAAATAACATATCACACAAATAACTTGTTACACAAATAACAAAGTTACACAAATAACAAAGTTACACAAATAACAAAGTTACACAAATAACAAAGTTACACAAATAACAAAGTTACACAAATAACAAAGTTACACAAATAACAAAGTTACACAAATAACAAAGTTACACAAATAACAAAGTTACACAAATAACAAAGTTACACAAATAACATATCACACAAATAACTTGTTACACAAATAACATATCACACAAATGACTTGTTACAAACTTGTTACAATAACATGTTCCTCAATCAAATCACCCAATTCACTTCTATATATCCCATTTATATCCCATTTTTATCCCATTTTATCCCATTTTGTATATTAATGTACTATACTCTATAAAACCTCTTCTTCCACCTCTTTCAATCCCAATAATCGCCTTTGCTTATTGGTCATCGGTATATCTTCACAATTATCCTTCTTAACCAATTTTAATATACTAAATCCTATTCGTATTAATGCAAATAATTTAAGTATAAATAAATTTATGTTTGTAATTTTTTCCACAAAAATCATTAAAAAAATTACAAATACTGTTTTCAATATTGTTTTCACTTCTATTTCTCGATTGATTTGTCTTCTTAAAGCTTGATCTACTACGGGACTTGTCCAATCACCTTGTGGGACTTTTAGGGCGGTTCCGGCGACATTTGTAGGGATGGATTGTAGTGGGAGTTTAGGAGGAAGGAATTCTTGGATGCCAAAAGATGAACTAGATGATGGAGGTTTATAATAAACGGGAGCAGGTGCCGTTTTTGTGGTTGGTGAAGAACCAATGGTGGTTGATGTCATTAAGAAAATGAGAAATGAGTATTTGAAAAAGTGTACAAAAAAAGATTACACAAAAAAAGATGTACACAAAAGCGAAAGAGATGTACACAAAAACAAGATGTACACAAAAAAGCATCATGTTTACAAACACAAAGTACACAAACACAAAAGTACACAAACACAAAAGTACACAAATACAAAAGTACACAAATACAAAAGTACACAAATACAAAAGTACACAAACACAAAGTACACAAACACAAAGTACACAAACACAAAAGTACACAAACACAAAAGTACACAAATACAAAAGTACACAAATACAAAAGTACACAAATACAAAAGTACACAGAAGTATCAAGTACACAAATACAAGTACACAAACTCTACTCTATAATCCCAAACTACAAAAACACAAACACAAACACAACTCTATAATCCCAAACTCTACAATTCCAATATAAATCATCTCTCAATCATTCTTTAAAGACAATCAAGTTTACAAAACCACAACGTGCACAAACTCTACAATTCCAATATCAATAATAACTCTACAAACCCAGCTCTATAAATACAAGGTACACAAACACAAATACAAGGTACACAAACACAAATACAAGGTACACAAACACAAATACAAGGTACACAAACACAAATACAAAGTATACAACTACAAAGTACACAAACACAAACACAAAGTACACAAACACAAAAACCAAGTTCACCAATACAAAGTACACAATCCCATCTACAATCTCATTCAAATCATAATTCTTCATATATTTCTATAAAATTAAGCATCTTCTGCTTCAACTTTTTCTTCTCTGGCTAATTCTTCTCTTGCCAATTCTTCTCTTGTAGGTGGAACCCAAGTTCCACTCTTCCATGGAGCAATATTTTGTCTATATAATTCATCAACTTCTTCCAATGTTAACCCTTTAGTTTCACTAACAAAGAAATAAACATAAAAAATAGAAAATAAAAGACATCCACTAAAAACAAATCCATAATAAAAGTGAATTTCAGATGTAATAAAAGGTGTAAAGAAAGAAATTAAAAATCCCCATAACCAATTAGCAGCAGTTGCAACAGCCATACCTTTAGATCTAATTCTTAATGGATAAGTTTCAGATACAATACAATAAACACCACCAGCCCAAGTTGAAGCGAAAAAGAATATGAATAAACATGTGATAAAAATCATAGCATTACCAGTTGGTTTATCAGTTGGACCATCATATCCATTAATGTATAATTTAACGGATCCGAGAACGGCATAAATAATAAAACAACAAAACATAGCAACAGAACCAACTAATAAACAAGTTCTTCTTCCAAATCTTTCAATGGCATAAATACCTGGGAATGTTGAAACAAAATTAACAGCACCTAAAATAATTGAAGTTTGGAAAGAATCTTTTAAACCAACTGCCTGGAAAATAGTTGTTCCGTAATAGAAAAAATAATTATTACCAGTTAATTGTTGAAGTGATTGTAACATAATTCCCATAATTAATCTTTGGAAAATCTTTGGTTTTCCAGTTACAAGTTCTTTCCATGAAGCATTTCCTGCAAGTCTTTCCTTGTCAATACCGGCTTGAATTAAAATTACTTCAGCTTGAATACTTGGATGATCTTGTGAGAGTTTATTAGCTCTAGCAATGGATCTTTTAGCATCTTCAAGACGATCTTTTTCAACTAAATATCTTGGAGATTCTGGCATAGAAACCATTCCAACAAAAAGGAAAATGGCCCAAAGGAAACATAATCCTAATGGAATTCTCCATTGTCTAGAATCATCATAAACTTTGGTACCATAAGTACAACAATAACCAATGAAAATACCGAGAGTAATAAACAATTGGTAACAGCAAACAAGAGTACCTCTAACGGCTTTTGGAGAAGTTTCACTAATCATCATTGGAGATACAACCGATACAGTACCAACAGCAAGACCAGTAATTAATCTTCCGATAAAGTATTGATACCATTTATCCTGAGAAGCAATTTGAATAATTATTCCGACAATATAAATAACCATAGCAAACATTAATCCGATTCTTCTACCGTACATATCGGCGGATTTAGAAAGGAAAATACCTCCCACTGCACATCCAATGTTAATGATAGAGATGATTAAACCAACTCTAACATTGGATAAGTAATAATCTCCAGATCCATTTAATTGTCCAAATCTTTGTTTAAAATCAGGCATATTTACAAACCCTGAAATAGTACCAGTATCGAAACCAAATACAAATCCTCCAAAAGCAACTAATAAGCAGAAGAAGGAGATGGATAAATAATCTTTGAAATGTTTTTCCGGCATTTCTGGTAATTCATTTAACATATCTTCAGTTTTTTCATATTTATGTTCAAGGACAGATGCACTGTCAATAGGTGTTTGAACACCACTATCTAACTGTGGTGAGTTACTATCTTGACTAGACATTGTTATAATAAGCAATAGTAAAAAGTTTTGGTAGGAAAAAAAAACTGGACGATTTGAAGGGTTTATATATTCGGAAAATTTTTTTTGGTATGTCGTCAGTAGTCGGATTAACTGGGGTGTATATGCAGTATAAGTTTCTCCGAAATTATTCCCCACCATAGTCTGCTGATTCTTTTGTGTGTCACCTGGTTTTCTTGCGTTTAAAAATTTCAGCAGGCAAAGTGGTTCTAAAGAGTAAATTGATAGTCTCTAGTGTCTACAGAGGACATTTTAACTACAGTGGTACATAAATATACATTGGATAATCTTACAGGCAAAAAAATCTGGTATAAAATCTTGTATAAAATCTTGAATACATTCGACCGAAAATAGCAAATGGCGTGCACATAGCCCCAAACGCTGGAAAAACTTTTTTCCCGGCATTAATCCATAACAATACAAAAATTATTCCGGTGTTTGCCAGAATGAATCTCCTGCTTTTTAAATTTTTTTAGTTTCTTCTGACCTTCCCAATCAAACAACCAGTATGCAAGCTTATGTGATTCATGATAATGAGTCTGTATAAATCCAAGACTTGTCATAATTTGACCAAAAAGCTGCTGGTCAAAATATCTTGAATTGGACACACAAGGAAGGGGTAGGACCACGAAAAGTTTTGCGGGAGAAAACGCCCCAGACGGGGCAAACTGAGCATTTTGTTCTGGGGGGTTTGGGGATGAAAGATGATGGGATTGGCTGATGTTTGGAGAGGAACAACAGGGTTCCTGTATATTGCGAGCCAGATAATCCGAATGACCACGCATTCCTGTAGAAATATCAGATGCTGCATGTACTCCTGCACGCATTCCTGCATTCTTTCTTGTAAGCATATCAGTACCTGCACTCTTTCCTGTAAGCGTACTTGCACTCTTTCCGGCACACAGGTCGGAACAATTTGTCCTGTCAAATTTTGTCTCCTGTTTAATCATTGGCGGCCGAAGAAATTGAGTAATCCGTTCTAACATGGCACCACGCTGGCTCGGCGTCGGCACAAAGTTTAGTACCAAACTGCATGAAACTAAATCATACTTTTCATCAGGTGACTGAGGAATAGGAAGGTCCATGAAATCTGATTGGATAATGAGAGGGTGTTGACTATGAAGGTCAACTCGAGTGATGGAATCAAAGAGATTGCATTTAGCAATAAAATTGTTGGGACTAAGGCAGCCTATTTCTAGGGCGGTTGTAGGGCGAGGAATGGTGGTAGCCGGGCGAGGAATGGTGGTAGCGCGCAACCATTGGACCAATTTTTTAGACGAATCGCTACCGCGCTGCGCGCTCTGGCCCTGTTGGGACGCGAGTTGGTACGTCAGGAGGCCACCGCTACGGCGAATTTCCAGGTCGATGGCTCCCAACATCAGTAATAAGGCTGGTTTAGCGAGACCATCGACCTGGAACGTGGTATAAGTGGCACCATCGTCGTAAGATTCATACAGGGCGTCATTAGCGGCCTGAGTAGCGTACTGGGGGCCGAGACGGGCCAAGATGGTGGTACGAGCTTTAAGGAGAACATGGAACCGTCGAATGAGTTTTCTGGTGATTTTAGGCTTGAAAGATTTTGGTTTTTTAACGATGGAAGTTTTACGTTTAGGGCGAGGCATGGCGGTGGGAGTAGAAGGAAGGAGACGGTGGTGGAAGGATGTGGTGGTGGGAATATGGCGGTGGTGGAAGGAGGGAAGATGAGGAAGAGAAGAGAAGAGGAAGAGAAGAGCGCGGCGGTAGCGGTGGTGGAGGGCGGTGGGAGTGGCGGTGGAATTCGCACGGGAATTAGGGCCAGTGGTTGTAGCGGTCGTTCTAAAATTCGTTCACCGCACCATTTGCACAGTGGCACCACACTGCGGCATTTTTACCACGGCTCTACCGCTATTCGTACGGCCACTCGTTCCAACACTCGCACCATTCGTTCCAATACTCGCACTCGCACTGCTTGTTCTATCCACACCACCATTCGCACCACCATTCGCACCACTCGTTCCACCATTCGCACCGCCATTCGCACCACCATTCGCACCACCATTCGCACTGCTTGTTCTACCCGCACCGCGCTCGTTGTAGAACTCGCACCATTCGCACCATCATTCACCCCACTCCCACCACCATTCCCACCACTATTCCCTCCATCGCCTTTTCGCACCTCATTTCTTTTTTTTCTCTAATGAAGTCAATCAACTCAGACAGTTTAAATTGGAAGCCCGTGGAGATCCCCGACAACTTGGAGAGTTACGAAGGGTTGTATGGCTTGGAGGAGATCGATGGAGTGGACGTAAAGATTGTGAATGGGCGGGCGCAGTTCGTGGTGAAAGGAGACGAGCTGGCGGTAGCGCTGGCGGTAGAGGAAGAGACTGGAGATGAGGAGGAATTTAGAGGGTTTAGTGATGGTGAGAGTGATGGTGAGAGTGGCGGTAGCGCTGGGGACAGCGGTAGCGGTGCCAGTGATGGTTCTAGCGATGGGTCTAGCGATGATGAGTTGGTCAAAGCTGGCGAGAAGCCTGTCACAGCTAGCACCAAAGCTAGTACTAAAGTTACCGCGAAAGACGCTAAAGCTAGCACTAAAATTACTGCCAAATCCACTGCCACAACTGGCACTAAATCTACCGCCAAATCTACCGAGACCCTCGCCCCAAATACCTTCGCGGCCGTCCAACTCCCACAAGACGTAGCGCTCCCTAAATGGACCGACTGCCGTCTCTCGACCTACGCCCTTACGGCCCTTGCCGCCACCGGCTTCACGGCCCCTACGCCCATTCAGAAGCAGACCATCCCGTTAGCTCTAGACGGAAAGGACGTGATTGGAAAGGCTACCACCGGTAGCGGTAAGACGCTTGCCTACGGTCTCCCTATTCTCGAGCAGTACGCGGCGCGCATCGCCGCCAACAGTACCGCGACTGGTACCACCAACAATACCACCAACAGTACTACCAACAGTACCACCAAAGCTCCCGTGGCAGTGGTGTTTGTTCCAACGAGAGAATTGGCCCACCAAGTGGTCGACCACCTCACCGCCATCGCCAAGTACTTCCCGTTCCCGCCCCACGCCATTGTCAGTATTACCGGAGGCCTCAGTATTCAGAAGCAAGAACGTCTTCTTACCGCGGGCTCTGGGCCGGGGATCGTGGTAGCCACGCCGGGCCGTGCGCTCGAGCTCGTGGAAAAACATCCCGCGCTCGCTGTCGCCCTAGGCTCGACCGACGTCGTGGTACTTGACGAGGCAGACCGTCTTCTCCAGGACGGGCACTTTGACGAATTTGAACGGATATTGAGCATTATGAAGAAAAATAGGTCGACTGCCAGTGCCAGTGCCAGTGCTAGTGCTAGCACCAGTGGTACCGCCTGGCGGTGGCAGACCCTCGTGTTCTCTGCCACGTTTGCCAAAGATCTCTTTGCTAAACTCACAGCCAAATCCAAACCGACCGGGGCCCACCGCGACGCGCACCACGACGCCGCGCTAGATGCCGACCAAATCGTTCAACTCTTCCACGCTAAACTCGCATTCCGCGCAAAACCAACGCTCATCGACGCAAATCCTACCACGACCGTCGCCCTGGCAGTGACCGAAGCGTTGGTCGAGTGCGGCCCTACTGAAAGAGATCTTTATCTTTATTATTTCCTTCTCCTTTACAAAGGTAGGACCCTTGTGTTTGCCAATTCTATTGATAGTGTTAAAAGGTTGGTGCCATTCCTTCAAGCGTTGGGAGTTCCAGCGTTTGGACTTCATCTGGCGATGATGCAAAAAGCCCGTATGAGGTCGTTGGAACGGTTCCGCGAGTGTGGCGGTAGCACCGCGGTATTAGTGGCGCTGGACGTGGCAGCTAGAGGGTTAGATATTCCAGCAATTGATCATGTGGCTCACTATCATTTACCACGGACGGCCGACGTATACGTCCATCGTAGTGGGCGGACTGGGCGTGCGGGCCGCGAGGGAGTCGCGGTAATGTTTTGTTCACCGCAAGAGGCTCTGGGACCGCTCCGTAAATTACGGCGACTCGTGGTGGCGCGCGCCAGTGATCCCGCCACTGCTCGTGGTAAATTTAAACGGTTTGCAGCAGATGTTAAAATGCTCCCAATTGAAGATGATTTAGTGAAACAACTCCGTCCACGGGTCAAATTGGCCGCCCAATTGGCCGACTCATCTACCGCGGTGGCTAATGCCAATAAGGAGGACCAATGGGTCAAACAAGCAGCTGCCGATTTGGGCGTAGATGAAGATGATATTGGAGATTTCGAAGATGATATGATAAAGAAACAGAGGAAACGGACCGAGAATAAGACCTTAGACTCGGGCGACGCTCGTGCTATGCGCCGCGAGTTGGCGGTATTGTTGGCCCAGCCGTTGAGGAAGCTTTCTAGACGGAGTTATTTGACCAGCGGATTAGAGAATTTGGCTCATATTATGGCGACAGGCCAGGGCCATGGCGATATTATAGGGCGGAACGTTACGCAGGCTTTGGACGAGCTTCGGGGGAAGAAGGGGAAGAAAGGACAGGAGAAGAAAGGACCAGAGAAGAAAGGACAAGAAGATAAGAAGATCAGAGGTAAGAGAACTGCCAGTGAGTCCAACAAAAGCGGGCCTATTGGGTCCAATGGTTCTAACGGTGCCAGTAAGGGTAGAAAGACTGGAAAAGCCAATAAGAAACAAAAGAAACAAAAGACATAAAAGACGCATTAGCCTCAAAATATATGCATTAACCTGTCAAATCGTATATAATCTATGTAAATCGACCTAATTCGGAACTTCTCTAATGCACGGATCATGCACGAGCCACGCACAGACTATGCAGATCATATAACAGATCATGCATGTTCATGTACACCCCCTTCTTCTTCTCTTTCTTCTTCTTCCCCTTCTCTTGCTTCTCTTGCTTCTCTTGCTTTACTTCCCCCTTCTCTTGCATATTTCACGACTCTCTTCCATGCTTAAATAAAATCATCAGAATCATCATCATAATACTCATCTTCATCAGATTCGTCAACCAACTGCTCAAAGTTAACCTTATATCTCAACATGGCTCCAATACCACCGAATCCTTGACAAAATTGCGCTCCTTCACTAGATCTATCAGTAACAAATTCCAATGTAGCACCGTAATTCTTATAGTTTTCAGCCAACCATTCAAGGAATGGCTCTTCCTTGACAATTTCCATCTCGGTTCCAGTTGCTTTATCAAGCATATAAGACTTATCGGGCAAGTCCGGGTTTGCATGAACAACTACTTCATTTCCTTCACTATTCTTTAAAGTATATCTGATAATATTCAAATTTTCATAGACAATAACAATCTCACAAGCACCTAAATCCAAAGCTTTCAAAGTATCTTCAACACCATAACAGAATTTCCCGGTATCTTGAGAGATTTCATCAAAGTAATCATTCAATAACTTCTTTTCTTGCACAAATTTGACATTAGAAAGAGTTTCTGCAGATAATTCAATAGCTTGATTGAACCCATTTTCTCCCCCATAAGAGATATCCACAATCTTGATCACTTTGGCCTGTAATCTATTATCAAATAAGTCCGATTTCGATAATTCTGTCTTAAAATCTGCACTACCTGCCAAAATTAATCCTTTAACATTAACCTTATCATTAGTGATAAAATTTTGTACTGCAACTTCTGCAACCTTCCGGACATAATTATGTCTCTTTTCCTCTCTCAATCTACTAAAACGAACGGCAGATTGACCACCTCTACCATGTTTTTTAGGCAAATCAACCGTAAATTTATGTAAAATCTCTCTATTATTTCCGGTAACGGCCCCAAATAACGCTCCATTACCGTCCATAATAATAAACCCGAACCGGTCATCATCCTCCAACAATTCACTCAATGCTTCCACGTGAAATTTATTATCACAAAGGTATAATGAAGTGTTTATTGGCTTAAAAGGTTCAAAATCAATGTTTAACTTCTTTTCTTTCCCTTCATCAGTGATCACTTCCCCACAGAAAATCACCAACCCATTCTTTGGAACGGAATTGTACAATTTCAACTTCTGTTGGGTCGAAGTAATGGCCGTTAAAACCGATAATCTGTTAACACGAGATTTGATATTAGAAGCTGTTCCGTATTCTTCGGTCAACATCTTCTGAATGAGCGCAATTTGGCCCTTTGGTGGGATAATTAACGAGATCATCGACGTACCATTCCCCCTGGCCTGGGAGAGGGCTTTAATAAGCTTTTTAACTTTCCATATTTCGATGTTATTTTCAGGGTCAGACATGTTTGGTGAAAAATTTTTTTTTGGAGGATGAGTGCGAAGATGGAGGGAGAAATAGGGCGGAACGCGGTGGTGCGGGACGGGGTGATGGCGGTAGTATGGCGGTGGAAATAGGACGAGCAATTGCGAGAAAGTGCGAGAAATTGCCAGAAATTGTGAGTGAGTGTGTTTTTTTTTTCAATAGTTTACGCAAGCTTACGTAATCAAACCTCATTTTTTCCTTTCTCATTCCCAGATATACGCTGGACCACATGCTACGCAGTCCACCACTTCAAATTTCGCACTTTCTGTTATTCCTCCCCCAATGTCTTCCCACTCAAATCAAGACGTATTCCAGGATCAGGACAACTCCCGTGACTCGTCAGACTCTTCGGATGAGGAGGTTGAGGTGCTCCCCAAGACCAGCTCCAGAAAACCCTCCAACAACGCGTTCAGACAGCAAAGACTTAAGGCCTACAGTCCCGTGTTCACTGCCAAAACCGTCATTCCAATTCTCCTTATAATCGCCGTGATATTTGTGCCTTTAGGAGCCGCTATGTGGTTGGCTTCCCACCGGATCGAAGACCTCGCTATCAACTACGCCCACTGTGAGACTGAAGCCAATCATGACACTTGGTCCGCCATTCCCGATAAGTATTTGGATTACCATTTGAAATCCAATAAGTATCTTCAACCACAGTGGAAACTTTCCACAGATGAATCACAACCATTTGAAGATGAACGGAACGTGTGTGAGATCCAATTCAATTTGCCTACGGATCTTAAAGGCCCAATCTATTTGTTTTACCGATTAGAGAAGTTCTATGCTAATCACCGGAGATACGTCAAAAGTTTCAGTGAAGATCAAATTATTGGAAAAGCTGCAGATGAAGATACTGTCAAGCACACCACGGGACAGAATTGTGAGCCTATGTCCGTTGATGATGACGGGAAAATCATTTATCCGTGCGGATTAATTGCCAATAGTATGTTTAATGATACGTTTTCTTCCACACTTTCGGGAGTAAATGGTACTTCTGACGATTACAAATTGACCAATAAGAATATAGCTTGGAAATCCGATAAAAACCGGTTTAAAAAGACTAAATATAAACCTGATGAAGTGGTTCCTCCTCCAAATTGGTGTAAAAGATTTCCTAATGGTTATAATGAATCCAATATGCCTGATATTAACACTTGGGAAGAATTCCAGAATTGGATGCACCCTGCAGGTTTACCTACTTTCAATAGATTGGTTCTTAGAAACGATAAAGACACGTTAAAGGCAGGAACTTATCAAATATCAGTTGGTTTACACTTTCCTGTCTTACCATTTAATGGAGGTAAATATGTCTATATCTCCCAGAGATCAGTAATGGGAGGTAAGAATCCATTCTTTGGTATTACTTGGATGGTTGCAGGAGGTGTATGTTTCTTATTAAGTATGTTTTTACTTACAGTGAATCTTATTAAGCCTAGAAGAAGCGGAGACTTGAGTTATTTAAGCTGGAATAAGGAGCAATAGATAGAGATGATGATGATCTTTATGATAATCTGGTAAAGTTATAGGGTCTTAGCCCTGTTATTGTTATATAGATGTATATGAATAGTATTTGGAACAGTAAAATTTGCGCTTTATAATCAACGGACTTGTATAAGTCCGTTTTACGGCAAATAGCTACCGATATTTAACTGCCGATATTTAGTTACCGGTACGGCTCTATTGAGACCACCTTGAACATTACACCTCCAACTTCTATTCCAACATCTAGCTATACCACGCCAAATTCACCATATATTATATCAGTGATGTAACGTCTCCACATTCTTTTGCAGCAACTTCACAGGCCGGTTGCAGCAATCACAAGCTAATCTCCGCATTACGCATTAAGGTTAAACATCTGTTGTATCGGGATGGAACCGAAACACCTGTTCAAATGGGATCCTGTCGTCATACTTCCATCAAATTCCATCATCTCTAGTTTCAGTATTGATTCTAATATTCTTTACAGTCCCTTCATACCCTTTCCCATACCCTTTCCCATACCCTTTCCCATATTGTTTCCTTATTAATTCTCATGCTTATATCAGGACCTCTAAGGTCTCTAAGATCTCTATGGCCTTTATGACAATCTCAATCATCTCCAACACCAAATACTTGCAAATCAAATATCCCCTCTCATATCCAAATTACAAATCCTACACCCCTCTTACCAAAACAATTCCGCCCACTTCTATAAATCACAGCGGATTTCTTCTTATTTCTTTCTTTCTTTTCTTTATTCTTCAAATATGGTTGTATCCAAATCTATCATTGTTAATAAGAGCCCAGTGGGCGAAATGAACGTCGATGTCAACGATCCTAACGGAACCTTTAAAGTTGTATCGTCAGATAAATCCCCAAAAGAAGGAGAGGTTTTAGTTAAACCTGTCTTATTCTCCAATGATCCAAGTCAAAGAGCTTGGATTCAAAAAGGTATTCTTCCTGGTGCCATGTACGTCGACCCAATTAAAGAGGGCGAACTCATGGGTGCCGTTGCCATTGCTGAGGTGGTCCAATCCACCATTGACGACTATTCCTCTGGAGATATCGTCTTTTGCAGTAGTGGTTGGTCCGAATACGCTTGTTTGTCAAAAGATAAGATTTTCAATAAACTCCCCAGCACGGGATTACCGTTATCGGCATTTTTAGACTTTGCGGGAATGACAGGAATGACTGCTTTATACGCATTAACTGATGTTCATGCCGTAAAACCTTCAGATGTCATAGTAATTAGTGGTGCAGCTGGTGCTACTGGTTCAGTAGCAGTTCAAATTGCTAAAAATGTCATTGGTTGTCGTAAAGTCATTGGTATCGCTGGTGGTAAAGAGAAATGTGATTATGTCTGCTCTCTTGGTGCCGATGCTTGTGTTGATTACAGAGATGCCAATTTTTTCATGTCTATGGCTAAAGCTTTAGGTAAAGATAAAGAGTGTGATGTATTCTTTGATGGTGTGGGAGGCTCAGTTTTAGAACAGATGATGTTACTCACCAAACGTCACGGGACCATTCTTGCATGTGGATCGGTTTCCGCTTATAATACCGGAGGTGCTGCCATTCGTTCTTGGGGTTTAATTACCACTAGAAGATTGACCGTTAAAGGGTTTATTGTACTTGATTTCTTACCTAAGGCACAAGAAGCTGTGGCTAAACTTGTTACGTATTATCAAGAAGGTAAGATTAAGTTTATTGATGGGTCTGTTTCTATTGTTGATTGTGTAGGACAATTTGAGAAACTTCCAGCAGTATTGAATACGATGTTTAATGGGGAGAAACTGACTGGAAAGTTGATTAGTAAGGTAGCAGAGCCAAGTAATAAGGCTGCCAAGTTGTAGATAAGAATGGTGAGAGTTGGTGAGAATGGTGAGAGAGTGGTGAGTATTTAGTGAGTAGAGTGTTTAGTGAATAGAGATTAGTTGAGATTAGATTGAGATTAGATTAGATTAAATTGAGATTGAGGTTAGATTGAGAAATTGAAACTGAGAGGTGGATTATCGCGGTAGATCGCGGTAAACTTTCTTTGTTGGCACGAGGCTCTCGCGGTATATTTTCTTTTCGCGCCAGCTCTCGCTGTAGTCTTTTCCACCACTTTCCACCACCCTCTCGCACCAAACTCTCGCACCAAACTCTCGCACCAAACTCTCGCACCAAACTCTCGCACCACGCCCGCACCACGCCCGCACCGCTCTCGCACCGCTCTCGCACCATCCTCTCTTTTTTCTCGCACCAATTCTCTTCCTCCCACCACCGTCTCCCCCCACTACTTTCGCGTTTGTTTGTGTTTACTTCCATCATGTCAAAGAAACTCACTCTAGACAAATACAGGGAGCCTGACCTGCCTGAAGACGATATCGACTTGGACGACCTCTCCTACTCCAAGTTCTCCCACGTCTCCGGCAGCAGCAAAGACTCCTCCTTCCTTCTTCGAGTTCAAAAACTCCTGGATCAGTCTGGCTCCTCCACTGATTCCAAACAGCCGCCCACAGACCGGCAAAACGATCCTCCAGACTCTCCTAGAGACTCCATTGACGCCAAAGGCGCCGCCGCCCTACACACACGGGTCCATCTTGTGCCCCTGCGCCAGACCCTGCTCAACCAGCGTCTCCCTAGCGAGTTGCCGCTGTCGCCCTACCGTTCTCCCACAAAGGGCTTAATGTATCCCATTAAAGAGACTCTGGATGATCTCATAAAAGCTGATGAGCCAGATGAAAACTCCCCATTCATCCGCCCTTTAGTGCCGCCCAAAATCAGGTCCAAGAATACACTGCTGCTGCTGCCTGCCGTTGTGCTGAATGTCGTGCTAAGCCTGGTTCTGGACTTAGAAACTACCCCAAAACACCGGCCTAGAAACCCTTCTGTTAAAGTATCATTAACTCCCGCTCAGAGGATGGAAAAGAGGCCTGGAATCCGTCTGAAAAATGCATTGGAAAACTTCCAGTTTGAAGAAATGGTGGGAAGAGGTGCTTTTGCAACGGTTTATAAGGGAAGAAACCTTAAAACACATCAAATTGTGGCGATCAAACAAATTCTTCTCGATAAAGATCAAGATGTTCAAGGTTTAATGGGAGAGATCGACTTGTTGAAGATTTTGAAACACCCAAATATCGTTAAATATCACGGTTTTGTTAAGACTTCTAATTCATTGAATGTGTTTCTAGAATTTTGTGCTGGTGGTTCCTTAAGACAATTGTATAAGAAACTTAATAGTGGTTTGACTGAACCGGTTATTATCAGATATGTAAAACAGATCTTGAATGGCTTAAGTTATTTACACGAACAAGGTGTGGTTCATCGAGATGTTAAAGCTGCCAATGTATTGATTACTGAAACTGGAGATATCAAATTAGCTGACTTTGGGGTGGCTACTAAAGTAACTTCCCAACATCAATCGGTAGTGGGAACTCCTAATTGGATGGCTCCTGAAACAGTACTAGGTGGTGAAGGTTTATGTACTGCATCTGATATTTGGTCTTTGGGTGCAACAATTATTGAATTATTTACTACTAATCCTCCTTATCATGATTTGAACCCCATGGCAACGTTACATGCAATTGGAACAGATGAATACCCTCCTTTACCCAAAAATATATCCTCAATAGCTCGTGATTTTTTGTTGGAATGCTTTCAAAAACAACCTAGTTTAAGAAGTAATGCTAAAAGATTACTTAAGCATAAATGGCTAAATCAAACAACAACTAGTAAAGATCGTATTCCAAGCAGATTAGTATCTACACTGAACTTACAAGTCAAATCCATTACTAGTTATAGTGAAAATATGGAAGAAGAAGAAGATTGGGATCAAGATTTTGATCAAATCAATAAAGAAGAAAATTCAAAAAACATATTTAATCCAACTACCATCCAAACAAAACAAGAAGAATTAGTGGTAATAACTCCACTAAATAAACATGAAATGTTGACAAAGTTTACAGAATCCAATAATAATGAATCACTAATAGACGAAGATAATAATAATGATAATAATGATAACCTTAATATAATAGATAAAAATAACAAGTTTGTTATTGCTAATACGAACTTAAAAAATGGGGAAGAACTATTCATTGAAGATGAAGATGATGATCCTTTCTTGAACATTGAACTTGATAATTTTGATACGAATGAACTTGAAATTCAAAGTAAAATGGAATTTTTAATTACAAAATTTAATAATAGAGTTGATTTTTGTCAAACTGGTAATGATGAAATAGCCAAATCTTTGATTAAAATCATGGGGAAAATATCTCATCTAGTTAAAAAATATCCCATTCTGCATGATGTATTATTAAGAGATCACGGTATATTATCAATATTTGAATTATTAGAAAATGTTGATGAATTACCTAATTTACCCAAACTTTGGTATTATTCTTTGAGTACATTAAATTCAATTTTTGAACGAAATATCAATCAATTTGAAAATTTCTGTTTACTTGGTGGGATTCCGGTTGTAACCCAATTCAGAGCCAGTAAATATGATACACATATTAAACAACAATTGAACAAATTTATTAGATTATTTTTGAAGTCTGATAAAGCATTGTCAATGTTTATTTCCTGTGGAGGGCTAAGAGTTTTAAGTAAACTAGCAGAAGAAGATTTCGAAATAAATCCTCAACTCCCAATTACATCCATTGATTGTTTGCATTACATTTTAACTAATGATTTTATTATCAATTCAAAGTCCGATTTATGCAGAAAATTATCTCATTATGGTGTAATATTTTGGTTTATTGTACTCCTTTCAAGACTTGTAAAAGATTATAGGCATCCAGAAACCATTGATAAAATCGTCAATATCTTGAAATTCTTTGGTCAATCAGAAGTTAAAGTAAGAACCAATATTTCTAGTGGTGACTTATTCAAATTATTAATCAAAATTTATCCTAGTATGAATGACAATCATAAACAAATGGTGCTTAAATTCATCAAATCCATGTCATGTATTGTCGATAATTTAAAACACTTACAACAGGCGGATGTTTTGGAATTCTTGGTGATTTTATTAAAAGAACATACACCTTCTTCTAAAGACAATCATCATCATCAATATAAAGAGTATATCAACATTATATGTCCCATACTTTACAATTATTGTTACTTGAATCATTCAAGAGAAACAGAGTTGGTCCGACTTGGAGCCCTTCCTTATTTAAAAGAACTTTCCAAGATCAATTTACCATTTAGGCAATTTATTTTACCTTTAATGTGTGAATTAGTATATTGTGATAAGTTTGTACAACATAATTTGGTGAAGAACAACATTCTAGAAGTTTATTTAAACCTTTTACTTGATCCTTATTGGCAAGCTAATGCTTTAGACTCCATTCTTGGTTGGTATAAAAGTAATTCAAATCCATCATCTTTGAAACTTACATCTTCTACAGCTTCAACTTGCTTGATTTCGGGTTTCCTACTTAACAGAGTATCCAATACCGAGAGTGCTTTGGATAACTACCTCAAACTTGTTCAATTAAATGATAAACTATGTAAAATGTTTGTCACCGAAGAGATTATAGATTCAATTATTAAGAAACTCCATTTGAATTTGAAAAATTCGGTCATTCAATTGACTTTACTTAGAATTCTAAAGAGAATCATGCAATTTGCACCAATTTCATTCCAAGGAAAGCTCACAAGCCTTCATACCCTTGAATCAAGGAAGACTTCGTTATTGGTGGATGAATTGGTACTGGAAATAATCAATATTTGTTAAGATGTGTTGTCGGTTTGTGCACGACTTTTTTGAATCATATGAAAATTCGCATTTCATTTATCATTTTTCTCCACACAATTCATGTTTTATCCTTCACCAAGAGTATCACAATTAGATGCCTATATTCTCGACCTGGAGCTTGTGACATTACTCAAACAATCATTAGCATCAGTTTTCCAGCATCATAGTAACAAGCTGTGGTCATATGATCAGCATCCGGAACTTTGGGATCTTGCTTTGAATTTGGTGGTATTTCGATTAACTACATGGAAATCTGGTTCTTCATATGGATTATCACTTCAAAATCTTAAACTTGTTAATAGTAAATCAGGAAAAACTATTGGTTATTCCAAAAGATTGATTCTTCTTCTGGTTATTATTGGTGATTTCTTATATTCTAAATTGGAATCATATTTATATGCAACAGAAGATACAACAGAAGGTAACTCTTCTAATTTACTTGCAAAACTCCGTTCCTTCATTGTTCAGAACAAAACATACATACTTCAGAAAATCACAAGTACAATAAAAGTGTTGAATTTGATCAATTTCACATTATTCCTTTTGAATGGAAAATTTCCTTCTCTTGTTCATAGAGCAATTGGAATTAGTTTAGCTCCTATAGTGAGTGACTTGCTTCGATTTAATGGTGATAATGTGAATTTTGAGTTTCAAAACCGTCAACTTGTGTGGAATGTGATGACAGAATTTTTGGTATTTATTCTTCCTTTACTTCAATTGAAAAAGCTTAAACATATGTCTAAAAGACTTTTACAACCTTATAAAAAAGATATAGTGGAAGAGAAGAACCCATATGCCACACTTCCATTATTTCAATGTGCCATTTGTCGTTCTAAAAGAGATAGAGCAGTGGCATCAGGAGAAAAGAAAATGGCTTCATTACCTTGTACGGTTACCAATGCTTATGAAACCAATTGTGGTCACATATACTGTTATATTTGCATTGCTAGTACTTTTGGGGCGTTTGAAACATCGGATGGAAGTGATAGATGTCTTCGGTGCAATGAAAAGCTCGAATGGTTTAAAAAGTATGAAGATGTAGATGATGAAGCTATAATGGTGGAGTATGAGGAAGTAGAGGATGAAGTGGAAGACGATGGAGAGGATGAGATGAAGGTGAATAAGGATAGGTCACGTTCAAATGGATATGATCTGTCAGACGAATCAGAAAACTCAGAGGACTCAATGGCTGAATCGGAACTTGAAGAGCAAATAGAAGACTATGAAGATGATGAAGATGATGAAGATGAGGAAGATATGAATGATGACCTTGATGGTGCCATTGAATTGTAGCTCCATTTCAGTCGGTCGTCACTGGTGCATGCATTGAAAAGCTTCATTTATACAATGAAAGCTCTAATCTACAAAAGAAAAACGAATGCAAAAAACTTTCTACATCATCTATATTATAACATCTATCCAGTCCTAATTAAGAATTTTCAATATTATCTGGGCACCTTTGTTTCCTTTATCTTCAGCTAATTGCTTCCTAATGTTTTTCAAACTTTTCTTCAATTCCTTCAATTCACTACCTTTGACAAGATCCAATACTTCAAATATACTCAATACTATAAATGAACCCTGTCCAGTACACCAATCAGCTAAATTACCATCAATTTCCTTAAGTAATCTGACGGCAAACTCAGGCCCAGTTCCTTCAATTTTTGGTGCTTTAGTAGCTACCAATTTCTTGGTTTCTTGATCAAACTTGAATTCATTTCCTTGAATCAAAGCTTTTAAAAGTCTGGAAATAAAAGGAACTTTATTGATTAAATGATGGTCTTCTAAAACATCACCTTTAATGACAACATCAACGATTTTATCAATCAATTCAAGTCTTTGTTCATTGACAGAATCTAAAGGAGTTAAAAGAATTTCAGTCAAGGTTTGAGCAGATAAATTGGATGATAAAACTTGAATAAATTGATCTTCTTCTTTACAAACTTGTAACAAATTGTTATAAATTTGAGGTAAAGCTTTTTCAAGCAATTCAGATCTTCTTTGTTGTTGTGGTTTTTTGGATGTTTTCTTGTATGCTAATTGTTCATAATTAGTTAAATCCTTTTTAACTAAAGGATTAAAATATTTCCCATCTAAACCTTTCAACAAATACAATAATGGTCTTCTGCTAAACTTCCCTTGCATAACTTCAGGCAAAAGCTCTGTAGTGAATAACTCATTATCAAAGTTCTTATGTAAAGACACAGTATCATCAACAGTCATAAATAAAGTAATTAAGACCAAATTCCCATACTCATTGTTAATTAATTCCTTAGCATGTTTCTTCAAGGATCTCATGATGTTTCTTCTTTCTTTAGCATTGGCAATGGCTATTAAGTTACATGCTACTTCACATCCTTCTTGTGTATGAACCAACTCTGCAAATTGCTCTCCAAGTAACTCTTCAAACTCTCTAATTTGACTATCAAATTGATCTAAATCTGATACCAAAATACTAACGTACTCCTTCATGGCTGCATGCAAGATCTGGAACCCTGTACTTCCCTTCTCTACAGATGCTGTGATAGTTCCATTCAAATTGGCGAGAATCAATTGTCTTTTTTCAGTACTTTCATTCACAATATCCAACACAGTTTTACCTTTACCAGACTCTTTAAAAACAGCATATTCTGCCCCCCAAAATTCCCGGATCATTTGATGTCTTTGTTCACTATTAGAATATAACACAAACAAATCTTCAACTACATAAGCACCTTCTTTATGTCTCATTAATTTCCGTAATTTTCCATGAAGTTCATCAACGATTAAACCACGAGATTCTTTGGATCCATAATGTAAAAGTTTAATAAGTAAATACTTACCATAAGCACTAGTGGCCAATGGGTAGAATGAGCCCTTTAATGACTTCACAATGATATCTCTTCTTTCTTTAGATGAATATTTCACTAAAGTTTGAACAACTCTTGAAGAATCATGTTTCATCACCAAATCAAAGATCACATCCTTTGATAACTCCCAAATTTCATTGCTTAACTTTTCTCTAACCTCTTTTGGTGGTGTAGGTTTGTTTACTCTCAATCTCTCCCATAAACTTTTGATTTGTTGTACTTGAACTCCAGACTTTCTTTTAAGTTTCCGTTCTGCAAGAAGCTTCCGTTGTTCTGCGTGTTGTTCTTTTGCAGATTTCTTATTAGGATCTACTTCTCCGATTTGATTCTGTTCTTCTTCTGCATCATCTGAGTCTTCATCCAATTCGTCGTCACTTTGATCTAATGCATCTTCTTCTGATTCTTCTGCATCATCTTCGTCTTCTTCTGCATCCAACAGGTCTTCACTGACGCTTTCCTCGACACTTTCTCCGTCGCTTTCGCTGTGACTAAGATCAGGGTCCAATCTGGCCCTCTTGTTGCCGTTTACAGCGGTGGTACTGGTTCTTTTAAGTCCTCTATTCTTAACAGCCATAATTGAGTAGGTGAAAAATTTTGAGATGCGCATCGCAAAGAAGTAAAGAGGAAGTAAGGCGAGGGTTGGCGAGGGTTGGCACGGGACTGCGCACCACTCGCGCCAGCCAGTGCGGAACAGACAGTTGACTCGCACCACAGACAGTATAGTGGAGTCGCACCACTGCACCCGCACCACCGCACTAATCCCTCCCCGCCAGCACCACGTCTCGCCCTACTTCCCTTCTCAACCGCACTAAATTTCTCCAAAATGAACTTCTTTCATTCCTCCTTCCGTACTGCCACCAGATCTTTCTGCCAAACTGCCCGCCGGCTCCAGGTCAAAGAAGTCACTTCTCAGGACCACTTCAAGCTGCTTATTTCCTCCGATAAAGTTGCTATCGTGGACTTTTACGCCACATGGTGTGGACCTTGTAAGGCCATTGAGCCAGTGATGGAAAAGTTGAGTGAAATGGCACCAGAAGCCGAATTCTTAAGGGTAGATGTAGACCAACAGACAGATATTGCTGAAGAGTACGGGATCACTGCTATGCCCACCATCAAGTTCTACCGCGATGCCGTGCCAGTTGATACGGTGATTGGGGCCAATCTTGGAAAGATTGTTAGTTTGCTTAAGGAGCACACGGGCGTGGACGTCCAGAAAAAATAGGGCGAGCTCGCGGTGCGCCGTAGTATTAGTTAGTGGATCTTCGTACGAGAGCTCGCGCTAAGTTTTATCGAAATATACGTTTTGCAATTTTGCCACTGTAGTGTGGCGGTAGAGACCCGCACTATTTTCGTACCATTTTTCACCACTCCCGCACCATCTTACACTATTTCGCACCACTCCCGCACCATCCCGCACCATTATCGTACCGCTGCCGCACTATTTCTCACTATTTTCTCACCATTCTCACTATTTTCTCCATTATATTCTCCCTCTATTCTTCTTCTTGCGCGCTCAGTGGCAATTATTCTTAACTATCATGGTATGTACTTATCCTACACTAGCGGGCAATAAATTGGCGGATCTCGTGCTAACACTGCCCTGTGTTATACCTCCCCAATACCGCAAGCACTCACCTGCTCTCTTTACTAACACCACTAGGGTCAAGCTCCTTCAGGAATGCCAAATGGCTTCAACAAAAAGAAAGACGACAAGAAGAAAGACAAACCAAAATATGAACCTCCAGTAGAGGCAAAATTCGGTAAAAAAAGAAGAAAGGGTCCTGATACCGCAGTCAAGTTGCCCAATGTTTATCCCAGCACACGGTGCCGGTTGAAATTGTTAAAATTGGAAAGAATCAAGGATCATTTATTATTGGAAGAAGAATTTGTAACCAATCAAGAGTCATTTCAACCTACAGAAGCAAAACAACAAGAAGAACGAGACAATTTGGATGAATTAAGAGGATTCCCAATGAGTGTAGGGACATTGGAAGAGATTATAGATGATGATCATGCCATTGTTTCATCTACTGCTGGTTCTGAATATTATGTATCAATCATGTCATTTGTTGATAAAGGATTATTAGAACCTGGATGTACGGTTTTGTTACACCATAAGAGTGTGGCGGTTGTAGGGGTATTACAAGATGATGCGGATCCAATGGTTTCAGTAATGAAATTGGATAAATCTCCAAGTGAAACTTATGCAGATATTGGAGGTTTAGAAGCACAAATTCAAGAGATTAAAGAAGCAGTAGAATTACCTTTAACGCATCCAGAATTGTATGAAGAAATGGGTATTAAACCTCCTAAAGGTGTAATATTATATGGAGCACCAGGAACTGGGAAAACATTATTGGCTAAAGCAGTTGCTAATCAAACAAGTGCTACATTTTTAAGAATAGTTGGATCAGAATTGATTCAAAAATATTTAGGAGATGGTCCAAGATTATGTCGTCAAATTTTCCTGGTAGCTGCAGAGCATGCACCTTCAATTGTTTTCATTGATGAAATTGATGCAATTGGTAGTAAAAGATATGAATCAAGTAGTGGAGGAGAACGAGAAATTCAAAGAACAATGTTGGAATTATTAAATCAATTGGATGGGTTTGATGATAGAGGTGATATTAAAGTGATTATGGCCACTAATAAGATTGAATCATTAGATCCAGCTTTAATTAGACCTGGAAGAATTGATAGAAAGATATTATTTGAGAATCCAGATGCTAATACTAAAAAGAAGATTTTATCAATTCATACATCCAAAATGAGTTTATCCGATGATGTTAATTTGGAAGAATTAGTTACTTCCAAAGATGATTTATCAGGTGCTGATATTAAAGCTATGTGTACAGAAGCTGGTTTATTAGCTTTAAGAGAGAGAAGAATGCAAGTTACTGCAGAAGATTTCAGACAAGCTAAAGAGAGAGTATTGAAGAATAAGGTAGAAGAGAATCTTGAGGGATTGTACTTGTAAGAGGAGGGTATAAAGTACAATTATCGTATTTTTATAGTTAGGTAGTTGAGGCATGGCTTCCATACATAAATCTTTATTGAGGTAGATGAAGTAGATGTTCCATGCATGACTTTGCAGTATTTATGCATGCATGTTTCAGTATGATCTTGCAGAGGTTTATGAGTAGATCTTGTATAGATGTTCCATGCATGAATATTACAGAGAGATGTGTAGATCTTGAAATTGTAGATGTTCCGTGCATGAATACTACAAAGGCTTTACATACCTACATTTAATTCAACATAAGCTTTATATTAATTCAAATATTCACATGTACATTTTTTATGTAGAGAATACCATTGGATTTCTGTTAAATAAAAGATCCATTATGGAAGACCTGGTATAATCAATTGCATGCATAGAAGACTTAGTTAACCAGTTTTATGCAAGCCTTATGCAAGCTTCATGCAGTTTTGAATAAGTTTACATGTATTTCAATGCATCTTACTCGTAGTTTCATGCATTCTACATGTATTCACCTTTTAGATTTGGAATCTGCACTTTGCCGTACACTCTTCCATTCTTTCATGCCACTCTTTCACGCTCTCCATCAATCTTCTCTGCTACTCAAAAGCCTTAATATAAAAAGAAACAAATTGATTATATCCAAATACAACTTGATCGTGGCAATCACTTCATCATCCAAATGACATGTCTTCATGATCTCTTGAGTGTCGACAATAATATAAACACAGAAAATCAAAGCTCCCAATCCAGAGTATATCAAATTACTCATCTTAGATGGGAAAAACATAAGAATGAATCCCCAACCAATCAAAAACCACACTCCCATACTTAAAGCACCTTGCCAACTTCTAAAGTCATATTTGGTTTGAAAAGCAAACAAAGTTAATCCGATGAAAATTATAAAAGTTAATCCGACCGCTTGAATTAACACATCCGATTTAACTAACGAACAACTTAATCCGATTCCATAACTCTCAAATAATGTGAAAAATGAAAGTAATATCAAATTCGTAGGGTATGATCTTGCCTTGACATTCGTTGCGATGGCAAAGCCTATGGAGCCCACAAGGGACACATAGAAGAGCCATAAGTTATTTAGACACCAGAATTGGATCGATGGGCTAGTTTTAATAATGGTTCCTACCACGAGAGTGGTGAGAAGTTGGACTGATAAAAGGGCATAGACTTTGCGAATAAAAAGGTGGCGGATGGACATCTCGCAGGATGCCACGTCCACGGAGTACTTGAAGTCGTCCGGGAGTTCGTTCTGAAGTTGTGGAGCGTTTTCATAAGGGGTTTGGGCCTCATATGGAGGAACTGCTTGGTAACTCATGGAATAATTAGCTGGTGAGAAGGAACAAGAATGACAAGGGTGAGAAATAAGGTGTGATGCCGCACGTGATTAATTGCGAATGATTAATGGCACGTTATTTAACTCACGTGCTCGCAATCATTAGTATTAGCAAAGCCTACCCACGCCCTCTTCAGTCTCACTAGCAAATGTCACACTGCCCTTAAAGCAACTCACTATCAAATATACCACCATCTAACCACTAACTGAGCTATCTGTCTACCGGAGGAACCACTCGTTTCATCGCCCGAGCCCGCACCACCACCGTATCGCGAAATACCACCATCTTCCGACACAATGGGCATAACCCCGTCCCACGACGCCCTCGAACCTGTCCGCGTGCGCTACTGGTACTCAAGCTCTTCTGAAGGCATTCTAAGCAAAAAAGGTGCCCACAACTAGTGGCAGTAGCCTTGCTGATCTCGTCGAAGCAAATGGGACATGTCACATCGCTCAATTTCTTGGTGGTATGCTGCCCATTTGCCTCAAGCAACTCTTTAGTATCTGCCTGGATCTCCAATACATCGTCATCCAAATCGATGATACCGCCATTTGCTTCCATATTGCCCCCAGTTACCACTACAGTGTCCCCATCACGTCCATCACTCCCTCTACTTCCTCCATCTTCTCTTTCACTTTCTTCTCTTCCGCCATCTTCTCTTCCACCACCACGGCCTCGCGCTTCACCACCGTCTACTATCATCTCATTCATCTTTAAGCGCTTTTCTCTTTCTTTGTTATGCGCGAATGCTGGAAGAAAAACTTCCACAAGGTCCCCTTTTTTTCTTTTGAAATTACACAATGAAGACAGACCACTCCAACCCGTTGGCGGTAGTATTGCCATATCAGTTCAACAGCCCGGACGAGTACCCGACCGAAGTCTTGGCCAATCGGTTCCAGGCATGGCGGTACATTATCAAAGATATCGTAAGTTATTTGCGAGAGTACTCCTCGGTACAAGAGGAGATTGTTAGGCAGCAAATTCGGCTACAACAAGCGGTGGGAATTAGTGCCAATTCCGTGGCAGTTAGCCTGGGCCTGGGCCTGGCTGGTGCTGGAAGTTCTGGCCATCATCATCACCACTCTGGTTCCTCCGCTAAAGATGTGGATGTTGGTGAAATTAATCGCTACTTCTTACCAATTGGAAATGGCTCCATTCAAGATTTACCAACAATTTTAACTAAATATCATCAACAAAATGTCAATGCGTGCTCCAAAACATTGAAGGAATTGACCTCGGTCATTATCCCCAAATTGGAGGAATTAAGAAAGGATCTTTTAATCAAAATCAAAGAAATTAAGAACCTTCAGAACGATTTTAAAAATAATTTGGGCAAAGAACTTAATGAAACCAAGAATTTATTAAACCAATATTATCAGGCAGTGGAACTTGCTAATAAATTGGAGCATTCGGGCCATTCCCATTCATTAGGGGACGCTGAAAGTGCTAAATTCGATCCTTATTTGGTTAAAATCAAGTTGGAAAGACAGTTGAAAAAACAATTACAAGAAGAACATTATTTATATCAAGCGTATGAGAATTTACAAGAAAGTGGCCGTAAATTGGAAAGTATTATAGTGATTGAAATGCAAAATTATTTGGGAAATTTCTTGAATATGTTGGTTAATGAACATCAGTCAATTCCAGAATTTTTGGCTCCAAATTTAACCAATGGATTCTTATCTAAAGAATCAACTTTTGAATGGGATTCTTTTATTGCTAAAAACTTGCCATCTCCATCAATTGCTCTTAATGCTGTGGGTAATAGTAATTCTTCAGTGAAGAATGGTACTTTTATTGATTTATCTTTCCATTCAAGAAAATTCAGTGATTTAACTATTAGTGGTTATAATTCTGCTTTGAATGCTTGTGTAAGAGAAGGATATTTGGAAAGAAGAAGTAAATTTCTTAAAAATTATTCAAAAGGTTGGTATGTTTTAACTTGTAATTATATTCATGAATTTAAAACTCCTGATCGGAAAAAAGATCAAATCCCAATATTATCTATTCTGTTGGATAGTTGTCAAGTTAGTGATCATTCAAAAAATGATGGTAAAGCTGGTGGAACTTATAAATTTATTTTATCCTCCAAACTGACAAATGGTTTAATGCATCGAAATCAAAATTGGGTTTTCAGATTGGATACTTATAAGGAGATGATTGATTGGTATAATGATATCAAATCTTTAACTAGTTTACCAACACCTGCTGCTAGAGCAAGATTCTTGAGTAAAAAATTGAATTTGAATACGTCTAATTCCAATTTGACCGCTACTCAATCTAAAGTCTCGAGAACCTCAAGTATATTATCCGCCGGTACAAATGGCAAGTCACTCAAGACATATGATACAAATCAATCGAAGAAGACTGGCCGGAACCAAAACCAGAATCAGATCCAGAATCAGAACCAGGCCCAGAATCAAAATCAAAACCAGAATCAAAATCAAATTCAAAATCAAACCCATCCTGAACAACAAAATAATCAAGAACGTCAATCTATATTCACCAATGAAAGTGGAATTCAAAGCCCTAAATTGAACCATTTAATTAATAGCGATGGAACTATCATTACTCCTGTGGAATCTAATGATAGATTTAGTAACAATAAGACTCCTTCTGGAGTCAAATCTTTTAACGAACAACAACTGTATTATTTACAACCACAAACTTCCAATCAAATGTTTATTCCCACCACCGCCATTCAACATCCTACACCTATTCAGGGATCTCACCCACTTCAACAACAACAACAGCAATCACAGCAACAGCAACAACAAGCACCGCCAATTTCATTGCCTCCTAACTTTATTAATTACCAACAAGGTTATTATGTCAATTCTAGCGGACAGCAGGTGCAGCAGTTTTACGACCCTATTCAACAACAATATTACACTATAACGCAACAACCTAATCAAGGACCACAACCACAGTATTTCCCAGTATCGCCACAACCACAGCAGTTTACAACATCTTCACCACAGCCCAATGGGTACTTTTTTATCCCACCAGGACAGCAGCAGCAGCAGCAGCAGCAGCAACAACAGCCAGTTAATCAAGGAGACTATGCATTTGGAGGAAACTTGCCGTATCCAACAGAGAACCATGAAGATGTGGGAACGGATGTGAATGGTGGAAGAGATGTGAATGGTGGAAGAGATGTGAATGATGGAAGAGATGTGAATGGTGATGTAAAAGAACCAAGTGATGATGTAAAAGAAAAAAAGAGTGATGTAAAAGAACAAAATGGCGACATAAAAGAACAAAAATCTGATGCAAAAGAACCAAATGGTGATATAAACCAAACCAATAATGATATAAAACCACCAAATGGTGATGCAAAAGAACTCATGTCAGATAAAGAAGCATAATCCATACTTTTTGTTACAGCTCTATAGAACTCAATTAATGCTATTTTTACATTATATAATTGATAAACACTCTAAACAACAACACCAGAGTTGGAAGCAATTCTTGGCCATAAATCAGCACATTCTTTAGCAACTGGTCCAGTGATGGCAGAACCTTTCATTTCACCCTTTGGATTAACAATGACACCTGCGTTATCTTCAAAGTATAAGTAAACACCATCCTTTCTTCTCCATGGTCTGGATTGTCTGACAACAATAGCTGGCATAACCTTCTTTCTTAATTCTGGCTTACCTTTCTTAACAGTGGCCATGACCATATCACCGGCAGAAGCAGCTGGTAATCTATTTAATCTAGCACCGAATCCTTTGACGGCTATAATATATAAGTTTCTAGCACCAGAGTTGTCACAACAATTTAAGACGGCACCAACTGGTAAACCTAACTAGAAAATGGAGTTAGTATTATAACTACAGGTGACCTGTGTGTAGTAGTACTTGGTTTGGATACATGGATACTTGGATAGTTAAATGGTTCTAAAATTAACAACTTGAAAATTTCTCATGGTTTGAAATCATCCCTCTTTAAAGACTTTTGACTCTTCTGTAAAGAAAAAACCACTTGTAAGGGCCAATCAAATGTTCCCATGGACCAGAGAATCTGGAAAACTCTATTCCGCTTCTTTCCAAAGCTCTTTTGCAATATTTTGATCACTTCTGTCTACTTCTAAGAACTCCCTCTGATTGTTTGCTTCTGACAGGAACGTCAGCTCCAACTCATTAAATATCCCACAATTTGACACGATTCAAACACTCATAGTATCCTCTGACACTCTACACGCTATTCATGGCTTCTATATCTTGAATACATACACTCATACGAAATTTGTTACCTGAAGACATTGTTAATTATTACTTCGTTTGTAGAAAATTTTTTTTTTTCAGTTGAGAAAAGAAGATGCTGAAAATTCGTGGGGCGTGCGAATACCCTCTTTGGCTCACTGTTAAGAAACGAGGGCTTCGGCCCTAATGGTTGCAACTTTTTTTGTCACCTTGTTTGACACTCTTTCTACCTTTAATGATTACACTAACTTTTACACTTATATTAACTCCTATGCATATATGACAAAAAAAAACCTGTTCAATTATTCACCACTTTAAGCTCACCCTTAGTGGTCATGTCCGGCAATGAACCGTCACTCAACCTTCTCCTTCCATAATCTTCAGTAGGATAAGGTGGTGATGCAAAATCTTGTTGCTGTTGTCCATTAATTATTCTACCATCATCAAACATAAAATAATCTTCACTAGTAGAATTGAATGAGTTATTATTAAGACTCGATTTTTTGCCATGTTTGGATTTGATGGTGGAATTCTTAGTGACAAATGGATTGGGTGCAACATTTGGCGGTACAACTGTTTGAAATCCCTTGGTTTCATTGAAATTTGTGGTATTATCATCGTCATCATCGTCATCATCATGTCTTCTCTTGTACCAGCAGAAGAAAAGGGCAAGTCCTGCAATTAATCCCACTCCTGCCACTGATCCAATTACTATACCTGCAATCGCACCTCCGGAGAGTCCACTACTAGATTTAGAATCTTTTTCATCATCATCCTTAGAACCGCTTGAAGTTTGAGAACTGCTTCTTGTCTCGGTAACAGTGGTTTCTATGGCTCCTGAGCTGCCGGTGGTGGTACTAACAAATATGGTAGAACTTGATTCTTTCTCACTACTGCTGCTAGTACTAGTTTCGGATTGAGACTTGGAATGGGAACTACTACTATCAGTACTAGAACTGGAATTGTCACTTTCACTAGTGCTGCTACTCTCACTGCTGCTTTCAGTAGTACTTGCACTACTGCTACTGCTGCTAGTTTCACTACTACTTTCACTGCTACTACTGCTACTCTCACTACTACTACTACTACTCTCAGCCACGGCACTATTGATATACACCAAAAAGTAACCACTTCCTCCACAATTCTCATCCGGAAACCCCTGGCATGGCGTATCACAGTTCAGACTCGAAACCTCATCATCACTCGACACCCCTGAATCTCCACAATAACATTTCAGTCCTGAGATCAATCCAATGTATCTGCTGTCAGAGCACTCGTCCTCACAGTGGCCCGAACTCTGGTAAAGATAGTCATCTTGGAACAGCAACTGAACCAGGTCTTCAGGAAAACACCCGTACAGTTCAAAAGCTGCAGAAGTGGCCACCACCATCGTCAAAAGCGTACAAACTTTCATCAAGTTGACCATTTCAATCAAATCTAAAATTATTTTTTTCGAGAAACAAAAAATCAACAAACAAAAAGAATTTTTTAGGCAAGTGGCATGTGGTGAGAATACGGCGGCGGGGGGATGGCGGTGGTTCTCGTTCTGAAATGGTGGTGTTCTCGCGCCATGCGGGTCGACACTACGCCTTGAAGTTGCGGTGAAATTTCAAGGCGTAATTGGGACCTCGCACACACATGTTTCTTCCAATTGCTACTATTGACACTAATGCGTCCCATATACCGCTGCCATGGCTGCCACCATGGACCCATATGTCCCGCCGGCCACTGTACCCATATAAGTCATACCAGGAGGCCTTCCTACTGCTCTGCCATAAACACAATTAATATCGTATGTCACGTGATCGTATCGATGGTCGTGTCTGGTGAAACAACAGTAACAGAAGTGAATGTCAATCTGTTTAAACCCACTCTGAAGGCACACAATATCTTGGGAAGTCAATGCTGTGTATGATAACACAAGAGTATGCCCCCGTAGGTATGGCAATCCCGTGACAAAATTGGAAATAATCTGGATATTTCTCACGTGAATTGGCTCTTTAATTACTACACTATGAGCAGTGATAGTTAACGTTTCTGTATTGTGAAAATCACAATTCAATTCTAATTTATGACGAGCTGAAGGTAAATCAAAATTGATATTAATTCTTTCCCATTTGATCATTTCATTCATCTGTTGCATATAAAAACATCCAAAGTCTTTACTTTTAATGTAGATTTTTAAAGGATTATAACCATATTTAATACTTGTAATCAGTCCAATTCTTGCAGAATTACAAAGAACCACTCCTCGCTTGGGAGAATATTGCTCTACTGCCCGGATAAGGTTACAGAGGGCTGACATGGTTGATCCCGTGACTTTATCAAACTGGAAATGGAGATTATTTATGGTAATTCGTCCTTGTTCTATCAATTTGGCCCAGCAATTGATTACCATTTGATATGGAAAATAATCTACCTTATCTTCATTAATGATTGATTCCAATTTGTTCTTCAACTCAGCATGTACTCTGTAAGAAATCATGTCCAAATGGCTATATGGGCCAATAGTAACAAGGTTATTTTCTACTAAAAATGGAACTTGATGTGGCAGAATTGGATCTTGCAATGGTTCTTCTTTTGGCGTATTATGTGCTTTAACAAATCCGGTAAGGATTGCCCATTTGACACGTTCATCATTGTGGTACACTCTTAAGAGGTAATAGACTTCAGTAACTTCGAGATATCCACTGATAAGTATGATAAGTTCGCTCGTAAGTGTATGCATTGTAGACATTTAGATATGTGATTGGGATTCAATCATATATATATAAAGAAGGGAGTTATGCTGGGATATAGAGGAGAAGAAGATTAGAAAACCATTGGTATGCGTTTTAAGAATGTTTTAGTTGCGGATATGCTATAATTAAGAGAACATAGGTCTTAAATTGGGGCATAATTTTGGTTATGCTGGCTACAAAAATATAATTAAAGCAATAGGATTTGTCACTAATCAGTTATTTTCAAAGTATATACTAAAGTAGAAGGTTATATGTAATGTAGGGCTGGTTTATCAGCATGTAATATGACGTAAATAAGCCATTGGCGCATATCGGAAAAATATTATGCACGCCGGAGAAATATTATGCATATCGGAAAAATTAAAAACTACAGATTTTACAATGTATTATGCTACATTATTGCTTATATACTACAAATTCAGTAGTAATTTTCCAATAACTTTACTACTTTATAATCAGTCTCATTATATAAACTGTCAATATTTTATTATTCTATTAAACTCTACAGTTACGAATTTCAAATACCAAAATATCAGAAGCACCAGCCTTCTTCAAAGCATCCATAATATTACCAGTTTGCTTCTTCTCAATCATTGAAGATACTGCAACCCATTCTTCTTCTTCGGTGCTCTTCTTTTCTAAGGCAGATACTGTGGCAGATCTTCTACCAGGAGTAATCTTTAATACTTCAGGTAAAATGGCTCTTGGAGCATTATAGTTACATAAAACATATTTTTGGGCAGCTAATACCCCTTCAACTCTTTGTTTAATTATTTCCACAATTTCTGGAAATCTTGGCGTCTTTGAACTAATTAAATGAGCACTTGTTTCTAATAAAGTAGTAATAGCTTTCAAACCAGCAGCTCTCATAGTCTCTCCACTTTCAACTAAATCTACAATTCCATCAGCAACACCTAATGCACAAGAAGCTTCAACAGAACCTCCAACATATCTAATACTAGTAGATAAAGTATCTTTACCTTCCAAATCTTTAAAGAAATCTGAAGATAATTTGGTAAAAGAACTAACTATCTTCTTACCAATAAGCTGTTTAGGATCATCAAAAGGGCCATCAGCTGGAACTTGGATTTGTAACTTACATTTTCCAAATTGTAAGTCTAATAAATCATTAATTTGATCAAACATATCAGCCTCTTTAATTTGGTCCAAACCAGTAATACCTAAGTCACAATTACCTTCTCCAACAAACACTGGGATATCTGCAGCAGGTAAAAAGATCAAAGCAATTGGTAAGTTGGTGGATAATGCAATATCTAAACGATTTGATCTTCTGAATTCAATATCACTACCTTTCAACAATTCCACACATTTTTCATATAATCTTCCCTCTAAAAGTAAAACAGTTAGTATAAAACATCATCTTACAATACAATAGTCCCTCTAATATCCTACATACTCTTTGGAACGGCAAACAACAACCTATCCGGTAAGTGGTTTACTAAATCCATTGCTTAATTATGACTCAAATTTTTTTTTTTTTTCAAAAACTTTTAATGTACATTAAATGCGAAAACTATGGAGAGAAGCCCTTACTATTTACCTTACTTTTACTTAGTATCATTAGAACCTTCAGATGTTACAGTATCGTTTTCATCAGGGAGGGTGTCTACCGAAGAAGACTGCACGGAGCTGTTGTCATTATCATTATCATTGTCATCAACCAGAGTGTATGATTTGGAGATAGAAGGAGGTGAAGTTTTCACAGAATAACCCAGAGCATTACCGTACCAGTACTTATTAAAGCTCCAATTAAGAAGAATCCGGGCCATATAATGTGGACTAAACTCAGGCCATAGCGTATCAACCATTACAATAGCACAGTTACTCGATACACATTGCCAAAGTAGAAAATCAGATAATCGGTAAGTTCCGCTAGTTCTAATGAGTAGATCTAAAGGAGGTGAATCTCCCGTATAAAGAGCATTATCAATGGAATTCTCATCAATAACCAAATCTGGATTTTCTACTGACTTTTTAACTACACTTTTAATGGCATGTGTCATTTCATCTCGTGAAGTATAAGGAAAGCATACATTTAATGTAGCTCTTTTATTATTTTTGGTCATTTCTTCTGTCTCTCGTAATATCTTTCTTACATCTTTTGGTAAAAGAGCCGTATTACCCAAAATTCTAATCCGAACTCCATATTGTTCACATAAATCACCATGTTGAGTTATTTGTTTAAACTTCTGCTTAGCCAAATCCATTAGCCATTTAACTTCATAAGTCAGTCTCTTGAAATTTTCAATCGAAAATGCATACACTGTGGCGTGTTCTACCCCACATTCATATAAAATCTCCAAAATACTGGCCATACTTTCGAATCCAAGATTATGTCCTTCTTTAAGCTCAATATTGTGTGTCCGTGCATACCTTCTGTTTCCGTCCATTATGATCCCTACGTGCCTCGGAGTGGGTCCTGTTTGGATCACCTTGCCAAAAATCTTCTTGGCCGTGGTCAATAGCCAGTTATACCCGGGGAACAGGGTAATCCATTGTGCCATTCCTTACAAAATTAGTTGCTACTACAAAATTAGTTGTTCAAATTCTCAAATTTTAAGGTGTTCAAAAAAGTTTAAGATGCTCATCTTTGAATGCGAGAAAAAAAAAAAAATCTATTAGTAAAGCAGTAATGGCAGATAGAGAAACGATGGAAATGGGCGAAGAAGTGCCGCAAGAAGAGTTTATTAATGTGGATGAAGTAGGGGAAGAGATTGTAGATGATGGAATTCAACATGGTGGTGAACAAGAGGAAGAAGATGACGATAATGAAGATATGGAAATGGAAGAAGACCAAATTGAGATTGATTTGTCAAACAATTCATGGAGTTATTTTGACCAACATAAAGACTCTATTTTCACAGTTTTCAAGCATCCAACACTACCAATGGTGGTAACAGGAGGAGGAGACAACACTGCATTCTTATGGACTACTCATACCCAACCTCCAAGATTTGTAGGAGAATTAACCGGACATCAAGAGTCAGTTATTGCAGGAGCATTCACAGGAGATGGCAAATATGTTATTACCGGAGATATGGCAGGAGTTATTCAAGTACATAAATCCAGCAAAGGAGGACAAAGATGGATCAAATTTAGTGAATTACAAGAGGTGGAAGAAGTATTATGGATTAAGACACATGAAAGCTTACCATACTTTGCATTTGGAGCCAATGATGGATCAGTTTGGGTTTATCAAATTGATGAAACTTCAGGACTGTTGGTTCAAATCATGTCAGGATTCTCACATACATTAGAATGTAATCAAGGAGAGTTTATAAATACTGGAAATTCTGAAGAGTTATTTCTTGTAACAATTTCAGAGGATGGTACAGTTGTAAATTGGAATTGTTTTACTGGTCAAGTAGTTTATAAATTACAACCACATGATGATTTTAAAGGAATTGAAAGTCCATGGGTTTCATTAAGTATTTATCAAAATAAAGCAGTGGCAATTGGAGCTCGTGATGGGAATTTGGCCATTATTAATTACGAAACTGGAAGAATTGTTCATATGGTACAAACATTAGAAGATGTTGATGATGCAGCAGAATTATCTATTGAAGCATTATCATGGTGTAATAATGGATCACTTAACTTATTGGCAGTAGGATTAGTGAGTGGTGATTTATTGTTATTTGATACTTTACAATGGAGGATTAGAACTTCTATTAAGCTTGAAGATACTATTACTAAATTACAATTTGTGAGTAATTCTGCTATATTATTGGGAAGTTGTATGAATGGTAAAGTATATAAATGGGATGCAAGGACGATGAAGGAGATGTTTGTAGGAGTTGGGCATAACATGGGAGTTTTAGACTTTGCAGAATTTGATGGAGGAAAGAAGATTGTCACAGCAGGGGATGAAGGAGTTTCATTGGTGTATGTTACTGAGTAGATTAACGTTGGTTGTTAGTGAGTAGATTAATGTAAGGACTAGCAGTATTGTATGAGAACGTAGTAGATTGAGTGAGAGTGAGTAAGAGCGAATGAGGTGGAGAATGAGTTTTGAGAATGAGATTTAAATAAAAATATAGAATGATTTTGAGAATTAGATTAGAATGAAATCTTGGGATAAAATATGTTTTAAAGTATCACCAAATGAAATTTCTGAAATGTAAAAATCACCAATTAGACGTTTGATATTTACAGTGTGAAAAAAAAAATAGATTTGATTGATAACTCGGGTTGGTGGAAAGTTGACGGACAACTTGACTATCTCAAGTGATCGGTTCACTGATATGAATGATGTCCAACTTCTAATGTTACATAAGCTTCTTTATCTAATTACTTGAAAACTCCATTTTAATTCACACGCGTTTCACATTCCAACTCTCATCGCTCTCGCACCACTGTCGCTCTAATATTCTCACCAGCTCCTCGCGCGCTGGCCCTGCCTCCCACACTAACTCGCCCCATCTCTTCTTTCGCGTCGCGTTATTTATCAATCTTCAATCATGACTGAGTCCTCCTATAAGCCCTCGTCGGCTGATATGCTCTTCTTCTACCAACGCTTGTTGCCATTCAGATACGTCTTCCAGTGGTTGAACCACTCCCCAAAACCTTCTAAAGACTTCACCATGAGAGAATTCGCCTACGAATTCCGTTCAGGTGCTTACCAAAGATATAATTCATACACAAGTCAGGAAGACTTTAAAAAATCCGTTATTGAAGCAAATCCTACAAGATTCGAAGTGGGTGCAGTTTACTCCGTCAACCCCAAAGAACGTAAAAACTTGCCCAAAAACGCCTTGAAACCTCTTGCTAAAGAATTGGTTTTTGATATTGATTTAACTGATTATGATGAGATTAGAACTTGTTGTTCTGGAACAGATATTTGTAAAAAATGTTGGAAATTTATCAAGGTAGCCACTAAGATTATTGACACTGCTTTGAGACAAGATTTTGGATTTGAACATTTGATTTGGGTATTTAGTGGTAGGAGAGGTGCTCATTGTTGGATTAGTGATAAAAGAGCTCGTCAATTAGATGAAACAGTTCGAAGATCTATTGTTGAATATTTGGATGTTCTAAGTTCTAAACAATTGAAAATGGGTAAGCAATCTTTAAATTTGAAAAGACCTTTCCATCCTCATGTTGAAAGATCTTTCAATTTAATGAAGAATGATTTCATTGAAATTATATTAGAAGATCAAGATCCATGGAGAGATAATCAAGAACAAATCAAAGAACTTTTATCGTTTTTACCTGATAAGACCTTACAAGATGAATTGACTAAACTTTGGACTGGTAATGCATCCAGTTCTAAACAAAAATGGGAAGATATCAATTCTGTTGCTAGAAAATTATATAAAAATCAAGCACAATTGAATCAATTGAATGAAAGTAAGAAAGATATTATCATCTACTATTTATATCCAAGATTAGATATCGAAGTGTCTAAACAGTTAATTCATTTATTGAAATCTCCTTTCTGTATTCATCCTAGCACTGGAAATATTTGTGTACCATTTGATCCTTATACAAACTTATCTGGAAATCCTGAAGATGATGATTATGGATTCAATCCAATGAATGCTCCTAACTTAAGAGTATTACAAAACGAATTAGAGCTTTGGGAAACTCATCATGTTCAAACTTCAAGTCCTCCTGATTCTCAAAATCTGCTTTCTGATTATGAAAAGACTAGTTTGAAACCTTATATTGATTATTTTGCAAAGTTTGTTAATAATTTAGTTAAAGATGAATTATCAACAAAGAGACCAAGAGACGAACTTGAATTTTGAATTTTGTATGAATAAATAATGAATAAATATAAACCAAATAAACTAACCAAATAAATAACTAATATTTGTTTTTAAAAAATCTCTGTTAATGCTAAATTGTGCTCTCAACACTTACATTAAATTGCATGCCTGCTGCTTTTCTTCTGAACTGAGAGTATCAAGGGTTCCACTATTATTCTTGATAATAATTGTTTCATTTCGGAAATTTGTCTCATTTACAAGTGTTGATATTTCACTTGTAGCTTCATTATCATCTAATTCATGATGATACCATTCAATATATTCCATCTCTTCATTATATCTAACGTATCCAGAACTCAAATAAATATCATGATAGTTTAAATTTGGGTAATGCCATTTTGGCATAAAAATGATTGTAGGTGTATTATACCATCTATCATTTCCAGCAATTGAAACTGTTAATGAGAATCTTACTGTTCTTAAATCAAATTCAGTAGCTACTATATTCCCACAACAAGCTACCACATATGGTCTAATAACTGCCCCTACAGCTCTTACTCCATCTGGTGATGGATAACATTTTTTACTATGTCTATAAGCAACATTATCAGCCGTCCAACAAACCAATGAAGAATCTTTCAATGATTGCATATCATCAAAATCATCATCTGATTCAGATGTTTCATTTTCCATATCCATTTGTTCTAATTTGTTTTCAATTTCTTTAATACTTAAACCTTCAATATTAGGGGGTTTATCATCTTGAGATTTTGATTTGGTTCGGGTTTTAGAACCACGTCTTGGTACTTTTCTTTTAGCTCCTTTAACTAATGATGCAGTTAAAGAAACTGTAGATGTAACCAATTCATTAACTGAAGATTCTTTTCCATCAAATGTTAAATTTCTATCATCAGCAGACCAAAATGAAAAATCTTCATTATTCCATCTATCCCCCCATTTATGACAATTAATAGAAGTATAGCACCAATATGTATGAGACATATTCAGTCCTTCTAATGCCCATGATAAAGCATCTAAAGCTAAAGTCTGAGAAGAATATTTCCCATTTCCATATGCTCGTTTATCATCCATATCAAATGGCATACCAGTTTCAGACATTAAGATTGGAATAGAACCCAAATATTCTTCACATTCTCGTTTCATTTCATTGAATTGCTTCCTTAAACAATTTCTAATGGCTCTTTCTGTAAATACAATCCCCAATACTGGGTTCACATATCTTCCTCTCATAATTCCTAATGTATCCACATTATACTTTGAATTCCAAGTCTTAAACATCAAAGACATTCCATCATAATAATGAGGACAATATATGGTCTTTTCATCCACAATTCCTCGAGGATCTGTTTTTAAATTAGGTGGAATTTCCAATACAGGTGATTGTAACATGAAAAATACATCTGGATTAACAGATCTAATAACTTTCTTGTATTTGACCAAAAAATCAACAAAATTATTATTGGTAAAAAATTCAATATCAATCTTTTTAGGTTTAACACCACTATAAACTTTGAAATTATGTTTTGTACTAAATTGATTGAAATAATTGGGTTTGATTAATTCACAGATTTCCGATGTTATTAACCGATCTTCAATACTCTGATTTTTAAGTTGTTCCCAATCAACTTTTTCATACAGCCAAATTCCAGCTTGTTGGAAAATACACTCTCCGATATTCCATTCACTACTTCTAACCCATCCATAATGAGCATCAATTTCTGCCGCTTCTTCAATTGTCATCCATGCTCTTGCACCTTTAGGATCCACAATTTGAGTGGCGTATTTCAGAGGCCCAGCAAGCGTAATTCTATAATCTTCAACTTCACATGGTAGCCCCATTCCAAGTTTAAAACATTGGAAAACAGTTGGTGTACTTCCTACTCTCAATTGTTGACAAGATGGTATATAACCTAAATGATCATGTCCCATAAGTCCACAATTTGGCTCATTTAATGTCTCAAACCCAAATAATGTCCCATCATCAATCATAGATTTATTTCTCTTATTCACTTTAATCCAAAAATACTTAATTGCTTTGAAAAAACATGTTTGTAAATACAGTTGAATATTTTGATCATTCAATTTCAACTGAGGAAAGTAATTCTTCCCACTGAAAAACAATGTGAACATCACTAAAGATGCAAGCCTATTATAATTTGTTGGCCATATCATCTTTGGGAAACAATCTGGATCTCCCAGCTCTTGAAATCTCGGTTCATTATGTAATAAAGCAGCTTCGGTATGTGTAAACCTCTTGGGTTGTAAACCAGCAGCATAAAAAGTCCACATGGGAGCTCCACTTCCTCCACTATACCTCGACCAAACATCTTGATGTACATCAATAAACACATATAATCCACCAATTTCATGAATAATATCTAATATCTTATTAGTATAACTAATAAATTCATCATCATAAATCCCGGGCCCCTTATGCTCTAAAGCTTCCCATGTAATGATATACCGAATAGTATTATAACCCCATGACTTAATCCTCAAAAAGTGCTGATGGGCTTCTTCTATTGGAAAAGGTCTGCCTACAAAACTCACATTATCACCATCAAAAAACACATCATCTCCTTTACTAGAATCACCTTTATATGAAGGCATATAAGGTGTAGCTGGCAACTTAGCAGCGCCATCCATATTGATTCCTTTTAATGTCACTTTCCGCCCTTTACTATCTATCAAATCTCCTTGTTCTCCCACCTTTAACCGCTCACAAGCAGTTACATTGTGGGAATCGGTACTTAAAGACGGCAAGATACTTTCATCCGCCAAGAACCGCCGCCGCAACGGCTTAACACCTGCCAATGATACGTTGGTCGAAGTGTTATATAAGCTCATCCTACTGTTGATGGCATCTTTTGTATCCTTGAAATGCTTCATGATTGTAGGATAAAACTCTTGTGAAATTTTGGTATTTTCAAACGCGGAGTAGCTGCAAAAAAATAAATGTCGCGCACATACCGAATAGCTCTGAAGTACTGTATAAAGAGTCGTGCATAAGATATATTAAAATCTATTTAAAATTAAATCTATTTACTATTCTGTCCCAAAGCCCTCTTCTTCTCATTAATGTGGCTACTGAGTCTCCAACTATCATCTCCTTTGAATTTGTCATATAATGGGACAATTTTCTGCTTTTTCCGGCTCGAATTATCGGCCTTTTGGAAGTAATTTGGTGCTGATTCTATCAACTGTTGGGCATCTATACTAGTCACACAATGCATATATTCCTTGGTAGTCAACAAAAGTGTATGGTAAACAACATAATCTGGGTCTTTTCCTTGTAAACTACTCGAAGGATGGAGGTAAACTGGAGTATTTTCCACCAACGTTTTATACCCTTCTTGATGATCTCTTTTGGCAGAATTTTTGAAAAATCCTGAACAAATAGCTTGAATAATCTTATCACTATCCAATCCACATGATACAATTGAGTTCTGGTTGTTTTTCCGCATGATTTTGGTAAGTTGGGCCTTCACTTCTTGTGCTTTTCTCATACTTCTTTCTTGAATAAAGTTCTCTTGACACCATCTTTTATTATAACCATTTAAAACCCACGATCTATAAACATTTAATAATGTCAAATGGTCACCACTGGAATGCTTAAAACGGGCTTTTCGTTGATCCGCCAAATTCTGTTTATCTTTAGGCCTATAAAATATCGTTTGCACAGATAACATCGAGACTATAGTTAGAATCTCTTCACTACATTCGTAATCCACAGACTTTATAAGTGTTTTGGAAAGTTTAGGCTCCATAGGGAAGTCAGACATCCTTTTGCCTAATCTTGTCAAATATCCTTCATCATCAAGTGCTCCTAATATATATAAATCTTGAAGAGCATTCAATAAAGTAGTTGCTTTTGGAGGATCCATGAATTCAAAATTTAAAAGATCATTAATTCCCATAGCTTTTAATAGCAAAATGGTATTAGACAAATTGGTTCTTTGTATTTCAGGTATGGTATTGGGCATCATTTCCTCTTTATAAGCTTTTTCTGTGTATAATCTATAACATTTACCAGGTCCTGTCCTACCAGCTCTACCACTTCTCTGATTAGCTTGAGCTTGAGATATTGGTGATACCATCAATGTATCCATTCCTAGCTTTGGATCATATGCATTTAACTTGACGAATCCTGGATCTATAACATAATAAATTCCATCTATAGTAATAGAAGTTTCTGCAATATTCGTAGCCAATATCACTTTTCTGGATCCTTCAGGTGTAGGCTCAAAGATTCGACTTTGCATTTCACTAGGTAAGGAAGAATACACTGGAAGAATGATTAATTCCTGAATATTATCACCTAAAGCTTTGACTTTTTCATATAATACTTCACAACTGGTATCGATTTCTTCTTGACCAGTCAAGAATACTAAGATATCACCTTTTGGCTCTGATACATGAATTTGAATTACAGAGTCCAATGCAGCAGAAAGATAATCCATTTCTGGTTCTTTAGTATATAATATTTCCACTGGAAAAGTTCTACCAGGAATAGTAATGATTGGACAATTATTGAAGAATAAGGAGAACTTTTTGGAGTCTAAAGTTGCAGACGTAATTATAACCTTTAAATGAGGATTATTTAATACTGCTTTCTTTAAAAGAGCAAATAACACATCAGTAGCAATAGTTCTTTCATGAGCTTCATCCAACATAATCACGGAATATTTGCTCATTATGGGATCATTAATAGCTTCTCTTTGAAGCATACCATCTGTCATATATTTAATATTGGTATTCGGACTTGTAACATCTTCAAAACGAATAGTATAACCAACATCTCCTCCTAATTTACTACCTCTTTCTTCTGCTACTCTTTTAGCTACAGAAACTGCTGCCACTCTCCTGGGTTGAGTACATGCTATAATCTTATGTTGATTCTTAGAATCACGATTGAATCCTTCTTCTGCAAGATATTGTGCTATTTGGGTAGTTTTTCCAGATCCAGTCTCTCCAACTATCACCAAAAATTGATTCTCTCTGATTTTATCCACCAATTGTTGTCTCATTCCGTAAACAGGTAATGATTCTCGCTGTTGTTTGATTGTCATGGATGTTCTCTTCCCATAAGTGACATTTGCTTGAGATTTCTTCCATTCCATAGCTACATTATCAGATTCTTTTGTCCTCTTTAAAGGATCAAATGCATCAGGATTTCTGGAATCTCGAAGTCTTTGTTCACGTTCTTTTTCCTTGGTTTCCTTTATTCGTTGTTCCTTTAACTCCTTGGCTAAATTTGATCCTTTTAATGCAGCTCTTCTCATCAGTCCTTCTGGATTCTTAATGATTCTAGATGGTTCTAATTCATTAACATCTGTTGTCTGTCCTTGTAAGAACTTTGGCTCTTTGAACAGAAGTTGAACATCAACTTGTACTTCTGACTCTGGTTTTATATGTGTTTGGAGTTCTTCCACTCCATTAAGTTCCGGATAATCTTCAGCTTTAGCAGCACCACTTGCAATCATTTGTCGTATTTCCCATCTTTCTGGAGATGTAAGCCTTCTTTTCTGTTTAACAGGAACTTGAACACGTCCACGTTCTTGTTGAAGTTCTTCAGACCTGTCGAGTCCTGTAGCTTGATCAATTCCTCTCATTGATAAGCTGATTTTCTGTCTTCTTCCATCTCTTTCCACCAGTAGAACCTTTACATATACCTGTTGTTCGAGTTTTAAAATATCATATGGCAGCCGTATCCGTATAGAGCCATCGAATGATATTTGGGAGATATGACAAAGCCCTGAATGGTAATTTATCTTTATAAAAGCCCCAAATTTGGTGATATTGGTGACTATTCCTTGATATATCTCTCCTTCCACAAGAGGCTTCGACGGATCAATTTTAGTGTTTCTAGAACCATGTGATATAGCTCCAAAACCAGTGGGGTTCTCTCGTTTAACACGTATTGGTTGCTTGTCTTGTCCGTCCTCTTGTTTAATATATGCTGAATCTTGTTCTTCTTGTATAATATATGCTGAATCTTGTTCCTCACGTTTGATATCAATCTCTGGTTGTACTGACAGCTCTTCATCATCAAAAGAAACCTTTCTGTCTGGAAGGGACAATGCATTGAACTCTTTTTTGACGGGAGAATGAAGAATCAGTATAACGGAGTCAATAAATGCTGGAGGGAAATCACCGCCATTCTGTAGTAAAAGAGCCCTAAAATTAGCGATTTTATCTGGAGATTCCAGGGCCTGGTTATATAGATTGATTATAAACCCTGAGAGGGTTAGATCCTGATCTTCTATGCCCAAATGCTCTTTAATAGCACTGCTTACTGCTGATTGCATAATGAGATGAGATGAGAAAATATGAGAAATAGATTTAAAGATTGAAATACCAGAGAAGCGCAATAAATAAGCATCAAAAATGGTAAAAAGTTGGAATTAAGAGGCAAAACAGAACCAACAGAGGCAATACGATTAGATAGAGTGAATTTTGGGGAAAAATCCAACACAATGGCATGAAAAGAGGGATAAAGGCAGTAGAAACAGAACAATTCCTAGCTTAAAATAGGGAAATAGCCACTCTAAAACCAATAGGACACAACCAGTAGCATGTAAAACATATTACATAGATAAACAATAGTCAATATGTTGAAAAAGACCTACTGGAATTTGTGTTTTATCTCACCATCTCTTTTCTTTAAAGCTTTTAATGACTCTACAATATCTGATTTGTTAGTAACATTTCAACATTAAAAAAGGTACTCAGATATAATCTACTATCTTGAACAACTTATCTTCACTTACAATCAGTTGTCCCTATCAAATAATCATCATAGTACAGCACTCCAAACATACCTTCAAATTAAAACTTGAAAAAAAAACTATAAAAATTTTTTCACTTCTCAAACTTTTTCCAGGTTTTTATAGTGGCAGGAAAAGCGAAGTGTGGAAAATAACATGTTTCATTTAGCACTGTCATTATATACACAATATACCAAACGAGAGCAGTATAACGTGCTAATTCTCGGATTGGATAATGCAGGCAAAACCACATTCTTGGAACACATTAAATTGCTTTATCAACAGCCGGAATCGCATAAGTCTAAACCAAAAGCTGACAATACTAGCAGTATCATTAAAAGCAAACGAATATTACCCACAGTAGGTCAAAATACTACCACAATTCGGTATGAGTCCAGCACGGAGGGTCACTTGAACTTCAACAATATCAATTTGAAGTTTTGGGATTTGGGAGGCCAAAAATCCCTTAGAAACATGTGGTCTCGGTACTTTTCTTCGTGTCATGGGATAATCTTTATAATTGATTCTACTGATACTGAAAGATTTCAAGAATGCTATGACACATTGATCGAGTTGGCACATGACCAGAGCTGGGGGATTGAAGAAGAGATTGGTAGTACGATCAATGTGCCGATTTTAATGATGGCAAATAAACAGGATCTTCCACAGGCCATTGATTTGGTAAGCTTAAAAACAGGAGTGTTTATTCAATTGGTGAGTGAATTGGAAGCTACCGACAGTAAGTTGTTGCCAGTGTCGGTGTTGGAGAACCAGGGGCTCCAGGAGAGCTTAGAATGGTTGGTATCGAGACTTGTGTACAATAAACACAATCGTCCACCTGAATATAAATGAGACACGATAATAGAAAAGGGTTTTTTTCATATATATATCTATGATTACATAAGAATATACAAATGCTGACGTAATATAAATTTTGATTAAAAAAATTATCAGATGCTAATTTAACCGGGGGGGACTGCTTACGTAACATGACTGCTTACATAACCACTTACATAACCCAGTCTTCTCTTACGTAACTAAATATAGTTCACATCAGTTATGAACCAGCAAGCATTTCTATTGCTGCATTGCTGATTCCACTGCATATCATTCAATCTCCCCTTATAATGTTTCCCTAATTTCGGTCATAGATAAAGTTCCCCTTGCTTTGTTCTTCAGCCATCATTCCGTTGCCATGTTGGTCCCATAAATTCTCATGCAATTCTACCATGTATTCACCTCGACTATATGCTTACATTAACTCTTTTCCAATACAATAACTACATCTCTCTACGCCAAATGCCAATAGACCCTCTACCGATACTCTCGCACCACTCTACCGCTATTTTTCATCACTGCCACCCTCGTTTCACTGTGTCTATTCTTCTCACGTATTGTCTCAAATTCCACCTGTGACCTGAAATTGCTATAAAAGAAGCGGCAGAACCTATTTAAATTCTATTTCCTTTTTGTTTAATTTTAATCAATTGATACTCTTTAATTATGCCTCAACGTTCTTCTAGTTTCTTAAATAAGTTCAGAAGAAAGAGTAAGAAAGAATCTTCCAAGGATGTGGATGTAAACAAACTTGTGGAGTCTGCGTATATTGAAGGACAGAAAGCCGCTGAGAGAGAGTTTAAGCAAAAAGTTTCTTCATATGGGTATGAAATAAAGTCTCCTGATCCACGGGTGGTTAAAGAGAGTAGCGTGGGACAAGTGGTTACTGTACCACGAGAAGTGAAGCATAAGCCGGTCGATAGACCAACGGCTGGTGATTTTTCTGATAAGAAACCACCTTTGGATAAGGCTTTAGTGGATGATACTAATCTTTATTCCAATCCAATAAAGGAATTTAGCGGTGGTGCAAAAGTGACTCAAGGAGGAGGCTATTTTTTCGATCCCAATGATACTCAGGGCGGTGGTTATACCCATAAAATCCAGCCTAATGGCAGTGAAAGTGGCCAGAAAGTGGATGAACTTGAAGATAATAATGACAAGGACCTTCCAAATGCTACTAAAGCAGAATTGGATAAAAAACTTCATTTGAAAACGGTCCCTTCGGCCTACCAAAATCAACTGGAAACATCTAGTCTGGATAATGAAAGTGACAATATGTCCGATAAATCCTCGGAAAAGCCTTCTAAAGACTCTCAAATTACTGATTCTGATGTAAAAGATAATAAGAGTGGCTCCAAATCCAATACTGAAAAGAAAGGGCCTAATCTTGGCCCCAATTATGATCAATTGGGCACTCATGATAATGCATCTACAACTGCCATGAAAAGTCCTGATCCTGAAGATAATGCTTCCACTGAATATTTCAATAAAGGAAAGACCCTCGATCCTAAAAAGAGTGAAGCTGATACTACTGTTGGTGTAACTAAAAATACTGATAAAAATGAAATTCCAGGCGATACCACTAACTCGGGAAGTGCTAATCCCTCAATGTTAGGTGGTATGGCTGGTGCACTTGGTGCTGCTGGTGCCGTTGCTGCCAGTACTTTGGGTTTTAAAACAGAAGATGAAAAAGTCAAACAAGATTCCTACAATGCTGGTGTAGAATCTAAAGAGGCTGTTAATCGAGCATATACTGCTGGAAATAATAATGCTCATGTTGTTACTGAGGCTTATGATGCTGGAAAGACTGCTGCAACCAAAGAAGTCACACCTTCTGCAGATTCTAAAGCTGCTTCTGAAGCTCCTGCTGGAGTAGTTGATGATGCCAAGAACAGGGCTGGTACTGTGTTGGTTGAGTCCAAAGTTAAAGGTCAAACTATAGCAGAAGATTCGAAATCAAGAGCTCAAAATGTAGTTGAGCAATCTAAAATGAAGGCACAAAACTTTATTGACGATATTAAAGGTGATAAAAAGGAGCAAGGAGAAGATAAAGGTGTTTCTGCTGGTCAGACCCCCAAAAAAAGCTTGATTAATGAATCTTACATTGCAGGTCAAGAATCTGCCGATTCTTCAATACCTCCTGTTAATGCTCCTAAACTTAAAGATATCGAAAGTTTCAATGATTCTAAACCTGCATCTACTAAATCTTTAAAAAGCTTTGAAATAGATGAAAATGAATCCAATAAAGGTACAACTGCTGGTATTGGTGCAAGTGTTGGTGCTGCATTAGGTGCTGCCACTGGTTATGTTTATGGAAAAACATCTAAAGATACACCTGGTTCATCTTCAAATTCTGATAGTAAAAATGCAGGATTATCTGCCAAACCTTTCAAGAAAGAGTATGAATCTACTGAATCTTTCTCATTACCAAATGATGCTGGTAATAATTATTATGAAGCAGGTATTAAACAAGCTGCTTATGAAGAAGGCCAAAAAAAAGCTGCTATCGATTCTAGTCAAGATCTGCCTAATCTTTTAATTGAAGTTATTGGGGTTGATGATAAGAAATTGGCTGCTCGTTTAGCTAAAAAGGCTAAAAAGGAACTTGCTTCTCAAAATGTGGATTTATCTTCAGGTAAATTGGTTGTTAATGCTCTTACTAAAGAAGTCTATAAAATTGATGATCCCAGTTTGAATAATTCTGAGGATTTGAAACAAGGTTTGAACAAAAATTCCATTGAGCCATCACCCGAGTCTTTACCTGAATCTTCTGCTATTGCCGAAGCAAAGCCAACTTCTAAAGAAGTACAACCCGACACAACTGATAAAAAAACTCTGGAAACTGCTTCTGGTCTGGGAGTGGGTGCTGCTATTGGAGCAGCCTTTGGATTTGGAAAAAGCAAGAGTAAGAAGGGTAAAGACAAAGAGAAAGATAGTACGGCAATTGATCCTTCCAAGGATTCAACTTCTAAGGATTCAACTTCTGCTCCTTCCAACGATGCTGGTATTGTGGGAGGATCCACTTTAGACCCAAAAGAAGCTGATACAAGTTCTAAAATGCCAAAAAACGGCACCCAAATTAACGCTTCGAATCAAGCAAATAAAGAAAATATCTCCAAAGACTTAAACTCGGAAGGTTTGAGACAAGAAACAGAGAAGTCTAAGGATTCAAATCTCAATCATAGTACGATAGGAACTGCCGATTCCAAATCCAGTGGCTTTTCTTCAAACAAGAAAGCAGCCACTGCAGCTGCAGCCGCTGCAGCATCTGGAGCGGTTTTAGGTGCTTCACACTCTAATGAACCAGAAGAACAAGCCCCAAAAGAACCATACAATGGTTCAGTCAAACCCCCATCTTCTTCAATCAATCCTACAGGAACTCTGGAAGTTAAGGACTATAATGGTGGAATCCAACCACCTTCAAAAGATTTACCAGATAAAAATGACTCTGAAATCATTGTTACGGTCTTAGGATCCGATGATGAAGCTAAATCTGGTAGTTTGGCAAAGAAAGTAGTTACTGCTCTCAAGTCAAATCCTAAGGTTTTGAATAAAGTTAAAGAAATCAAAATCAATGCAGGTTCTGGTCTTGTTACTGATGAAAATAATGTGTTTATTGTGGATTTATTTGGTAAAGAATTTCAAACTGATGGACATCTTGTCACTGCTGAAGATGAGCTGAAATCTAACAAACAAACAAAGGCTCAGGCTCCAGAACAAACTGCTAATGCTAAAGGAATTGACAATAAAGCTTCTGATATTTCAGATACCAAGAAGGCTGTGGGAGTGGCTGCTGCTGCTGTTGGAGCTACTGCTTATTCTCATTCACAATCTGACCATGCAACAGCTGGTTCTGGTGCTCATGCTAATACCACCAAACCTCTTGAACCTGAAGAAGTGAAAGATTTAGATAAGTCTGGCGTAGCTGCAAAATCCGCTCTGACTACCGGAGAACCAGCCAATTCTAAGGTTATGGACAAAGAAGCCAATAAACATTCCTCTGGTGCCAGTCCATCTTCATTAGACAAAAAAAACATCAAATCTCTGAATGAAAAAGACTTTTCAGGTGATAAATCTGCTGATAAGTCATTAGGTGGTGATTCTTCAACTATTGCAGCTACCATTGGAGCTGCTGGTGCCGCTGGAGTGGCTTCTGTAATTGCAGCCACTGGAAAGCCCGGTGAAAAAGAGCTGGAAGATCAAAAGTTGAAGTCTGCTAAATTGGATTCTGATTCCGACTCTAGAGTCCCAGAAATTACTGCAAAACCCGAGTTGGCTGCTGCTTATGTTGCTTCTCCAGAAAGTGGAGAAAAGCTGAAAAGTCTGGGTACTTCCAAGGACTTAAAGAAGGATACTTTAGTCAAAGATAGCCAATCTTCTAATCCAAGTAAATATAAAGAAAATGAAGTACTGGATAAACTGAAAGCCACGAATGTGGATGAGAAGCCAAGGTCTCCGGAAAAGAGACTCAGTGGTTTCTTGGGTGGCTTTATGAAGAAAAAGAAGGACGGAAAAAGTGCCAAATCCAGTCCAAAGCAGAGTCCAAAGAATAGTCTAGGAGAGAGTTCAAAGGAAAGTACTAAATCCGATTCTGTAGCTGAAAACGTTGGGGCTGCTGCTGCCGCTGGAGTAGCTGCTGGAGCTGTTACCTCTATAGTTGCTTCTGGCGTACCATCTAAGGGAACTAACGAAACAAGAGATTTCGAATCCAACAAGGCTATAGACTCTAAATCTAAAGCTACATATCTTGATCCAGAAGAAAAACTGAAAGATGGAGCAGATGCACAATTACCAGAACCAAATATAGTTGATTCTAGAGTTGAAAATCAACCCAATTATGGTCTTAGAGAAAGGGCAAATGGTGAATCTACTACACCTACAGCAAGTACCTCAACTTCAAATACAGATGTTTCTATTCCAGCAGAAGTTTCTGGATCCAAAACTGATGTTTCAGTTTCTAATGCTATTGCAAGTCCTAACCTCAATGATTCGCCAGGCGGGAAAACTAAATCCGAGAGCAAGGATCCAAAATCTGCTATAACAGTAGCAGAAGCAGCAGCTGCTGGCGTTGCATCGGCAGGTTTGGCTGCCACTGCTTTATCCAAATCTCAAAATGATAAAAAAGATAAGAATACCGATGGTTATATCAGTGAAGAATACCATGATTCGATTAATATGGATAAAGATCAGGGTTACAATAGCAAGGAATTTGAAGAATTCAAGGACTTTACTAATTCTGATGAGTTCAAGAATTCTCAAGCAGCTCTTGACTCGAAGGAAATTAAACCCAATCTAGAATCTGATCTGGTTAAAGGCAGCTCAAAGAACACTGATCCAACTATTACAGACTCCAAGGCTTTTATATCTAAAGATAAAACTACAGACTTACCAAAGTCTATTAATGCAAACGCATACCTTGAAGGAGCGGAGACTTTCTTGAAACTGAAAAAGGCAGACACTCAAGAATTGAATCAAAAGGGTAATGAAGCCTCTTCAGCAGATGAAACCTCCAGCTTGAAAGACGCTGAAAAGGCGAAGAAATCAAAAGGATTTGGATTCTTGGGATTAGGTAAGAAGAAAGAGAAGAGTACAGAGACTGTGAAACCAGATGCCTTCAAAGCAGATACCAAAACAGCTGACGATGAAGTAAAGTCAAGCAATTTAGTTCCAGCTGCTTCCGGAGTAGCAGCAGCAGCAGTAGCAGGCACTGTTGCAGGTGTTGGATTACATGAGAATAATGGAAAGACCAAGGCAATGACACCATCTGAAAGTCTTGAATCAGAACACCCATTAACCAAACCGACTTTTGGATCCAAAGAGATTTCTGATGAGATTCCTGTAACTGAAGCTCGTGACAGAACTTCCAAAAATGATGGAACTTCCAAAAATGATGGAACTTCCAAAAATGATGGAACTTCCAAAAATGATGGAACTTCCAAAAATGATGGAAGTTCAAATGCTGCCTTGAAGGTAGATTCTGCATCCAACCCTAAGACCAATGCTTCTAATATCACCAGCTCACCAGAAGCAGACAAATCCAAGAGATCCAGTGGTCTTTTCCATAGTTCTTCTGAGCTTTGGAAGTCAAAAGAGTCTCAGAAAGCAGACAAAAATGCTTCAGCTTCAGGGTTTATATCTAAAGGATCACCACTTGAATCCAGCAGTTCAAGTATTCATAATGTAGAACCGGAACCAGAAGTTGCAACAACCATAGGAGCAGCAGGAGCAGCAGGAGTACTTGCAGCCACATTAGAGAGATCCAAATCCATGAAGTCATCTAAATCCATGAAATCCAGCAAATCAGGTGATTCAGATAACGATAAAGAACGCTTTGGATTATTGGGCAGCAAAGGAAATAGCGGTATTGAACGGGATACAGGGGTTTCTAGCAGTTCACCAAGCAAGTCTATTACAGAAGGAGCTTTCTTGTCTAAAAACGATCAAAAGATCAATGATTCCGTAGATCGTACACCAGTAGGAGATAAAAAATCTGGTACAGGTGGAAAATCTGATTTTGGTTCTGAACATCAGAGCAGTACTAAATCTGAAGCTGCTGTAGGAGATGCCGGTGCAAATGAAGCCAATTCTACTACCGCAAGACCTGCCACCAGACCTACTCCAAACTCCAGTTCATCCTCCACTAAAATAACTATCCCTAAATCTATCCACTTAGAGGTTATTGGAGCCTCAGATGAAATTGTGGCTAAGATTCAAAAGGAAAAATTAGCATTCATTCAAAAGCATTCTGAATTGGTACCTTACGATACTGATAGAATTATTTTCGATGCCCATACCGGATTAGCACACGATGGGCTCGGAAGACAGATTACAGAGTTATCCACCAGTCTTGATCAGGACCTGGTGAATATGCCAGGATCATTTTTTAGTTAAATATATGTTTTATTGTCTTTAGTTTTATTTTTTTTTGCAGCCTAGACGTTCACGTGCATATTCTCAGGTGCATATCATCACGTGCATATCATCACGCGATTATACGATTTAACACTCATGTTTAGTAACACGTGACTTTGGGTTTACAGCCCTATTGCGATCCACGACCATTGTAGTCCTCACAAAAATTTTTCAGAAATACTTTATACTAAAACCAATCACTAGAAATGGGTATGTGGACATATTATAAACCGTCCAATGTTTGTGTTATATTAGTGGATATTGATATTTGTGTATTTTTCTAGACCCTCCCCAACTAAGCAGCATCTCATGGTGACAACTGTTGGCAATACAAGCTATTATAATCAACCAATGCAATGAGGCAATGAATCCAGCAGGTAGTTTGAAAAATCCCACTATAAATTAGATTCCTTTAAAATCCCACCAAATTTCAACCACCAAGATGAAGAATGTTTTCAATGTGCTGTTTCACAATGTTCTATTTCCTAACTCACTGCCAAATAACACTAATGGTACTGGATTATTTAAGATAATCATATACTAACAGAATTCTTTAGGTAGAGTTATTCGTAACCAAAGAAAAGGTGCTGGTTCTATTTTCACCGCCCACAACAAAGGTAAGCAAGGTGCTGCCAAGTTAAGAACCTTAGATTTCGCTGAACGTCATGGTTATGTTAGAGGTGTCGTCAAACAAATCATCCACGATTCTGGTAGAGGTGCTCCATTAGCTAAAGTTGCTTTTAGAGATCCATACAAGTACAAATTAAGAGAAGAAACTTTCATTGCTAACGAAGGTGTTTACACTGGTCAATTTATCTATGCTGGTAAAAAAGCTTCTTTAAACATTGGTAACATTTTACCTTTAGGTTCTATGCCAGAAGGTACTATTGTTTCAAATGTTGAAGAAAAAGTTGGTGACAGAGGTGCTTTAGGTAGAACTTCTGGTAACTACGTTATCATCATTGGACACAACCCAGATGAAGGTAAAACTAGAGTTAAATTACCATCTGGTGCTAAAAAGATTTTAAATTCTGATGCTAGAGGTGTTATTGGTGTTGTTGCTGGTGGTGGTAGAATTGATAAACCATTATTGAAAGCTGGTAGAGCCTTCCATAAATACAGAGTTAAGAGAAACTCATGGCCAAAGACTAGAGGTGTCGCTATGAACCCAGTTGATCACCCTCATGGTGGTGGTAACCATCAACATATTGGTAAAGCTTCTACTATTTCTAGAGGTGCTGTTCCAGGTCAAAAAGCTGGTTTAATTGCTGCTAGAAGAACTGGTTTATTACGTGGTTCTCAAAAAACTGAAGATTAATTTATATAATTTGAACCTTATTGATGTATGGGGTAAACTCGATAATTATTTATTAATGTTTATAAATAATTTGGGGTTGAGTTTCTTTATATCAAATAATAAAATATTATGTATCAGTACTGGTTACTTCTCTTTGAATATTTTCTTTATTTTCAGAAACGGTTGCTTCTGTTTTAGAGGTAGGATCTGGTGATTTTGGAGCAGTTTCAATAGCGGTGGCTTCATCTAATTCGGTGGATTCAAACTCTAGGACTGTTGAAGATAGCTCTTCAGCAATTGGCGCTTCTACAGCAATTGGTACTTCAGCAGTTGTTGGTTCTTCAGCAGTTGTTGGATCTTCTTTTGCAGCCAATGGTTCTTTTACAGGCAATGCTGCCTCAGTTACCAATAATTCTGTTGTTACTCCGTTACCAATGGCTCCGCTTCTGTTGGTGCTTTGTCTGCTTCCCCAACCTCTGCTTGCTTTCTTTTCTCATCAGCTGCAACCACTTTTTGAATCTTCTCAATATATGCTCGTTTAACTACTACACTTTTATGACAGATTCTCTTGCCATTCAACTCATCAATAATCTCAACCAATGGCTTTTCTGTCAGCAAAGTAATTAACCCGCTTTTGGGTGCTGCTCTAAATAATCGGGATTTACCATGTTTATGTTCTGTAAAGATATAAATCTTTTGAGGATTATAATCTTTAAAGAATTCTCTAACATGTTTATCTTCAACTTTAAAACGAAGATGGGGGATATATAAAGTATCTTCTGATAATTCTTTTTCCAAATCCCCATTACTATTTTTGGCAACAAATGGTGAATGAATACGGGCATATAATACTCTATCATGAAACATGGCTCCATTAACCGCCTTGGCTGCTTTTTGAGCTTCGTCTGCATTTTCAAACTCTGCATAGGCAATTCCCAAAGGCTTCCTTTTGTTGGATCTGAACATTACTGTGTGATTGGGGATAATAACTGATACTCTACCCAAATAGTTAGTATTTTACTTTACAATTATGCTACCAAAAACTTCATAGCATCAATCTTTTTGCACCAATTGAAGGAGAACATACAGTTTAAAATCGCTTAAAAATGACCTCAACTCTTCTTCAGAGCTGTAGTAGTCGACGTTTCTAAAGTATACAAAATTACTGCTCATATGGGGCTACAATTCTAATTTATCACTTGCAGTTGGGCGGCAGTTGATTTGTAACTTTTACGCAAGTTGCAAAAACAACTTAAATAGTAACCAAAAAGGCGTGCATTGGACAAGAAATTATAATTAATGAATGAATTATAAGGGACATTAAAGCATACTTAAAAGTGGCAATAATGGACCAAAATTCCTGGTTTAAATACAAAAAGACTTCTAATCAGCCATTATAAGAACCATAAGGCTTTAAAATGGACTGAAAAGAGACAATTTCAATCATTTCAATCGAGTCATTGTCTAATCACCACGCGAGCATTTATTTGAAAATTTACCAAAAAACAAAAAGCAATATCGTCCAAGTATGAAACTTTTATATAAAGAAAGTTCCAGAACGATTGTTTTATACTCGGACTCGTACAGTCTCTTGTTCCGCCAGCTCGGCAACAAATCTAAAGAGCCAGTGGTATCAATGGAGGTGTTACCCAACAACCAGATTCGAAAACTGGACGGATTCAAGCCACTTCTTAATCGTGAAGTATTTGGATGTTTGGGTTTTATTAGCATTGATCGTCAGATATTCTTAGCCATTATTACTGGTGCTGTGACAGATGTGGCACGGCCAGTTAATTATGAGTCGGTTGATCGTATATATTCTGTGGATTTTATCTCCTTATCCAAAGATACTTGGGATTTTGTTACACTCGATTCCAGTGGGATGCCTGTCTCATTAAATGCCAATGGAATGTCCAATGACGATGAATATGATAATGCCCTGTACTCAACAGAGCCACATCCTTGTAATGAGTTGAAAAAATTGCTTTCAAATGGATCTTTTTATTATTCTAATGACTTTGATTTGACATCTTTACTTCAAAATCGTGGCATTGATTCGGATAGACTTCGTAATAGAAATAATGGCGACATTAAAATTAACTTGCTGCATTACCAAGAAGAGTATATGTGGAATTCGTTTATGATGGAAGGTTTAATCAAATATAGATCAACTTTAGATCCAAGTATTCAAAAAATATTAGATGATAATAAATTTTTAACTACTGTAATTAGAGGGTTTGCTAAGACTGTTAAATTGAATAATAGGGGTGATAATATTACAATTATATCCAAACAATCCTGGAAAAGAGCTGGAACTCGGTTTAATGCTAGAGGTATTGATGATGATGGTAATGTAGCAAACTTTGTTGAAACAGAATTCATTTATAATAATCCATCAAAGGGATCGATATCTTCTTTTATCCAAATCAGAGGATCGGTTCCGGCATTTTGGGAACAAGATTCAACTTTAATCAATCCTAAAATCACTATTACTAGAAGTTTGGAAGCCACACAACCTATTTTCAACACACATTTTGATAATGTGTGTTCGAAATATGGAGTTTGTCATATTGTTAATTTGTTATCAAAAACAAAAGCATCTGAAGTTCCTCTTCTGAAACGATACAGACAACTTTATAACAATTCAAATAGAAGAGAAGAATTATCTTATACAGAATTTGATTTCCACCATGAAACTAAACAAAGTGGAGGATTTAGTGGAGCTACTAAGATATTACCCTTTTTATATGATTCTTTAGAACAATTTGGATGGTTTTCTTATGATACAGAACATGGGGAAAGTATCACAAAACAAGATGGTGTTTTCAGAGTCAATTGTTTGGATTGTTTAGATAGAACCAATTTAGTTGAACAAGTGATTTGTCAACATGTATTTGAATGTATTATTAATAATGCTGCAAATAGTTCCAGAGATAGGTATGAAACTTCTGAAATACTTGTCAAATACAACTCATTATGGGCAGATAATGGAGATGCAATTTCTCAAATTTATACAGGAACAAATGCTTTGAAATCTTCATTTTCAAGATCAGGCAAAATGAACTTGGCTGGTGCATTATCTGATGTGACTAAATCTGTTTCCAGAATGTATCAAAATACATTTGTTGATAATAAAAAACAATATACTATGGATTTATTATTGGGTTATGATTCAAAGAATCCTCTTGCAGTAAGGATATATGATCCAGTGAGTGATTATGTTCAAGAAAAGTTAAAGCAACAAGAGGATTCATTCACTAGCTATGAAGATATCTTTATATTCACAGGGACCCTTAATGTTAATGCAGCATTACCTAATCCAGATTTTGATTTAACTACTTGGCTTTTCCCAGATGAAAATTTGACATTACCTTTACCAGACATTTATGCAATTGGATTACAGGAATTGATCGAATTAAATGCTGGATCAATTTTGAATGCAGATACTTCAAGGCCTGCTAAATGGGCTCAATTAGTTGAAACTCAATTGAACAGTCAAAATGAGCAGTATTTACTTTTAAGAACAGAATCTATAGCTTCAATGACAATTCTTTTATTTGTCAAGAAGTCTAAAGTTCTGAATATCAGTCATGTATCTGGATCATCCAAGAAAACAGGATTAGGAGGAATAACTGCCAATAAAGGAGCATGTGCTGTAAGATTAAATTATGGAGCCACTACATTTTCATTAATTACATCTCATTTAGCAGCTGGTACAGCTGCAACGTTTGAAAGACATAATGATTATTCAACAATTATGTCAGGATTGACATTTGTTAGAAACATGAACATTATTGATCACGATCATATTATTTGGTTTGGAGATTTAAATTATAGAATTGATTTAATGAATGAAAATGTTAGACAATTAGTATCAGAGAAACAATACGAAGACTTGTTTCAATATGATCAATTGAACAACGAAATGAACAGTAATAAAGGAGCATTTAAAGGGTTCAATGAATTTAGAATTAACTTTGATCCTACTTATAAATTTGATAAAGGGACTTCCAATTATGATACTTCTGAGAAACAAAGAGTTCCTTCTTGGACTGATAGAGTGTTATCTAGAAGTCAAAATGATGCTGATCCTTTATTACAATTGAATTACAATGCATTAATGGATGTGATGATTAGTGATCATAAACCTGTTTATGCTACATTCAAATGTAAAGTTAAATTTGTTGACGAAGAAAAGAAGCTTTCTTTAGCCCAATCCCTTTATGACAATTATAAAAAAGAACATCCAGATTCAGAGAGCTCTTCTTTTACTTCCAGTCCTTCACCATCTGCATCTTCCAATGCCATTTCAAACAGCTTTTCAGAACTTAATTTATTGGATGATTTCTCATATAATAGTCTGAATCAGAAAGAAAATAGCTTGCCATTACCAAGAAGAGCACCAACTTCAGGATCTCAACCATTACCTAGAAAAGTACCACCTCCACCTGCCAGTAGAAGAGCTACTGAAGTTGATAAGACAAAGGTATTGGGAACACATCAACCTATTATGCGTAAGTTGCCTCCAAAACCAACAGATATTGAACTCCTTAGTGGTGCCACTTCTCCTGAACTGCAACAAACTCCAACAGTAGTTAAACCAGCTCTTCCATCAAGAAGACCTAACATGCCCATTGGATTCACATCCACACCGCTTATTCCTTCCAATAATACAACACCAAGGGCATCTGCACTGCCGCTGCCCGCTCCATCTGCACAGACATTGCCTTTAGCAGGATCCAATGGTAATGGAATGGCTGCAAAAAGCCTGGCTAAAATCACTCCAATTGTACCTAAAAAACCAGCATCTTTGACAGGGGCTTCGTCACCATCACAGCCCCAGTCACAGCCACAGTCTACTGCCACTACGCCACCGCAACCATCTCCAAAACCACAATCTTTAACCATGTCTGACTGGAAACCTCTTGTTCCTAAATAGCATTTTATAGACAGAAATTAAGTACGCGATTCTTAAATAAATTTTCAAGCTTTGGGTTTTCTTATTCTGCAACGTTTCACTTCTGTTTATGGCTCTTTCAATAGATACTTTACGTAGGCTCCAGGCCCAATTGTTGCACCGAAATGATGAATTAGAGCTTCTTAATGCTTTTATAACAGGCGAGCCTTCAACAAGCGCTCCAACGCTTTTTATCCATGGTTATAAACCTTGTGGGAAGACATTAGTTGTACATCAGTTTCTCGAACAGTTGGGGGTAAATCATAGCTGGATAAACTGTGATTCGATTCTTTCTTCGAAACTCCTTATGCAGAAGTGTATTGACTCGATACGACGCAATTCAGGAGTGAATTACTACGATGATGGCGATGGTTCTTGTGATTCTTTTCCAGGGTTTGTTCGACAGCTAGAATCGTTTATAGAACAATACAATTATACAAAGCAACATGTTTTGGTGCTAGATAGGATTGACCAGTTTATGGAGGAACCTATAACAGTGATGAAATCGTTCGATAGAATGAGAGATGTGGCAGAAATTAGTAATGTTACTGTTGTTTTCATCTCAAGAATGGAACTACCAAACTCGCTAGTCACCAGTTCTGTGCCTCAAATATACTTCAGACCATACACTCAGTCACAAGCAGTTGAAATACTACAGAAGAACCGGTTTTGCTTTTTCCAAAATGATGAAATTAATAATAGTGCTGCAGGACACCTGTTTTGGAAAGCATACTGTCAAGTGATTGTAGATCTGTATTATGACTTTACTGGATCCAATATAACGATGCTTGTGGACTTGGCTAGACAGAAATGGCCCATATTCACCGAGAGTATCGAAAATGGACATGAACCAGAGATAGATTTTATGAAAGTGTTTCGAGACAAGAGAGGAATATTTCAAGATGATTCAATCACCAATTGCACAGTGATAGATTATCATAATAATCGAATAGAAGAATCTGGAACATTATTATCACTTGGGGATATGACATATACTGCCAAATTTCTTATAATTGCATCATATTTGGCATCTTTTATCGACCCCAAGTATGATGTATATTATTTTACTAAATCCAAACAAGTTAAAGCAAAACCACAGAAAAGTAGAAGTACAGAAATCACTAAAAAAGATCTTGATTCAAAATTGTTACAACCAAACTTCTTTGATTTAGAACGTCTTTATGCTATTTTATTGGTGATATATCGAAATGAATCTCAATCTTTTAATTCTCAAGATGATGAAGATTTAACAGAAGAGCAACTCTTAAGTAAACAACATGAAATTGCCAAATTTTCCATTGCAAGTAACATTGATCTTCAAAGTCAATTGGCAACATTGCTTGCACAAGGATTGGTTTATCGTCAAGTTACTAGAGATATACTTCAACCAAGAACAAGATGGAGAAGTAATGTAAGTTTTGAAGTAGTGGAATCCATAGCAAAAGATGTACAATTCCCCTTGCATAATTACTTGAATTGAAATGTTATATATTAAACGTCAAATGTAATATCATCTATATGAACAAACTTTTCTTCACCTACTTTTCGTACATCTACTTTATGATCAAAATAATTATCTTTCCAATAAGACATTTCATAATTGGAATAGGGCCCATTTATATCTTCCAGATCGTGCCATTTAAACTCCCAAATCTTTTCACCATAATCTTCAGATTCCCTTTCCGATTCCTTTTCCGATTCCTCTGAATCTTCATGCTGTCGTTTAACTCCTCTACTAATTTTAAAATCCTCTCCTGTTTCTCGTTTATATAATCTCATCAATTCTTCTCTTACCATATCATACAAATCCACCATTCCCTTATGTATCATCAATTTATCACATATATCCGTAAGCTGTATGACCAATTGCTTCTTTTCCAACTCTTGATCAGTGATTATAGCTCTTTTGTTACGTTTCTTCCGAGTTGGTCCTAATCTAGCCAATGCTTCTAAAGGTGATTCATCTGGCTCAAGATTACTTATCAATACCTCCAATAATTCCGCTGTAGTTTCATTTATTCTCGTTGTAGATGTTCTTTGTGCCCGAGAAACCTCTTGTGCTCGTCTTGCCTTTTCTATTTCATGCTTATCTACATCTAAAAGCTCATCTTCTGGCTCATCATCATTTGACTGCGGATGTCGTATAAAGTTACCATCTTCATCAAAGTACCCATCCTCTTCTTCCTCTCGGAGATTGAATGCCTCCAATTGAACATCATCATCTTCCTCCTGGTTCTGTTCAGAAGCATCCACTTGCAATTCCCGTTCAAATTGATCCATGTTTAGTCTGGTTGGCTGATTCTTCTTCACTACAACTTTTGAATCTTCTTTATCACTGGCAAACATATCAGAATCAGATCCATTTTCATCAGGTGCCACATCCACATCCACAGCCTCCTCTTCCAGTGAATCTGTAGAATACTCATCTCGAATCGCCCTAGATCGTCTTGTTGGAACATCTAGTTTATAGTCTTCCTCACTCATTATATAATTGAAAATTCGCAGGTAAATTCCAATGGATTTTGGTGATTTGAAGAGAAGGAAATTAAAAGATACACAAATGCTGTTTGATTTGGATGATAATATGGACCTGATCCTTAATCTAGAGGAACAGTACTATAGGGAAGGTTACTTAGAAGGTCAAGAAGAAAGCACGCGGCTCCAATATATAGAAGGTAAAGAGTATGGATATCAGACAGGATTTCAACGGTTTTTGATTTTGGGATATATAAAAGGACTTTTGGACTTTTGGGAGCAAAATTTAAACAAATATGAAGCTAAAAGGGCAATAAGTGGACATATTGCACAATCAAGGGCAATGATAGAGGAAATTCCTATAAGTAATGAAGAAGAAGCTGTTAAACAGTATGAAAAGAATGTAAATAAGATACGAAATAAAGCCCGAATAATAGCTGCTTTATGTAAAGAACAAGACAAAATTAATAAAGTAGATGACCTTATACGAGAAATTGGAGGACAAATGCAAGTAAGTGAAAATGTAGACGAAATGTGGTAGTTAAATAGAATGATAATACAAAAATCCCGTATAAATATATATACAAATAAATTATTAGAAATAAAAATCAAAGTCAAGGCATTTATCTCGACTTTCCAACCCATATGATAATATTCCTCCCAAGGGGCAATCATTGACACCAATTAATAGTTGTTCACCATAACCATTTTCTGATTCACAGAAACTTAATCCGGTACATTTACCAATGAAATCAATAGATTGAACCCAATTTATACCATTGGAATTGGTAGATGCTGGAAGGTCTTTGACATTAACAAGTCCAATATGATCCAAACTTTCAGCCCAACAAATAAATTCTCCTTTATTACTAAATTTACTGTTTCTTACTGGACCTGATTTATCAACAGAATTAGTTCCTAAACTTCCATTCCAACAATATAATGGAACTTCACTATTTCTTTTATCCCAAATTCGAACATTACCATCTTGATTTCCTGACAAAAGCCAATTTTCATTAGTTGGAGACCAATCACAACTAAAACTATGATCTTCTTGTCCTTTAAATTGTTGTACTGTCAGCAAGTTAAATTTCATTCGTTTATCATAAATAATTGAAACCAAATCATCTGCAGATATAAACACTTGATTTGGGTTAAACTTGTTTAAAGCTAAACAATTGGCTGCAAATGGTAGTCTTACTTGTGAATTAATGTTAGTATTATTCAAATCAATGTATCGTATAGCTTTATCATTCGATGATATTATTAATTGTTGATCATCAATAACAATACTATTGGTAATTCCATCATAATCATTGGTAAGATTATATTCACCTAAATGCTTGATGTTATCAGGATCATAAATATCTGTTAGTATATAGTTTCCTTCAAAAGTTCCAGAAACTAAATAATTATCTGAGCAACTTAATGTAGATATTCTACTATTACTATTTTTTGATAATGTTCTTGAATCGATAATACAATCTAATTTCATACTATCTTTAAATTGACCTTCATCATCATTGATTAGTCTATTGATTTTAAAAAATGAGTCAATACTATCATTAGTATTAAAGTTAGTAATAGCATTAAGATTATGATCATGAAAGTAACTCAGAGGGTAAAACACCCCTTTAGACAAGTTGGAGCTACAAACCAAGTTCCGAAGCTGGAAATGAGTGATATGTAACTTCAATTTGCTATAAAATTTGTTAAATGTGAAAAATTCTGTTAAATTTTTAAAATGATTAATATTGGGTTTCTAAGCAAAGTTAGTATACAACATAAAGGTGGAAAAAAATAAATGATAAAAGATCTTAGTTAACATACATCTTGGGCTAACTGAAAAGAGCCTGGAATATTATGGAACCAATTCATAGATCCTATTCTTCTTCTATCAGCATAAAATTTGTCTCTCAAATCATTGGTCCATCTGACTCCTTGAATGTCAGTCAATTTCCCATCACTGGAAGTTATGGAAAATGGTAAAGTTTCTTCTCTCATCTTCAAACTGTTCAAAATATTCAAAATATCTGCTTTTGTTAAACAAGATTGTTCATCATAAAGAAGATTATATAAGAACGTCAAAGATTCTGATTGGTCTAATTCATACTCAGTATCTTGGTGACTATGGACTTGAGTCACGGGAGACCTTAATGTTTCCGAGGATGCCATTAACTGTTCTCTAGTCAACTCCACCGTCATCGTTTCTGTGTATAAATTACCAGTTGTTGTTATATAAAAATGTGTTTTATCTCACTAAGGGGAATCTCTTGTTATATCAACAGGAAAATGCTTGAAATTCTCTAAGAAAGAACAAGGGGAAAAAAAAACCGTAGAAATTCTATTGGAATAGCAAACAGGACCTTTTATATGTTTGAATGGGTGGTTTACTATTTTTTATGGAGTGAAAGAAATAAGGGGTAGATTTTAGTTATTTAAGTCTTTAGTGAGTTGATTTATGGTAAGAAGAGAAACTTAAATTTTTGCGCAATAGAGGTGATTAGGGCGGGCAGATTATTAGGACGAAGGCTACAACGAGAATGGAATGGGAATGGTGCGGGAATTGTTGATCTTGGTGCGAAATTAGTGCGAGCATGGGGCGAGACCAAATTTATTGTGGTTTTGTGTCATTTTTTCTGCCAAAATTGCAACCATTGTAGTGGAAATATTTCGCGGTAACTTTCGTCATATCACGCCCGCTGGCTCCGGTAAGTATAACCACCGCACGGCGTGCCACCGCCATCAGCCCTTAACACATTTGCGAGTTTTTTGCTAAATATCCAAACTTCCGAACCCGGTCACTATAAATAAGGGCAGTTTCTCATCGTTTTTATTACCATTAAAATCATGTCTACAGGCCATAAATATCATTTTGACGTCACCATGTCGTGTGGCGGGTGCTCCGGTGCCATTGAAAGAGTATTAAAGAGATTAGGAGGTGTGGAAAAATACGACGTTTCATTAGATAATCAAACAGTAGATGTAGAAACTACTGATGCGGTTGATTTCGATACTGTTTACCAGACGATTGCTAAAACAGGTAAAACCATCAACAAGGGTAGTGTTGTATTCTAGATGTATAATTGAAAGGGGATTTTACAGGAGAGTTATGGTTTATTTTGTATTACTAATCTCTTTCTGATAGTTGCTATTTAATACTTATTCAATATTACGAAATTCAATTATTTCATTAATGTAGTTATCTCTAAGCTCACTCTGAACAAAGCAGCTCTTTAAGAGAAGCACCAATTCATCAGTAGAGAGATTATAGAAATCTCCTTGGTAAAACCGGGCAATAATGTCAACCAAATGATTATTAATGAGGAATTTGAAATTTTCCAATTTAATCATTGATTCGGTGATATCTTCATTTATTATGCTAAGATTGTAGTTGAAAATGTCTTCGAATTGTTTGATGAGTTTGGTCAATGTCTGGGCTGTCAACTCCGTGATTTCTGTAAGCGATAAGATTAAATTAATGATCCAATTACTGATAAATTCCATGGCAAATAGCACTAATTCTTTAAATTTAAAGAAATTTGTACTTACTAATTGACTATGGAATTTTTCAGAGAACCATTGTTCAATCTGTTTTAAAACCATCTGATTATCGTTTTCCACCTTCACATTGATTAAAATTTCAAAAAGGCCTTTGGAAACTTCATTTTGATTCCGTTTAATCAAATTTTCAGTGAATTGGTTAACTTTATTAAGGCCCAAGTTTCTTGCGAGATATTGGAGGTCATTATACACCAAATATGATTCGGATACACTTGGATAGGTGATAGTAGATAATGATAAGATGGTCGAAATAAGAGGTTCATCATCTTGGGCTGAAGCTATTTGGAAATCGTTGATAATTTCCATTAATTGATGAGGAATTGATGTAATTTTTATAGTAGTGGCGATTTTGGTTTCGAAAGGAGACTCTTGTTTGACAGATGGTTGATGTGATTCCTTTGCTGACTTGGGGATTGTTTCTTGGATTGGAGATTGGTTTTTATCGTCCCAATCATCCCAATTATCATTCCAATCCTCTTTTACCTCCCTTGTTGATTGTTCTTGTTCATCTGTCTTTTGAGGTGGTTTATCTTCATCCCATTCATCATTCCAACCATCATCCCATCCATCTTCATCTACTGCATCTTCAATTGGTTCTTCTTTGCTTTTATCACTCATTACATCGATTTTCTTTTCCATATCGTCCAACTTCTCTTGTATATCTTGATACCTTTTTTTGTCCACTTCCCATTTGATTTCTGTCAAATTATCAAACACAGCACTATTAAAACACTTTCTAACCTTATCAATGTAATTATCAACCAACCAATTATTATAAATGTCATCTAATTTAGCACTAATATTATCGCTGGTTAAATCAATTGATAAATTCCAATTAAACAGGATGATTTCCAACAATTTACCTTTCAAATCTTCGTCTTTTATCAATGTGCTAATGTTTTCTGATATCAAGTTGATTAATTTATTAGAAATCTGGGAACAATAGGATTTTTGTAAATGCTGTAATTCAAGCTTATCAATAAATTGAACAAACAGTAGGATTGATTGCAAGACTTCAGGTAAAGATCCATTCGAATCAGAGATTATTAGTTCTGAATTTTCAATGAATAAAGCTTTATAGTTCAATGCTGCCAAATAAGATTCCCAAATTACACGATACTCTGTAATTAAATCATTGATGTTTATATTATCATCTACCTCATTAAACTTATTGATCCAACCAACAAATTCAACAAATAACACATCATCAACCTCTTCTACATACTTCTCACTAGTAGGTAAGTATCTTTTGAAGCTTTTAGTTATTTGTTGATATAAATTATCAGTTAATTCTTGATACTTATTGTTAAGCTCATATTTGATAATTAAGTCATCATTCAATGATTTTGTCTTGTTTTGCAAGTTTTTAAAATGGCCATACAATACTTCCATGTTAGATAAGAACAATTCAGGGTCTAAGAACACTTCTATCTCATTTATAAGACCATTTATAATCCATAATTCATTCAACGCACTCAAGTTTTCAGTCAAATTGGTGATTTGTTCATTCAATTTGCTGATTGAAGTATGGGATTGATGTCTTGCAAATTGAGGATCTTCAGTAATATTTAGCGATGTAATCATCCCTTGATATTCCTCTATACGTTTATCGGCATCTTGAAGTTGAAGATCGTATTTTTGTTTCAACTGTTTGATAGACATAATTGAGTTTTTGATTGATTTCAAAATGCGAACTTGACAATAGAGGTATGAGAAGAAAGGGTGTATAATTTATATTTTTGATAATGGAAATGGCCAATGGAAGAGTGTTCATCTTCTACAATTGGACCGCTACATATAAAGCTAATTTATAGAATTCTAGCTTTCCTAGAAGACATTATTCATTAGATAATAACTTATCTAACCTTCCAATTGGTCAACAACTTGTAAGTAGAAGTAGTAGAAACTAATGATCCGCATATGACCTTCAATAAGAGCATATTCATTGATCGAATGGATACCTGTATCAAGCTCACCGCCTTTAACATATGGGGCGTATCTGTAAATATTTCTTGCCAAATTCCAATACGCTTTAGTATCAGTGTTTCCTCCCATAAACATTGGAGCTACGACAAATGTACCATTATCTTTACAAATATCCTCATAAAAGTATCTTAATGAGCCAGAAAAGTCAATCCACTGTTGTGTTCCTATTGGTGAAGCCGGTGATGGTTGCAAAGGTTCATCAAGTTTATAATTGAAAAATCCTTTAGCAGTTGGTTCAATTAAAGTTTGATTATTGAAAACTACTCCCAAATCAAACCTTTTAGCAATTGTTTTAATGTTTTCCAAGATCTTATCGGAGGTCAGTTCTACAGACTCTTCTGCTGCTATTCTATGGTTTACAAGCAAAGAAACATGTTCAGGTAATGCATTTGATTTAACTCCTCCATTAATGATATCAATTGCTTGAGTAGTGGAAATTAAATCACCATTTCCTGATTTTATTACATAATTGATTACATTAGAATTGGCATTGACATCAAATTGAGCTTTTAAGATATCACTTTTTAAAGATTTGTTCATATTTCCATGTTCAGCTCCACATTGTAAAGTATTTAAAAAAGGATTAGCATTAGATAATACTGGAGAAAAGGGAGTTTCTTCAATTTCATCTATCAATTTGGCCATAATCCCAATGGAAGTATATTTTGGAGGAACAGAAGAATGTCCTCCTGGTGTATATAAATCAATAACCGAATTAAGATGGCCCTTTTCGCTGGTTGCAATCAACACAAAATTCGTACCAAACATCTCCGTATACCCTTCAGAACCTTCATCAATAATGGCATAAAGAGATTCCTCTCCATATCGCTTTTCTAGGAATTTCCCTAATTCTATGGCTCCAGTTCCTTGACTCTCTTCATCATATCCAAATCCAAGTAAAATGGTTCTTTCAGGTTGAAACTTTCCTTCCAGTAATAACAACTCAATTACTTCAAATAAAGACATCATTAAATCCTTACAATCGGAAGCTCCACGTCCATATATCTTGTCCCCTTCAACAGTTCCCGAAAATGCAGGATATTTCCATTGATTTAATGTCTCTTCATCAATTGGTACTACATCTTGATGAGCAGTCAATAAAATGGGTTTTTTGTCTTTATTGGTACCTTGCCAAGTATATAACAAGGCAAACTTATTGACCTTCTCTACCTTGAGCTTACTATGAATCAATGGGTACTTTTCAGCCAAAAATTCGTGAAGTTTAGTAAAAGACTTCCATAAAGGCTCGAGTTTATACAATTCATCTAAATCATCAGTAATATTTGGATTGAGCATTTCATCAGTGGAAATAGAAGGAATTTGGATGGCTCCACTCCATCTAGATACAACTTCTTCTCTATAATGTTTATCAGTCAAGATTTGATTGATTTTATCAAAGTCATAAACGTACGGCTCTGGATTGAGTTTTTCAACTAAAGGACATAAAGAATCATCAGCTAAAGGCTTAAAAGAGGGAGAATTGGTGGTAAACCAGTAGGTGGTTACCACGATGACAGTGGTAGCAATTCCACATAGTAATGGAACAAACGACCTACGTTTAGGCTGTTGTTTTTCAAGTAATAAACCAGACATTATTAAAGTATTTTTAGTGGTTGCTTCAGATAAAAAGAATTGGTGCCCCTTATCGCCGATTATTTCCGTGCATATACTCATCAAGATTCCGTGCATTAAATTCTACTAATCCTATATTAACTCCTCGGTAATATCATCATCTACATATTCATCATCTTTATTCATTCTGTAGATGGTCATAAACATACTGGCCATATTTAATCCCGACATGAACCAATCAGGAACTGGGAATCCATAAACTTCAATTGCATTAAATAATAAATCCAATATATTCCCAAATAATTCCAAGTATAACATTAATTTATCGAATTTTAAATCTTTCAAAATCTTTTCATACTTCTTAACCATTGAATTATCCAATACTTTAGTTTGATTTTTAGTTATTATACCCAATTCTGTTTTAACTTTAGCTTCTTTCTTCATTAAATTGACAAGTTGACTAACGGTTTTTCTTATCAAAAACAATAGTAAAACTATCCAAAGTTTGTTTGTTTGTTTAAGTAGTCCTACCAATTTCTGTGGGAACAATGGCATCTTGGAGAAAAGATGTAAATTATCTAATATATTGGCAATAATCTCTAAGAAACTGATGAAATTCCGTTCAAATACCTTCAAACGAGACGGTTTTATGAGTTTCCGGGGCGCTTTAAACTGTGGAGGTGTTAATTTGAACTTCTGAAGTAATGGACTGTAATTACTGGTCGGTATTGGTTCGTTAGTGGACAGTTCTTTGGATGGAGGCGGATAATAACTGCTAAACTTATTGTATTGTGTACCAGTGTTTACTGCCTTTGTTTTCTGGTCGATTACGTAATCTGTGAGTTTATTAAGCTTCTCTTGCGTTACTGAAGTGTTGCCACTCTTTTGTTCTTTCTCTGCCAATCTCAACAAGCTGGCTAGTAGTTCCTGTTTGTTGGAATCATACATTGTGAAGCTTATGATTTTTATCCGCGGTGAAAATTATGGGGGAAAGTCGTGTGTCTGGTGAGTTAGGTCACCTGATCATCAGTGAACCTCTTATCAAAAAGCTGTTGGATTTAGAATGCATACAAACTACAATAGGAAAAGTATAAATATGAAGTTCCTACCCCAAATATTCGGTATATTTCCGTAGGATTATGTATTCAACATATAAGAGTCAGAATGGTTCATACAGTTGAGAGTATCATTAAGTGTTCTGCCATCTCGAAAACAATGGAAGGATATATTTTAGTACCTATACAAATTTTTCGCAACCGAGTCTTGCTCCATGTTGACCTCATCAATACAGCAGAGTAGTTCCTTTCTCCAAGTCAGGATGAAAGTTGCACGATTGTCTAACCAGCTTTGTTTCCTTCTTTCGATAGAGTAGAGCCAAATCCAATTGTGATTTGAGGAAAGGAGTTTGACTATGTTATTGTAGTTATCATGGAAAGCTGATATAACTTGTTCAATACTTTCGAAGTCTTGTACCGTCTCTGGTAAGGAAATACGAGCTCGCCATGTTTCGAGGTGATCGGTGAACGATTTGATTTTGGCAATAGGTCTGTCTACCAGGTCTAAGTGATTTACCTCGCTAATCAGTTCTTTAATTTCATTAATCATTGAGGCACAATGATCCTTTTTATTTGAATAACCTGACTTTATCGAAAGACGGATGAGCCGAATTTTTTTCCAATCAAGTAGTTCAATAGTATCGGTGGAGTACCATTTATGCCTGTTGAATAAGTGGCATATGTGCTTCAAGGTAGGATCTTCAAGTTGCAGACTATATTTTTGAATTTCAGTCATCCAGAATGTGATAAGGTTTCTATCCGGAAGGCACATTTGAACTTTAAGGGTCCAAAGGTTGTCAATAAACCTACCAAGCCAAAGAGAATCAGTCCTGATCGACTTGGTAACTTTAGCCGATAGGTCTTTCAATTCATATCCCTTTTCATTGACTAAACGGTCCCAGACTACTTGAGCGTTTGCTTCGATTTCAATTCGTTTGGGTACTTGAGTTAGAAGTAACTCGACGTCAAGCTGTTCCAAGTCTTCAGGGTAGAATTGATTGAACTGTTCAGCGTGGAACTTACACGATTCAGCAAGTTCTTTAAGCAACGTAGGGTTAATAAGGCCAACAGAGACACGGTAAAGAGGCTTTCTATTGATATTTTCACCAAAGATATTGTCATTTTGAGGTTCCAAAGGATTGTGGTTGCTTTCCTCTTTAGGAATAACGGTAGGTTTCACTACGGATGACTGTTCCTTGGAAGGGTTAAGCGTTTTTTCCGAGACCACAATCGAGGGTTCAGACGATTGCAGTGGGATACTCTGGCTTGTTTTCTCGGTTTGTTCAACGAAAGGTTGTATCTTGTTAGGCAGAGTCAGAGTAGACTTCATGGCGTTCAACAATTCTTCAAACTTTGCCAGTATTCCACGATCCCTTTCCTGTCTTTCACGATCCCATTCCTCTGTTTGTCTCTTCATTTCAAGATGTATTTCCTTTATGCGTTTCATCGTATCATTTTGGTTCAAGTGTAACGCTTCAATTTCAGGTAAACCCTGATGATTAGATCCTGGGAAGGAGTGAAAAGGGGAGCAAGGATCGCCTCTGCTACTTCCAGGGGTGGACTCTTCTGACCTGAATTCCATAACGATTTTGTTTCTAAAACTCTCTGGTATTCTGGGTTCCTCTTGTTTCTCCTTATACAGGAGATGTGAGTGATTTTGTGTAGTTTTCAAAGTTGCAAATCTTTAGCTGTCACCTGTGACTTTAAGGGTTTGATATCCGTAGCTTTAAGGGTTTGATACCTGTAACTTTAAGGGTAACTTTAGGGGGCTGATACTGTAACAACAAATTGATGGGTATTCACTAATAACACAAATAGTTCAGTGAGAGCTGTGTGTCTTTACTGTTATCTGTTCTCCTACTAATAGGAGAAAGGAATGTAATTCAGTTAATTAACTAGATTCGTATAAGTTTAACCTGAACTGTAGGAATCAATAAGATGTACTTAACGGGTTTTATACCAATAAATATTTCTCTATTGGGAATCAACAAATGCTATTACTGATGTGTCTCACTTGAATATCTCTGATTTCTTTAGTGTAGTAAACTTCTTAAATTATAGTATGATATATGAATTTAATAATTTCATTGATACATGTATCTGTTCAATTTATATTTGCAAGCACTCTCCAGTTTATGACAAGATATACGCTTGGCTCCTAATTTACGCATATATCAGCAAATTTCGCATAACTTTGCATACATCAGGGAACATAAGCATGCTACTAGATACTCTTTGCTTACATTAGTGAACCTACTCATACTGCTAGGTGCACCTACGTAGGTGTATTTTAAGTTGTTCTTATAAAATAAATTGATAACTTAAGTTAATTATCTTATTTGAATATCTCTTTTACTCACTGAAATTTCAATAGACAAATCCGATAACTGATCGGTATCTCTGCCCCAAGGATACGCTTTCTCACACTCATAGAATCATTTACAAGAGAGAAAAGAAACAAATAAATTAATTTCAGTTCACTGCAAGTAAGGCCAACCCCTCTGAGGACATGGTAAACGAATCAATACCTTCTAGACCCCAATTATAGAATACTATTGAAGACGCAGAAGAGTCAATTTTAGGAAAGACAGATTCTCTGACAGGAGAAATCCGTGCGTTAGGCTACTTGGGTCACCTGATGATCACCATAGTGATCCACGTATTCGTTAGTTAATATTGCCGCAACCAAGTCTTGGTGCATATTGATCTCATCAATACAGTAGAGTAGTTCCTTTTTCCAAGTCTGGATGAAAGTGGGACGATTGTGTAACCAGCTTGATTTCCTTCGCTTGATAGAGAAGAACCAAGTCCAATTGTGATTTGTGGAAACTAGTTGGACGATATCTAAGTAGTTACTAAAGAAAGCCAATGTAACTTGTTCAATTTTGTTGAAGTCTTCTACCGTCTCCCCAATATGATCATGCAAGGTTTCGAGATGATCTATGAACGATATGATTTTGGCAATAGGTCTGTCTTCTACGCGTAAGTTCAGTAAGTCGCTGATCAGTTCTTTAATATCATTGATTAATGAGGTACAATGATCCTTTTTATTTGAAGAATCCGGCTTTATGGCAAGACGGATGAGTCGAATTCTTTTCCAATCAAGTAGTTCAACGGTGTCGGCGGAGTACCATTTACGCCGGTAGATCAAGTGGCAGATATCCCGCAAGGTAGGATCTTTAAGTTTCAGAGTATATTTTTGAATTTCAGTCAACCAGAACGTAATAAGATCTCTATCCGGAAGGCACATTTGAACTTTAAGAGTCCAAAGGTTGTCAATAAAATGACCAAGCCAGATAATATCGGTTCTGGTTGTCTTAAAGATTTTAGCCGATAGGTCTTTCAATTCATATCCCTTTTCATTGACTAAACGGTGCCAGATCACTTGAGCGTTTGTTTCAATGTCAATTCGTTTGAGTTCTTCCGTTGAAAGTATCTTGTAGTCAAGTTGTTTCAAGTCTTCAGGGTAGAACTGATTGAACAGTTCCGCGTGGGACTTACATGATTCAGCAAGTGGTTTAAACAGCGTTGAGTTAATAACGCCAAAAGGGACATAATAAAACGGCAGCCTATTGATGTTGTCACCAAAGATGTTGTCACCAAAGATGTTGTCATTATGAGGTTCCAGGGGACTGTTGTGGTTTTCCTCTTTAGGAATAACAGTTGACTTCTTAGTAACCACTACGGACGAGTGTTGCTTAGAAGGGTTATCATCAAGCATTTTGTCCGAGACCACAGTCAAGGAAAGCTGGGGCAATTCTCTGCCTGAGATTTCGTTTGATGCCACAGGTTCAGGTTCAGACTTCTCAGGCTGTTGATTTTTGTTTGGCAGATTCTGAGACGACTCTAGAGCAATTAACAATTGTTCAAACTTTGATGTTTCACGTTCGCTTTCCTGCAATTGACGCTTCAATTCCTCTGTTTGTCTGTTTATTTCACGACCCCAATCCTCTCTTTGCCTCAACATTTCCTTCATCAAGTCATTTTGCATCAGGGCTAACGCTTCAATTTCAGGTAAACTTAAATGCGATTTTGAGAAGGAGTTAGAAGGGGAGCAAGGATCACCCCTACTGCTTCCAGGGGTGGATTGTTCTGAACTGGATTTCATAATAGTCTTGTTTCTAAAACTTCGGTTCCTTTAGGTATTTTTGTTTCTCTTATCTCTTGTGTACAGGAGATTGAGTGATTTTGTGTAGTTTTCAAAGTTGCAAATCCTCAGTAGCTACCTATAACTTCCAGATCGATACCTGTAACTTAAGGGTTTGATACCTGTAACTTTAAGGGTTTAATACCTGTAACTTTAACAACAAAGTACTAACTTATCACAAATAGTTCCTTACTGAAGTTACAGTGTTAAAGTGCCTTTAAATCTATTCTCTTACGTATAAGAGAAAGGCAATATAATTTGATTAATCCAATTCACTTAATCTGAATAAGTTTAACCTTACCTGTTGTAATCTGTAATCTCTGCTTAAAAAACGCTATAAACTCCAATATCTCCTAATTTAATCCACTGAATAGACACTATTACTTATGTGTCTCACTTGAATACCTTTGATCTCTCTGTAATAAACTTCTTAAATTATACTAGAACAATTCTAAGAAAACAAGATATATAAATTTGATAATTTAATTGATACATGTATCAATTCAATTTATACATGTAGCTTCCCTTCAAAGAAATGACAAGATATACTCTTGGTTCCTAATTTACGCAATGGTATAAAAGTCGTGCTCTACTCATACATTCACATTAAATACAACTACTTATAAGAAGCAGAAGTTGGTGGAAACGGTTACTACTGGCATGATATTCGGCCTCGTCAAAGTTGATGTTCGTATCGAGAACAGCAAGTGTTGAACTATCGAGTTTGATCTCGTATTTATCAAATTTAAGCACTATTTGATCTTGTTCAATTCGACTAGTAAATTTGACCAGAGTAAATTCACTAAGCAAATTGTTCATTTTAGTAAGCCAATTGCCTAGATTTGTAAACTCATTGGAATTATCTTCCTTAAACTTACTTAATTCCCTGAATTTGGCCTCCAATTGGCTTATAAGCTGTTGTTTTTTAACCAATATTGCTTGTTTTTCACCAAGTTGTTGGTTAATTTCATTTAATTGAAGCTCTTTACTCACCAATTCATTATGTTCATCATTTAAATATGCTAAAATCTCATTATCATCATTATCATCCGATTTATTATCATCAGGTGTGAACTGACTATCATATTGTTCTTCAATTTTACTCAAATCAACCGACTCTAATACCTCATTATATTGTGAATTACCACTAATATTCATCTCAATATCTTCAACTTCACCAATAAGCTTATTCAACTCTTGTAATCTTGCTGTTTGTCGATCACTCATCTTTATTACCTGTTCTACTGCACTATCAATCTCACTTTGCTTCACATTCATTTGATCCTCTAACTCGCTGTACCTTCCTTTCAACTCTTCAAGTCCCTTTTCCATCTCTGTCAAATCATGTGGCTCATCATTCAAGATTATCCGAAGAAACTTATCTCGTGTTTCTTGCTCAAGATACGTGAATTTTAACCGTTCAAATCGTTGTCTTTGTTGTTGAAACTCGTCTCCAATATTTCCTGGAGTTAGTGGCTTGCCAAACTCCTTAGCTTGTTCCAAAAACTCGTCTTTGGCCGTATAAATTGAGATGTTTTGATCTAAAGTAATCATTAATAAATAATAATAATAAAACGCGACTTTTCATGTATTTAATGTTCTACTGCTAAATATCAACACAATCTTTCAAGCAACTAAAACTCTACATAAAAATCAACATTGTCTGATTGATAAATAAATCCCGTTTACTTATCTTTATTGACTTCAACATCTCTTAATTTGCTGATTTGTTCTTCTAATAAAACCGGAACTTCAACAGCTTCATGCTCATTAATCGGCACGGCTGAAGGATTAGTAACCTTTTTAGGTTTATCTTTCTTTTCAGTTGGTTTATCTTTCTTTTCAGTTGGTTTATCCTTCTTTTCAGATGGTTTATCCTTCCTTTCACTTGGAGTCATAACCAAATCATTAAAGTTCAATTTAGCATCATCATCAACATCATCAGCAGTTTCATTCCATTCAGCCAATTCCTTTTGATGTTCCCGTTCAATAGCATATTCTACCGCTTCTAAAACATTTTCACATGTATGTTTTGGTTTATATTTAGGTTCAGTTCCATCTTGATAAACACCTGTTTTAACCAAGATAGAATGCCATGAAATATCATGACTATTGGCAAATCTAATATCACTTTCTGGAGTATCACCTACAAAATAAACAGTAGAAGCTGGTGGTAATTCCAAAGTAATTTTTTCAGATTTTTCAACAGCCAATTTTTTAGCTTGACGATTCAAATCTTTAATATCTTGATCTTCATCTTCATCTTCTGAATCACTATAACTATAAGATTCTAATTTAGCTTGATTTATAATTTCTTCACCTTCTTCATTAACTAAAATATCTGCTTCTTGAGCATTTGGATCATTAATAGATAATTTCTTTAAATGTTCATCCAATACACCTTTTCTCCATTTAGTTAAAACTTTGTTAGCAAATTGGAAAGTACCTTTTTGAGGCTTACCAAACCGATTCACTTTCAATTCTTTACCAGTATGTTCTCTATATAATGCAGCAATAGAAACTTGTAAAGCACCCATTCCATATCTTGATAATTTATAATTGGTAGCCCAAATAAAATCAGAATGAGCAAAATAGATATCTGGACCTTCATCATAAGTCTTTGATTGAGTTCCCATAACCCCATTTTTACTTAATAATAATTCTAAAATAATTTGTTGATCAACAGCCCAATTTCTAGAATCTGCAAATACTAAAATAGCATCGATCTTAACCTTGGAAAAATCAACATCTTTACAACATTTAAGTTCTTCTTCAGTTAAATCATGATAAGGAGATACAGCAGGATTCCATTTCATTACATCTAATGGAGTGTAAACATTCTTAAATCCATAAGATTCAGCAACATTTCTACATACATTTCCAACACCTCCAACAACCAAAACTGATTCATAAACACCAACCAAATCCTTCATAGGAGTATGACCTTGAATGATTTGATCCTCAGTAATAGTAGTTTGTAATCTTTTAGATAAATCTTCTGCTCTAGCACGTTCTGGTTTCCCTCCTCCATTAGTAACAAAAAGATAAGGAACTTTAATATTATACTTATTTTCCCCATTTAATAATTTTATTGCTTCAACAGCTTGAGGAATTGTTTCAGGACCTCTTAATATCACACCATCAATATCAAAACAAAAAGCATAAGAAGCCACTCTTGCATGATCAATTACAGTCTTTTTCTTTCTCTTAATAATGGAAGAATTTCTTGATAATTTGGCTAAAGAATCAACTTTACGTAAATTCTGAGATGATGATTTATTTAAAGATGTAGATGAAGATAATTTAGTTAAACCACTTTGCCAATTATTTAAATCACTTAAACTTAAACTACTAACCCGGTGTTTTCTTAACGCTGGTTGTAATTCATCAATTCCATCATTATTGAGGTAACTTTGAAAAACTGGTGTTTGTTCTGATGTCTGTTTAGTGGTTTCTTCAGTTGGATTTGACATGTTTCTAATAAATAATTAAATTAGTTAAAAGTTTTGATTAAGGGATTTATCAAGCTATTTATATTTGAAATCCGGCGTGGGATGTAAATGGTAGAGACACATCGTTCGGCTTGGTATATATATTTGAAAGAAATGAAGAATAGGAGAGTGGAGATTGGATGGATTGTTAAGGCACTACTAGTACTAATTGAGCAGTAATTAGAGGTTGATATTATTTAACTTCCCCACACTACCTTACTTGTCTGGTCGATCCAATGGCACTAATGCTTTTGATGGACAACAAAAATCGCACAGCAATCATTGTAATAAAATAATTAGAGTTTATGAGACAAAGGATTAATATGGCCAATTGGAGTCAAAAATAAGCTGATTTTTGTCCAAGTGGGCAGTGGACAAGGTGCCGGATAAACTGATGATCAAGTACGGAAGAATTCTGGAACATTCGTAAAGAGTTAAGTGACGTCATGAAGTGACCTGAGACATGGTTCGGTGCACGCTTTTTTAATAAAGCCTGGGGCGGCAATGGGGCGGTGCGTGGGGCGATAATGAAGCGGCGATGGTACCAGCAGGCGCACTAGCTAGCACGAGACTATTCGCGGTAGCTACGATTGCTTACAATAAAAATTCCATGCAGTCACCGCGCTCACATCGCTATAAGACGAAATTTAGTACCATTGTCGTGCCATTCTCCCTACCACGCCCGTACCACATCTACTCCCAACTCCTACTTCAAAATTCTCGCACACCAAAAAAACTTTTCACCAATGAACTCAATCACTTTATCTGACGAATCCAAAGAAAGAATTTCCACCTTGTTGGAATACTCCAAAACTATCAGCCATTACGGTTTCATCCCTTTCGTGCTCTACTTAGGATGGTCTGCTGCTCCAACCAAACCTTCTTTATTCAGCTTATTGTCTCCTTTCCCAACCTTATAAGCTTATTGGGTTATTGAAAGAAGAGTATGAAATCCCTGCTAATTTTTTTTCCATTTTGTTCCGGTTAGTTAAATGATGGTGTTAAATACCACGGTTTCCTACCACCAGAATGGTATAATGCTTTAGGGACTCCTGTCTGTCACTTTGTATATATTGTATATATCTGTTTTGCTGAATATAAAGTCAAGTCGCAAATTACTCATCTGTCGCACTGGCAAATAAGAGAGATCTAGAGCTAAAAGAAAGTCATTAGAGAGTGTGTACGCCTTAAGTTTCCGCTATGAATACCGCCACGATCGACTCCTTAGCAGGATTTACGGCGGGACTTGTCACCACACTAACAACACACCCTCTTGATCTAATTAAAGTTCGAATGCAGTTATCAGAAACTGCTGCTCATTCACATCCATTAAAAGCAGTGCTATCGTATATCATAAAAAATGGGTCTACTACCAATCATTCAATAATTCGAGAGTTGTACCGCGGAGTTACGCCCAATCTCGTGGGAAATATGGCGGGTTGGTCATTATACTTTACACTATATGAACAATTGAAACGTTTACATACTGAAAATACTTATTCTAATAATACTTTCAAGTATTTCAGTTCTTCTACTGCATCTGGTTTGATCACTTCTTTACTTACCAATCCGATATGGGTATTGAAAACACGTATGATTAGTGAAAATAGTCATTATAAATCTACTATTGATGCTTTAGTTCAAATATGGAGAAATGAAGGGATAAAAACATTCTGGAGAGGTAGTTTACCATCTGTTTTCCAGGTGTTTCAAAATAGTCTTCAATTCACATTTTATGATCATTTAAAGTCATTAAAACTCCTCCAATCATATCGTTCCAAATATTCAATTAATGACATTCAATTTTACTTTATGGCATCATCTATCTCCAAGTTTACCAGTATGCTCATCATGTATCCATTTCAAGTATTACGGTCAAATCTTCAAAAAGTTGATTCTCATACCATTTGGTACGAACTCCATCGCCTATATCGTACCAATGGCTTTTATAGAGGGTTTACCATTAGTGTATTTAAAGTTGTACCTGCTACTTCCATCACATTTGTCTCTTATGAATCCATGAAAATTTGGCTTACGCGTTAAAAAAAATAATAAAGTATGAAGAGAGAAGCTGATGGGTTAGAAGGTGACATTAAACGTCACAGGCAAGAGGTCAATGGTACTGGTAAGAATGATGATGAAATTGGTGATGGTGACAATATTTCTATTCCTGAATGGTTGCCTCCAAGTTTGAAAAATATGGATGCCCATTTTAATTCCATCACATACGAGTCTCAAGGTCCACAACTTGATGAACCGGTAATTGTTGGGGTTGATGAAGCCGGTAGAGGGCCTATCTTGGGACCCATGGTGTATACGGTGGCATACTGTAAGGAATCATACACATCTGAGCTCCGGAGGTATGGATTCGATGATTCAAAGGTATTGAAACATGATTTCCGACTTCTGCTCTATAAGCAAATAGATGAGCCAGAACACGATTTGCATAAAAATATTGGCTATGCTACCACAATATTATCAGCCAAAGATATCAGTAGTGGAATGTTGAAAGTTCATCAAGGTAATTACAACTTAAATGAGCAAGCACATGATACCACAATCAATCTTATTCGATTACTCATTAAAAAGAATATTTCAATTAAACATGTTTATGTCGATACAGTAGGGCCTCCGGAAAAATATCAACAAAAATTAACAGCTGTTTTCAGTGGTTATAATATCAAGTTCACTGTCACCAAAAAGGCTGATAGTCTATATCCTATAGTATCATGTGCCTCTATTATTGCAAAAGTTTCAAGAGATTTATACTTGGAATATTTCAATCAATCGGAAAAGTTGTTGAAAAATACAAAACTTGGTTCGGGGTATCCTTCTGATCCTAACACCACTACTTGGTTGAATAATTATATAGAACCGGTGTTTGGTTGGCATTTTGGGATCTTACGGTATTCATGGCAGACTGCTAAAGATTGTTTGATTAAAAATAAGGCAGTAACTGTTGATTATGAGCAGGAGGAAATTCCAAAACCTTTCCATCTTAGTTTAGATAGTTTTGGAACAAGGGCCAATTTATGAGCATGGCAAGGAAACATGTGTTGAGTAGAAGGACAAATGGCGGTAGTAGCAATAACATTCACAGAAAACATAGCTGATTGTATAGTAATAATAACAACAATAACGCAGTAAGTATAGTGATAAGCAGCAGATCTAATGCGATGAGAAATAACCTTTAACCTTAATTTATTGACCTTATTCCACAATTTATCAAGCAAGTGTTCTAACAAATGTTTCTCTCCATTATCCATAGTATACTTTCATCAACTTTTTAAACAATTTAAATCCAATTTTTAAAATTATCAATATTGTAAAAGCATAACAATATTTCCACCGTCCTTTTTGATGGTGAGTTTTTCAAGCCAAAAATGGTTCGTTTCCGGGATCTGACGGTGCCGCCGCCAACCACCGCGAAGAGTTCCCGCCGCTAGTGCACCACCATCGTCCCGGTTCGCACCACCCGGACAATTATTACCGCCCAGACGCCCGGATGACATTGATGCGATTAAGGATTTGAGTGAACAAAAAAAAACCCAATCTGAAAAATAATTACTCTTTAAACATACAAAATGTCTTTAATTGGAGCCGCCAGAGGCATGATAAGATTGGGTGCCATCCCAACCAACAAGAGATTGATGATCTCCTCGTACCAATTAGCCAGATTCTACTCCTCCAAGTTTCCTAGCCATACTGTTATTAACATGCCAGCATTATCGCCCACTATGACCCAAGGAGGAATTGCTTCCTGGACCAAGAAAGTTGGTGATGAATTACAACCTGGTGAAAGTATTGCTGAAATTGAGACTGATAAAGCTACCATGGATTTTGAATTTCAAGAAGAAGGATACTTGGCTAAAATTTTAAAAGGTGATGGATCTCAAGATGTACCAGTTGGAACTCCAATTGCAGTTTATGTTGAAGATTCTGCTGATGTACCTGCTTTTGAAAGTTTTACTGCTGCTGATGCTGGTGAAGCTCCAAAACCTGCTTCTGAACCAAAAGAAGAGCCAAAAGAAGAGCCAAAGAAGGAAGAATCTGCTCCAAAACAAGAGGCTGCAAAACCAACTCCTTCTTCTACTAAAGCTCCTACTGACAGAATAATTGCATCTCCTTTAGCTAAGACAATTGCTTTGGATAAAGGCATTTCATTAAAAGGTATCAAAGGTTCTGGTCCAAATGGTAGAATTGTTGCTAAGGATTTAGAAAATGTTAAACCTGCTACTGCTCCAGCTGTTGATGCTTCTGGTCCAACTGTTGCTACTTTTGAAGATATTCCATTAACTGCCATGAGAAAAACCATTGCTTCTAGATTATTGGAATCTAGTCAAGGTAATCCTTCATACTTTGTTTCTTCTCAAGTTACTGTTACCAAATTATTAAAATTAAGACAATCTTTAAATGCTACTGCTAATGATAGATACAGATTATCAGTTAATGATTTATTGATCAAAGCCATTTCATTAGCTGCTTTAAAGGTTCCACAAGTCAATAGTGCTTGGTTAGGTAATGAAGGTGTTATTAGACAATATTCTAATGTTGATGTTTCTGTTGCAGTTGCTACTCCTACTGGTTTAATCACTCCAATTGTTAAAAATGCTCATACTAAAGGATTATCATCTATTTCTGCTGAAGTTAAAGAATTAGGAAAGAAAGCTAAGGCTGGTAAATTAAGTCCTGAAGAATATCAAGGTGGTACTATTTGTATTTCTAATTTGGGTATGAATGCTGCTGTTAATAGCTTTACTTCTATCATTAATCCACCTCAATCTGCCATTTTAGCTATTGGAACTACTGATAAAAAGGCTGTTCCTTCTGATGTTAATGAGCAAGGTTTTGTCTTTGAAGATGTCATTACAATTACCGGTACTTTTGACCACAGAGTTAGTGATGGAGCTGTTGGTGGTGAATTCATGAAAGAATTGAAACAAATCATTGAGAACCCATTAGAAATGTTACTCTAATTGTTTATAGATAAAAAATAAATATTCAAATTTGAAGTAGTTGAGAATGTAGAAATGGTGGTAGAAATGGTGGTAGAAATGGTGGTAGAAATGGTGGTAGAAGTGGTGGTAGTATTGGTACCATTGGTGGTGTCATTAGTACCATTGGTACCATTGATAGTATTGGTAGTATTGGTAGTATTGGTAGTATTGGTAGTATTGGTAGTATTGGGCTACTACTAAAATGGTTGATACACTCCCCGAACGTGTACTTTACGGCCTCGCTCTATTTGTTGTGTTTATGACTATTTCCACCATCTACATCGCCAGACATGGCTACCGAATGAACTGGTTGCCACCACCGCATCCACCGAATCCAACTGGTATAGACAGCGATCCACCATTGGCACCTCATGGTGTTGAACAAGCCAAGGAATTGGCCAGTTTTATCGCGTCTCTTCCTCCTAATGAACGCCCCCAATTCATCTTATCTTCTCCCTTTTATCGTTGTGTTGAAACAGGACAACCAATTAGTGAGACGTTAAACATTCCAATCGCTTTAGAACGTGGAGTTGGAGAATGGTACAAGGTAGGGCGAGGCATAATTCCAGAGCCTGCCAATTATGATACGTTAAACCGATTCTTTTCTCATCTTTCATCTGCAGATGAATGGGATAGAGATAATACGGTAGGAGTGATTCCAAGCTTGAACGGGGAAACAGAAGATCAAATCTTTCAACGGTGTCAAGAATTTTGGACCAAATTCATCCCGATTTTTGAGCAAAAATATCCTGAAATCAGCTCTATTTTAATCATTACTCATGCTGCCACTAAAATTGCTTTAGGAATGTCATTATTGGGATATAATAATGTATTTGAGTATCTTGATGATGATAAAACGGTGTTAAGAGCTGCTGCATGCTCATTGGATAAATATAAGAAGATATCCAATAGTAAATGGAGTCTTGAGATGAATGGAAATTGTGAATTTTTAACAGATGGAGAAGAAATGAATTGGAATTTCCATTATGGATTTGAAGCTGGTTCTGATGAAGATATTAAGGCCCGGCAATTGGCTATTGAAAGTGAAAAAGCTGAAAGTGAAAAAGGTAAAGGTACGAAAGCTGAAAATGAAAAAGAGATTGATCCCTCCGAATTAGAAGTAAGTAAATAGATATTAACTTTTCATTTCCAATATACTAACAAAAAACAAAAGGATTTTTATGTAACTATTGATTTACCACGATTTGGTGATGAATCGGATGTAATTCGGCCTTCTTCTACTTTACAAATATCAAATATCATTGAAGATAATCCTTTAATGAGATTAATTAATAAAGATTTCGAAGATAATATGGTGGTTAATAATTTGTCATTTGCCAATGAGCAAGTTCTTCAATTGAAATGGTCTAAATTAATTGGAAATGATTTGATATTTGATGAACATGGTGATTTAGTTGCTAATGTCAAAGAACATTTGAGTTGGGATCATACAAAGAAATTTACAGAGATTAAAACCCAAGAACAAGAAAAGGTTAAAACTGAATCAACTGGAATGGATAATAAGACACAATTTTACCGTCAAATGGTGATGAAGTTGGAAGAAAATGAAGGAGCCAAAATGCAAGTAGATGACACTGATTAAAGTTTGTAGCCATTTTTGTAGATTAAAATGTACAATAGCTTAGATATCGTAATCCATTTAATGCTTAGGTAATGATTTGATTATACTTTAGTGATGATACAACTATCTTATCGGAGAAGTCCTATCAACGGAGTTAAAGTGTGAAAACATGATGTCATTATCGCAATTAAAAGTACGAAGTTTCAAATAATCACTGATTTGGTTAACGGATGTGAAGAAGAAAGCCTTCTCTCGGGTATACACGGTCATCAAATTAATGGGAAACTAATAACGAGAAATATGAAATTCTTAACAAATCTGCTGTCAATTCACCCATTTACGAATTTCTCACTTATAACCATACCTGGAGTTGACGATAAGAATGATTATTATTTAGATACATGTATCCATAGAGTTTCAGACGTTATATCACTAAATCTCGTTCCTATTCAGATTCTTCAGGCACGCTTCTCTTAAAACCGCTTTCAACTTTATTCCCCTGACTGCATATGATCTGTGAGTGACTAAATTCGGTCTTGATCTCGTACTTCTATAATTGTCAATATCGGTGATAAATGATTCTTTCCCCATTCGAAAAACCAGCTCTATAATCAACTAGTCATTCAGAATATACCTTTCCTGCAACTATAAATGCTCTACCTTACCCAATATTAGCTGTACAATAATGACCAATACTACTGCAAGTCCTGCGAACGATGATAACTTTTCAGATAAGAAGCCTTTTATGAGGATTTTAGATTATGGAGCAGCTTATGGTCTCGATAAGAATAATACCGATGAATATGTGTTTGTTTCACCCGAGGAAGTTGTAGCTCATTTGAAATTACTCAAGTGTTTTACTGTGTTGAAAAATTCCATTACTGTGGGGGTTAATGATAAAGCTAATCGTGATAAGTTATGGCAGTGTTATTTGACCATGGCTGTTCGAAGGTTTGTTATTTTCATGAATGCAGTGATGAAATTAGCTGAAAATTCCAATTCTGATGGGTTTAATGATACAATGAACAAGATACTTCCTCCAATTGATGTGATTATGGTTTGGCATTCATTTCTTTTGAATACAACTTCGTTCCAAGAACATGTTTCCAGGAACAATATCCAGAAATTCTCCGATTATGGCTTCCCTTTAAAGGCCATTGTTGACCTGATCTCCAATACTAGTTTCGAGTATTCTCCTTGTGATAATCATTGGATTGAATTCGATATGTTTGTTAAAGATTTCATAAATGAACAAGAAAAGTTCGTCTATAATTCATACCAGCCATTTGATCCTTCTGCTATTTACTTTCCATTATTCTGTGAGTTATGTCTGGGTAAACTAGCAACAGTTAATTTAACTGATAATTCTAGTGGTAATGGATTTGCAGACATTCAATTTAAAGTTGATTGTGGTCCTGAATGTAAATGTGGATTTGCTTCTTGGATTGACCACGAGCAGTTAAGAAAACGTAGCTTGTGGAACGATATTCTGCAGTCCTGGTTCCCTTCAAGTATAGGGCCTTCTTATGCTAAATCACGTATAACTGATAACGAGCAACCAGAGAATACTCTCCAAGTGTTGAAATTATCTTTTCCTAGATTAATCGGCAACCTGTTTGTTGAATACATCAAACTTTTGCAGAAATCTGTCAGTATCAAGACTTTTAGTCAATTACGGGAATATTTAATAATTAACCCAATTCAAGCAACAGTGAAAAATAATAGATTCATGTTAAGGGAAGATCTAGTTGCTTGTATTGCCAGACAAGAAAGATTCGTTGATAAAATGGAAGAATTAAACTGGATTTATTCTGATTATTTGGATGCAAATATCGACGAAGCCATTGAAAGATATGGTCAGTTCCTTTTAATGTTCAAAACTGCAAGTTTCCCGGTTGTTCCTACTTTGGATATTGATTTAGTATGGCATACGCATCAATTGAATCAAAAACTTTACCAGAAGCATACTATTGAAACTTGCCACAAGTTGTTAAGACATGATGATAAGATTGAAGAAAACAGGCTTGGTAGGGGCTTTGAAATGACTTGTAAAAAGTACAAAGAATTGTTTAAAAAGGAATATAGTGTATGCTTTTGTGCATATTGCTCTTATCAAAGGACCAAATCAAGAAATATTTTCAAAAGGGCTCCTAAACCACCAGTTTTATCTGTTACTTCCTCTGCTTACAATTTGCAACATGTAAGTTGTCATGATTCAGTTAACATAAACACCAAAAGAGCTACTAAAATCAAAAAACAGTCGAGGAAATTTCATGCAAAGAAATTCGATAATAAGCTTCCGTGGAAACAAGAGCACCGATATGGATTCGTGGTTGATCCACTGGCTCCTATTGCAGACTATCTTTGTTTTGAAACTCGGATTTTCGAGAATGGGATGTGTATTGCATCAGAGGACTCTATGAGTGCTTGTAATGCATCTAAGATAGGGTGTTTTGGTGTAGAAGCTCCTTGGAGCCATTGCTACTCTGGTAAGCGGACTGCAGCTGGATGCACCACTGCCTTTGCATATTCTAATGGTGGAAGTGCTGGTGGAAGTAGCTGTGGAAGCACTGGTGGAAGTAACTGTGGAAGTAACTGTGGAAGTACTGGTGGCAGTAGCTGTGGTAGTAGTTGCGGAAGTAGCTGTGGTGGTGGTGGAAGTAGCTGTGGTAGCAGTTAATTATTTAAATATTGTTGCTTTCTTTATTATATAGTTTTGAAAAATCACACAATGTACTTTTCTATTTTGCTAGACCTCTAACATTTAGACAACTTCGTCTTAAGATAATATAGAAATTTCGCAACCAAATTCTATTGAGCAAAAGTATTTATGTTCAACAAATGGGAAACTGGGCCTGAAAATGATATTGTAGAATTTTCCAAACACTAAAACCACAAAATTGCCGGAACTGGTCATATTTGAGCCATTATTAAATTTATGGAAAGTGAAGGGATTCTAGATTTTCACGATCACAATTTTAGTTCCATAATATCCCTGTAACGTTACAGTATCAATCTATCACATGTTTTTATCATATTATTTCGGCTAGATAACAATAGTCATCATTTCAAAACATAAGTGAATATATCTCGGTAATACACGGTAATGAAAAAACCTTATTCAATAGGAAACTAATAACGATGATGTACCTGAATCATCCATAGTCATCCAAAATTATAAATACCCGATATGGAAACAATAGCGAAATTTAATACCGATGTGGCTGAATAAGCCGACTCCGTGCCTCTGAACTTGGCAGTTTATCCCGATTTCAATCTGATCCCATAGCAACGTCACTTGTTAGGCTGCTGCCTGAGTCACTGCTGCAATAGCACCCACATGCCATGACTATATAAGAACCGAATGCTCATGAACTGGATCCAGCACATGTTCAACCAAGAACCACATGCTCTACCAAGAACCACGTACTCAAGACCACACCCTTGTCTAATGACTACCACGAGCCAACTTCCTTTAATTTATCTCTAATTACCTTCAATTACCTTCAATTACCTTCGATTAACACAAGTCCAATTCTCCTGTCGCTTCTTTAATTCTTGACCTGCTCATAGTAAGACACCTGCATATGACTTTTGGATGACTAAAGGGCTGCGTATTGATCTCGTAATTCTATTCTACTTTCAATCTCGGTAATTAAAGGGTATCTCAAATCTGTTCCTTCGGACTCCATAAACTGCTGCATTTGAGTCATTCAAGATAAGGATATCAAAACTATAAATGGGAGCCCATCTGCTATTTCACCCAGATCAATAATGACTACTGCATCGAGCATTTCTAACAACTTTGCTACAATGGCCGCTAGAAAAGCTATTAAGTACCATCAATCACCTTCCTTGTCTGAAAGACCATTTGTTAGAATCTTGAATTTTGGATCTTCCTATGCTTTTGATAAGAATTTTACTGATGGTAATGCTTTTGTTTCCCCTGAGGAAGTAGTGGCTCATTTGAAATTACTCAAGTGTTTTACTGTGTTGAAAAATTCCATTACTGTGGGGGTTAATGATAAGGTTAGACGTGATAAGTTATGGCAATGTTACTTGACCATGGCAGTCAGAAGGTTTGTTATTTTCATGAATGCAGTGATGAAATTAGCTGAAAATTCCACCTCGAATGAGTTTAATGATACAATGAACAAGATACTACCTCCAATTGATGTGATTATGGTTTGGCATTCATTTCTTTTGAATACAACTTCGTTCCAAGAACATGTTTCGAGAAACAATATCCAGAAATTCTCCGATTATGGCTTCCCTTTAAAGGCCATTGTTGACCTGATCTCCAATACTAGTTTCGAGTATTCTCCCGATGATAATCAATGGATTGAATTCGATATGTTTATCAAAGACTTTTTAAACGAACAGGAAAAATTCGTCTACAATTCATACCAGCCATTTGATCCTTCTACTGTGGAACTTTCAGTATTTTGTCAAATCTGCCTGGTTCAATTGGCCACTGTTAACTTGACTGATGATTTAGGAGCAACCGGATTTGCTGATATTAACTTCAAAAGCTCAGTTAACTCCGAATGTGTGTGTGGGTTTGCTTCGTGGGTTGATCATGAACAATTAAGAAAACGAAGTTTATGGAGTGATGTGTTACAATTCTGGTTTCCTTCATGTCCAGGTCCATCATACGGTAAACGAAGCATAACTGATAGTACAAGTGTTGTTATTTACTCATTGCAAGCATCTTTCAACAATTTGACCCAAAAACTGTTTGTTGGATACATGGAAAGTTTACATAAAACAGTCAGCAACAGGACTTTTAGTCAACTACGGGAATATATGATCATGAATCCGATTGATACAACTATTGCAGGCAATAACTTCAAATTGAGGGAAGATTTAGTTGCTTGTATTGCAAGACAAGAAAGATTTGTTGATAAAATGGAAGAATTAAACTGGATTTATTCTGATTATTTGGATGCAAATATCGACGAAGCCATTGAAAGATATGGAAACTTTCTTGTATTATTTAAAAATGCAAATTTCCCGATTGTTCCAACTTTAGATATTGATTTAGTTTGGCATACTCACCAATTGAATCAGAAACTTTACCGGAAATACACCACTGAAACATGCCACAGATTGTTAAGACATGACGATAAGATTGAAGAAAACAGACTTGGAAAAGGTTATGAAATGACTTGTAAAAGTTACCGCAAGTTGTTCAACAAGGACTACAGTATATGTTTTTGTGCTTATTGTTCTTATCAAAGGTCCAAATCCAGGAATTTATTCCAAAAAACACCAAAACATCCTTTTTCAGTCACAACTCCTGAGTATAGCTTTCAGCATGTTAGTTGCCATAATTCAGTCAACGTTATTACCAAAAGAACGAGCATTATTAACAGAAAAATGAGCAGAACCTATTCAAAGAAGTTTAACAATCAACTCCCCTGGAATGACAATCACCGGTTTGGTTTCATGGTTGACCCATTAACTCCTATACCTGAACAGTACAGTATTGGGACCAAGATCTTTGAGAACGGCATGTGTTATGCTTCAAGTGACGCCATGAGTGCTTGTAATGCTTCAGGAAAAGGAACCTCAAGCTACAGCGGCAATGGTAATAGAAGTGGTGGCGGCAGCTCATGTGGTGGTTCCGGATCCAGCTGTGGTAGTGGATGTGGTAGTAGTTGTGGTGGAAGCTGATTTAACATTAATTCAATTAACTGCGGCTGGACTGGCTTGAAAATAGTAAATTTCTGTAACCAAACGGGTAGATTCTACTGCACATATGGAGCCTGGAGCTCCTTGTGATTATGATATTATGCTTTTAGCTTTATGTTTTAGTTATTTTATAAATTAGAAAATTTCGCAGCCTAATTTAAGTATCTCTAAACTCCGTATTATAGGGCAGTTTCAAAGCAATACAGGGCCTGATATTCGCTGGTATGCAATCAGTAAGCTTCCATTCAAGAAGGAACCGTCAAATGGCATACAATAAATAACAAGTCAAATGTGTTGTCTTTTGCTGCAAATTAATGAAAAGGAAAAATAATCTCCCTGGGTGATGGGTAGCTGAATTCTATATGTTTGAAGAACGAAACGAACGACATGAGTGAAATTATAAACGTATACGTACTGGGTCACCAAAGTCATACAAAACGATAACCTGAAATTATAGCCGACCGGTTAACAGGCACTTATTCAACTTATTCATAACTTTTATCTCACATACTTGCAGAATTGACAACTTGATGCCACCTTGAGGTGTTCTAGTTATCATTTCTAATTGGTGATTCAGAATTAATAGTAGTCCTACTAGAAATACGGCAGCAATCATTACTACTTATCCGACAATTCAAACCGTCATATTTCACTTTCTCCGTACGGCACGGTATACGAGGTTATCAAGAACATACTACTGGCGGCTAATTAGATGATAACCAATTAGCTGATTTAACACATTCTGCAACCATCGATATACTTGTTAGCTTCGTTTCGTTCACTTATTATAAGCATTAAGCTCATTATCTCCCAATAATATTGGATTTCATGTATCTTTCTATCATGTATTACGTTACTTAGTATGTTAATAAAAATGAGAATTTCGCATGCTTGATCTCTCTAAATACACAGTGATTTTGGGAAGTTCCAGCGCCAGAAGACAAGAGATTCTTCGTGAAGTATTGAAGATCAATGAGTTTCAGATCATTAAACCTGATTTCGAAGAGAATTTGTCCAAAAGCTTACTGCCTGTTGAGTATGTTAAGCAAACATCACAAGGCAAGTTAGATTCGCTTCTTGAGCAGAGTTTCTCTAAACCTACCATTATTATTTGCTGTGATACGATTGTAGACTGCAATGGTATGATCTTAGAGAAACCACAAACAAAAGAGAGACAAAAACAGATGTTTGAATATTATAAGAACCATTTAAATCTAAAGGTTATTTCTTCTGTTCAGATTGCTTGTGTGGAAGGAAACATCACACGAACCGACCATTCTGAGGTTATAACCACATTAAGATTTGATGCGACGGTCCCTGACCATGTTATCGATGGATATATTGAGAGTGAAGAGGGTTTAGAGGTAGCAGGAGGGTTCAAATTCCAAGAACAGGGTAATGTATTGTTTTCGGGAATAGATGGCGATTACTTCAATGTAGTTGGATTACCAGCAAAAAAGACATTTGAGATGATACAGCAGTTTTTAAGGGAATAAAATTGCTTATAAATGCCAGATAGAAATGATTCAGGGAGTTCATAGAAGCATTTATGTCAAATATCACAAATCATGTTTGGGTACATACACTACCATTGATTTTAATCAAGTTCTCAAAGTTTTCTGAGATGAGCTGAAAAAATATCAATTTAGAGATGGCCAAAGGAACTAAAGTTAGCAAGTCTATCGAGACCAAGGCCTCCAAGCCAGCTAAGATTGTTAAGAATAAGGAAGAAGAACCAAAGAAAGAGTTGGATAAAGATGAAATAGAGATTGAAAGTAGTGAAGAAAGTGAAAGTGATGTAGAATTAAGTGAAGAGAGTGAATCAGAAGAAGCAGACGAAGCAGAAGAAGAAGTTGAAATTAAAGGTCTTGAAGAAGCCAAAAGACATGTGATAATAAAGCCAAGTAAGAAAATAGATACCAGTAAGTCCAAAGGAAAAAAAGGAGTGATATATCTTGGTAGAATTCCCGAAGGATTTGAAGAAGCAGAAATGGAAAAGTACTTTAAACAATTTGGAGATATTACCAATGTTAAATTATCTAGAAATAAAAAGACTGGGAAATCCAAACATTATGGGTTTATTGAATTTACAAACATGGAAGTGGCCAAGATTGCAGCTGAAGCCATGAATAATTACTTAATTTTTGGTCATTTACTCAAATGTTACGTTGTTGAAAATCCAAGTGATATGATCTTCAGTTCTACTAAATTCAAGATCATTCCATGGAAAAATGTCAGTAAGTTTAGAAATGACAAACCAAAATCCCAAGAACATTGGGATAAATTGAATAAAAAATTTGATTTAAATAAGCAAAAGAGAAAACAAAATTTAAATCAAAAGGGTATTGATTTAAGTTATTTAAATTAATGAGTATAATGATACTAGAGCATAATAAACAACTACTTTCTGTCTTACAAGTATTTCTCTCCTTTTTTTAATCTGTGACGAGTAATGCTCCCTCGTCTCTTTACATAGTCAAAATCGTTTCCTTGGAATGGTCGAAACCTTAAATACAAGAATGCAAGTTTTCAGTTTTCTCGTGATGAGATGGCTGAACTTTGAATAATTGACCATTGTTGTGAATATTTTCTAATGTAAATTTCTGCCGGGAACATTCAAGTTGAACTCGTCTCAGTCATTTCTGGACTCGTCTCATTCAACTTTGCTGGACTGCGGCATTACTTCTATTTTATCATAAAATTTTGGTTCCATTTTAACTTGATTTATATTACGTAGAAGCCCGCAATATTAAAGCGCAATTTAATTTATTTTTCAACTTGATATTTCAGGAGACTTATCTTTCTATATAGCATTGTAAGAAAGTACGTGAAAGCTGTTAAATAGATAATAGAGGTCCTTATTTGTATTGGAACATAGGATATATCATGACTAAGGCCAGAAAATTTGCAGTAGTTGGATCCAGATCTGTAGGTAAATCCTCAATGATTGTGAGATTTGTTGAAGATTACTTTGTTGAATCATACTATCCTACTATTGAAAATCAGTTCAGTAAGAACTTCGTCTATAAGAATCAAGAGTATGAAATTGAAATTTTGGACACTGCAGGACAAGATGAATTTTCTATGATTAATGAAAAGCATCTTGTAGGAATCCATGGATATATCCTTATTTATTCAGTAACTTCTAGACAATCTTTTGAAGTGATGGAAGTTATTAGAGATAAGATCTTGAATGCTATTGGAAGTGACACCATTCCAATGGTTTTAGTGGGAAATAAATCCGATTTGAATTACCAAAGACAAGTGGAAACTTCAGAGGGTGAAGAATTGGCAAAATCTTTTGGTTGCAAGTTTTTAGAAACTTCTGTCAAGGATAATTTGAACATCACCAAATCATTTGAGTCTTTAATTGACTCTATAGATGCCATCCAGAACCCCACCATCAAGTCGGATGAAAAATGTGTGGTGATGTAAGATTATGGAGGTAACACTGACAGCTTCCCACTGTGGACTTCCCACTGACAACTGTCAAATCTCCAGACTCTTTCTTACACCTAAATGCTACCTTTTTTTTTTGTAACGATTCTAATGTCATTGATCTTCTTATTCTATTCTGTTTATATATATAAATACAAAACATAATTCTATCTGCTTGGTTATTCTTCATTCATCTAAACAAGCTTGTCTCGCATTTTAAACTTTTCAATGAAACCTCCTAAAGCTTCCAAAGCATTTGCTGGCCCATTAAAAAACAAGGATGGAATTGCATTTGATTATATAGTCATAATAGATTCTGGCTCGAAAGGTTCTAGAGTGTATGTATATAACTGGCTTAATCCGCAGCAGGCATTAGAAAAGCAGGTCAATTTAAATAACTATAAGAATTTCAAGGATTTTAAACTTGTGGAACGATTCGATGTTGAAACACATATAGAGGAAAAAAAAACTGGTGAAGAGTCTGATCTGGACTCCGATGATGATTCTACATCAAAAGAGGACAAGAAAAAGAGCAAAAAAAAGAATAAGTCTGGCAAAGGTAAAGGTGGTGATAAACATAAAGTTAAATTACCTAAGATTAATGGGAAAATCAAATGGAGTTCCCGGATAAAACCAGGAGTATCAACGTTTAACGGAAGTCCCCAGAAAATCGGCAATCATCATTTGAAACATCTCATGGCGTTGGCCAGTAAAGTAGTTCCCAAATCTCAACAATATAGAACTCCTATATTCTTACATTCTACAGCAGGAATGAGGCTATTGAACCCTACAGAGCAGCAAAAAATATTGGATAATATATGTACGTATTTTCAACGAAATTCAGATTTCTTTTTGCCTGATTGTCCTTCTCATGTGAATGTTATAGATGGTGATGTAGAAGGATTGTATGGATGGTTAGCCATTAATTATATGGTTGGAGCTTTTGATGATCCTAATTCCCATCAGCATGGGAAGAATCATACTACTTATGGGTTGTTGGATATGGGAGGTGCATCTACACAGATTGTTTTCCAACCCAATACAACAGAGATTGAAGAGCATCAGAATAATTTATTTAAAGTTAGTTTGCATGAATTGCCTAGGATGAAGGAAGTGTCTGGAACTGGTGAATCTGGGAATGAACCTGGTGGTTCTAGAAGGTCTGAAAGTGCTGAAAATTCTGATAAAGAGTCTGAAAATTCTGATAAAGAGCCTGAAAATTCTGATAAAGAGTCTGAATCCTCCAAAATTCCTCCCTCAGACCCTATTGAGGCCATTGGTGCCTACTACAAGCCACAACCATTAACTTTCGACGTCTACTCCGATTCCTTCTTGGGAATGGGAATGACTCAAGCTTACAATAAATATTTATCTAATCTAGTTGATAATAATCCAGAAGACCACGGCTTCTTCTACACTCCTCCAATTCCAGATCCATGTTTGCCTAGAGGTTATATTGGCTCTGTAAAAGTCAAGGATGAGAGTTATGATTTCACAGGAAGTAGTAATTTCGAACAATGTTTAACTTCTATATTCCCAGTTTTAAGTAAAAGCACTTATGGTTCTAAAGTCAGTGGGAACTGTGAACAGTATAGCGATGGAAACAAAATCAGTTCATGCTTGTTAAATGATTTAATTCCAGCATTTGACTTTGAAGTAAATCATTTCTATGGAGTAAGTGGATATTGGTATGCCATTTCTAAACTTATGGAATATAATGATGCACCGCAAAAGAGAAAGTCTAGTGATACTGATTATGACTATGAAACCATCTATGCAAACACTAAAAATATCTGTTCAAAATCTTATAGTGAATTAATTGAATTGAATGATTTAAAACCTGAACTACAAAGGTTAGATCTGAATGAATTAGCTAATCTTTGCTTCAAGTCCTCATGGATCTTGAACTTTTTACATTTGGGGTTGGGGTTCCCTAGATTTGATATTGATGAAGATAATGATAAGTTTAAATCCCTTAAATTAGTAGATAAAGTAGGAGGATCAGAATTTTCATGGACTTTAGGAAGAGCTCTTCTTTATGCCAATGATGAATATGTTCAAGCATTTAATAATTACACTTTAACCCATAAAAAAGATGAAGAATTAATAGAAAGATCAGGTTTTTACTTTTCACAAGCAGAAGGATCTTTCCATTATGGAAGTGAACAAAATGATGTATTAAAACGTCCAGATTATATTGAACCTAAAAGAGGTACCAGATATCATTATTATGACTATGAAAAGAATAGTGACAATTATTCAGAGCTGAAATGGAATATTGAGCCTCATAGATGGTATGGAATCATTATTTTTGGATTATTGGTTGGAATAATTGTGTTTTTATTGGTAGGAGAATCTGGAAGAAAGCGATTTGTTGAAAGAGTGAAGCAGAAGTATCAGAAAGTCAAGGAAATTTTCAGTAATATGAGAGGAGGAAAGTACCGTAAGCTTGAAGATGTTGAAATGGAAGATTTTGTAATTAGTGAAAGCCCAGAGCCAGGTAGATAGTGGTATAGAATATAAGAATATAAGAATATAAGAATATAAGAATTTGAAGCAAGGGAACAGATATAGCGGATAGAGTTGTTATTGAGGTTTTATCTCCCATTCTCTTTGCTTCTTTTCGACCACTAATGGTATCTATATGTCATCATATTTCTATACATTTTTATTTCTACTTCTATTCATAACTGAGTTCATAATTAATTTCTGTTTCTAGTTATTAAATTTGTTACAATTTACCTCTCCAATAAATGGTATCTCTAATAAATGGTATCTCTAATTGACAATTGCTGGCTCTTTATCTTATAAAAGATCTTCTCGATGCTTGCAATTCCAACGTCTACATCTCCCAAATGCTCAAAATCTTCATGTAATGGATCAAGTCTATTGTTAGGATAATACTTAAGACTTGGACTAATTAATAATGGATGGATTTTTCTATGATAATAATATTGATAAGTACCTCCATTCTCTTCAATATACTTCTCTCTATTGTTAGCCCATTCCCGTTGCTCTTCCTTAGAAGGCAATTGTTTAGCATTGGACCAAATACCTGCAATTAATGCTGCACTATGTTCAATAGAAGTGAATAATAAAGTGGATCCAGTAACACCAACAGTAGCCAAAGTTGGATCTTCCATCCAAAATGTATGAAGGTAAACATCATTGACTTTAGGAGAACCTTTATTGGTTAATTTATACTGATTTTTCAAGAATGGGAACCAATAATGATATCCAGTTGTGAAAAGAATCTTATCGTAATCACTTCCAGTAGTACCATCTTCGAAAGTAACAACACCAGACTCTGGATCAATACTGGATATAACAGGCTTGCTAATTATCCCATCTGATCTAATAGCATCATTAATCCAGTCAAATAATGGGTGTTTTCCTCTCGATGCAACAGTAACACTTTTCGCAATTGATGTTACATATTGTAAGGCATTTACTGTACTAATACTTCCTCCTACAATCAATACATTCTTATCCTTATACTCATCATGTTCCCTATAGCCATGAGCATGTGTAACAACTCCAGGAAAGTTCTTATTAAAGCCAGCTAATCCTTTAGTTTTAGGATATGTTGGAACTGAAAAATGGCCTACGGCTACAATTACTGCATCAAACTCTTCTTGATACCATTCTTCATAATCTTCATCTCCTTCAACAAACTTTCTTATGACTAATACCCACTTTCCTTTATCGTTTTTGTATACAGATTCAATTCTGGATTCAAATCGATAATAATCTTCAATTGATTCTTTTTCTATAAATTTTCCAACTCTATTACAGAGCTCTGCTTGTGACATAAACGGGTAAATGGTTCTATTCTTATCATAAAACTTGTTATCATTTTCCATGTAAGAGAACCGAGTAAATCTACATGGAACATTGGTATATAAGTCTTCATAAAGAGCACTATGTCTCCATTGTAAATGTCTATCTACTTCATTAAATGGGGTCTTAATAGGATGTTCAAACAGAGCATTTTCGATCCCTTCTGGAGGTTCATGAGCCGGACTCATGACACTGGGGTCATCATATTCCTCGGTGTCAAATATCAGTTGAGGAGGAGTCCCCAGTTCCTTCTGTTGGAATGCAGGAGTCCAAGTTCCTCCACAATGCAGTTTTTGTTCGAATCCCACAATTTTGGTGAATTTAGGATCTTTAGATTTAGGCCCTCCCACTGTTGAAGTCCCATCACTATTGGTGTGTGTTAATTCATATATGCTTGCAATTCCAGCAGGTCCACCACCTATTACGGCCACTGATTTGATGTTAAAAGTCATATAGAGAAAGTGATTTTAATGGTGCGGTATTTGTAGTAGAAAACCAGGCATCATCTCGTACAGCCTCGTGCTATCTCGTGCTTTCTCGCACTGAAACTAGAAAGGTATGGCGCTATAGATCTATGGCATTGTCCGCGCTAAACTCGATACTTATTCGACTTGTACAATTCTCGTTCAATTCTCGTTCAATTCTCGTTCGGCGGTCGTGCCAATTAGTACCAACTTCTCTCCCTCCACCGTTCTAACATGCTTCGCGGAACCAATTCTCTCGCTCATGTCTTTTGAAATAAACTGGGACAATTTGGTGGAGGACCAAGCCATTAATGAAGGCATCCGTGAGTTCTTGGATGACCAACTCCATAACATTGAACTCCCGCTGTATATAAGTGGCCTTTCGGTGACTAATTTCAACCTAGGCACCATTCCCCCAGTCATTTCCATTATCCACATTGGCAATCCTTTTGATGAGTTTTATGATGAAAACTTGAACGATCTTGAACAAAGATTAGCAGATCTCAACTTAAACCGCAAAGAATCTAACTATGATGACAATTCTTCAGATGATGAAGATTATGACAATGCCAGTACTAATCTTTCAACTATTTCTGAAGATTCAGCAGGTTTGAGGAAATCTTTTACTATGGAATTCCCAAAGTTAGGAAGTAAAAGCACGTCAGAGTTACATCATTTGGATCCTGAACTGAAAATAAAGCCATCCAGAAATTCCCTGGATTCACTTTCTTTAATGTTGGGAAATAATAATCTTAATTTTTTGCATAATCATAATCTCAATAATTTGGGACTAGGAGCACTTAATTCTCCTTCAATTAATTCCACAAGAGCAGACACTCCCACCAGATTCTTGGAGCATGTACGAAGCTCTACTATGAGAGAGGGAAGTAACAGTTTAATCCGAACCAAAAAACTAGCTGATGAAAAGGATCCAAATGATTTACAATTGATTGTAGAGATTGATTATCGTGGAGATTTGGAAATAAATATAACTGTGGACTTATTAGTGAATTATCCATCACCTAAATTCATATCTTTACCTATAAAATTGCATATTACAGACATTGTAATCCATAGTATTGCAGTGATTGCATATTTGAAGCATTCAGTTTTCATATCAATTCTATGTGATATAAATGATCAACCATCTGATTATTTCACTTCTTCTATTCAATCTCATGAGGCACAAAACATAGGTACAAACTCAGGTGGGACCTTCGTTGACTATATTAACAATCAAAGCTCATTAGAAAGGATCGATATAATAAAGAAGATTAAAATCGAATCACAAATTGGAGGAGCTGAACTTAACATATTAAGAAATGTAGGTAAAGTAGAAAAATTTCTTGCTGACAGACTAAGAGGGCTACTTAGAGACGAGATTGCATGGCCCAGCTGGATATGTTTGGATATGAATGAAGAAGATGAGGAGGAAGAAGAAGAAGATGATGATGATGATGACGATGATGATGAAGATAACAAAGAAGTGCAAGAATGATTAAGTTTTGCATTTATCAACCCTACAATTGTATATAGAATGTAGATTATTTTAATGGACAATCCAAAGAGAAATGAAATTCTTTACCTAATGCTTTAATGCTTTAATTAAACTAGTCTTCTATGCTCTATTCATCCACTACAATTTATTAATTTGCAATAAAACTTCTCAATTTTTCACCAATTATACACTCTTTTACCGTCTTGCAACGTTACATTTCACCCATCTGCAAATGTCTATTGAACAACTAGTCAAGCAATTCCAGTTCAAGAAACTCCTTAATTCCAACCCCCAAACTAAAACCGTTGTTCTCTTGGGAGAAATTGATTCTAAAGATGCAATTATCTCCATTGAGAAATCCCATTTCAAACTTGATGATGATAAATACTCAGTCAATGATAATGTAAGTGCTTTGAAACAGATTCAAAGTAATGATGTTTACTACTGGTCCGCTGCAACTTTGGTCCAACGGCTTCCTGAGTCTCCTGCTGCCAAATTAAACTTAATTTACCCTGCTACTGACACTCATATTAGAAAATATAGTCCTCAAATCATTCATTTCGTACAAGAAACCCCTGAAATGTACCAAAATTATGTTATACCTTATATTGAAACCATGAAAGGTGATCGGATCAAGTGGGTTTATAACATACTATTCGAAGGAAAAGAATCTGAATCGTTTGTTTTCCATGATAAAGATCCTCAAAATGGATTTGTTCTACTTCCTGATATGAAATGGGACAGAATTAGTATGGAATCCTTCTATTTGTGCTGTATTGTCAATAGAAAAGATATATCTTCAGTTAGAGATCTTAATGGAACTCATGTTTCTTACTTGGAGTCATTAAGAAAGAGGATTCTTGATGCTGCAGTTGAAAATTACCAAATTTCAAAAGACCAAATTAGACTTTTTGTTCATTATCAACCTTCATATTACCATTTCCATATTCATGCAGCTACTATCAATCATTCTGGTCTTGGTGATGGTACAAATGTAGGTAAAGCCATCTTATTGGATGATATAATCGAAAACATTAAGCTTGCAAGTGATTATTATCAGAAAAAGACTATTAGCTATGTTCTTGGAGAAAACCATGGGCTTTGGAACATACAGGGTTATAGAGATGCACATCTTGGTAAATGATTTAAGAATTAAAATGTTGAATTTGGTGTTATATTATTCATAAATACATATCATTAATAATTAAATTCGCTACTACTAGCTTTAACGGCCATTCTAGCCATTTGAAGCATTTTCTGTCTAGGATCAAGTTTCTTTGGTCTTTTAGATGCTTGATTATTGTGACTATCATGTTTGTTATTGTTTGAACCAAAAGATTTACCCAATTTCTTAGGGTTTTCACGAAGTCCAAATGCTTTAGCTAAATGTCCCAAATGTAACAGTTTAACATTGAAATAGTCTCTTTCACTTGATAAATGGGTAGCATAAGCTCTAATGTGAGAAGTAAATGCCAATACGGCTTTATCATGAATTCCTGAATCTTCAAGTAACCATCTTTCAATATTTAAATGCCATGTAGTTGCATGAATATCCCATTTGGTTTTTTCCTTCTTATCAACAGTTTCTCCATAACCATCTTGAAGTAATTTTTCATATCCTTCAATTCTTAATCCACCTTTAGGATGAACTGTTGATAACTTATCATTAATATATCCTTCTTCATTTCCTGGTAAAAGAAACATAAAAGCTCTACCTTCTTTACCAACTCTTGCAGATCTACCGATTCTATGCAAATGGTCTTCAATTGCAAAAGGAGGATCATATTCAATCACTTCAGTGATATCAGGCAAATCCAAACCACGAGATGCAACATCAGTACAAAATAAAATCATATTTTTATCCCCAAGATCATTTCTAACAAAACTTTGTAATGTACTGGTTCTTTCCTGTTGAGTCATAGATCCATGTAATTTGAATACAACTGAGTTCTTACTAATTAAAGGTGCAGTTAAGAAACTATTTTCTTCATCTTCCATGTTAGTAACTTCCCTTACTTCCCATTCATTATCTTCATTCTTCTTTCTTATCAATTTATTCCCACGTCTTGTGAAAATATCGAAATGATAATTCACAGAATCAGAACAGGAAAAGAATACCATAGTTCTCTTGTTTACACTCAGATCAAGTGATTTGAACAATGCATTCAATGTAACCAACCTTAACTTGGGAGGAACAACTACAACATTTTGAACCAATTGATCCGGTGCAGTCATCAACTTATTTTCAGAACTATTCACTTCACTTTCAACTGCAGATTTCTCCTGATCTTCTGCTCCTTCTTCTTCTTCATCATCAAATTCAACCGTTCCTTCATAAGAATTCTTACTGTCAACTGTGATCATTTCTGGATTATCAAGTAAAAGACTACCTAATTTTTCAACGTTCTGTTGCATTGTTGCAGAACATAACACATTGACTCTCTTTGTAGGTAACCCTTGCCATTTATTAACGGTCTCATAAATCTTACTACTTTCAGTAATCTTGGAGGTGATTTTAGTGATTGTCTCTTCGAATCCAAGCTCAATAAGTCTATCACCTTCATCCAATATAAGCCATCTTAATTGACTCAAATCTAAAGCTTTAGTATTCTCAATATGATCAGCCAATCTACCAGGTGTTCCGACTAATATATTTACACCTTTTCTAAGACGTGCCTTCTCTGATTTCTTCTTTTCTCCTCCAATTACTATCCCTGGAACTATATTATGATGGCATCTAGTCAAAGTTTCCAATACACTATAGATTTGATTAGCCAATTCTCTTGTAGGAGCCAATATCATAGCAAAAATCCCAGAATCTCTATTAATTTTAAACTTATCTTCTTGCATTAACTTATGGAATATTGGTAATAAGAAAGAAAGGGTCTTACCGGAACCTGTTTGGGCTTTGATAAACAAGTCACTTTTTGCAAATAACAAGCTTGGAATAGTAGATCTTTGCACTTTTGTAGGAGTTTTAAATCTTAAGGTTTCTGTCAAATGTTTAACAAGTCTTTCATTCAATCCAAGACCTTCGAAATTCGTAGCATCTTTAAGTGGAGCATTCGATGGTAAGTAAGTTTTCTCTTCTTCCTTCTCAGTTTCCTGAACTTTACTCTTTTCGTTGGAGGTAAATAATGAAGAAACATAGGAATTATTCTTTCCACCAAATTCTCCTTTTCCTTCAGAAAACTTGGATCTTTTAGTAGGAATGTCTCTTGCGGGTTCCTTTCTGTCTGCTAGAGACTCTTGAGCTTCTTCCCTTAGTCTTTTAAGTCTAGGATTATCAACTTCAATGTTGTTCACACCACTAGTCTTTATCGTTTCTTTCTTTTGATTTCTTCCTCTTCCTTCCATAGATAACTGCATTTTTCTACGGTCTTTCCATCTACCTCCAGTTACCTTAACTGGCTTCTTAGTCTTCTTACTTTGACTGCTGGAATCATCTACAGAAAAGTTTAACAATAAGCCGTCGTCTTCCATCTTGATGAATTTTTCCTGCAGATTTTGAGATGAGGTAAAATTGATAAAGAGAGAAGGACGGAATAGAAAACAAGACAGAATGAGAAAGAAATTTGGATATCTAAGAAATATACAAGAGAAAAGGAGTGCTAAAACTCCATCACAATGCAAATTCACTTCTGGTATGGCTCTTTGACCATTGAATGTGTTATTATACAACAATATGCTAATTATTTAGTAAGTACGTCCAAGTAATTGTCCATAGTAGTTTTTGTGTGTAATTTGATTGACTCAGTAGTATCGAGTTTATCAAATAATACGTTATTTTCATTAGTTTCATCCCAATTCACTTTAGTCCATTCCTCTTGTTCGAATTTTCGAACATGTCTTAAAGATTCCCCTAAAGCTGCATTGGATAATGGATCATTAGTAGTGGCTTTACTATTGGCTTTTGCTGTGGATTGTAATATATGAACGTTTGATTGCGTTTGTTTAGGTTCGTTGAATTCTTTTCTTTGTTGAAGCTTTTGATTCTCTGCATCATCCATATACTTGAAAGTAGGTCTAAGTTGTGCACTTGAATCTATAGGTATCAAGATAATTTTCTTCTGTCCATCTCTTACAATACACTTGGCTGCATAAATACCGCCATTAGTCTTGTTTAAGACTCCTGTATGCTTATGTTCTTCTATATGCCCCCATTCTTCTACTTTACTCTCATCATAAAACTTGCTAGTATCTAAAGGTACACTAACTTGTACAAAGTTCGATTCCGGTTTGACACCAGCCTCTAAATGCTTTAAGGGAAATGGACTCTTATTAGATTTGCCTTGATATTGCAATAAATGTATCGAGTTCTTTACTCTATCAGGAACTGTGTTCATCACAAGAGGAATCGATTCAACCACAGGATCTTCATCACGTTGTTCCATGATTTCTTCGTCACTAGACTCATATTGTAATTCCATTTCACCTGCCATCTCAACATCGGTGTTGGAAACATCGGAATCGGCCTCGGGATCTACAAATAAGTTATCTTCTGTAGCCATTAATGATTGTAGATGAGATGTTAAATGCGAAAAAAAAATCCTTTGGAAAAACTTGAAAAAGAGATCATAATGACAAGTGAAGAATTCGATATAACCAAGATTTATCTCAAGTTCTTGGAAGATGATCAAGATATGACCATGCCTATAGCTGCTATTGAGTCATTGGTAACAATGTTAAGAGTGAAACAACCATCGACGTCTTCAGAATTAATCAATTTGGTGAAGAGTAATACTGATAAATTGAAGTCATCCATCTCCAATGCCATTTCTTTGTCTGCTGGATGTGATTTATTCATGAGATTTGTGTTAAGAAACATCAATTTATACTCCGATTGGGAATCCTGTAGAAAGGATTTGGTTGAAAATGGAGAATTATTTGTGCAAAGAGCTAAAGAATCAAGATCCAAAGCTGCAGAGTTTGGTGTACCATTTATTAAGGATGATGATATTATTCTCGTACATTCATACTCCAGAGTGGTATATCAGTTATTATTAAGAGCCAAAGAAGAAAAACTTACCAGATTTAGAGTTATAGTGACTGAATCCAGACCTTCTGAAAAGGGTTATCATATGGCTGAACTTTTGAGACGTGCTGGTATACCTGTGGAAGTAATAGTGGATAATGCTGTTGGTTACGTAATACACAAAGTGGATAAGATATTGGTGGGTGCTGAAGGTGTGGCGGAAAGTGGTGGAATTATTAATCATATTGGTTCTTATCAAATTGGATGTTTAGCTAAAACAAATAATAAACCTTTTTATGTTGTAACAGAAAGTCACAAATTTGTTAGATTATTCCCATTAGCACCCAATGATTTACCTAATCAAATAAGTCAAATTTTACAAACAACTAATAGTAATATTTCTTCTTTACTTGATTCAGAACATCAATTATTAAGTGTACAACAAGTTGATTTTACACCTCATGAATACATTACTGCATTGATAACTGATTTAGGTGTTTTAACTCCTTCTGCAGTTTCAGAAGAATTAATTAAGATTTGGTACGATTGATTTATACATTATGCTAGTAAAAAGATGTATATATAATAGATAATTTGATGTAGTGTACATTTTCCTTTCTCTCTCTCTTTAACCTCGTATCACTTGCTTGAGCTTCAATTCCAAGTCATGTGAATCAAAGTAATCTTCTTGTCCTTGACGCTCTATCATAATGCATTTAATTCCTTTAGACTCCAATAATTCAGTATCAACTTCTATTTTAGGATCTTTCATGTAAAATATATGTGAAACAAAACGCTTCCAATCATTGGAATTCAAGTTTTCTTTTCCTTTCTTAAACGAATAACTAGCCAGGTCAGCGATAATCCTGACGAAATCAGCAGCTTGCATTCCAAATGTTTCCCTATCATAACATCCATTTAATAATAATATTCTCTTCTTATGTTTCCCATTGGCTAAATCGCTTGCAATTGCTTTTCCTACACCTCTCAATACGACTATGGGGATTATACTTGTCATTAATGAACCAATAGAATAAACCACAGCATCGGCATTGGAAATTGTAGAGCAAACTTTATGATGTGCAGTAGGTCTAATTTCTTCACCATAAGGTGAAACATAAAAGATTCTTTGAATAGGAGATAATAATGGTTGGATACCTTCTGATTTGGAAAAATGCAATTGTGACTTCTTGAGTTCTGGATGTGTGTATTGAGGAACACTGCCACTCTCTTCATCGTCTGAAACATCTGAAAATTCAGACATTAATTCATTACTCCACAGATTATTTAACAGTTGATTTAAAGATGTGATATTGGCAATAGGTGAGTTTAAATTTTCAGGAGACACCGAATCAAAGTAGCTCGATGTTTCTATTTTACCTTCAGGAGTACTTGGTCTAGTTTTGTTTATAGGAGGAGGATAATTAAATTGATCTTCAGAAGGATGAGATATCTGAGATTGACCAGTAATTACAAGTCCATTTTGCAATAATGCACTGATATGATATGAAAAATTGGTATTAATGCAAGGTAAAACTTCTATTCTAGGATCTAGTCCTGAAAGTCTAGATAAAAGTTCAATAGAAGAATCCAAAGATCCAATAAACAATCTTGCACCTGTCAAGAAAAGATTACCAACATTAGCCAATTCGTACCTAAATTGTTTGTTGACAGTATGAGCAGAAGATTGATGTTTAGAACGCTTCAAAAGCTCTACATTTACATGAATAAAAAATGCACGGATGATTTCCCTTCTAGCAGGTTCAATATCTCTCCATAACGGATGACTACCATCAACAAGATCATTCCATTGAATTTTGGCCTCGTGAGGATCTGATGATAATCTGAAGCTTAAAAGCTTCCTTAATGCATTTTCTTTCTCGGGGATAAGTCTTGTTAATCGTGACCTAATATCTCCTATAGCAGGACCCCCAATCACACGAATAAGCTCAGAAGTGGACCCTCCATTATCCAGAATAGGGAGAATGTAACTGATATTTGGTGTCAATGATTCAAAGAGGTGTACCAACTCATTGGTGGCAGTACCACCGCTAAGAACAGCGATTCTTATGGATTCACCCATTATTGTAGTGCTTGACGTGTAATAAACTCTGGAGAAAGTCTGCGAAACACTATAAAGTAGTGTGAGGTGAGAATAGATAGAGGTTGAAAGTGGGTGAACTGGGGAGATGAGAGAGAGAAACGGTGGTACTGGAACATTAAGGTGATGGTACTAGATTAGGACGGGCTAGTGGCACTATGGACTATGGCAAAATTTCAAGGTAAAAAATCGAGTTGGGGCCATTATTCTATCGATTAATGTAAGGCAACCACTAAACAGCTGCTGTTAGAACAGTATCAATTGCAGGTAATGTTGCGTTGAACAGTGTACGACTTCCTCTCTAAAAGCAAAAAAAACCAGAGTTTGAGAAATAGGATGGATTATAAGTTGTTGAAAATGTGTTTTTTGCAGCCATTAGAGAAATATTCAGTAAATGCCAAAATTACTAATAGTAGAAATGCTCTCTGTTTAACAAGCCGAAAAAAACCCATAAAAATCAGAAATAAAGCAGTATTATCTTACTATGATCCTTTTAAACAAACACACATTATTTCGAACTCAAAATTATACCATTGAATACCACTGGCAGAAGCATTAGTTCTTTATATTTGTTGGTGGTTTTGTGTCACATTTTTCGGCAAAAAGCAGTCCAACTTGTGCGAGTAATTCCGGTACCGCAAACACAGTTTATTTCAGTACGCATCTTGAATCAAAACCATATTACAAGGGTCTCACGTGATCTCAACTGAAAAGTTTTCTGGTTTTCAATCTGAAAAATTTTTTTCATACTAATTATTAACAAAGTCAAAAAATGGCCAGTCAAGAAGTTTTAGTTTTAAGAGGTACCTTAGAAGGTCACAACGGTTGGGTTACTTCCTTAGCCACCAGTGCTGCTCACCCAGATTTATTATTATCTGGTTCCAGAGATAAAACCTTAATCACTTGGAAATTAACCGGTGATGACAACCAATATGGTGTTCCAAAGAAATCTTTCAAAGGTCACTCTCACATTGTTCAAGATGTTACCATTTCTTCTGATGGTGCTCATGCTTTGTCTGCCTCTTGGGACAGAACCTTAAGATTATGGGACTTAGAAACTGGTGTTTGTACCAAGAGATTTGTTGGACACACTGGTGATGTTTTATCTGTTTCTATCTCTAAGAACTTGAGACAAATTGTCTCTGCTTCCAGAGATAAGACTGTCAAAGTCTGGAACACCATTGGTGAATGTATGCAAACCTTAACCGGTCACGGTGATTGGGTTTCTACCGTTAGATTTTCTCCAGAAGAAAAATCTTCTACCATTATCTCTGCTTCTTGGGATAAAACTGTTAAAGTATGTATTTAATTGGGAAGAATTTCTAAATTGTTTGTGTTGGCTTTTATTCATATGATGTTCACATATTTGCTACTTCAGACGTTGCTCGCCAGCTTCGAATGAGACATCAAATCTACACCAAGATCTCTGATGCATTGTCTAAATCAACACATTCAATTTGGAATCATGAAATTTATGAAATGTTTTTTTTTTTTTACTAACAATCTGTTCTAGTCTTGGGATTTATCTGAATACAGTTTAATTGCTGACTTCATTGGTCACACCGGTTACATTTCCTGTATCACCATCTCTCCAGATGGATCTTTATGTGCTTCTGCTGGTAAAGACGGTGTTATCAACTTATGGGACTTAAAGAGTAACGTTTCTTTATACACCTTAAACGCTGCTACTGAAGTTCACGCTTTAGCTTTCTCTCCAAACAGATACTGGTTAGCTGCTGCTACTTCCACTGGTATTAAAGTCTTCAACTTAGAAGAAAGATCTTTATTAGATGAATTAAAACCAGAATTTGCTATTGGTGCTAAAGCTAAAGACCCAGAACCAATCTCTTTGACTTGGTCTGCTGACGGTCAAACTTTATTTGCTGGTTACACTGATTCTTTAATCAGAGTCTGGCAAGTTATGACCTCTTCTGCTTAAATGTAGAATTTGACTTTACAAAATTAATATATATTTCGTAATTGTATGTTACAAATGTTTTATTCAAACATGTAGATTTTCCCACTTGCACTTCCTCCTGCTACCCAATTTTCTGTAGGGTGAAATGAACATACAGCTGGTACTGCCCCTACATTACTGCCAGATAAATGTGATAATATTTGTCCCTTTTGATCATAAATATCAAATCCTCTATTCATATTGGCAATAACAAACTTTTGAACTCCATCTTTAGGTGCCAATTGCCATTTACTCTTTAATATAGATACCCATCTTCCTGTTTGACAATTATGTCTTATTTTAGCGAATGGCTGCAAGTTATTTGGAATTTCATTTTCCAGTTGTTCGGTTTTATTACTAGATTTTGGTAATTGATAGTCTTGAGTCCATTCTGTGATTGTTGGTACTTCATCTGATCCACTCAAATCAAATACGCAGATATTATCATCATATCCATTACAGACAAGTCTATTATCAGTATTCCAATCAACACAAGAAACAGACAATCTAGAAGTATACAACCCATAAGGATGTGGGCTTATTTGATCATCAAATTCTGACCATGAAGCATTGGATCTAGAGATGTTTCTTAGATCCCAAATCCTAAGACTTCTATCTAATGAAGCAGTTGCAATCTGATGAGAAGCATTGGGATTTATCGTAAAACACCCTATTTTTTTATCATGTAGCCTCAATAACTGCTTAGAGTCCACCAGTTTGAACTTTGTTCTTAAATCATGTTGGTAAAAATTACCAGAAAGTGTTGTCATATATAAAATATTTGGATTATCCACACACAAATTGATATCTGAAACACCTAGTGGATAGTCAGCAGACTCAAAGGGATCACTTAAGTAAGCAACTTCAGATGATTCAAGCTTATTTAGATCCATTTGGCGAATTGAACCATCATAAGATCCTGTAAGGAATTTGGATGGAGAATTAAATGGTGCAATAATCTTAGAAATAGATTTCCCATGGGGCTTTAAAATCGATATGGTGGGCTCATCCTCATGCTTTGTGGAATCAACTGCCCATATTCCCAAGTTTCCACCTGTATCACCAGCGGCGATAACCCTGTCAGTAGTTGAAGGATGGAAGTTGATAGAAGTGACTCTTTGATGAGTGATTTTAATATCTAATGGGTCAAATCTTTCATAAACTTTAAGTTTATCAAACTCATTACGCTTCTCTTCCAAGACTGCATCATCGTACTCCAAGTCTGCTTTCCTTAATAACAGGTAGAAATCTCCTGCAGACATCTTATCACCAAGTTCTCTAAAAAGTGATAACACCTCATTATCACTCTCTATGTCCACATCTTCGGTGGTTTCTTGTTGGTCAGATTCTCCTTCTTCTTTGACTTCCTCTTTCACAGGAGTATTAAATACCTTCCCTTCAAATTTCATATTCCCCAGTCTTTTATCAGTAATAAGATCAATCAATTGAAAATTGCCATATAAACGCGTTTGCTTGAGCTTTTCCACCTCTTTCTTACGTCTTTCACGCTCTTCCATCTCTTCTCTCATCTTCTGATACTCTTCTGTATTCTCCATCTTAACTCCTGCAAGCCTTCTTGATCTTCTGCTAGGTTCTACAACTTCCTGTTTCACTTTTGGTGTAGTCTTACGTCTTTTTTGCTTGGGTTTCTCTTGAGGAACCTCTCTGGATATTGACTCATGGATCAGATCTAGATTCAATTGCCTTAAAAGTTCTTTGTTTCTTTGGATATTCTCCTGTCTTTGTCTTTCAAATTCAGATAGTTCTGGCATCAAGTATATGAATTAATTGAAATTTTTCGCGTCATGATTTCTATTACAATACCTAATTATCTACAAGTCTTAATACATCTGAGCACAAGTATAAACTTCCACATACTACAACTTTCCTTTTATCACCAGCTTTCTTCATTTCAAGTACTTTTTCAAGAACTTTCTCTACATTTGTATCATTTTCAGATTCTAGAACTTCATTAAAATATGATTTTGCAACCATTTGAATATCTTCAACATTACAAGATTTTACCCAGGGCATTCCTTCTGGACGGGAAAAATTGCAAGCAATAATGGCATCTGAAGGCTTACAAATGTATTTCAAAAGGTTTTCAATCGACTTACCCTTGCTAAGGGCCACTACAAATATTATTCCTTCCACAGGTCTGAAAGTATCGAGATAATTTTTCAATTCAATTGCTGCACTTTCATTATGAGCTCCATCTATTAATAATGGCAACCCTTTATAAGTGATTGATTGAAGCCTTCCAGGCCAACTGACATTTTGCACTCCTTCATGAATGATATCTTTAGTAATTGAGGGATGATCTAATAATTCTATTAATTTCAATGCTACACTTAAATTCTGCAATTGATAATTTCCTTTAAGTGGAGATTGGGCTCGAAGCTTATGCACTTCATTTAACGTCCAATTTGCAAATGAATTGGTTGTTATTCCATCCACAGGATATAAATCAGCTTCTTCTGAGGCTGCCTTTTGCTTAATAACATCCAAAACTTGATCATTATTCGTCTTATCCACTACACAAGCAATATTCTTCTTGATAATGCCAGCTTTTTCTCCAGCAATTTCAGCAAACGTAGAACCTAAAAACAGCTCATGATCAATGCCAATTTTGGTGATACCGCAGAGAATTACCCCTCCCTTATATGAAGCATCCTTATTACAAGGAAGAAGTACATTGGTAGCATCTAAACGACCTCCCAAACCTACCTCAATCACTGCGTATTCAACTCTCTCAATCTCAAAGATTTTAAAGGCAGTTACAGTTAACAACTCAAACTCAGTACATCCAATCTTTTGAGTTTCATTCTTTAGCCTTACCATCTGTGCTATAGTTTCATACTTATTCAATGGATAAGTTTCATTATTTATGGAGATACAATCATTATAGTAAAGAAGATGAGGTGAAGTAAAGCGCCCATTTCTGATTTGGGCTCGTGAAAGAATAGATGAGATATACGCTACAGTAGAACCTTTACCGTTGGTTCCTGCAACATGTATAGACTTGAAGCTATTTATATGTGGATTTCCTATTGCTTGCAATAAGGCATTAACTCGTGATAACGCCAAATTGATTCCCATTTGGTTCTTGTTTTAGAATGAGAAACTCGCAGTTAAGTTTTTTCTCTGGTTAACAAATTGGTGTACAAGAAATGCCAGAGAATCGTCAATTTATACAGCAAAGATTGGACTCTTTAAACCAAATAGATACAAATATAGTTGGACTTTTGGCGAACATGTCGGAGATATTTGATTCATATTCTAGTCCAAATAATAATAGTGGTTCAGGAAAGAAAGTGATTGAAGACAAGACAAGAGTGATATATCAAACATTGAGTGATATTGCAATCAATTTGAGGAAGGAAGTTAAGATTATGGACGATAATATAGGTGTATTTGATAAGAATGATGAAAATGTGATGATTCTTCCCATTCCTGTACAACAAAAGAACACACAATTAGGAGAAAGAAGAATAAAGGAAGAGATAGCACAATTGAATAAGCTTATACCAGCAGAACCCCGGGATGATCAAAAATTTATACCTAAAGTGAAACAGGAAAAAGGTTCCACACGGATGACTCAAGGGAAGGAAGCAGAAGAGAGACCAAAAGAAGAGATAAAGAAGGAACCAACGAAGGAAATCGAGAAAGAAGAAGAGGATAAGAAAGAAGTACAAGAGAACAAGGAAGAAGAGGAGACAGAAATCAAGAAAGAACAAGAAACTAATAATGCTCCAATTAGTGATATCGAAATGGCAGATCCAGTTGATATAAAGCCGCCGGAATCTGTTGAAGAGATAGATGATGATGACTTTGAAATGTTTGGTTAGATTAGTACATTAGATTTATATAATACATGGCCCGTAATGATTAAAAGTTCTGAGTGAAAAGTGACAAATTCCGTGTTGGTGATATCTTACATCCTTATAGTGGGAATTTCAAGGTGATGAAAAATACAATTAAAGCTCTTCAAGATATCCTTGCTGAATCAATCGCTCAACATCTGACCGACGAACATAAAATTGGGAGTCTTTGATCAAATTAAACACCCCATACTCCGTTTGAACCTCTCCCCCATCCTTTAATACTCTCACATCAATAAAGATATCAGTTGGAGGCTCCAAATCTCCATTCAAATCGATGTCAGTGAAATTTGACTTGAAATCCACGAGAAGTTGCAGATAGCTCTTATAATACTCTTGTTCTGGATGACTTAAGTTATCCAAACTCAATCTAGTGGTATAACCAGCACCTAATGAACTGCTTTTAGTTAAAGTGGCTGGAGCTGGGGAATTGTTGGAGTCTGTCACGGGATCAACATTTAACCAGGCAAATTCATTGATTTTATCAGCTCGAGACCGTTGATGTGCCAATAAGCACCGTTTGTTACGTCTCATGGATAATCTGGCCACAAATAATTGACATTCATTGATCTTTCTTTGTTCATCACTTTCATCTTCAATTTCCAATCTCTGTTGGTCTAAAAATTCCACATCTTTTCCCAAGTCGTTGATTTCCTTTATAACCCCGTTAACAATATCGCTTTGATACAACGTGACTTCCGGAAGTGTCGACGTTCTTTGGGCATCTAGCACTAGCTTATTAGCTAAGTCTCCAAACATAGATACGTGATTTTCTAACGCGATTTTCTAACGTGTAGATACTATAGAGAGGGAGAAAGAATGGTCGACAAAACAACACTTTAGGGCGTGGCAATATTGGTTAGCTAAGTGGAGACTACTATAGTCCCTCTATAGAATTAATCAAGCAGACCCTAAAGCTAGAAATTGAAGAAAGCATTAGTATACTTCGTACTTTTCATTATAGCTCATTGCCGAACCTGAAAGGTAGAAATGCTCGTATGGCGCAGTGGTAGCGCAGCAGATTGCAAATCTGTTGGTCCTTAGTTCAATCCTGAGTGCGAGCTATTTCTTTTTTTTTTTTTTTGCAGCCAATAGATTTTTATTAGAGCTTATGAAAATTGAAGTCCATAGAATATTGTCCTTAAATCTAGAATGTGCATTAAACTACATAAGAGTGGAACGAGCACCTATATCGTTACTGGCAGAGCCATCAGGCATATTTCCATCACGACCAGCAACAAATTGATGGTAAATAGCTTGCAACTTCTGCTTTTCTTTAATGGAAATGGATGGTTTTGTTTCTTGCAATGATTCCTCGAAGTCATTATGGGAAATCAATACAGACGAATTATTGGATGATGTCTTTTGTTTTTGTGAATCTTCTTCGTCGTTTGTGAAGAGTTTTTCGATTTGCTGCAAGATCTTGTGCCTTTCTGCTGGTCTCATATTGGTTTTCTTAAGTTTATCTGAATTAACTCTGAAAAAATCAAGTTCCTGCTTGTTTTTAGTGTCCAGATTGGATTCAAAAGTTTCATCTTGCGAGAGCTTAACATGAACAGCCTTTAAATAAGCATTATATCCTAATCCTTGCATATCTGCACCACTGAATCCATCTGTTTTTTTAGCAATTGATTCTAAATTAACATCATCTTTTAACTCCATCTTATCAGTAATACTCTTCAAAATGTCCAATCTGTCTTCATAGTTAGGTAAATCACAGATGACACTCTTATCCAATCTACCAGGACGCAATAAAGCAGAATCAATCAAATCTGGTCTACTGGTTGCAGCAAGAACATAAACTCCATCTAATCCTTCAGCACCATCCATTTGAGTCAACATTTGATTAACTACTCTATCAGTGACACCAGTGGAATCATGTCCTCTCTTAGGAGCAATCGAATCAAACTCATCAAAGAATAAAATACACGGTTTAGCAGCTTGTGCTCTTTCAAATAACTCTCTTACCGATTGTTCAGAAGCCCCAATGTATTTATTCAATATTTCAGGCCCTTTAATAGAGATGAAATTCAATCCACATTGTCCTGCAACAGCACTAGCTAATAATGTTTTACCACAACCAGGATAGCCATAGAGAAGAATACCTGATCTCAATCTCAAAGGACAGTTAGCAAAAATTGGGGCATATTTTGTTGGCCACTCCAATGTTTCTAACATGATATTTTTGGCTTCTTTTAACCCTCCAATATCTGTCCATTTGATGGTGGATTTCTGCAATTTGACTCCTCTTAAAGTGGATGGGGTATAACCTTGTAAAGCTTTTTCGAAATCACCTTTACTGGAAACAACTTCATTATCAAGGATGTTGTTGGAAGCGTTGAAAAGTGATTCATGATAAATTCTATCACATAATGTTTTCAAATCATTTGGCAAATAACCTTCGGTTTCAGCCACCATATCCATTAAATCAAACCCAATCTTACAGCCAAGATTATCAACTAAATAGTGCTCCAATAAGCGACCCCTAGTTGTTTTATCTGGTGGTGAAAGATGATGGAAATTTTCAATTAAATGAGACAGAAATAAATATCCGTTCATAGCCTCTTTTGCAGAGGCAGATGCAATGATTGAAAGCTTACTATTTGGTTGGGAAGTCATCCGTTGAGCCTTAGATACCAAATATTCAGCCAAGTTTCTTGAATTTGATGAATCACCATGTTCCACTTCAGCAGAAATGAGCTTGTCTAAGTTATCCAATATTAATACTGAAGGTTTATACCAAGTACATTCTTGAAGCCATTTATTAAAGTGATTTGTTGATAATGTAGTGTATGTTTCATTCATCAAAGCTTCACATGAAACAAACTTGCAATGAAAACCATTGTCTTTTTCAAGAATATTGGCTACATGCTTAAGAAACAATGTCTTACCACTACCCGAGTTCCCATGTACCAAAATACCAGTGTTTTCCTCAAGAATGACAGTTTCAACGGATTTTTTAATCATTTTTTCAAGTCCAATGGGTTCTGTTAATTCCGTTGTATCTACTTTCTCTTCAATAAAAGAAACAGTTCGAAGCAACTCTTCACCCAATTCAAGAGATGGGAACTTCTTATCAGAACCAGCAAAAGGTTTGAGCCATGCGTTCACATCATCATTTCTTTTAAACTTCAATAATCCACCATGAGGTAAGATATTGGGTATTATTGGCAACTTCATAAAGTTAGTGAAAGCAAACGTTTTGGAATTTTCATTCAATAATTTGGATTGAATACCTTTAACAATCTTTGTAGTATTTTCTTTCTTTTCTGAAGAATTGATGTTGACTTGGGTAGTCTTTTTTGTTTGAGTAATATAAGGATAAATAGTAAAAGTTGATGGAATCTTGGAACTAGGCTTGATTGCAGGTCTTATTGCTATCACACTTCCCACATCAGACTCTATGGACAATGCAACGGCAAGTTTTCTCGATAAACCTACATGATTCGAAGGACCATTGGGGAAGTTGACTAAACGTGCTATAATTCTCTTATTTTCCTCCAAAGGAGCCACTTCTTTGGAGTCGTTTTCATCTTTAGGAGTATCTGACTTTGGTGTGTTATTCTTTTTAGAATTAGGACCTGGAATAACAGATATAGCTACATACTCAGTCCTATTAAACGAGTCAGTCACCTCATCAAAGTTTAAATATGCCTCGTAACTATCAGCAGAAGCATATTCAGGTAATTCTGAATATAACTTATGAGGTAACGGAATACCTCTTTTCAATATAGAAGGTGAATTAGAATAGTCATCCACAGATTTACCACTACGGGAAGATTTGGCAGATTTAACAGAGTTACTTCTCTTTTTAACACGAGGTTTTGGAGCAATTGCAACTTCACATTCAGGTGATAATTTAGCGAAATTCGTGGATTTGGTGCCAATATCAGTGACCATCAACTTTGCCGAGGTAGTCAGACTCGGATAAACCACCAAGATCTGATTTAAAGAAACACATCTTGTCTGAGAAAGCAATTTGTCTTCTAAGGTTTGCGCATGCAATTCAACAAGTTCCCAATCTGAAGAAGTCAATGGTTCAAGATTGACATTTCGAGTTTCGAAGTTGTTAACCTTTAAGTTAATGGTCACCTGGTCATTATCTTGAATGGATAAACTCTGAGCTAAAACAGTGTCAATTTCCAAAGAATTAATGGATGAAGAATTCCACCCAGACCAACCAGTGTAGCTTTTACTATTCCTCAGACTCACAATCTCCACAATCACATCTTGAACCTTGATGTTTGCGTTGGCTAGCAAATTACCTAGCCTTGATGGCAAGTTGACTAAGTTGGTCCTCAACGGAATGCAAACAATATTAGCTTTATGGCCATCCATAGTTTAATGTGAGAGTTTCTCCAGATTTTGAGATTTTGAGATTTATTTAAATTCCGAGGCCCTTTGCACCTGAAAAATACTATTTACAATTGAGAGTAGTTTAAAGAGGATGGAAGAAGATGTCGGTACAAGATTTGGGTGGTGTGTGGGAAGAAGAAGAAGATTGTGGAGGATGTTTGGATGTATCTTTGGCTGTAGGCACGTGTCATTCTTTTGTTCATTACTGTATGTTTTTATGGTTCTTATAGTGTCTCATTCTGATTTAATTCTGTCATTCTTTTTCTGCACTACTATTTCTACTTGATTCTTCGTTTTTAACCATTAATGCAGTTTGTATTCAGCTTCTTATCCGCCTCTTTCCTATCCTCACATCACGTACACTCTTCCCTCACACTTCTCTCACACGTCCCTCACACTTCCTCTCCTTACATCGTCTTCTTACACATTTTACTTCTTACTATAATACTCTTGCACTTGCTTCCACTTCTCAAGTCGCTCGTCCCTATCACTTTTGGTATTCTCCTCCCATTTCTTCTCATTCTTCTGCTGATTGGCTTGTCTGGCTCTCTCCATTGTCTGGAAAGATTTTTTCCTTAACGACCTACACTGTTCCCAACCTATAATGTTTCCAAGAAAGAATCCACAAACCCCCCAGTTAAGTGACTTAGAGGGATTCTTATGTACCAAAAATGTAACTCCTCCTAATACAGCCATTGCCTGGAATCCTGTCATCATGGCTTCTCTAAAACATGGCATATTTGCAAAAGTAGTTGGATTCAAATCAGTAATTTTAAACCGATTAAATGCTTCTCTATAAGCAGACATCTGATCAGGTTGTTCTATTGGTTCTTGATCCTCAAACTTGGGAGGAAGATCTTCTAGTAGCGTCTGTTTCTTGGGCTCCTCTTTAAGCTCCGTAACTGGTGATATTTTGGAAGGAGAACCTCCAGATCCACCAAACCAGCCCATTAATCAGTATTTGTGAGAAATTTGTCTTTGAAAACCGTGAGAAATTTATTAAACCAACAATTGAATGGAAGACGAGCTTGTGTTAGATCCTCAATTGAAATATTGGGTGTTATTACCCATTTCATTGGTGATGGTAATTGTAGGACTTGTGCGGTCTAATATCACTAATTTACTCAAACCTAGTCCACGGTTGGAGGAGTATAAAAAGAATCGAGAAAAGCAGTTCTTGAAGAGAGCTACCAACTTTCGGACTGGTAATTCAGTACTAAATGCCCAAGAATTTGCCGTTAGACAACAATACTACGTCCGTACGTTGAATACTAACGAGTTTTTTGCTGTTAAAGATGTTTCCAACGAGAGTCCAGTCAATCCATTGACAGATCCTGGAACTAATGATGCATTGATGAATATGGCCAAAGGTAATTTAATGAATTATATCCCCCAGACGCTTATAATGGCGTGGGTTAACTATTTCTTTGCTGGGTTTGTGATTATGAAGCTTCCTTTCCCATTGACTGATAGTTTCAAAACAATGTTGCAGGCAGGAATCGCAACTCCTGATTTGAATGTTAGATATGTTTCTTCTATATCTTGGTACTTTGTCAACTTGCTTGGATTGAAGCCAGTGTATTCGCTTCTTATGGATAGTAATTCAGCTAATGAATTGATGCAACAGCAGCAACAACAGCAACAAATGCCTAATTTGGGAGGTCCTGGAGGCCCTAAAGTTGATAAAGTGTTTGCTAAAGAGGCAGAAAACATCCACATCTTGACCCATGAGTCTATATTTGATGGGATTGTCGATAGAGTGCTTGAAAGGGAAGCAAAAAACTAAGAATTCTTAATAGTTTTTCACCTGTAATGTGTGGGTTCATACAGTTATTTAACGTAAAATATATGAATTTAGCTTTTAAAAGAATAAATTAGTAAGATCAGTAATATAATAACCTGAATATGAACTTTGGACAAATTAAAAGTTGTTCTACAGTAATTCTATCGTCCTAATCTCTTGCTAGCTCTGCTCAAAATCATTTAGTTTATCTCACTAATCAATCATCGCAAAAATCCCAAATTGTGAAAATTCCAAAACTATCATGAGTCCTGCCACAATAATTTGTATTGGAATGGCTGGCAGTGGGAAGACCACTTTCATGCAACGATTAAATGCCCATCTCCACAGCAAGAAAACACCTCCTTATGTAATCAACTTGGATCCAGCCGTGTTGAAAATTCCCTACGGTGCCAATATTGATATTAGAGATTCCATCAAATATAAGAAGGTGATGGAAGAATATAATTTGGGCCCTAATGGTGCCATAGTAACATCCTTAAACTTGTTCTCGACAAAGATAGATCAAGTGATCAAGTTGGTGGAGAAAAGAAGTGAATCTGTTAAGAATGTAATTATTGATACTCCTGGACAGATTGAATGTTTTATTTGGTCTGCTTCTGGGTCTATTATTACAGAAGCATTTGCTTCTACTTTCCCAACGGTTATTGCATATGTAGTGGATACACCTAGGAATACTTCTCCTACTACTTTCATGTCTAATATGTTGTATGCTTGTTCCATTTTGTATAAGACCAAATTACCTATGATTATTGTCTTTAATAAAACGGATATAAAAGATGCTGAATTTGCTAAAGAATGGATGAAAGATTTTGAAAACTTCCAGATTGCTTTACAAGAAGATCAAGATTTAAATGGAGAGGATGGGTCTGGATATATGTCTTCACTTGTGAATTCTATGTCGTTGATGTTGGAAGAGTTTTATTCAACTTTAGATGTAGTAGGTGTTAGTTCTTATACGGGAGCAGGTTTTGATGACTTTTTAGATGCTGTTGATAATAAAGTTGATGAGTATAATGAATATTACAAGGCTGAAAGAGAAAGAATTTTGAAGAAGAAGGAAGAAGATGAGAAAAAAAGGCAAGCTAAACAATTGAATACTTTGATGAAAGATTTGAATATAAAAGATGGTAATAAGAAAGGAGGCAAGGAAAGTGGCTCTACTGCCAAAGATTCTGAAGTTTTATCAGACTATGAGGAGAACGAATATGATGATGAATATCAAGGTGAAGTTTTGAGGGATGAAGATGAACCAGAAAGACAATACACTTTCCCAGAAGATAGACAATCTGAAATCAAAGATGATGAAGATTTACAAGCACGTTATCAAGCAGCTTTGGATGCTACTTCTAAGACTGCTTCATCCAAGACTGCGGAAAACATTGCAGAGTATATAAGACGTTAAATGTGTATTGTAATATAAAAAGTCATTGAATTGTAGTGGGGCTTTCATTAGCAGTACTTACCTTCTCTTTCTAGCCACGGGTCATTAATCTAAGCATTCATTTCGGACAATACAGCATCCAAATCGTAACTTGTTTCAGAATATTCTTTTTTAAAGATCAAATGAGGCTTATGTTTTGCAAGATGTAAAATAGTCTTACCAAATTCAGAATTACACCACGCAAACCACGATCTTGTGAAAGAATGCCCCTCTCTGGAGTTAACATGAATACTCTCATGCATTAACCCGAGACCAGCTGTAGTATCCATGATCATTTTCAAGTTCTGTTTGATCTCTTCATCATCATCTGTTGTTCTAATAGCCATAAGAAGAGACATTGGCCAGGCATTTTGGATTCCGATATGAGGTCCTCCAATACCTTTGAAATACTTGCCTTGAAGATAATAAGGGTTGCCATTCTTTGAAAGAACCATCTTTCTTGTGTTTTGATATACTTCATCATCTTTAGATAAAAATCCCATATCAGGAGCTGATAATAAAGATGGAATATTGGCATCATCCATGAATACTGAACTTCCATATCCATCAACTTCATAAGCATAAACTTTTCCATAAGTTGGGTGATCCAAGATTCCAAAGTCTTTAATACCCTTTTCTATATTTTCAATAAAATCGTCAGTGGTTTCAAGTATTATTTCAAGATTTCTTATTTCGTTACCTGATTTTATAGCTGTTGCAGAAGAGATAATATCTGGTTTTAAATAAGTGGAACGTGCTTTTTTCAACTCACTTACCATATGCATGTTTGCAGGAATGAAGAATTGGAATGTACAAGCATCATCAGAAGGCCTAAAAGCTGACCTTACTAAACCAGTACCATAATTCACAGGATTACCTAATCCATTTAAAGGTAAAGTTTCAGTACCAATATTTGTATTTCTTTGAAATGAATAATAATATGCCAATACCCTGCCAGTTTCTTTATCAAAAGTAGGCAGAGATTCTCTTTTTAAAATAATTAATATCCGTTCAAAAGCAGTAATCCATTGCTTAGTTATAAATGAAGTATCACCACCAGAGTTTTCATAATATTCTCTGGAAAGTGTCAAAAATGACGCCAATGAATCTAATTCATACTTGCATTCAAATACTTGTCTCCAATCAGGTTGTGGGAAGACATTATCCATAGCAGTTTCACCTTTTTCAATACCTGTACCAGGAGGTGGATGGAATGCATTACAATAGCCAGAATTTAAAATATATCCCACCTGTGTGTTAATGGCACCTCGGATCATCTCTTTCAACTTATTATCATACTTGATGAATGGTTGATATACTGATAATTGTCTTGCAGAATCTCTTAACCATTCTGCATGGATATCTCCAGTGACAACAAAAGTCTGTGGCAATGTTCCGAATCGCAGTTTAACTCCACCAGTAGAATGCCATAATATAGTGGTATCTAAGGTATTGGGAAGACAATTTTCAATCAATCTGGCCAAGTCAGTATCTATCACTTTATCCTGTAAATCTTTGATGATATATTCAACTGCTTCCGAGACAAATGTTCTACATTGAGTAACTGGTCTCATATAAGGGTACTTATATGGTCCCATGGAGTAAGGAGGATGCTTTTTCTGGGAGTATTCCACATAATTGGGGCATTTATTCAGTGCTTTAGATCCCAAAGAGTTGAAGAATCCATTTCGGTTTTGATTATTCAAATTGCTCTTTGTTGTGCTAAATTCGTCCGAATCAGTCAATTGCAGTGCCAGACCCAGGCCCAAGTACCTGTAAGCTAGCACCACCAACACCACCAAGCCTATAAGCCTAACAGTTCGAACTCTTTGGTTGAGTATCAACATATAAATTAATCTGATTAACAGTCAACTCGCGGAGAAAAAGTATTTTCGGCTGCAAATTGTATTATTTCGAAACTACAGTTGTTTATTAATGGTTGAATAAGTATATACAATTATTGGTAGGATTGGCCGCAACATTGACCATTCCCAACTCAGCAAAGTTGCGGATAAGTAAATCAACATTTGACTGAGTTTTAGATGCAAAAGAAATGAGATCTTCATAAGTATCTGGAGATTCTATTGTTGGAGATTCGATGCTATGACGAAGGGATTTATTGGTTGTAGAAAGTCTGATTGCCGAGATATCGAAATGTCCATTGAACTTGACGAGGGTTTCTATAAGTTTTTCGTGATTTTCGTTGATTATGGGCTGTTCAATTGTCAAAAGGAAGCAATTATTGTATTGTAAGTCATAAGGAAATATTTCTTGAATGGAGTGATATTCCAACTGTTGTTTGATGGTTGTCACAGGAAACTGAGAAAATACTGATTCCAAAGAATCGGATGATATTTGGCGGTTTTTCAAGAGTTTGACGTCCTTGATCTTGGAAAGTAAGCCGCAAAATGGATCATCATTAATTGAAACTTTGGAGAAATCCATGGATTCAATCCCCTTATTGGAGGCTAATATTTCATTATATTGATTTTGTGATTTGACTGCTAATCCAAGAATATCCAGATCAATTAATTCAGTGATATGATATGATCTGGAAGTGTTAAAAGTTGATGATAATTGGTTTATATGCTGTTTAAGCTCATTATAAGGCAGATTGAGTTGATTAATAGTAGCATTCGACAAGAGGGTGTTCTTCTGTGTCAACACCAACACAACCGGTGTGTTTTCAAGGAGTCGATGGAACCATCTATATACATTTTGATAGGAAACATGATTGGGAATTTCATGTATAGGAGAATAGAAACTTGCAAATGATTTCATCAAATTAGCATGGAAAGAAGAATGGTTCTGGTTTGTATTCTTTGTATTAGATGGAATTCTAGTCAATCTTTCACCCACAGAGGGTATTGAGGCGCCATCTAATGATGTAGATTCATCTTGTTTAGTAACTACATTAGAAAGTCTCTTATTCTTCTCAGCATTGTACTGATCCTTGAAAAGCTGTTCTGTCAGTAAGCACTCTAAGTCATCAAATACATACGGCGTCAGAAACAACGGCTCGAGCAATTGTCGCTGAACTTGAGGGAGTTTCATTACATTGACTATTCCACCAGTTACAAGCTTGTTTCGTACAAAAAGTGAATGCTGGATGGAGTGAGACTGTAGATATTGCTTTGCCATAGGCAGCAGATATCCTGCCTCTATGTCCACGCAATAGCCGTACACTTTAAAGAACTGTCGTACGGCTGCTGGAAGTCTTTTATATGTGATTGTAGACATTCCAAATGAAGCGTAAGGAAATGTTTGCGATGAGAAAAAAAATCCCCCAAAAACATGTCTGATGATGAAGTAATTGATGTAGGGATGTTTGAAGAGCCGGAAGATTTCCGTCCACCGCCATTACAAGAGCATTTTGTGACTTATGAGAGAGTTGTGGATAAATCACCACGAGAAATAACCTTAAGATTAGTGGGGAAGTCTCCATTATGGGGCCATTTACTTTGGAATGCTGGGAAGTTTACTGCTAATTATCTTGATGAACATGCCGAGGAACTTGTTAAAGGCAAACGAGTATTGGAATTGGGAGCAGCAGCAGCCCTTCCGTCAGTGATTTGTGGGTTAAATGGTGCTGCTAAAGTTGTGGCCACTGATTATCCAGAACCAGGCTTATTGAACAGTATTCAATATAATGTAGAACATAATCTGATCCCAGAAGGTATAATGGAAACAAGAGGATTTATATGGGGGAATGATAAAGCATCAATTTATGGAGTTGAACAGAAGCTGGTAATAAATGAAGAAGAGAAATTCGATCTTATTATTCTTCTGGATTTGGTATTTAATCACACAGAGCATTTGAAATTACTTCAAGATTGTAGAGACTTGTGCAAGAAAAACGGGAAAGTGTTTGTTGTATTCAGCCCTCATCGCCCAAAGTTATTAGAGAAGGATTTAGAATTTTTTGAAACTGCTAAACAGTATGATTTTAAACCAGAGAAAATAGATCTTGTTAATTGGAAACCAATGTTTGAAGAGGATGATGAAACAATAGAAATTAGGTCAAGAGTATATTCCTTCTTTTTGATTCCACAATGGAATTAGCTAATAAACTATAGTAGTGTGTATTATATATACTGATAAACTAATGTAACATATGATAACTAATTAATTGTTTATTGACTTCCTGGACCTGGGTTCATTCTTCTCTTACCATTAGTTAAAGTAACATTAACGAATCTTCTAGTGTATAATAAACGTTTGTAGGCTCTACCTTTTGGTAATTTTGGCTTTTCAGTCTTTTCGACTTTTGGAGTTTGAGATTTAACTTTACCAGCACGAGCTAAGGATCCGTGAGCTTTACCCTAAAAGAATGTTAGTAGATGAAATAAAATGATTATAGTGGTGGTGGCGAGGCCTGGTGATGATGGTTCAAATGGCAGGGAGTAAATTGAATGGAATTCTAGTGGATGATTATCACACTCTCTTGTATTTCTTTACCCATTTTTCAGTTTGCCTTCTCTAAAATATCAACGTTTATATCTCCAATTTCTCTTCTCTTTAAAAGCTACTTTGCTGCTTTATTTATACTTGAACATTGTGTTTCTTGGTAATATATATCAACATCTCTGTTTATCCTTTCCTTTCCACCTGTTTGTTATGTTTGTACATACCATTTTACTTAATTGATGTGATGTATTGAGATTGTAAAAATTTTAACCCTCAAAAGTGAGAACGAATAGCAGAAATGAGGATACACACACATTTAGTGTGGACACATTAAAATAATAAGTGTGCGGACGGCCTCACGTGCACAGGGCTTTAGCCCCAATCAACCATAACTTTCTTCAGTCATTTTAAATAGTTAAAAGGTTTCTATCAATATTGTGGCAGATAGTAGAACGTATATTTATTAATTATAGGACAGTAATACAATGACAAAAGTGGCAACGATAATGGCAATTATCACTGAAATAAGTGTGGCAAGGGCAATTCTTGTGGCAGGATAGTAGTTGTAAATAAGTAAATGTTGGACTTGAAAAAACCGTACAAATCCAAATAAAAGAGTCACAATACCCAATAGAATGAAAACACCACCTAAAGGTTTACCATATTTATGGAAATGATCTGATTGAGGTAGTAATAACAGAACATAATTATTATCCACCCGGACTTTAGAATTCTTCTGTAATTTAAACAATTGTGTGATGGCAATACCGATTGTTACAAAAGATAAGGAAGTCCGAAGCCATGCGAGAAAGGTTCTTTCATTAGCCATCTAATTAGTTAGTATAAAATAAGCAACTAAAGCGAGAAGGAAGACGTACGTGATCACGGGCCACTGAGCCCTTATTTTCCAATGATATGGAACCTTTAAAGACTTCTTTGACCGACAAGTTAGGTACTTCTACCCCAGAATCCATTGAATCGTATTCCATGGTGATGGCAAAGTATATAAAGAAGTGTGGTTCAGGTTCGGTTTGCAATAGATAGTGCGAGATTGCGAAACGAACCGATTAGGTGGGGGGATTCTAGAGCGTGAAATTAAGATTAGAAGAAAGATTGATGGGATATTAGAAAAAAAAATTGGATGGGAGGATAGGAGAAAGATTGGAAGACAGGTGAACTAATACGGTATAAGACAGATCACTAATAAGGTACTTAAGTGACAAGAAAATCATCAGGGCATAACCACAAATTTGTCTAAGACTGTATCACGTGAACATATATACCTGATGTGTATCTCTCAAGTTAAATTCACCAGCCACAAGTTTTCTTTTAAACTAAGACACTTTACTAACCTCTTGGCCATCTTTATACAAGAACTATCACTTATTAGTCACTTGCACACCTTCACACCTGCACGTATTTCTTGTATCCGTACGTGCCAACTCACTTAATTCCGAGCAAATTCTTTTCCTCCTTCGCAACAAGGTGAAACAACTTCTATAATTAACAGCGCATTTGATTTGTCGGCAAAAGGTAGAAATTTACTTTTACACCAATCATAGTTCCATAAACAACAAGAGCCAGATACAACATACTATAACCCCTCAGTCATTATAGAAGAAATTGGCAAAGAATAAACTTTTCATAGTAAACAATTAAATAAATTCGGTAACCGATCTAGAACATGATTTTCTAGGTTTTGAGCCAAGATGCGTATTTATGACAAGAGTCAGGATGAAGATAGTAAGCTTTATTTCTGGCCGCTTGGCAATGATAGAGCAAGGTAAGACAAATGAATAATTGATCAATATTAAAAGTAAAACCAACTAGTTGTTAAATTGGTGATAATAAGTGCAAAAGTACACCAGCGGTAATGGCCCGTTAGGAGCTGTTGGTCAAATCAAATGTCAAAAACACCGGTTTGGAACTCTGGAGCCGGTTTCGCTTGAAATTTTCCGAATAGACTAATAATTGTGAAATGTTTATTTATAATATATAAAATGAAAGTTAAACTTCACAGTAGTCACCTAGTAGCCAGCATCTTATTAATTGGAGTAATTAATAGGATTAAGCGAAAAAGGATGAAACAAATGACAAAATGCAAAAAGTAAAAAAAATAATCCGAATCAAGAATTAGGATTGGTTTCCTTACATGACAAGGATGTATCCCACAGTTAACAAGGGAAGAACCATAAGGATCTTTGTATGTTGAGAAATGGCCACGAAAACGTTATTGCTAGATGTAGATAATCCAGCATTATGCTCTGAAATCGTAGTTCTTTCGTACAGTCTTATCTCACCTACTTTACCTGAAAGAGAACCCATACCAACGGATCCAGAAGAAGGAGAATAGGTGGTTGAATATTGTTTGGTGAACTTCTGAAAATATGGTGATTGTGTTGTTCGAAGTACACCAGCTGAATCAGTTCCAGTAGCCCAAACCATAGTAGTGGTAGCTTTATTAGCATCATCTCCTAACACTAGCATAACTAGCAGTAGAAGTAAAAAAATTTGCACAACTGGAAAGAAAATCCGACTCATTAATGAAATGCAATATGATTATGGGAATACTAAAATTTATATGGAAATGCTTCAATAATAGCAATGGTTGTTGAATAAGTGAGTTATGTTGTGTAGAATTTTTCACGAGAAATCAGCGTGCTATTAAATCACTATTAAGAGTAGTAAAAAAAAAAGAGAAAATGTTTGGAGCCTGCACATTAAAGGTAACTAACCATGAAATCTATTGTTTATTTATAGACAAAAACCGAATGATTAGATTAGGGAGCAAGAGGATTTTGGTGAGCTTTTATGGAATAATGGTGGAATTGTGGATCTGGTGGAGCTGGTGGACTTAATGAAGCTCTTTGTCGTAGTATAAACGAGTCATCGCAGTAATTCTAGTGGTTTCAGTAGCTTCAGTAGCTGTTTGAACAGTTTCTCGGCCTTGAGTCTCGGGCTTTGCGTCATGTGTCTTGTTTTTATTTTGTTCCAACTTTATTTCTACTTGTCTGACATGACAGCATTGCCACCAAGATTTAAATTCTTTACCTTTTACTAGAACTAACAACGCCTTGTTATGGATGGTAGTTAATGGACAGTACTGAGGGAAAAGGGCCAGCATTAAAAGAAGGTGATACCAAGCCTGACAAGAAAGTATAATAGTGAGACAATATTGAGCACTTATGAAGCTAAGAAACAGTAATGAGCACGGGTGATGAAGCACAGGTGATGACGCAGAGTCCTGGCATAGTCCTTGGCTTCATTAATAGCTCTTGGCTTCTTTCAATAAGTGCTAACGTACTGATTTCATTTTATGATATCCCCAAAAATGAATCATAAACTGATTGAAACAGGGCTGTAACTTCCAATTCCAAAAATGCACCATTTCCTTAGCCTTGTCTTGCGTGCCTCCTTCTATATAAAATAATCTATGGTGGGTTTCTTCGACGGAATCGACGCTATATCTTGACTACTGGATGCTTCAAACACCTTATACGTCCGCCACAAATTATCATCCACCGCCAAAACCAGCGCAATATTCCCACACCTATAACAATAATTAGGAGCACTCCAAACTGTCACTAATTTCTTATCAAACATCTCCTTATATCCCTCCATAACCAACTGATGTGCTCGAGCAATCAATGAGATCCCATTAGTATGTGAAAATTTCTCTACTTCATTATATCCAAACAAGTAACCAGCACCTCTTGGAGATATTGACCAGCTAGCAACATCTTCAGGATCTGACCATAGAAGATCGCACATTGGACCTTCATGAGGCACTTCTTGTTTCCGGTTGATGGTCCGGATTTGATCAATGTGATCTATCATGGGACTTAATCCTCCATGGATGCAAAATACACCATTTTGGCCTCCAATAACTGCTCCTAATGATATATAATCAAATACTTCACAGCAATAACGCCATACATTGACGCTGCCGTATTTCCGTAAACATTCATCATAGAACCCATACACGGTGGTGATTTGTCTGGTCTCATGATTACCTCTTATGAGCGTGATTCTATCGGGGTACCGAACTTTTAATGCCATTAGTAGGAGAAAACATTCCAATGAATAGAACCCTCGATCAACGAAATCGCCCAAAAATAAGTACTGTGTGGCAGGACATTCGCCTCCCGTACGGAACAATGTCAAGAGATCGTGTAGCTGCCCGTGTATATCACCACATATCGTGATGGGTGGATCTAAATGTTGAATGTTTGCTTCTTCAATCAAAATTTCAATGGATTTTTTGCACAATTCTTCCACATCTTTTTCTGGAATAAACTGACACTCCCGGATTTTGGCTATGGTTCTGTGGGTGTTAGTACCGAGGTATGGTTAGGTTAATGCCCGTCCCATGGGATCTGCTGGTCCTATAGGAACTGTTGGCAATATAAAGTACTTACTGGTCAATATTGAACATGTACGCGTTGGAAAGCTAATGGGAACCGGTTTCGCATTAAGGGTGAGATGATAACCGGATCTCATGCTCTTCTCTCGTATCTCGAGGTCTTCTCCCGGATATCGCATTTTATGTTTATCTTATATTATACTCTACAAATCCTACCCTAATTACGGCCCTTTGGTAATGTATACCTCATAAATGCCCTTTGTAACTGTTTCCTTACAGTCACTTTCTGGGCCCCTACAAAACTATCAATACTAACCTTAATTGATCGGTTTAAATCATTCTGACTAACAAACTCACTTAATCTCATCTTTGCAAAAGCTTCTGCTATTCTTAAGATACTTTCTAAGTGACGAACAGTGATAGGGAATGAATCTGTAGCTATAGACTCTCTTCTCAAGTCGGCATATACTTTGGCCACTTTATCCATGTCCATTTGGTGCAATTTAGGGTGAACTTTGGCTCGGGAATATGCAATATACTTGCTCAATAATTCCTGACTAATAGGTGAAATTTCCTGCTCTTTTTGCTGGTGAAGTTGTTCGGTACGTTTCTGCTTCGATGACTTGCTTGGAGTATCCATTTGCATCTCGTCTTCCTCTTCTTCCGTTACCGGATCAGGATGAGATCTCATATGGGAATCAACTACAAAACCTGCCAATCTTTCATCCAGTTCTTCATTCACAATGTCTCTAACCACACATAAGATGTCGAATCTAGACAATATAGGCTCTGTCAAGTTGACATTTTGTGATAATGTTAAAGTAGAATTATATTTCCCACCATTTGGATTGGCTGCTGCAACAATGGCACATCTAGCTTGTAAAGTGGTGACAATCCCGGCCTTGGATACAGAGATACTTTGTTGTTCCATAGCTTCGTGAATACTTGTTCTATCCTGATCATTCATCTTATCAAATTCATCAATTAAACAAGTTCCTTTATCAGCCAAAACTAAAGCTCCACCTTCCAAAGTCCATTCACTGGTGACTGGATCTCTTCTGACGGAAACAGTTAACCCAACAGCAGAAGCACCTTGACCAGTGGCAAAGACTGCTCTATTGGCGGTTTTTTCAACGTATTTCAAGATTTGAGATTTAGCAGTTCCAGGATCCCCTAATAATAATACATTAATATCACCTCTAATCGAGTGTTTACCATTAATATCTTTAGGGACACCTCCAAATAATGATACGGCAATGGCTGTTTTAATATCCTTATGTCCGTAAATCGAAGGGGCCATAGAAGAAATGATCTTATCGATAATACCTCTTTCTTGACTCAATTTCCGGAATTCACGTTCCTCTTCTTCAGTAAATAAGCTTGAATTACTTGAAATCTCCTTCTTGGTGATGGAATTGGCTTGGATTATTGTAGCAAATACCGGAAATCCACTCTTGACGTTTAAATTCCCGTCATAATTATTCTTGTAGATTCCAGTCACTTCAATTTCTTCTCCTGGTTTAGCTTTGTCCACCAAATCACTTAATAAAATCACTTCTCTGTGTCTTGGCAATCTTCCTGCTGGAACAGATCCCGGACTTTCTTGCAATGTAATTCTTTGATAGTTTCTATACAAGGTTTTTTCACTGTTAATCTTCAATGGACCTTTAGATTGACAATTAGTACAGAACGAAATCTTGACTTCGGTGTGTGCTTCCTGTATAAATGGACCCAACACGGCACCACATTTTAAACAGTCGAATTTGACATATTTTAATTGAGGGAAAACTCCAGTTCTCTTTGTTACAACACCATTAATTTTAATCAAATTGTTCAAGTGACTTTCTCTTAAGTCTCTTAAACTGATTAAGTTAGGGAAGTTAATTATCCGGACATGAATCTCTTGATGGATTTGAGAATAATTGGGGTAATGTAACTCAGTGGCTTCCATTGCAACAATATCGAATATTTTCAACACTTCTGCAGGAGAAGTAGCTAAAAACAAGGCCAAAATGGCTTTGGATTCTGCCAAATGATCATATGATACCTCTAAGGATTCACTATTAACTTCACCCAAAGCTCTAATACGTGCACCATAGACAGAACGCCCCTTTTCGTCAGTATATTCCAATAAAAATGACTTTAATTCTCGAGCAATCGATCTCGAAACTGCTGGTTGTAACACCCACTCGGTAATACTTCCAGCTTTCACGTCACTTAAACTTTCTAACGATAATTCCTCATTAAAAGGATCAAGTTCTTCAAATTCTTGCATTTCTTCATCTTCCATTTCATCTGCATCTCTTCTTCTTCTTCTTCTCCGTTGGATTGGTAACCCGTACTGATCCAACTGAACTTCTCCATCATCATCATCATCCACATCTAAAAACCCTTCGTTTCTATTTCTTCCCGAAACCAATTCATCTCTTCTATTTAATTGAGCATCAATTCTTCTTCTGGTAGCAGCATCTAATTCTTCGTATTCTTCATCATCAATGTTTCCTTCACCTAAATCGTAGTGGTCCTTATCAGCATTGGCACGGTAATCATCATCCATATTGGCCATCAAATCTTCACCCTCTGGTTCGTCTTCTTCTAAATCTTCAATATCATCGTGGATTTCCTGCTCTTCTTCTTCGAATGGAATTGCTGGAGAGGATGGAATTGGAGGACTAGATGGAATGGGGGATGATTGGTCGCTGACCATCTCATCATCTACGTCGTCCACTTGTCTCTTTCTGGGATTTCTAGTAGGACTTGACATGTCTAGTATGAATTAAAAGGATTTTTTTTTTTCCAACTTAATTTGAGAAATGAGACGCGTCCTATTTAGCTGAATTAGGCAATATAATGAAGTACATGGATTGGGCACATTTGTGCAAGACGCGCAACTTGACACGCGTTATTACATCTGTGTTTCAGGCTGCGACAATGTCGCATCGATTGTCGCAGGCTGCAAAGTTATGCTAGGTTTAATATGCTGTTTAATATGCTGTTTAGCCTATAAAAAGAATAATATTGCTAATTTATATACACATAATGCATATTCTGACTATTATCTTCTGTGTTACTTTTGTTGTGTCTACTTACGCTGCTGTTGAATCATCGTTAGACAGCGAAACTCCCAATTCCCCTTTTAATGTAACTGAAGATGGTTATTTACACGATTCCAATGAATCCACCGGAGGAATCATCCAGGCTGTTAAGAGGTTTTGGAACCCACCGCTACCTAAAAGAGGCCTCGTGTCTAACATGGACCCATACGTCGTGAAATATTTCGAAAATATGGATGAAATGCTTGCTTCCAACTACTTCTTGAACCCAAATAGACCCAAAAACGTCCATGCTCAAATCCAAGATGAACCATCCTTCTATGAAGTGTATTCTGACCCAAAAACAGCCAATAAAATCGTCGTTAGAGAAACTATCTTTGGAGATTCCAAGGAAGCATCTCTTTTGAACCAGCCCATCACCAAGTGTGCATATGCAGATTCACAAGATGCAGAAGTGACCCTTAGTAAGTCCACATCTTTTTCCAATCTGTTTGCATTGCTCCATGGAGTTCAGTTGACTCATAAGTACCAGTTTGACTTACTTTCAGGGTTTTTAGTAGGAGCGAATAACTACCTTGAACAGCAGCTGGGATTCTCCTTTACAAACCATACTATTAGTTGGAATATTGCTGTTGCTGCGACCAAAGAAGTTAGTACTTCCCATTCCTTTGGTGGAACTATCAATTGTGGCTCTGGAAAGGGAGGAACTGTTCAATTATTCACCAATATTCGGTACCAATACTTCCCTGATGCCAAAGTTCGGTATCATTTCTACAATTTACACCCGGAAGCACTTCAAACAGCACCAACTATTATTTCAACCACCGCTTGGGGACCTGCTTATTCTTCCTTGGATTATCTTCAATATGGTCTTGTTTTATACGATAATTCCCACGGGATGGAATATTCTTGTGTCAATGATCCACTGGCTTTGTATTGTGATACTCCATTGCCCATTAGGGTGTTTGACCCGCTGTTTGATCCCGTTAAGGGACTACATTATGCACTTACAGATGTATTATAGTTTAATAAATTTGACAAATTATTATGTAATCCTAAATAAAAAAAATGCGACAAATCCACATTTTTATCTAAACATGAAGCGTGAAAGAGATGAAGATTTAGGTATTTCAGCTTCCACTTCGGATTCTAAAGTTACCACAGCCGTGGAATTTCTTTTGGAACAAGACCAGTTGGAAAAAGAAGCAAAAGAATTGATGCCCTACAACCCCAATGAATGCACTTATATTAAAGGCCCAATAAGACAGCCTGTCTTTGCTTGTCTTACGTGTTCAAGGGATAATGGTGGTAATTCTGTGGGTGTTTGTTACTCCTGCTCCATTCAATGCCACTCCTCTCATGAATTAGTGGAGTTGTTTGCCAAACGTGACTTTGTATGTGACTGTGGAACTACCAGAATGTCTAAGACTGTGGATGGGGCATGTAAACTTAGAATGAGTCTGGATGCTGTACGGCAAGGAACCGATACTTCTCTGGAGCATATTCGACTTGCTTCAGGCATAGGTCTGTCCCAGCGGTCCTGGGGAAGCCAAAGCAATTTGGAAATCCCAGCTGAAGACATTCCAGGGTCAAATAGCTATAATCAAAACTATAAGGGATTATTTTGTGGATGTCAATCGTTATATAATCCATTGGAGGAAACCGGAACTATGATTCAGTGTTTCTTTGGCTTTGAATGTGGTGAAGATTGGTTCCATGAAGAATGTATTTTGGGATATAAAAGAGGTGCTTTAGGGACTAAACTGCTAACTAAGGGTGAAAATCTACTTGATAAGCTCTCTGAACCTGGAGATGATGCTACCAATGACTCCTCAATAATAAGTAATAATAATGCTGTAGAGTCGGCGTCAGTACCTCATTTTCCTGAATTGGACGATTTTGATGTGTTTATCTGCTGGAAATGTGCTTCTCATTTTAAACATGTATTTGAAATTCTTGAACAAGATAGTGATATAATCTTGACTTCATTACCCCGATTTAACCAAGTTCAAACTGTCCAAGAGTGGGAACAGTTGTATTCCAATTACTCCAACAATTCTATGAAAAAGATCAAGCTTGAAAATGGATCATCATCCAAATCTGATCCTCCTAAATCGTACTTCTTTAGATTCTCTTTTAGAGATAAACTTAAACAACTTTCAGCTACTACAACAGATGAAAAGCTTAAATCATTCTTGCTTAACCACAAGTATTTATATATGCCAGATCCGGTTTATGAACCTCCCGAAGATGATGATAATTCTTCCACTACTGGCTCACTACTTGATTTGGGAACAGAAGCACTTCTGTCATTCCCACGGGAACAAGCTCTAGAAGGCTTACAAGCTTATGATAAGATCAAATCCAAGTTGAAGGACTTCTTCAGGCCATTTGCTGAACAGGGCAAAGTAGTTACCGAGGAAGAAGTTCGTACGTTCTTTGGTAAAGTTAAACAAGAAGATAATGCCGATACTTAACGATAATAAATGTATATGTACTTAATTTATAATGAAATCTTATTTACAAAAGGGGAATCAACAACAGTCAATTCTAGTTTCAAATTTTGGTATTTCTTTCAATTCTTGGTAGATTTTTTAGTCTTTTTTCTATCTAATTTGGCAAATTCCTCTTTCCAAACAGAATTGGCTTCTTCTTTGGAAATGTCTGGGAAAATAATATCAAATACTTCTTGATACCATTCAACTGGGATAAAAGTCACACCTTCTTTAACTTCATCTGGAATTTCTTCTAATTCATTTTCAATATCCTTAGGGAAAATGATTGTATCACATCCATATCTTTTAGCTCCCAAAGTCTTTTCTCTTAATCCTCCAACAGCTAAAACTCTACCAGTAACAGTTATTTCACCAGTCATGGCTATATTTGGAGGTAAAGATTTGTTAAGAGCCAAGGAGATCAATGATGAGGTGAAAGAAATACCAGCAGAAGGACCATCTTTTGGAATAGCACCATCTGGACAATGAACATGAACATCAGCTGCCTCAAAGAATCTATTTTCTGGGAATTGTTTAACCATGTACAGTTTGGAAAAAGCATAAGCAATAGAAGCGGATTCTTTCATAACATCTTTCAAGCTACCAGTTACATGAATTCCGGCATGTCCTGAGCCAGATCCAATTGAATGGGTGAGAATCGATTCAATATATAAAGCATCTCCATTACCAGAAGAGCTGTATGAAAGACCGGTAGCTACACCTGGTGGTGGAATATCATAAACTCTATCTCTGGTGTAAATCTCTGGTCCAACATAATCTTTCAAAGTTTCAGGAGTGATTTCGATCTGAATATCTTCTGGTATTTCAAGCTTGACGATTTCGTCTTCTTTTTCTTCACTAATTTCTGGTTCTTTGGTATTTCCATCATCTTTGTCATTATCTTTAATGATTGGTTCCTCGATATCATTCGCAGAAGCCTCTGGTACTGCTGCTTTAATTCCTTCAGAAGATGCCGCTTCTGTTGCTGCTGCTTTTGTTGTTACTTCTGGTACTGTTGTTTCTGCTGTTTCCACTGCTGCTGCTGCTGCAACAGCTGGTTCAGACTTTTCCTTGGAAGAATCAACTGCCTTCTTCTCTGATGGCTCACTAGTAAAATCCTCCAATTGTTCTGCAATCTTTAAAGAAGCTTTACTGTAAATTCTAGTAATTAACTTTTTAACATTTCTGAGTCCACTTTCACGACAGTATTTTTCAATTAATCTACTAATGGTAGAATCCGAAATAATAACATGATTACCTTCCAAACCAGCCTTTTTAGCAGCATCTGGAATCAAATGTCTTTTGGCAATTTCAAGTTTTTCATTATTAGTATAACCAGAAACATTGATAATCTCCATACGATCTCTTAAAGGAGCAGGAATATTACCCAAATAATTTGCAGTACAAACAAACAAAACTTTAGAAAGATCAACCTTTACATCAATATAATTATCAACAAAAGCATTGTTTTGTTCAGGATCCAAGATTTCCAAAAATGCAGAAGCAGCAGCACCTCCACGACTTAAATCCAATTTATCAATTTCATCAATCAACATAAGAGGATTTGAAGTTTTAGCCTGTTTTAAAGCACTAATAATTCTACCAGGAATAGACCCAACATAAGTTCTTCTGTGACCTTTAACTTCATGAACATCTTGTATACCTCCCATAGCAATTCTAACATATTTCCGATTTAAAGATTCTGCAATAGATTTAGCAATAGAAGTCTTACCAGTACCCGGAGGACCTGCTAAACATAAAATTTTCCCATCAACTTTGCCAGAAATCTTACCCATTGAAATGAATTCGAGGATTCTTTCTTTTACATCTTTCAATCCATAATGATCTCTTTCTAGAATCTTTCTAGCCTCTTTGATATTGAAACTATCTTTAGAATAAATTCCCCAAGGAATCGATGTTAACCAATCTAAATATCTTTCACTCACTCCCAATTCACTGGAATGTTCATTTTGATTTTCCATTTTAGCTCTTTCTGCCTGATAAGCTTCCATAGCTTCTTCACTCATCTTCAATTTCTTTAATCTTTCATCGAATTTATTGGTTTTCTTGTCTTCTGATTCAGATATTCCAGCTCTTTTTTGCAATTCTTTGATAAATTCCTTAATAAAAAGCTTTGTTTGAAATTCATCAGCTTTACTGCTCAAATTATGAATGGTATTTTCTTTAATCAAATTTGCTCTCATTTCAACCTTTAATAATTCAAGAGCTTTGGCCAATCTGTCTTCAATATCAAATGATTCTAAAATCTCTTGAATCTTCTTGGGATCACCATGAATTGTTGATCCAATAAAATCTGCAAATTTAGGAGGATCATTTACCAATTCAGTTCCTTCTTTAATTTGCAATTTTTCAAGTGGATTTTTACTTCCCATCTTGCTCAATAATGTCTTGATAGCTTCAATAAGTGATTTAATATCAGGAGATTCAAGATCATATGGATTATCTTCGACAGGTCTGACTGTAGCATAACTCACTTTCAAGTCCTTCAAATAAGCAGTAGAAAATTTGTCAACTTCCAACGTTTCCTTCTTATTCCCAGGTATACTGAGTCCTTCCAACTTACATCTTTGCAAAGGGTACCCCAATACGTTGAAAGTCCCCGGTCTAGGAGAGGTATGTCTGATGATTTGGCAATGAACTCCTACATCATAAATAGAATCTCTGCTTTGAATGATGTCAGTATCACCTTTTTCCGAGTCTTTCACGTGAAACAACACAAAATAAGGCTCTCTCTTATCGATTATTGTATAGATTGACTTGATAACTTCAGGATCCGTGATATTAATGGCAAAAGGTCTTCCAGGAAGTGGAGGGCGATCTTTCATTGGAATTGCTAATAACGGAGGATATACTCCAGTTTTGGGGTCTGCCTCCATGGATTTCTCTCCATCATCACCATTTCCATTCCCCTTATTCCCATTCCCGTCACCACCATTGGATCCAGAACTCCCACCAGCGGCAGATCCCACTCCACTACTACCAATTGCTACAGTCTCATCTCCTACAGTTTCGCCTGGACTTTTGTCCTCCGGCACAACACTTCCGTCTTCCTCATCAACCTCTTTAGGCTCATCCTTTTCTTCAACCTCGTTTTCCTTCTCCGATTCCACTGGCTTGTCATTTTCCACATTTGGCTCCTCCGACTCTTTCAATAACATATCTAACCTCACTGGCCGGTACACGGGACGTGGCACCCTGAAACCAGCGGGCACTGCCGACGTTGCCCAGCGTACGCTGGTCTTCGTTCTGGCAAACCTACTTGCGGCCCCAATAAGATTGCTTTTAGCTCTAATCATTCGGTATGGTTGCCTCTCAATTACTAATTCGCTTTTTCGAAATCGGTGATTTTGAGTCTGCGGATCGCGTGACTGTATATCACGTGATTATCTATATTAAACTATACTCTAATTGATCTTAAATACCCGTCGTTTCTTTTTTTCAAATTCTCCACTCACTGTTCGTTTAAAGTTGGGTGACTCCTCATTACCCTCTGTAAAATTCGTATCCTTATAGTAATCGAGAGTGTTAATTCCATCCTGTTCTACGCTCAATCCTCTGCTCACTGCTCGTTTCCCACTTTCAATCAGTGATCCTGCAAGATTCAATCGTTTTATTTGCTTCCTTTTGGGCCTTTCATTCGTATTATTCAATGTAGAGTTGGCACTAGCAAACGATTCCTCATCATCGGTCGTAAATCCAGACTTATCGCTACCTGCACTTATCACAGTTTCATCAATTATCGCCGTGGAATTGGCATCTGGTCCTTCTTTCTCAACACCATTTGGTGATACAGATACTTGAGACTTCATTTTAGTTGGGGAATCGCTTGTAGGAGTGCTTTCCTTCTCATTAAACACACCCAAAGCATCCTCATTGGAATCTGAAAGGTCAAAGTTCTCTACAAACGACATTCGAGTAGGTGACTTGTTCATAGTCATAGATAGATTCCACTCAGTATTTGTGGACTTCAGTTTCGGCTTCGGTGTTAACATGGGATTCTGTACAGGTTTCTGAATTGCATTCTTAATAGTCTTTGCAGTAATATACTTCCCCCTTCTATTGCCTATAGGCGATACCAACATGGGATTTTTGACTGTTGACTTGTTAAGCGAGTTTAATGTAGGAGATAAAAAGTTTTTGGAGCCTACAGCACGGCTTAAATATGGCGATGTAGCATAACTTAAAGATGTTCTCTGGAATCCACTTCCTACAGAAGTACCCTTTAATACCAGAGCTCCCGTGGGCTTTCCACGTTGTTTTAGCTTTGTCACTTCTTCCTTCAACTTATCTATCTTAGCCTCATTGAGCTTTTCCTTGGTGTTCCATTCCTGTTTCAATTTGTTGATAGTCAATTCATAATTAAGGCATTTCTGACTGAGTTTCTCGACATTTTCATTCAGTGTGGCCGCTGGCGAAGGTGCTCGAGTGATGGCAGCAACTCTCATGATTGCCAACTGGATCAAGTGTTTGCGTCGTTCATCTTCGCCTTCTAAAAGATCGATCTGGTGTCTTTTCTCGTAGTGCTCTGCTACATTCATTTGTAGATAAACAAACGCAATCTCGCATTTTTTTCTATTTATTGTAACATTTAAGCACCACCTACTACTAATTGAGGAGAGATTTAGTGTCAGATTTTTAGCCTTTATATGTATAAAGTGGTCAATGGCTATGCTGAACTAATATAGTACATTGTGCTTTTCATTGGTGGATTTACGGTACTGAATGCCGTTTTATTCGTATATTTTGAACATTAGCTCTGCCGCTACCAGCACCTCTGTTTGGAACAGAATGTCTTGGTTTTAACACTCTTTCTTGGTTTGAGCACTCTGTCTTGGTTTGACCCTGTTTATCTTATCATGCTTTACAACTCGGTTCCTCGGATGCAGGGTAAGAAACCTTAATTTGTGAAAATCTTAAACAACTGTGAATAATCACGCAAATGGCACGGAAATGTATCTAATCACGCCTCATCTTGAAAAGGAACACCTTCCCATTGGCCAATAACCGTATTAGATACTAACTTTAGGTTTGGTTTTGCGGTTGTGGATTTCCTATACCTTATGAAGCGCAAACTACCTGGCTTATCGTGGCACAGTTCCTCTCCAAGTTTGACAGTTTGGTGCGTCGTTTGACTGCTTTTTTTTAAAGTTTGACATATCCGTTAAATGGTATTAGCGTTGGACCTCATGGTGATGGACTATGAAAATCATCAGCATTTTGGTTTACTTCAATGAACTCTACGCAACTATTCTACTGTTAGTTCAATGGTAACAAGAAAAGTATTTTACAATGTAATACTAAAATTAATCATACTATATTTCAGCCAGGGACTTTTTAGCTTTTTCAATATTAGGTAGGTTCTTCCGGTAAGCCAATTGTGGAGTTTATGGTTGTTCCACTCTCGATTTAGATGGCTCAAACTCGAGCATCTTTGCTTGTTACTGCTTATAGAATCCCCCTAAAATCCTGGCTTATTATATTTTTTTTAGTCTAATTCTTTAAGCCCTTAAGACAAGTACAAGTAGCACTGAATTACTTCAGGTTTACTGGCAAAATGTTTCTTGTGCCCTAGTCCCATTTCTCTTTTTCATCTATTATTGATTATTACTACAAATTTAGCAAATAATGGGAATAAGGATGAAATCAATTAAACTTTAGACTTTTCCTAAAATGTCTATCAGTTCCAGATAGCCAACAATATGCATATTGTTTTGTAATTCATATGTTTGACACATATATTTATGGTTGTGAATCTGTTGCTTGCTTACAATTGGTGTCTGGGTCCCAATTACCGTTGCCTATTGATCGAGTGGGTCTTTTATTGTTTTACCAGAACGGCATCACTAAACAGGTACATTTTTATGCCAGATTTGGCACTAGTGTTTGTCACCTGAATATTGTGTTAAAACATATAGTTATTCGTTTTTGAGTCTCGATTTTGATATTATAATTATTGCAGCCTTTTTGCAGTCTAACCGAACTCCTTTGAAATCAATTGGAATAGCTTTATAATGTGAAATGTTTTCAATTGAATGGGTTCCTTATATGAATCATTTTTAGGACCCTATAATATGAAAAATTCAACTTTAAAATCGAAAAAAGGTTAATTTCGGAGCATTTGATCCATTCTGTTGCATATTTAATTTCCTAACCAAAATGTTATACTTAACTTGTCAAAATAAACTTTGAAGCCTTTCTGCACCAGAATCAAATGGCTTCAAAATTTGCCTATAAATTTGCCATTAAATCCCATGATAATTGCAAATATTCATTGGTTTTCTAATTCACCATTGAAATCTTCCAATTAAATATAATGCTTTCCACAAAAGTTCTTTACTCAATTGCTGTTTCTGTTCTTCTTACCTTCTCCGATGCTGCTGCGGTTCCTGGTTTACAGCCAAGAGGTGATGGAGCTCTTAAGCTTGATTTTCAAGTTGTTGAAAAACCACAAGCTATTCTCAATAATACCAACGCTGATTCTTTTGCTGGAGTTAACAGTAAGGCTGGAACCGAATCTCTTACTTTACAAGATAAAGGATCTTACTATGTTGCTGATCTTTTTGTCGGTTCTAATGCTCAGAAGGTAAGTGTTGATGTCGATACTGGGTCTTCTGATTTATGGGTCATTGATAGTGAAAGTGGTGTTGATGCTGAATATGGATCTTATGATCACTCTAGTTCTTCAAGTTATCAATACGATAGACCTGGATTTCAAATTGGTTACGTTGATGGTTCCAGAGCTTATGGTGATTGGGTAAAAGATACTGTAGCTTTATCTTCAAGTGGACCATCTCTTAAAAGCTTTGAATTTGGTGATGCCACCTCCACCTACAAGATGCAATATGGTATTTTGGGTATTGGTAAATCAACCAATGAAGCTGGTGATCAACAATATGTTAATTTCCCAGAAGCATTAAAAAATGCTGGATTTATCAAGAAAAATGCCTATTCTCTTTACTTGAATGCAGAAAATGCTGCCACTGGTTCAGTTTTATTCGGTGGTATTGATCATGATAAAATTGATGGTGATTTAGTCACCCTTCCAATCACTAGTAATACCGATTTAAGTGTACACGGAAAATCAATCTCTGCTGAAGGAACAACCGTTGACCTCAGTGGTCTTGATCTTGTTTTAGATTCTGGAACCACTCTTACTTTTCTTCCAACTGACGTTACGTCCCAAATCGCTTCTGCCGTGGGTGCCACTGAAAGAGATGGATACTATGCCTGGGACACTTGCGATGAAGCCAAAGGTTTCTCATTCGATTTTGGTGGTGTTACTATCAGCGTTCCAAAAGAAGATGCTGGTGGAAAATTGACTTTCACCGATGGTTCTGAAGCACCTGGTTGTGCTTTATTCATTATGACTTCTGATCTGAACTATATTTTAGGTGACAACTTCTTGAGACATGCTTATATTGTCTACAATATCGATGATAACGAAATTTCTATTGGAAAGGTAAAATTCTCCAGTTCTGAAGACATTTCTGTTATTCTGTAAATGAACTTTTACAATGGCTTTTTTAGCCAATATTTGGTTCTTGATTTCAATTCTTCCGTTAGTGTTCTAGCTTTAGATTTAAAAAAATAAATGTTTTTCTTTCTTTAATGATCCGATATTCTAAACAGTTTAGCTTATAATATTGTACAATTCTAGTGACAGACTTCTATTTCTCCAACTAACTTTGTTACAGATTTCAATTTCATCTAAAGTTAATAAGAATACCTGCAATAGTACAGTTGATAAATATCTCATATCAAAGTCCTTTAGAAATAACCCTTCAACTTTGAGCATCTCTTCTTTTCTACCTTGTACAGTTCATCTTATTTTACTTCCTGTCTTCAGTCTCTTTCAATCACATCCAGATTTCAAACACCCTTCCATCTTTAAGCTGCAAATGCGAACTTCTGAATGTTTGATTTTAATTATTTTTCCATTACAGATATCTCGTTTTTAGTACGCTGATGAGTAACAACAAACAAACTACAAGAATATCAAAGAGTGGTTCCAATAAAGGTCATCTAAAGAGACAACTAAATGTTTACCAAGCATGTAATGATGAGTTTTTCATCAACAGACTGATAAAAGATGCATTTTTCACCACTAAGCATAAAGGAATTGAAATGCGAGATGACAAGATTGTAGTAGATTTGGATGAATTTGACGGTGACATAAAAGACATGTTTGACGGCTCTGGTGTGCCATATCCTGCCGATGAAATTATAGGTTCATCAGCCAAATTGCAGGTTCAATTGCCATATAAAGATAGATCTGAATTTCAAAATCCCCAACTCCCAGACTCAGAACTACTTAAAGTTCTTCATTATTATGCTAGTAATCGACTGGAAACACAGAATCTTAATATTAAGGAGAGTCTTGATGATACGGCGCTATTGGGGCTTGGGTTCTTGGCGGAAAAATGGGCAAATGATATGATAATGAAACAAACAGCAGCCATGTTTATTGAGAAATATAATGATGAACTGAGTGATAACGATGAATATGAAGATGAAGACGAAGATGAAGATAGAGAAAATATAGATAGTGATAACGAAGCTAGTGATGATGAAGCAAGTGATAATGAAGCCAGTGATAATGAAGGTCGACAAGTACCTACTAGTGATGTAGATAGTTCAGACCATTCAATACCAGAACATTTTGATCCAAATGATCTTAGTGATTAATCAAAATATTTATAATGAATTATACGAATAATATACAAGCAGCTTAAATAAAAACAGTTTAAACCTATTCTTCTTGTTTAGGTTCTGGAGATGCAGTTTCGCTGGTTTCCTTGTCAGCAAGTGCTTTCAATTCTTCAGCTTTTTGTTGGTATTTAGCCTCTTTACCTTGATCATTAGCACTAGTAGCAATATTGAAAACTCTATAAAGTAATTCCTGAGTATCTTTCTTGTTAACCATTAAATTAACATTGGTTTTTCCTCTCCATAATGGCAAGAATAAATCTTCTAAATCTTCACCATCTCTCTTAACAGTTAAGAAAACACATCCTTCTTCAAATTGTTCAATTTTATCAGAGAATTCAAGATCAATACCGGTTCTTCTGATGTAATCTAATTTAGGGAATGCTTCTTGGAATAAGATTTCTAATAATTTTAAGCTACAGGAAACTTTTCTCTTGTCACTCAAGTATGGATTGATAGTAGTTAAGGATTCATTTTGAACTCTCCAAGGACATCCACCAGTATCATTTCTTTGGAAAACAAATAATTTGATACCAGCATGAACAAGTTTCAATTTTTGTTCTTTAATAGATAAAATATCTCTAACTATTGGAGAAACATAGTAAATTGTTCTTAATGGTTCACCAGTGGCATTTCTAACAAGAGTACAATCTTTTGGAAATTCATCTTTGAAACCATAGAAAGGCCAACACTTTTCTAATTCTGGATTATTAGAATCGAGGAAAATGAAAGGTTCTTCATTGGCATCTCTTGGTAATCTTCCCTTTTTCTTAGGAGCTTCTTTAGTTTCAGTTGTTTCAGTAACAGTAGATGTAGTTTCGGTTTCAGTCTTTTGCTTTTTGACAGCTGGACCTTCTTCATTGACTTCAGTAGTTTTACCAGCTTCAGGGTCAACTTTTTCAAAAACTGTGATAAAGAAACCCCCTGTATTTTGCAAATGAGGATAGACTCTAATACAATTTTGTAAATTGAATTCCTTAGCTTCTTCTTCGGTTGGTGGGAAAGCAGATTCAGGAACATCTTCAGCTCCTTTCTCTCTAATCTCCATATCTTTACCGAAAACTTTCCATGAACTTATACCAGGACGTCTAATAAGACCTGGTAATTCATTTTCACAATTAACAACCTTAATTTGAGTACCCCATTTTCTTAAAGCAGCAGCAATAACAGCTTCATTTTCAATTGGTGACAAAGAACAGGTAGAATAAACTAATCTACCACCTTTTTTCAACAATTGTAAACCCCTGTTTAAGATATTAATTTGTAAAGGATGTAAACCTAATGCATTTCCAACTGTAAAGTCTTTCCAAACATTAACATTCTTTCTCATAGTTCCATCACCAGAGCATGGAACATCACATAAGATTCTATCAAACTTAAGGAATTCAGAAGCACCTTCAAGTTTAATTCTTGGGAATAATTGAGCATCATGATTAACAACAATGAAATTTGGAGAATTCAATCTTTTAACTTGATGAACCAACATATGAGATCTTTTATAATCGGAATCATTGGCTAAAACAAATCCAGTAGCAGGTTCAACTTCATCATTGATATGCAAAGCTTCTACCAATTGAGCAGTTTTGGATCCTGGTGCTGCACACATATCTAAAACTGCATGATGAGGTTTAACATCCATTAATAATGGCGGAATCATAGAAACAGCTTCTTGTCTTGAAATATTACCAACTTCAGTTTCTAAAACCAAAAATCTTTGAGTAGCTGCAAATTGTTCATGTTTCTTAATAACAGATTTCGGAACATCTATTTGCCAACCTAATTGATTTGGATAATAACTTAAATTCTTAGGTGCCAATTTAACCCCTTCAAATTCAACATCCTGTAATTTGGAAACGTGATTTTGAATAAAATTCTGTTTGATCTCGTTTGCATGTGCTCTGGAACCAGTGATTCTAAATGTTAATGGTAAATTATCTTGACAATGTTTCTTGAAATCATCCCATTCACTCTCAGGAATAACTTCTAATGCTTTGTAATAAGTCTCCCATTTCTCATTCTCTCTTACTGCTTCTGACCAGCTGGCACCTCTATCATCTTCTGTTCTGGTTCTGTTGCCAAACTTCTTTCCTTTTCCTTTTTTAAAACTTCTCTTTCCCATGATATTTATACTTTTAATGGAAGTTCTCCAACTTATCATAAATTTGCGAAGAGCTTTTTCTGATAATTTTTCACTTTCTCATCTCATCAAAGACACGCAAACTATCTATAAATACAAGCTTAGCGAATGTTGTGGAGCGTTTCTATGGCTTGAATAATTCTTCTATATTCCACTTATACGTTAGAAAACCTTCCTTTCTGTGACCCTACTATTGAAAAAAAAATCACTATCTGAAAGCAAGGTAATATTTGTTCACGTGACCGTGCTCTTTATAATTAAAGTTCTCTTGCATCACTGAATGTGAAATTTATCCTTAAATCAAAACTCTAAAAAATCTACTACTGGATAAATGGTAGCCCCCAAGTGGAAGTACCGCTTCAGTGCCGTATGTGTTTCCCGCCTAGAAAGCAGTATAATTGCCACGGCTGGTTCTAATATTCCTGCTACTGCTACTACCGCAGGCGCAGTCTAGTAACGTAGCCGTCGGCTCTGTGTCAAACAATACTAACTAAATTTTAGCTTGGACTAGCGTTCACATTATCTGCTTATTCAAAGGGTAAAATGAACAACTACCGCTTACCAATAAAGACTAATACGGGTCCAGTTTCTTTGTTTAACGACATGTACAGTACCATTTCCCAAAGTACTATAAACTCGTCATTCTCCAACTTTCGATTACTTAATCTCTGCTTATTGGGACTTTTTTTGATTGCAAATTTTGCTAGATGGACTTTGTTTGGTAAGATATCGGAAAAAGAAAGAGAAAACTTGAAGGATAGAATCATTTACACGATTTGGGAATTTTGGTTTGGATTTTTTATTTTTGTCAAGGAAATGTCAAGTTGTAAAATATCGTCAAGCGAATTAATACAGCATGAATTCATAAAGTATTCAGGATTATTCTTCTGTGTGTTAATGTTGAAAGGCTTCCATCTCATCTATGCTGAAAGAGCATATTCTCTATCTACCAGAAAAGATCCTTCTGCTTATTATAAATTTCGAAGATTAGGTTATGGAGTTTTGCTTATAAATTTCATTGACATACTCTTGATGGCAGCTTTTTTCAATCAAGTCACAAGAGATTCTCCATTGAAATTTGAACATAATATTCTAGTAGCTATATTTGGGTTTGAAATCTTCCATATGTATCCAATAGTTTTTTTCACTGGTATCAAATTTTGGTTAAATTACTATGAAATGACAACTTTTCAATCAGAAAATACTTCAAAGTACCAGAAATGGAGGCTCTTTAAGTCAAAACTACTTAATCTCATGGAAGTAATCATAAATTTCATTCAATTCGGAATGTCATGTGTTTTTGCAGTGGTTTTTTTGTATTATTTTACATTCCCATTCCACATTTTACCTTCTTCTTATTTAAGCTTGAAACTATTGATCATAAAAACCAGGTGTTTGATCAGTTTTGAAAGAAGAAACCTCAAATTGACACGAATGAATTTACCAAGCTACATTGATCCTGATTCCAAGTGTATAATTTGTTTTGATTACTTGAATAATTCATCAATCGATGGAGTTAGGTGTTTAAATCATTGCAGTCATAACTTCCACTATACTTGCATCAAAAGCTGGTTAAACTACTCCAATAAGTGCCCAATTTGTCGAAAAAAAATATGAAAGATTACACGAACGATTTACAACAGGGCAAGGTTTAATGATAATTTTCAGTTCTTAAAAATACGTAATAATCGTAATATAATATGATAATAATATACAGTTTAATGGTTTTCCCTTTTGGAATTTTTGACAAAAACAACAAAAGAAAATAAAAATTAACTACTAAAAGTCAGTAATAAAACAAATGAAGAAGTGAAAAGTAAATAAAATAAAAGTACTTATAGTCTTTTTCTTTTAAAAATATCCATTATCCTCCGATCCATTAGCTATATCAGCAGTTAAAGTTCCAATATCAGGGTCTTCATTCGTTAGTTGTTTTGCCAATTCATCTATATCATATTCATACTCCTCCTTATGAGGTGATAATGGTTTTTCACCGGATTTCCCATTACTTTGACCTTCTTCATATTGTTCAAAAAATGATTCAGATGAACCTATTGAACTTGCAGCAGAATTCTGAACTCCATTCTCTTTAATTGGAGATTCTTCATTAAGATTTTCATCATCTATTCCTATCTCATCATTCTCTAAGTCGTCATCTTTCACTGTTTGAGCAAGAACTGCTGCTTGTGCTGCTGCTTGTGCTTTCAATTGTTTTTTGGTCATTTTGGACTCACCTCTTTCATGTCTTAAGGCCTGTTGTTCACGATATTTAGCCAAAAAAATCTTCAACACTTCTGCATAGTTTTCAAATCCTAAATCATGCATAGAATATAATATATCTTCCCCATTAATTGTCTTACGTTTTTCTCTTAAACATCTATCACTTGCTTCACTTGTAACAAATGAAATAAACTCGGAAACACATTCTTGCATACATTCTTTAGCATCCTTAGATACTTTCGCTGACTGTGGTAATGTATTTTTCATTAATCTAGCTACATTTGCAATCGGTAGCCATCTATCTTGTTCTCTCAACTCTACTTCATGTGGATTTATCGAATTTGGATCCATTTTAGCCAACGGTTTCTTCTAGTGGTTTCCAAAATAATGCACCAGTGATATTTTATGTGTGGAAGTGTGTGTATTTTTTTTCAACAAATATTTACTTTCATCCAACACCTTTTAAATGCGCTGGAAGTGTATGCCAATAATGTGATTACTTTTGAAAACACTGTCAATGGCTGTAATTATTTCTGGAGAGAGCGAAGACTGGGAGAAAAAAGGTTACTGTCGCGGTCTAAAATTTACGCTTAATGTTGGGTTTCTAAGTAATTTTGGAACTGATGCGTAAACTAACAATGAAAGCAACTACTACTGCAGTTGGGAATGGTGATGGTGATCTGCTGCTGGAAGTGAAAGCTGGTACCTCTACCAGAGGTGCTTCTCTATTGATGTTAACACAAATGGTATCCAAATTATTGACTTTTGTTCTCAATCAATTGCTTGTTAGAATGATCTCTCCTACATTGTTTGGAGTTTCTGCATATTTGGACTTTCTTTATTCCACCATTCTCTTCTTTAGTCGAGAAGCGGTGAGGTTATCGATCCAGAGAACTGTTCCGAAGAAAAGCCAAGCTCAAACTTTCCAATCAATTATCAATTTTGGCTTTATTCCATTTCTCATTGGAATCCCAATATCTATTGGTATTATTGGCTGGCAGTTCCATAGTGATACCTTTTATGAGGTAACAAATATGGCCAGCTCCTTTGAATACACACTTGCATTATACTGGTTGCTGACTATAGTTGAGCTCCTTGTGGAGCCAATCTATGCTATTAATCAATATACTTTGAACTTTGGAAAAAGAAGTAAATATGAGAGTTTGGCTGTGGTTTTACGATGTTTGGTAACTGTCACAATGGTTTATTATGTGGGAGGTCTGGATGAAACATTAAAGAATGGTATTTTGTTGCTTGGATTTGGAGCTGGTCAATTCGTTTACTCATTAACCTTATTCATATGTTATCTCAGTGACTTCAAGTCTTATCCAAATAACACATTGAAGATCACCAATTTGAAACTTGAAAATGGAGAAAGTGAATGGTTCGATTCAGAAGTGACTAGTTTTTGGAAAATTTCATTCATACAAATGATATTTAAGCAAATCTTAACCGAAGGAGATAAATTTATTATTAATACCTTTTTTTCTACAGATCAAAGAGGTGTTTATTCGGTCATGAACAATTATGGATCCATTATTGTAAGACTACTCTTCCAACCAATTGAAGAATCAATTAGATTAACTTTCACTAGATTGCTTGGTCTGAAATCTAAACAAAATTTAGCAGATGCATCTAAAACTATGAAATATTTATTGATATTCTATTTACACTTTTCGATTTTAATCTTTTTAGCTGGTTATTATAATGCATCATTCTTATTGAAAATACTCCTCGGAGGAAAGTCTTCAAATTGGCTTAATACTGGATTATTTGAATTATTTCCTCATTACATTGCATATATTCCTTTCCTAGCTTTCAATGGAGTTGTTGAAGCTTTTTTCAGCGCTGCAGCTTCAAGCAGAGAGACAAAATCATACTCATATTTCATGTCATACCTGAGTGTTTTAATCTTGATTCTTATGTATTTATTCATTGAATACTATCAATTGGGAATCTTTGGATTAATCTTAGCTAACTCCATCAATATGGTTCTCAGAATATGCTATTGTGCTTCCTTCATCTGCAAGTACTTTTCTACGCAAGGAATTCCCGTAGATTACCCTCAGATCACATCATTTGTGGGCCAGAGTTTGCTCATTGGTGGTTCATGTTTCTACATAAATTACTTACTTTTGGGATCTTATTCTTCCACATCCTTTAAAGACTTGGGACAAAGCATAGCTGTATGTATGGTTTGTCTTGTTTCATTGTTGGTCACTGTAAGAAAGGACTTGTATCCTTTTGTAAATAGATTTTTACGTCGAAAACAATATTAATATACGAAGATATTTGATTATTTAACAATTATCATTAACAGAAAAAAGAAATTGGAGTCGCCACACCATTTCCCTTAAGCTTACTACATAACCAACCAGATGCCATCCGAGTCGCCTCCACCACGGGTGACCTACTGTGCTGAATTACTTCCCTCCAGTGATACTGCCACTCATTGCTGAGAATAGGACAATTGATTGCTCGAATCGCCTAATTCTCGACCGCAGGGATCGAACCGGACACCTAAATTGTAATAGTAAACTCAAGGTACTTAACGGCGCGCTTCTACCACTGGCCATCACAGCACTTAGTGAATTTTTCGAAAACTTTGCCTTATATTGACAGTGTGGAATTTAATCTATGAAATCAACAATTAATGGGTGTTGTTTTGTGTTTTTATCGATAATAACTACATCAGAGCATTTCTGTACAAGTCCAATTCTTTCTCACATGTCCTGTATCTTACTCTTCTTTCCTTGTATATGTACTATGCTCTCCCAAATACATAATTGAGTAATCGCGATCCATTGAATACCTTGCACTATTTTACATGTCAATAGTTGAAGTACTGAAAAGCGTAGAGGTTCTCGCCAAGGCCGTACATGAGAAGTCGAAACATTTAGATGAGTTGATAGCACAGTATAACACTAAAATCCTGCTTGTCAACAAGTTCCTTGACAAGCTTCCAACAGATTGTGAAATAAATAAATTACTTACAGAGGAGCAGTTCATTGACAGTATAAATCATCCACAGTGCCCCAAATGTCAAGCCACAATTGATGATGAGTTTCTTATAATCCCTAAGAGGAAAGTGGCGGTGGAAAATGATGCAGAAAATGAAAGTAAAGTGTCTAAATCCACTAATGTACCGCACGATGAGCTTTCTACTTCTTCACCAGAGCACATATCTTCATATCTTCCTAATAAGAGCACTACAAGTCAGCATAAGTATCAAGAAAAGTCAAAAAAAGTGTGCTCCTATTGCAAAAGAACGGGTCATTCTAGAGCACGGTGCTTTAAGAGGCTAAATGGTGAGAAGCCCATCTAAGAGTCACAAGTGATTACCAATCTGAAAAAAAACCTTAAGGCTTATACATATATATATTATTTTATTTTCTTACTGGTATTATACATATTGAATGATTTATGATACATGGCCACATGTTAGATTACTTGGCTGATTGAACCATTGCTTCTAAATAAATTTTGTTAGTATTGGAAATGGGGGGTTTCAAATTGGATATTTTAAACATACCTCTTCTTGATGCATCTTGTAATAAGGTGCAATCTACAGCATTAGGATCCATATGAATATAACGAACAGTAGAACCTCTAATGAATAAATTCTTGACCGAAGTTAAATGAGGGTACTTTGTTTCATTGGTGCTTGATATGTTGTCCAATTTCAAATTTAAGTATTGATCAACTGATTTTAAAATTCCTTTAACTACCAAGTCATTTTTTAACTCAACGGTTACTTCTTGATCCACAAGAGTTTTGAAAAAGCTGAAGAATAACATTTTTGCTCTTACTTTATGCTATAATATATCTGAGCGAGCGAAATAATTCAAGAAAATCTTGCGAAAAACTGAGGGTTTCGAAAAGTGTAACAAAGTGTATTTTTTTCTTTCCTCTCCTTCTTGTCCTGATTTTGCAATCAATCATTAGAAGGAAATAAAAAAAAAACGAAATACACATAATAACTGGGCAAATATTTCATCTAGATTATTTACTCTCACAATTGGTCAAGAACCAAGGATTGGGGCTGTTCATTAGAAACACTGAAACTAGAACTTGTTCTGGACCGTAAGACAGTTGTATTTTGGATGTCGTTATTAAATGATTGCTCAAATACATTAGGGTTGTAATTGATTTCATGTAAAGCATTGACATCACGACTACTGTGACCACTTGACTTATGTTTATGTTTCGTGTGTCTATGATGATCTCCATGTCCATGACGTGATTTATGGTGGCGCCTGTGTTTATGTTTATGCTTCTTCTCTTTGTAACTACGCAACACATCAAAATTCATTGTTGAACTTGAATAATTTTCGTCTTCTACCCCATATAATGAAAATGGTGGTGCAACATGGGAATTGTGATCACTACTATGTTGAAGTTGTTGCTGTTCCTGAAACTTATTATCATTGTTGCTATGATCATTAGTTTCTTCATGAATTTCATTAAATAATTCCTCAGGTAAAACGCTAGAATAATCATATTTTGAAAGTTTCTTCTTATGTCTTGAAGTTGAATCATCATAAATGATTGGATTGGTTCCTGATACACCAAAATTCAAAGTATTATCAACTTGATTAATGATTGAAGATGTTACTGCATGTTTTCCATTTTTCAATAATTTATCAGATTTTAATTGTGAATTTGTATCAAACATCATTAAATTATTTTCCGATTGTAATGAAAGGTTATCATAAGATTTGATTGGTTTAACAGTTTTCAATCTTGACAATTGGTAATTTGAAGGCGATCTACCCCTAACAACCAAAGGAGGACTATCTATTGAAGCCAAAATGGCATATCTTCCATCATCTAATACTGCTAATAATTCAACTCTCAAAATAAAATGCCTATTTATTAATGCAGGTTTCCGATAATTAACTGATGTTGAAAATTGCATCCTCTCATACCTTGCGGCAGTTGAAATCTTACCTTCAGGATAATCATGTAAAATTGAATTTGTTGAAATTGATTGACAAGTATCTTGATCCAAATAAAACAATTTGTTAAGTTGTTCAATTTTATTATCATTTCTAATATTTGCAGATTGCTTAATTAAATTATGATCAGGGATAGTTCCAGAGACTGAAGGATAAACTGGGGGTTGATATTGAGGACCTCTATCTCTCTTTGGAGTATGCTGAACCAATGTAACCCTTATATCATTTTCACAGCATTCAGATACCAATCTCAATGCAAAACACTTAATATTCAACTGATTCTCATCATCATCAACTATATGGAACTTCTCATGAAAGAATAAATCCTGCTCCTTTCCAATAAACAGAAAAGCGGCAACTAATGTAAAATAATTCCTCTTATAACCAATCCATTCATCTTCCATAAAATCAAACCCTCTATCAATCCTTGCTTTCAATTCGGGGTTAATAAGCTCATTGCTGGAAGTAATGTAAATATTTCTATTAACTCGTGTTTCGTTAAAATCAGGTCCAACTTTAAACTGTTCACTAGATCTGGGGGCTACTTTCCTTCTCTTGGATGCTACAGCACTGTTACCATTAATTGGCTGTTGATACACCGACGTAAATGGTTCAATGCTTTCCTTCTCATCGCATTCTGCTCGGCTGGCTTTGCTTTTCCTTCCTGCTTTTCTTCCTCTAGGCATTGGCGATTTGTGTTAGTGAATTTGTGGTTTTGTAATTTTGTAATTTTGTAATTCCTGAATTGTAAGCGCCATTTAATTTTGCAGTCAAATAGAGGATTTTGTGTAACTTTTATAACGAGATCTTTTTTTCCTTTATTGCACTGAGATGGCTAGACTTACTGAGGCATATGTCTACTTGGGTAACAATATCGGGGTCTTGAAGAACTGTAGTTCACCACTACCACCATTATACTGTCACTTTAGATGGCATATATTGGCTGCCAAAATCGGGTTTTCACACTACTCATCGAAAATGCATCGCACACTTTTTTTTCCAATTTATATCTTCTTCTATAATAACGAACTATGGGTAAAAAAGCTATTGATTCAAGGATCCCAGCGTTGATTCGTAATGGGGTACAGGAAAATCAAAGAAGTTTCTTTTTCATTGTAGGGGATAAGGCAAAAAACCAGTTACCCAATCTTCATTATTTAATGATGTCTGCCGATTTGAAAATGAATAAATCAGTATTGTGGGCCTATAAGAAAAAGCTTTTGGGATTTACTTCTCATAGACAGAAAAGAGAGGCGAAGATCAAGAAAGATATTAAGAGAGGAATCAGAGAAGTCAATGAGCAAGATCCTTTCGAAGCATTTATTTCCAATCAGAATATTAGATATGTATATTATAAAGAAACTGAAAAAATTTTAGGTAATACTTATGGAATGTGTATATTACAGGATTTTGAAGGTATCACCCCCAATTTATTAGCTAGAACCATTGAAACTGTTGAAGGAGGTGGTATAGTTGTCATGTTATTGAAATCTATGACTTCTTTAAAACAATTATATACAATGACTATGGATATTCATAGTCGTTATAGAACTGAAGCTCATAATGATGTGGTTGCAAGATTCAATGAAAGATTTTTATTATCTTTAGGTTCTTGTGTCAATTGTTTGGTTGTTGATGATGAACTTAATGTTTTACCTATTTCTGGAGGTAAACATGTTAAACCTTTAGCTCCAAAAGATGATGATGAACTTACTCCAAAAGCTCAAGAATTAAAAGATTTAAAAGAAAGTTTGGCTGATGTTGAACCTGCTGGATCTTTAGTTTCCCTATCAAAAACTGTTAATCAAGCTCAAGCTATTTTAACTTTTATAGATGTTATCACTGAAAAATCTTTGAATACTACTGTTACTTTAACAGCTGGTAGAGGTAGAGGTAAATCTGCCGCTTTAGGTATTGCTATGGCTGCTGCAATATCTCAAGGTTATTCAAATATTTATGTTACATCTCCTTCTCCTGAAAATTTAAAAACTTTATTTGAATTTGTTTTTAAAGGTTTTGATGCTTTAGGATTCACTGAACATTTAGATTACGATATTATTCAATCTACCAGTGCTGCATTTAATAAAGCTATCGTAAGAGTCGATGTCAAACGTGATCATAGACAAGTTATTCAATATATTCAACCAAGTGATTATCACTTATTATCACAAGCTGAATTGGTTGTTATTGATGAAGCTGCTGCTATTCCATTACCAATTGTTAAAAAATTAATGGGTCCATATTTAATTTTTATGGCATCTACTATTAATGGTTATGAAGGTACCGGAAGATCTTTGTCTTTGAAATTAATTCAACAATTACGTGATCAATCATTAACTAAAGAATCCTCAAAAGATACTATTATTGTTTCAAGAGATAAGAAATCTGATGGGGAACATATCTCATCCAGTAGAAACTTACGTGAAGTTGTTCTTGATGAACCAATCAGATATGCACCAGGTGATCAAGTTGAAAAATGGTTAAACAAATTATTATGTTTGGATGTTACATTAAGTAAGAATTCCAAATTTGCTACTAAAGGAACTCCACATCCTTCTGAATGTAATCTATTTTTTGTTAATAGAGATACCTTATTCTCCTATCACCCTGTTTCAGAAGCTTTCTTAGAGAAGATGATGGCTTTATATGTTGCATCTCATTATAAGAATTCACCTAATGACTTACAATTAATGAGTGATGCTCCAGCTCATCAATTATTCGTATTATTACCACCAATTGATCCAAAAGACAATAGAATCCCAGATCCATTATGTGTTGTTCAATTAGCATTAGAAGGAGAAATCTCAAAAGATAGTGTTAGAAAATCATTATCTAGAGGACAAAGAGCTGGTGGTGATTTAATTCCATGGTTAATCAGTCAACAATTTCAAGATGAAGAATTTGCTTCTTTATCTGGTGCTAGAATTGTTAGAATTGCTACCAATCCTGAATATGCTGGTATGGGTTATGGTTCAAGAGCTATTGAATTGTTAAAAGATTATTATGAAGGAAAATTCACCGATATTAGTGAAGATAATGAACTTAAAGAAGAATCTATTACTAGAGTTACAGATCAAGAACTTGAACGTGCTTCATTAAAAGATGAAATTAAATTAAGAGACTCCAAGAGTTTACCCCCATTATTGTTGAAGCTCTCTGAAAAAGCACCATATTATTTACATTATCTCGGTGTTTCGTATGGATTAACTCCTCAATTGCATAAATTTTGGAAAAGAAGTGGCTTCACACCTGTTTATTTGAGACAAACTGCAAATGAATTAACTGGTGAACATACAGCAGTTATGCTCAATGTATTGAACAATCGTGATGATAAATGGTTGAAAGAATTTAGTAAAGATTTTCACAAGAGATTTATTCAACTTTTAGCATACGAATTTAGAAAATTTGCATCCGTTCAATCTTTAAGCATTCTCGAAGCTACTGGATACGATGAAGTGAAGAAACTAAATAAAGAACAATTGGATGAATTGTTATCACCATTCGACTTAAAAAGATTGGATTCTTACTCTAATAACTTATTGGATTATCATGTCATTGTTGATATGTTACCACTTATTGCCCAACTTTATTTCAGTGGCAAGGCAAAAGAAGTCAGTTTATCTTCAGTACAATCTGCCATTTTATTAGCTATTGGTCTTCAACATAAATCTGTTGATGATATTTCTAAAGAATTGAATTTACCAGTTAACCAAATTATGGCAATGTTTGCAAAGATTATTAGAAAATTTTCAACATTTTTCAGGAATATTTTAAATAAATCAATAGAACAAAACATGCCTGAATTAGAAGATGAAGCTGTTAATGAATTGGAAGGTAATATTCAAACTTTTGATTCAGTAAATAATGATGATTTAGATCAAGAAGGTGAAGAGGTTTTAAGTGATTTAAAAGTTAAACAAAGAGAATTGATTAATGCTATTAACTTGGACAAATATGCTATAGCTGAAGACCAAGATTGGGAATCCAACAAAAAGTTGGAAAAAGCTGTAAAAGGAGGAGGAGTTGTCAGTGTTAAAAATAAAAATGCTAAAAGAAAGCAAGAGAATGCCAATGACATTTATGAACAAGAAATGAAGGAACTTAAGAAATCCAAAAAGAAAACTAAAAAAATGTAAATAACTGAATAGATCCATGAATAATAAAAAAGTATTTTGTATTAATTATCTATGACTTTTCAAACTAGATTAATATTAATTGTAGAATTATTTTTATATTTATATGCTTTCTATATAATGCAGAATTTGATCAAGGGTCCACGCCACCATATCCTTGATATTAACAGTATCATCATTCTTATATTCAATGATATTCATCTGATTTTTGGCATAATCATTTAAAGTTTGATTTACGTCACCATTAACAAATAGATATCTATGATACTTTTCATAAGCAGGCCAAACAAAATCATCGAAATAATTGGGTGGATCCACCCAAAATCCAGCAACAGTCGAATAACCAAGACGTTTACTCCGTCGAAGTTTTAGACATTCATAAGTAGAATAGTAAAATAATTTCAAATCAAAAAGCCTGGCGATTTTATCATCATGAAACAACATAAATCCATCAACGATAACGATGTCAACATTTTTAAATTTATCCAGCAACTTCTCTTTTAACTTGCTTATTTCAGAATCAGTTAATTTTAAATCAACATCTGGCTCCAAACTTTGAGCACTGTCATGGACTTTCTCCCCCTTTCTAATTGCTTCTAGGCATTGCTGAAACTTCTTAAAGTCTATTGCATCTGGATGATCCCAATTTTGTTCATTTCGAATAGGATCTATTGGAATCTGATCATCAGGAACATAAAAATCGTCCTCATGAATTATTTTACAATCTAATAAATTGGCGATATTCTTTACCACTGTTGTTTTACCGGAAGAAGAAGGCCCACTAATCCCGATAATCACCACTGGTTTGTCCCCTTTATCACCGTCAAATATTGTCATATTCTATCGCACCTGAATTTTTTTTTTTTTAATCTTAGATTTATAGTGCCCCGCCACAAACTATTTTGATTGCAAAAAAAAGTTAAGCAGGCCCGAAAACATCAGTTATACACGTCGAAATTTTATCTATTGTGTCCCACCTATCTGTCCAAACAAATGTTGAGCACTTGCCACTCCTCCACTCCACAGTTAATTTTTTGGGGATTGACAACTAAATAGACACTTCTTTGGTAGAAAGTACTTGGCTTGACGCAGCAAGGATGCAAGTTGGCCCTGATTCAGGAGTATGCTACTTTCTTAAATAGGCAAGGCTTTTTTGACATGATCTTATTTTATTTCTCAGCCTATTTTTATGTAAACTTTATTGCCGATGTTACTTTTCACCGACATCATCTAAACTCCTATGTCCTTCAAATTTATTCCCCTGTAAGTATATGTCTATATCAGGAAACCGAAATTACTTTGCTTGCCTGAAAATACAATAGAAATTTATCTTCTTTTGAACTCTGCAATTTATATTTGTAGGACTTATCCTAGAAAGGAAATTTTTTTCCAGTCTATTGTATGAAGCCTACTACTCCAAATTCAAAGCCTACATATCTACTATCAAAATCTTTGTAGACAGTAAACAAAGTATTGACAGCTAATATGAATCATCAAATAATTGCTTGCTTGATCTCTAACCTTAAATGACTTTCACATGGCCACCATTTTCCATTTAATTCATTTTCCAGTTATACTCATTAGCTCAACTGGAAAAATCTATTACTTTACCTAAATGGGAAATTTATGTACTTGTGCGATACACGAAGATGCAGTTGTATGTAGCCTACTAGTTTTCCTAAATAGGAAATTTCGTAGTTAATAATTTCGATGTCAATATATAAGTGTATTGCATGCCCACTTTTCAGTTTCAAAATCACAACTGGTTCCACTCATCCATAAGGGCCCTTTAAGTTGTTTATTTACAAAGCATATTTCACTTGAATTAAAAACTCGTATCAATCACAAGTTGTTACTCAATTTCACGTTCGTTATCGATCAAAATTCTATGGTAGTATAATATAATAATTTTATTCAAGTTGATATCCTTAGTTAATCTAATGAATGATCCCCATAAGAGTGATCAGATTGGTTCCAACAATATCCAATTAAGTGATGGTCCCAAATCAAGAGACATTAACAATACCAAATCTGATTCTTCTCCTTCAAATTTATTATCAAATGTAAAAAGTTTGAATATAGACAAAACAAAATATCACCATTATGGGCATCAATCCTCTATGAATGCTCAAGCACTTGAAACTATAATGAATCAAGATCAAAGAGTTCCTTCAAGGTCTACTTTAAGTTCACCTATTCAAGAGAAGGATGAATCTGATGGTATCAAGAAGAGCAAATTAATAATTGATAAAAATATGGGGCAAATATTGGGAATTCCTGTCGGTGATGATTCAGAGACTGTTTGGCCTTATACTAGCGAAACATTATCTGAGTTATTGAAATTTAAAACTGAACAGGAAAGAACAAAACAAGAGCAAATGAGAAATGAATATGCTTCTACTGCTTTACAATTGTTCACTTTAATAAAGTCAATGAATATTAATCAAGATATTATCCCACAAATCTTCCAACACTCAATAACTGATTTAAAAAGCAGATTAGAATCATTGAAAGCAAATCCTGGTGATTCCCTCGCTTTCTCTGGTGATGATTCTAAGTCTTCTGAAAGTAATAGAAAGAGAAGTTATAGTGATACACTTAATACTAGCTCAATTAAAGTTGATATGCCACGGTTTTCTAATAGTGTATTGGTATCACCTCTTAGATCACCAGTTGTTAAGCTGCCAGTATCTTTGCATAGAAGGGAAAGATCAGATGAAAGTGATCCCAATATCAATAGTAGTATTCATTCACCTTCCAGTGCTCATAATACATCTTACCCTGAAGTTAATGTATCACAACAGCACTCACCTAATCACGTTGCTCAAGGTCCTCCACCTCATATGTATCCTGTTTATTACAGTCATATCCCTCCTGGGCCTCCACCATCTCAAGCATCAGGTGAAAATACCAAACCAGGATCTCCATATCAGCAAAAATATCATCCAATGATGTTTCCACCTCCACCAAATCCTTCTCTGCAACCACCTTATTCTGGTCCTTATTACCCCCAGCAATATCATTATTACATTGCATCCCCACCAGCACCAAATAGTACTTCAGGTTCTCAACTGAAAAGTCTGCAAAACTATCCTGGTATTCCAATCCCTCCAGTGATGCTACCACAACAAGCATATCCAGCGCCTGACGCAGATGATTCAAGTCCTTCCCATAAGAAACAAAAGAGTCTTGCATCCAATAAAAATATTAATTTTATGATATCTACCCCCAAGAATCCTCCAGCCAGAAAGTACAACCACCCAAAGGAGAAATAGTAATGATTTGAATGATTTGATACCCCTTCTTGTAACTTATATATAGTCATGGTTAGCAATAAATAGAAACTAGTATATTTGTAAGGAGCACGCCCCAACAACCGTTTATTTAAACTTTCTTTTTTCCTCTGGCTTAACGGCTTCATGACCCAAAACGGAAATCCATCCGCACGGTTATCAAAGCCGGTGCCTCTTCGGATTATTAAAAATGACATTATCACAATCACCTGTTGAGGGAACTATACAAAATTTGACAGAAAAGGCTGCTTGCTCCATCGCATTATTTATCTTGAAGTCTACTTTACATATTTAAAGCTAACTTTGCAATAAATGCACATTTAAAAAGAACTATGATTGAGAGTGAAAAGAAGAATCAAGCTGATCAGTTAGACTCAGAACAGGCAACTGCCCCTTCTTATGTCTTTACCATTTATAGTGCTAAAGAAAAGTATGTTTTAATGATATTATTATCATTGATAGGCCTTTGGAGCACATTGTCTAGTCCAATATATTTTCCTGCCTTACCAACCATTTCTAAAAAATTTCATGTATCTTCTAGTTTAGCTGATTTGTCAGTGGTTGCCTATTTGATATTTCAAGGGATAATGCCTACATTTTCTTCAACATTTGCAGATACTTTGGGAAGAAGGCCTGTTATAATGGTAAGTATGTTAGCATATGTGGGAACGTGTGTAGCATTATCACAAACAAATGCTTATTGGTTGTTAACAGTGCTAAGATGCGTACAAGCAGCAAGTATAGGGCCAGTTATAGCTATATCTAATGGAGTATCTGGTGATGTATGCACGGCTGCTGATAGAGGTGGGTTTGTCGGTACAGTTGCTGGGTTGCAATTAACAGGAAATGCATTTGGTGGTTTAATAGGAGCTGCTTTGATTGATAGATTTTCTTGGAGAGGTATCTTTATTTTTTTGGCTATCGGAAGTGGTATAACTTTATGCTTCATTGCAATAGTATTACCTGAGACTCTTCGACTGATAGTTGGAAATGGTTCGATTTTACCTGCAAGATTGATTAATAGAACCCCGATTTTCTTGTTAAGTCGATATAAAGATAGACTTTCGAATGATATAGAAACGTTAGATCCTTCAAAAGAGATGGATTTGTTAAAGCCATTTAGAATGTTGGTAAATTTAGAGGTATTTTGTATATTATTACCTCCTGCATTAAAGTTTTCTATTTGGACAATGGCATTAACTTCACTTACATTATTAGAAGGTGATGGATATAATTATTCAGTTTTACAAGTTGGTTATATTTATTTACCTCAAGGTGTATTCTGCTTTTTGGGATCAATGGTTACAGGGAGATTATTGAATATTTCATACAAGTTTTTTAAAGATAGACATGACAAGAAATATGAGAATATGGAACCATCAGAAAGACCAAAATTCAATGTGCTTAAAAGTAGAGTATTCGTTTCCATTATTCCTTGTATATTAATGTTCTTTGGAACATTGATTTACGGTTGGTGTTTACAATACAAGAAAAATATTGCATCAATTATCATTAGTAGTTCATTGATGTCTTATTCGTCTACTTCATTCATTTCAATTTGTACTACAATTATGGTAGATATTCATCCAAAAAATGCATCTACATCTGCATCATTAATGAATTTATTTAGATGCTGCTTGGCTGGTTTATGTACTGGAGTTTTATCTAAGATGACAAAAACCATGGGTCTTGGAGGATGTTATACATTTTGGGGAGGCATTGATTTAGTTTGCAATTGTTTGTTAATCTATGCTGTTAAATTATCTAAAGATAAGCATTATAAAAATAAAATATAGACTTTAAAAAATTTAATAGACATTTTAGGATTTATTACGTTAATAAGCATATAATGAAAGACATGTTACTAATAATGATTAAAATTATATAGTATAAATACTATTAGTAAATTTTATTATACAAATTTGAATTGCCCCGATAAGAATAGTAACATATTAAATCTACTAATAATGGATAAAAATGAAGATTGAATAAATTATTGAGATTGACATTGAACACCACTTCCACCGGCTTCTTCATCATCTGAATCATAAGCACCACGTCTTGCAGAGGTATCATGTTTGTAAGGATCAACATCAACCAAATCACATTCATCAACTTCAGCTCCTTTAGGAATACTAAGTTTAGTTCTTGGTGGTAAAATATCTTCCAATTGTTTTAATTTTTCTTCAGATGCAAAGTTTGGTGGAGGGAATTTCACAGTAAATTTGACAAAAAGGTTACCTCTACCACCTTGTCTATAAACTGGCATACCTTGATTTTCAATTACTTTTGTGGCACCTGGGGAGATGACTTCACCAGGTAAAATGGTAAATTTAACAAAATCACCAGATACATGAGAGAAACCGACATCACCACCAGCTAAAGCAGTTAATAAATCAACTTCACATTCGTAATATAAATCATTACCTTTTCTAGTAAATTTTTCATGTGGTTTTTCATCAACAACAAATATAACATCACCAGGTGTAACACCAGGTTCTTGATCTCCTTCACCACTGAAAACAATTCTTTGACCATCTTTCATACCTGGATCAATATGAACTTGTAAAATCTTTCTTTCAGTTTGAGTCTTCTTTCCTCTACAAACAGTACATCTATCTTTTGGATCACAAATATCACCAGTGCCTTGACAAACATCACAAGTAGTCTGGAATCTTTGAATCATTGGTCCCATTTGTCTGGTGACTAATTTAACACCTTGACCATGACAAGAAGAACAAGTCTTAATTTTTCCTTCTTTACCTCCTCTTCCATCACAGCTCTTACATAAAACGGTCTTATTCAAAGCTAATTTAGCAGTTCTACCTTTAAATAATTCCTCTAATGTACATCCAATAGAATGTTTTATATCTTTACCTTTAGCTGGACCTCTGGAAGCTCCGCCACCAAATCCACCACCAAAGAATTGGGAGAAAATGTCCTCGGCTCCCATACCTCCCATACCACCTGGACCACCAGCTCCACTTAATCCTTCTTCACCATATTGATCATAGATATCTCTCTTTTGATCATCACTTAAGACTTCATAAGCTCTGGAAATATCTTTGAATTTTTCAGCAGCTTCTGGTGAAGGATTTTTATCTGGATGGTACTTTAATGCAGCTTTTCTGTAAGCTTTTTTTAATTCAGTATCAGATGCACTTGGTGAAACCCCTAAAATATCATAAAATTTTGAATCTTTAACCATTATAAATTTAGAATCTTGATCAAACTATTAGTTGAAACTATAAGACTTGGAAAAGAGTTAAAAGAATTATAAATCAATTTTTTGAATCGCCTTCTTTAGAAAATTCTTCGCAGTTTTTTTGCAAAATCCAGTATATAGTGAGTATGAAGCTTCGATAAAAGTTTTTCCAACTGCTTCTATGAGCTTCCACTCATTAACGAAAAAAGAGTTGGTCTTGACACGTGATTTGTACATCCATGAAATAGTCGTGTGAGGATAATAATACTAAACCAGTAAAGCAGTAAGGTTAAAATAAGGGTATAGTAGTCGATTAAGGTACCTGGTAGATCATGTGGTACTTAGAAAATAAGTATTATTTTTTTCGTTAATTTTATTTCCATATTCATGAAGTTATAGTCAGTTATTGCAAGCCTCAAATTTAAGTAGCATTTTAATATTTCAGCATTCAATTCTTTATCTGGTATTATTGAAAACAGTAATCGAATATATTCTGTATTGTTTACTTTGCTGTGTATTTCATTCTTTGAAATACAGCAATCGGGTGGTACAAGTAGTATAATGGTCTCAGGGAGTTGTAAATAATTTTAAAAAGAAATTGTGAAATTCACATTTTTTCATAAAAATAAAGGGCCTTATTGTTAAAAAAAATGAAATTTTGCATTAATTGAAACGCACCAATAGGCTCTTAGATATTCTTAATTAAGTAAGTAATAGTCCAATTATCATGCAATGAAAATCTCGTTTGACCTTAGAAAGGAAATAGGTAACTTGAATTGGTCGTCTGATGAGAGTTCATAATGAAAGATATGGAGATAAGACGCAGCCCTAATTCTCGAGAAAAAAAAAATCTTTCAACTGCAGTTATGTTGCTGGTTATTGTTGGGGTGTTAAGATGACTATTAAACGGTGGCCAGTCGTAATAACAAGGCTTTAGCGTATTTTATCATATAGTTCCATGTTACGTATTTAACGAGAAATTCCCTACTTTGAACTAAACAATCACAGTTCAATAAAATCGTCTAAAACAGTAAAAGGTAATTTCAAGGGCTTTTCTATTTCATAACTCCAATAATTACGAAAATACAGTTAAGAAATATGCAAAGGGTGTACCTTTGCTAATTTCTCTCTTAAAGTTACACCTTCAGTTTGTTTCGTTAATAAACCAATATTTAAATCCGAAATCCTCACCCTTAAAATATGAATGGTGCATGTAAGATCTTGTTTTAGTAATGCTTAGTCTTAAATAGGAAATATTTAGTTCCCGTCGATATCAAGAAACAATAAAGCGCGTTAATTGGCAAACAATAGTAATCTCACGATATATTGCCAACATTACTCACTCTTCAAGTTAGATTAACAGGAGGTGTGGGTTATCTTTCTGCCTTGCTACTGAAATTAGCATGAATGAAAATCAAAAATCAAAACATCTTGGTTCAAGTCAATATTTTTGTCCCTGGTTTCTTCCGATTTTATCTGCAAATATGTTCAGCAGTCCCGAGAATACTTAATATATTATAAGCCCAAAATAACCGCTTATTAGCTTCTAACCATATTCTCGTATATAAAATCCAACTATATTACACGATTTATACTTAAACTGCCTCTAAAAGTTTCCATAACCATTTGTAAAGCTAGTCCTTACATAGTATTTCTTTCAATCAAAATTGCGATTTGAACCCTTACGTATATTTTCGGTTAGATATTTATTTTTATGTATTGTTTAATGTCGATGACTCTTATATAACGGACATATAGTGATTGTGTCAAAAATCTCATAAAGGATTCACACCTGTGTAAACCAAGTTCATAATAAGTATTGTTACTAACTCTAATACTTACTTTAAACAGATGTTGAACATCCCTTTTCCATTGTAATTAAAAATGTTTATTTATATTTCATTTGGGCTTAATTGTTTCAAATGGAGGTTTACAATTATTTCGCCAAATACAAAACAAATGTTGGCAAACCTTGAACATGAACAATCCATAATAAACATTTTATTGTTGAAATTTAGAAGACTACTATATTCATTAATTAAATGGTTTGATACAAACATATTTTCCCAAAATTATAAATTACCTTCCATTTCCCTATGGTTATACTTTTTTTATATTATTATATCAAGAAAAGTTTTCTACATTCGTTTAATTATCTTTGATACCCCTAGATCAAGATGCAAATCCCAAAACTTTTCGCTGGTGCTGTTATGGCTTCATTAGCTGCCCAATCCAGTGCTCATTTGATTGAGTTCAATTTCAGTCAATACTTTGATTTCACCTTAAATATTCCAAATATCTTTGCCCAAGATTCATGTGACCCACAAAACTTACTCTCCATTGGTTTCCATGAAGACTTAGATTTTGATTTTGGTTTGTTAAAGAGAGAATATGAAGAAGAAGAATTAATTGAAGCCGCTCAATTCTTATCCAAGAGAGATACTTTAATTCCAAAAGCCGATTTTTCTGTCAGTGACGTCGAAAAACTTACTGATGAATTATTCAAAGTTACTGTTAACTTCGAAACTATTGCTGCTCTTGATTTATTCGACTTATTAGGTGCTGATGTTGGTACTGCTATCATCGGTGGCTTAGGCGTTGATTCTAACAGTGTTCAATTAATTGCTGGTGCTGCTTCTGAAGGTAATATTACTAATTTGTTCCAATGGTCTGCTTCCATTTTAGTTAAAGCTGAAATTCACGGTGACTTGTTCTGTTTACCAGCTGGTTTCAATATCGAACTTGACATTGACGCTGATGCTTCTTTAGATGTTCCATTAATTTCTGCCATTAGAGAAGCTATCTTACCTGACCAAGTTATTTACCAATTAGAGCAACTTGCTAATGACGCTGCAGGTGCTCTTACCAGTAAGAGAGATATCATTGCAGATGCCATTATTGAAGAAGAAAAGAGAGATTTGTTAGATCTTGGTCTCGACCTTAACCTTGGATTAAACTTCAGTCTTTTAGGTACTGGTAACAACAAATTACCAAACTACTGTTGGTCCGACTGTGACATTGTCTCTACTGCTTCTTCCGAGACTTCTGCCGCATCTTCTGCTGCTTCTTCATCCGTCGCATCTTCTGCTCCTTCTTCATCTGCTGCTTCATCTGCTGCTTCATCTGCTGCTTCTTCATCTGAAGCTGAACCAACTATTTCCGTCCCTGCTGATGCTGGTGCCTCTGATGGTGTCAGTTCCACAGAAGCTGTCGATTCTTCTGCTACTGAATCCTCAGCTACTGATGGTTCATCTTCTGCTACTGATGCTGCATCATCCACTGATGGTTGTCCAGAATGCACTGACTACACAACTACCTTCGAAACCACCTTGCCTGATGGATCTGTTTCCACCGGTACTGGTGAAGTTATTGTTACCACCAACTCTGATGGTGATTTGACTACCACCACTGACATCTTGGGTGACTGTCCAGAATGTACTGATTACACCACCACTTTCGCAACTACCTTGCCTGATGGATCTGTTTCTACTGCTACTGGTGAAGTTATTGTTACTACCAACTCCGATGGTGATTTGACTACCACCACTGACATCTTAGGTGACTGTCCAGAATGCACTGATTACACCACCACTTTCGCAACTACCTTGCCTGATGGATCTGTTTCCACCGGTACTGGTGAAGTTATTGTTACCACCAACTCTGATGGTGATTTGACTACCACCACTGACATCTTGGGTGACTGTCCAGAATGTACTGATTACACCACCACTTTCGCAACTACCTTGCCTGATGGATCTGTTTCTACTGCTACTGGTGAAGTTATTGTTACTACCAACTCCGATGGTGATTTGACTACCACCACTGACATCTTAGGTGACTGTCCAGAATGTACTGATTACACTACTGAATATGGTACCACTGTCGATGGAGCTGCTGGTTCTGCTTCAGCTGAAATTCTTGTAACAACTGATTCTGAAGGTGACTTGACTACTTACACTTCTTTATTAGGTGTTGATGTTACTGCTTCTGATATTCAAACCACTATTGTCACCATCACCTCTTGTGAAGATGATAAATGTACCGAGGTTCCAGTTACTACTGGTGTAACCACTGTTTGTGATGAGACTACTTCTTACACCACTTACTGCCCATTATCTGAAGAAGAAACCGTTACTGATGTTTCTACTACCGTCGTTACTATCACTTCTTGTGAAGACAACAAATGTACTGAAGTTCCAGTTACTACTGGTGTCACCACTGTTTGTGATGAGACTACTTCTTACACCACTTACTGCCCATTATCTGAAGAAGAAACTACCACCGAAATTTCTACTACTGTTGTTACTATTACTTCTTGTGAAGATGACAAATGTACTGAAGTTCCAGTTACTACTGGTGTCACCACGGTTTGTGATGATACTACCACTTACACTACCTACTGTGATATTACCAGCACTGTGCCTCCTGTTAACACCACTTCAACCACTTTAGCATACAATGGAACTAACCCAACCCCAGCACCAACTAGTATTGAAGAAGTTTCTACTTATGAAGCTTTAGCCAATGGTTTCTCCGTATCCTTAGGTGCTATCTTTGCTGGTATCTTCATTGTTCTCAACATTTAAGTTGATCTTAGTTGAAACATTTCTATAGATACTCAATAACACTTGTTGTTGAGCAAAGTAACGGGATTTTTATATATTTGGTTTTCATGGCTATTATTCTAGTATTCGGCTACACAAATACTTATTTCGTGGGTAATTAATCACCTAACTTATATTAAGTTTATACCTAATTTTCATATTCCTTCTATTCTGGCACTTCTCTAGTATTCTCTTTTCGTGGCCAAAGGGAAGGTATTTTAACTACTTGAAACCTTGGTTCGACACATCTTTCTACGAACCAATACCTTAGTTTGCTTTCTATAAGAGATGAAATTTTGGGAACATCTTGTAGTTTTGCTCTTGATCCTATTAATGACTTTATATTAAACTCCAACCTGTAATCTGGAGAGAATGAAAATCTTATGGCCGTACCAGATTCTTTCTGGGATTTTTTTGTATGATTGGAACTAAATTCTATGTTTGAGGTGGATTTCGTTTCTTTACTTGCTAATCCTTGATCGGTTTCTTTATTCAAATCATCAGAATTATTTGGCTCCAAATCTTGATCATTAGGACTGATCAAGCTAACAGCTAAACAACCACTGAATCTTACTAGAGACACAGAAAGTTGGATAGGTAGAGCAGCAACCATTGGCCTTGGATGGTTCAATAGCAATTTGGTTTCAACTCCTAATGTAATAGTATCAGACAAATCAACATCAATTTTAGCTTCTAATCTGCCCGAATCATCCTGACTTTGTTTAATTCTGCAATTGGAAAAAATAGGAAAATCATCGCCAATATCAATCTCTGTTATCCTTACTGAGTCCAAATAGTTGGGAAAGTTCAGTTTCATTAGAAAATCATTCAATGAATGGAAAATGTTATCAGATATTAATGCTTCTGTACGAAGCTGTGATATAGTTTGGGCTATCAACACATTAAACCAATCCAAACTTTCTGACGGATGATTATCCACGTCGTAGTACGTTTTCTCTAAGATACTCGATAAGTTTGGTTCATGACTAGAATCGGCAGTGCTGTCGTTATCAGTGTTTCCAGACTTATTGTTCGTTTCATGTTTCACAACAACACCCGTTCCATCCTTTACAGTCTTTACAGGCAGATAGTTTGATGCATCTTGGAAAACAAAGAATTTGATGAATATCCCTATTACTACAATTACACTCAATTGTCCAACTATTAAGCCTTGAGTGAAACTAAATGAATTTGAGGAAGAAGGTGTAATGGAGTTGGCTAATAACGATTCCCGATTTAAAAACTCTTGCTGTTGATGGAAAAATTCTTCTTGTTGTACCTTTAATTGCCGTTTCAACTCTTCTACTGATAGTAAACCTCCGTCTGTAGGGTCTATAGATTGAATTATTTCAGACATAGTCTTTATATAATTTCCAATCATCTCGCACTTTAATATTTTGTTGTTAATTGTTAAAACAAGAGAAAATTTAATGTATATGATTAGACTATTTAACCATTTAAATGCAAAAAAGAAAATACAAGCCATGAATTACTTCACATAAGTTTCTTCCTACTAACGGGTTTTTTTATTTTTCTCTTATCTTTCAAATTTTTTGGTAAACTTCTGGGATTTTTAGTAACCAATCCACTATCACTTTCATGATTGCTTAAATCATCATCATGATGTAAGTCTCGGCTCATCCACTCTTTAACGTTAGCAAAGATTGATTTACCATTCAATTCTTTATTGGCATTTCCAATGTATTTTGCAGCAAATTCTGCCATTGGTGATAATGTCCTAGAATTAGATTCAGATTCAGAATCACTATTAAAAGATTCATCAATCGAGTGTTGTTTTCTTCCTCTAATATACTCTCTAACTTCAAAATATAAATCTTTGGATACATTATTGAGATTAGTGGTATTTTGTTTCCAATATGATCTAAAATCATTAATATGTTTCTTGAAATCCAATTCATTTTTCTTTAACCAACTAACATTTAATTCTTTTCTAGTAGCACCTCTAGCAAAGTTTCTCATAAGATATTTATCATAATCTTTAATGATCTTTGTAATGATATCAGAAGTGGATATTCCTTCAGTTCTTTGTGTAGTTAAAAACATTCCTTTTTCTTTAATTGGTTTATAAATATCATCAGAGTCAGTTGAGGCATAAGGTAAGTCATCATGAGCAACATAATCGATATTATGTTCTTTTAAGAATTCTGGTGTCACACACCATGGTGCATTAGGTATAACTTCATCTACCCATTTGCAATGCTTTAAAGTTTCAATTCTTTGTTTATCAGTCAATACGGTTAAACCTTTACGTTTATGAGTCTCCACATCAGATGGAATTCCACAAACCAATTCAGCATTTTCAAAAGATTTCTTTGCTTGTTCCAATTGCCTCATATGTCCCAAATGAAATAAATCAAATACACCATCAGCATATATTCTTATAGGTCTATCAGTAGGAGGTAAATTAAATCTATATCCCCGTGGTCTGAATTTCCTCAAGTCTTCTGGCAATTCTTGGTCCAACTTCTTCTCATTGGCCTCGAATTCTTCCTCTTCTTTTGTCTTTACCTTACGTTTTTTGGGGTCCGGTATAGTTACAGAAGTTTCACTATCAGATTCTGATTGTGAACCAGAGTCAGAATCTCTAGCTCTTTTACTTCTCTTGTTGAAGAAATTTGAAATTTTGGGAGCAATTGACTCAACAGATATTGACCTAGTTAAGGAGCCTTGTGATCTGGTCTTTCTAAGGTTAGATTTACCACTCATGTTCAATTTACTATTCAATTAGATATCGACCGCAAGTGTGAAAATTTTGTTTTCTAAAAAGTTGAGCTAAGTGTGAATTGTACAAGTTATACAACAATTTTTATGATTATTTAGTTTAGTTCAAATCCACGCAATAATTGACCAAGTTAAAGTATTTGATCAATTGTTAAGGCTGATATAAAATACAAGGGTTGTAAAGTGGTTGTTTATCATTTGTAAAAGAGATCGGTTAAGCATAATAATAAAGACGGGCTATCAAACCCAATTTTATACTCTGCGCATTTGTTCTATTTATCGCATGTCAAGATCTTATACAATTGCAGACTTAAGATTCATCAAACCTCAGACTCTCTATTCATGGTTCAAAGGAGGATCGCCTGGAAAATTTGCAGTGGTTGATGTAAGAGATTCTGATTATGTTGGAGGACATATCAAGGGATCGTACCATTATCCATCAGGCAATTTTCTTGAGACTTTACCAGAACTTAGACAAAAGCTAATTGATGATGGGATTCAAGATGTGGTATTCCATTGCGCTTTATCGCAAGCACGAGGACCCTCTGCCACGTTAAAGTTCTTGGGATCATTGGAACAAGTCAAAGATCCTAAGCAGATTGAATTTTTCAATCAATTGAGTGTGTGGGTTTTAAAAGGAGGCTTCACTGCGTGGCAGCGTGAGTATGGAGCTGATGAAACGGTAACTGAAGGGTACGAGAAAGACATTTGGGAATTTTAGTATGTGTTTTTAAACGACTTAGCACCCAGTACCGATCTATTATCCTCATAAAGGCTGTGGATGTAGCCCTTCTATATAAATGACCGTATTTTTATGTAATTAAAGTTTTCCAGATGGCTGGTTGATTTAGGGTTTTTGTATTTTAATAAAATATAACACACCATCTTTGCTCATGTAACCACCATAAATGCCCAGTCCTATATACGAACTGCCTACTGTATCCGCAATATCGTGTCATTTAAATGTTAAGATAACAGGGGCAATGCAGGTGACGCGATTCACGATGTTGTTTAGCCCAACTTTAAATCTGAAAGTTATTGCAGTATGGGCGCCAATCCTTGGGGCAGTAGGGCGGGATCATACTGGAGAAAACAACACCCGGGAAAACTTAAGGCATAGGAAAGGACACGAAGCATTAGAAATACAATTCACAACTGTTTCTATACTTTAGTTGCAGATAAGACCAAAATGATCAGTTAAAGCAGCCATAAATCAACACTAAACTACAAAATGCAACATAATGAAGCAGGAATGTTATATCTGGAACTGTCAAGACTTCACACTATGCGTCGAAATGTATTGTTTTAGACGAGTTTTCATCAATTACTCTGCCTCTCTCAATCCCACATTCTTGTCATTTGCCGCAGCTAGCACCCATTCTTCTAGGAACCTCTCGTTAAACTCATATCTTCGCCAAAAATCACAGCCCCCTAAGAGCTGGCTACTTCTTCTCGAATCATTTGCCTTCCAAGATACTTGGTTTATACGCCAAAGTCTAATGTTGACATAGTTGGAAGGGATGATTAAATGTGTACTTACCTGTTTATTAATAGAAACAATTTGCAGCCTCTTATAAATACGGGAATTTTATAAATACTGCTAGAGAAAACGGTTGAAATGAAATTTAAAACAATAGAAATGTTAGGATCCTACTTATTAATTACATATGTGCTCAGTTATGTGATAGCGGCCGAATCGTTATGTAATCCATTAAAAGCTACTTCCTGTCTGCCAGAAAAAGCATTAGCCACTGACATTTCATTAGATTTCCATGAAGAATCTGATTATTTTACAGTTGCCTCCACTCCTTCGGGGGTTTCTTATGGTGATGATGGATTATCACTCAAATTGGCTAAAAGATTTGATAATCCTTCTTTAAAGTCCAATTTCTATATAATGTTTGGAAGAGTTGAAGTATCATTAAAAGCTGGAGCCGGTACTGGAATTGTATCTTCATTTTATTTACAATCTAATGATTTGGATGAAATTGATATTGAACTCGTTGGTGGTGATACTACTCAATGGCAATCCAATTATTTTGTCAAGGGAAATACTGAAACTTATGATCGTGGGGAGTTCCATAATACCGACTCTTCACCACAAGATAATTTCCATAATTATACTATTGATTGGACCAATGAAAGAATTGTTTGGTATTTTGATGGAACTGCTGTTAGAACCCTTTCTAATGACTCTTCCCAAGGATTCCCACAGTCTCCAATGTACTTAATGACAGGAATTTGGGCTGGTGGTGATCCATCTAATGCTGCTGGAACTATTGAATGGGCTGGAGGCTTAACTGATTATTCTGATGCTCCTTTTACTATGTATATAAACAGTTTGAAGATCAGCGATTACTCTTCTGGTTCGGAGTATATTTATACTGATCAATCTGGAGATTGGACTTCTATTGAAGCTAAGGACGGTAAGGTTTTGGGAAGATTAGATAGTGCTGGATCTGCCAGTGAGGATGATTCGGATTCATCTAGTTCTAGTTCTAGTTCTAGCTCAAGTTCTAGCTCCAGTTCTAGTTCTAGTTCTAGTTCCAAATCATCTAGTAAAACAACGGCACACTCTTCCACTATGACTAGCAGTACAGTTGAACATTCAAGCACAACTTCAGACACAATCTCCAGTAGCTTGGATGCAGAGATAGCAGAGTCACTTGCTGTTGTTGAAGATTCTTCCACAGCAGATGTAATTATTTCATCCAGTCCTTCTACTACTGCACGTTCTTCTCCAAGCTCTCTGCAAAGCACTTTGACTAGAGAGACATCTTCTAAAGCATCTTCTAGTTCTACTATTGAAGTTTCGAGTTCAGATTTTGCAACCATTGCAACTGTTTCTTATCTACCAATTATTGCATTACTTTTATCATTTTTTTAATTAGTTAGGGTTAGGAATTATTTAAAAACTCAATTTAAAACATATATTACATAAAACTCTATATCAAACTAGGACCATTATACGTATTGTTTGCATACATGCCATTCTGTACTGGTTGTTGAGCTTGTCCAAATGGAAACTGTTGTGGTGGTTGTTGCTGAGGAAATTGACCCGGCTGCTGTTGAGTAAATTGGGGTTGAAATGGTTGTTGTTGGAATGGTTGTTGCTGTTGCTGAAATGCCATTTGTTGTAATCCTGTTTGTGCTTGTTGAAGATATTGCTGTTTTTGTTGTTCTTTTTGAGTTTCTGGAAAAATCGGAACGGTTGGAAGGTTTTCCAAACCTCCAGCAGTTGGTTGAGGGCGTATTGCTTGAGGTTGCTTCTGGTTTTTAGTTGCATTATCAAATAAATTGGTGGTTGTCTGAGAGACTTTGAATGGATTTGATCCTGTTGCGGATGCCTTAATTGGTTCTGGTTTTTGTGAACCTAATGATAAGGCCGTAGTTCCACTTCCCAGGGCAAATCTTGTAGAAGCGAATGGGTTGGTAGACTGTGACTGCATTTGCATAGACGCGGACCTATCAACAGAAAATGGGTTGGTGTTTGATCTTTGTAAACCGATTTGTTGGTTGTTTTGTAAGCTTGGTTGCTGTTGAGTAGGAGTTGGGACTTGTTGTTGCATTTGTTGTGGAATAAAGGTTTGGGTTGGTTGTGAGACAAACTGCTGCGTAGGCTGCTGTTGCTGACCAGTGTTCATGCTTTGCAAGAATGGATTATTACCTGTTGCTTGTTGAGGAACCTGTTGAGTTTGAGGGCCGTAACCACCAAACCCATTTCCAGTAAATACAGGGTTTAATTGGGTATTTTGCATTTGTATGGGTTGAGCTGGCACTTGTTGAATAGGAGCTTGTTGAACTGGTTGTCCCTGGAAGAACCCATTTGGATTAAGTTCTTGACCTTGTGCTATTGATGGCATGGTAAATACTCCGCCAGCATGATGAAAGACTTGCAGTTGATCAGCCAATTGTTGTTCCCAAGGATTATAAGTGCTTTGCTGAACAATTAATGAATGAGCCCGCTGGTGGCTTGAATCATTAGCTATATTAGTACCAATACTACCATTTGTTTGTGTAGATTGTTGTTGTGCTTGCAGTAACACTGAAGGAATCTTATTCGGACTCTTGCCATCTTTAGACATATTTCTTTCTATTAAATATTGTTTTCTATTCTGTTCAAAGTTAGGATCATCTAAATATTCCTCCAAGGAAGAAGTCAAAGCAGTAGGAGCATGTTTGATTGTAGGAACGTGGAGTTTTGTAGCGTGTTCCAAATGTTTTGCTACCCTTAAATAATCAACGACATATTTTGTTTGATCTACAAACTTTTTGTAAATTTTCAAAGCTCTTTCAGCATCAACTTTGGACATTTCAAAGTAATGTTCAAGTATATTGATGACACCTTCATTAAGTTCTTGGAATAAAGCCAATAAATCATTGACTAATAATCTAAAAGAAGTTAATAAAACATCATTATTAATATCATTTTCCATAAAGTTATTCTTTAGTAAGGCATCAATTTGTTTCTGAACACTTTCACTTTCCCTTAATAACCCTTTTTCTACTGATAGTTTTCTTAATCTACCACCCGATTTATCAGTACTATTATTTGATCTTTCATCTCTTACATAATCAATATGAGTAGATAAATATTGATTAACTCTTGTTTGTAAATATTTGGCATACTTCATAGTGAACTTAACCTCCGAAGTCATTCCCGTGCCTCTTGAAACAGAACTAGCATCCAAATGTAATAAATTGGGCATATTTTCCCCTATATATTTCAATGTGAAATCCTTATCACCTTCTCTAATCATAATATGAATCACAATTAAGGACTTATATACCACGGACCAAGCACTATCCCGAAGCCTGGTATGCAAAGTCCTCATGATTGTATGAAAATTCTCGATTTCTGTTGGATGATGAACCAGCGTTGCAAGTAAGATCGGTTCTATATACTTCAGCTTAGGCGCCGCTACTTTAACTTTGGTAGCCCCTTTTACAATCTTTTCATACGTGGTCATGCTGTAGGTGAAGGTTTGGATGGTATATCTATGATGTCTAGTAGCTAAATATGTCGATTCTTTCCTCCAATTGGTCCGTTTTTAACTATTGATTGAATTCCTTTTGTTCCCGAAAGTATCAAAAATCGTTGATTCTATTTAAAAATATGCGAGTTGCCAAAAATTAGTCGAAACACGATTTTAGTTCCCAGCAGCGAAATGTAATTATTTTGCATTGCAACTGTAAACATTTAAGTAACGATGCACATAGTGAAGCTACCGTGGTTCGGGCATAAAGCTGAGGGTAAGCGAGTAGAATGCTACTCTATAAGCATGAGTGCCGATGGAACACGCTTGGCTTCTGGCGGGCTAGATGGCAATGTGAAAATATGGGATACTCACACTATATTGCAGTTCAAAGAGGTTGAAGGAATTGACAGTAATAATGCTGATTCCAATCGATTACTACCCCCTGAATCTCAAAGGCGTCCCTTGTGTTCTATGAGTCGACATAATGGAGTGGTAACCGCCGTGAAGTTTTCTCCTGACGGTAGGTTTTTGGCATCTGGTTCTGATGATAAGATTGTACTCATATGGGAGAAAGATGATCTGATGAGTAATAGACCGAAGCAATTTGGAGAAGTGGAGGCGGATTTGGAACATTGGACGGTAAGAAAGAGATTGGTTGCACATGAGAATGATATTCAAGATATTTGTTGGTCTCCAGATGGGTCTTTATTGGTGACTGTAGGATTGGATCGTCTGATTATTATCTGGAGTGGGACTACGTTTGAAAGGATAAAAAGATATGATATTCATCAATCAATGGTTAAAGGTATAGTATTTGATCCTGCTAATAAGTTCTTTGCTACGGCATCGGATGATAGAACTGTTCGTATATTCAGATATTCTAAGAAATTGCATGAATCGGTTAATGATTATGAATTTCAAATGGAGCATGTGGTCTTTGATCCTTTTAAAAACTCCCCATTAACATCATATTTTAGAAGAATGAGCTGGTCACCTGATGGTCAGAATATTGCTGTGCCGAATGCCATGAATGGTCCTGTTCCGTCTGTTGCAATTATTAAAAGAGGTGATTGGAGTACTGAAATATCGTTAATTGGTCATGAGGCTCCTTGTGAAGTATGTTCATTCTCTCCTAAGTTGTTTGCTGCTGATGAAGCTAGTACAAAAGATCATTTTTACACAATATTAGCTACTGGAGGTCAAGATAATACTTTGGCCATTTGGTCAACTGGCCAAAGTAAACCTTTACTAGTAGCACAAGATCTTACAGAAAGTAGTATCACTGATATTTGTTGGAGTGTTGATGGTGAAACTGTTTATGTGAGTTGTTTGGATGGTTCAATTACTTGTATTTCTTTCGATACAAAGGAATTAGGTATTCCAGTTTCTGCAGAAATGGTTGCTTCACAATTGCATAAATTTGGTAGGGATAGAGGTACCAATGTCTTCCCAGAAAGTATTGAACAACTTGAATTGGAAGAGAAAGCTGATAAATTTCGTGATAATACACCCAAAGAAAGAAGATCAATTACACCTAATATTTCAAATACAAGTCCTAAACTAACTCCAAAACCATCAGAAATTGATTCCAAACTGAAGAGTCCTTTGGATGGCTCAAAAGACATCCAACCTTCCACTCCTGGGAAAGTTAACAATTTGTCTGTTTCAAAGCAACAATCTGTATTTATCATGAAAAATGGTAAAAAGAGAATTGTTCCTACTTTAATTTCAGCATCTAATAATAAACCCAAATTGTCAGATACATTCACAATGGCAAATAAATCCATAAAGAGATTCAAACCTAATAGTAAGATATCACATCAACCCTACCTACTTCCACGTTCAGGTGTTGCAACAGCAGTCAGAGGTACTAGAGAGAAACACGAAGAAGTCAATGTTGATGGAACAACAAATGATATTGACGATATGAATGAATTCATGACAGAGCAGAATAATGCAAATGTTTCCGTTCAAACACTCAAAAAGCAAAGAAATAAAATGAAGAGACAAATAATGGAAGCTAAATATCCAAGTTGTTTTAAATATATTTCCAACTTGAGTGAAGCTTTATTCAATCATCCGTCATTAATGCAATATGAAATGAGTAAAATTATTAACTCACATGATTTTGAACGAGCCAAGGAATTGTTTGTTGGTACCAGTGCATCTGCTGATACCAATGATGAGGATATTATCTTTGCTGTAATAGTTGCCGGGGTAAGCCATGAAGTTAATCCCAATTACATGATCGAAGATTCAAACCCTAATATAATAAGAACCACCGTAGAAGTGAGAAATGGGCCTCCATGGGAAGAAGATGAGGAGGAAATGGATTTGGAATATAACGACAAAATAGATTTTCAAGATCCTACTGCTGTTTTAGTTACCCACAGGTCATCTGAATCTTCGAAGTATACTATTTATTATCCATTTAAGATCCAACAAGTGTTACCGATCATAATGAACAATATTTTGATGTACTTTGTATTTGCATCATTCAATGGAATCATATCCATTGTTTTTGCCGAAAGCGGAAGCTTAACATGTCCCAACATCGAAATGGGAACCAATTTTGTTTCATTGAAGCAAAAAAATGAATATTTAATGGGAGTTTCTAGTGCTGGGCTTTTGTATATATGGAAATTACCAATTTTTCCAGCTTCCAGAATATTAAAGAGTATTTTGAATGGAGTTTCGATTGCAGCAGTCGTTAATACTGATATCGTCATTGAGCAGGGCTCTGACTCAAAGATTATACCAAAGATCAATACACCGGATGTTAAAGCTTTGGATATAGATCCAAATGATGGATCTCCAATCATCATGCTCTCCAACAGCCACGATGTTTTCAAATATAACATTGATTTACAATGTTGGACTAAAATCATTGATTCCTGGTATTTCCAGGCAATAGTTGAAAGTAAGAAAGGAGATACAGTACTGGACTTATTTTACTATAGGAGTTCTACTGGGTTTAACGAAGCAGTACAAAAGAATATGTTATCCAAGTATGTGTTTGATAGTAATTCAGAGTTGAAACAAGTAATGGAACAAAGATATAGAGAAATGACTAGTAAGTTGTGGGAATTAAATTAATTTACTAGTATATATATATATATGTATATATGAATGTATTATATTTTAGTAGGAGTCTTTGTCATTTTAGACAAATAAAATGTATTATATTTCAGACTTTTCAGTATTTTGAACTTCTGAAACCTTTTCTTGCTTGACAGGTTTGGCAACAGGTTTTTCAAATGGGAACTTTACCATGAATACAATATTTGAAATGACAGAATTGACACTAAACATCCATACAGTAAGACCTACACCTCCCAAAACAACAAAGGGAAAACCAAATAATCTTTCTAAAGGATATGGGAACACACCAGGAGGTAAATAGAACAAGACAGATTTCCTAAACCACACTCTAGAGAACCAAATAGGGACAGCAGTTGCAATGGTAATTGCTTGACTAATAACTTTCACTACAGTGGCACGTTCTTGACTCAATTCATTGTTCAAAGAATCGACCTCTGCGTTCAACTTATCAAACTGTCTATTCAACTTGGTCCATTTTGCATATTGATCTTGGGCACTAATGGCTTTTCTTTGCTTATTAACATCAGCAGCCTCACGAGACTTTTCAGCAATTTTAGATAATGTACTATGACCAAACTTAGGAGCTAATTGGCAATAAGTTCTCCACGCAAAAGTCTCTATATTCTTCTTTCCAATGGAATTGAAAGCCTGTTTCAATACTAATACAAGAAATATCGATATTAATAATGTAAAAGGATGTAAATCAAAAGAAATCATTGTTCAAAGCAAATTATCTATTGAACAGACAGTCGCATTTTCCATGATTTTTTTTCAGTGTTCTCATCTGAAATCTAAGGGTCATAAACAGAAATGTCAACAGAAGGAGAAGAAGAATTTGTCCCATGGATTCAACAATTCTGTGAGTTGTTTGGACATGATTATTTTGTAGCGGTAGCACAAGAGTTTATTGAGGATGATTTTAATTTGACAGGGTTGTCAGCACAAGTTCCTTATTATAGAGAAGCATTATATACCATATTAGATTATCAAGTCGATACGGCTGAAGATAGTACAAATTCATCCAAGGGTAAGGATTTACCAAGCAAGGCTCTTTTAGCACACTCCACTGAGTTATTGTATGGATTGATACATGCCAGATATATAATATCTAAGCCTGGCTTAACAGCTATGGCTTCTAAATTTGAAAGAAATGAATTTGGTTCATGTCCAAGATATTATTGTGATGGAATGCATTTAATTCCATGTGGAGCTACAGATATAGCTGGTCAAGAGACTGTGAGATTATATTGTCCATGTTGTAATGATGTTTATCTACCACTGAGTTCCAGATATTTGAACATTGATGGTGCTTTTTTTGGTACTACTTTCCCAGGATTGTTAATTAATATGTTCCCAGAAATCAGTAATCAATGTAAGATTAGAATAAACAAAGTTAATGAAGATGAAACTGGATTAAGGCTATTTGGTTTCAAGATAAATGAACTAAGCGTTAGTGGACCAAGAATGAAATGGCTTAGAATGAATCCAAAAACTGAAGAAGAAAAGAGAGAATTCGAAAATTGTGAGTTATCAATACCAAATAGTGACGATATGCAAGAAGTTGATGACGATGATATCGATGATGATGATATCGACGATGATGATGATGATAAGACTATGGCTAGTGTCGCTTCTTAATATTTTACACCAACACGAAATATTTATCTTTTATAACCATATTTGGCTTGGTTCACCTTCACGTTGACATCCGGAGTTGTGTACTTAACGCATAATGAAATAAAATATTATATATATATAATGTATCATAATTCAATACATATAGTTAAAGTTAATGAGTTAAATGTACTGGCTTACCAGGTTCCCAATCTCTTATACCATTCTGAATGTTAATCCAATATTTCAATCTAATGGCTTCCACTAGAATCTTGTCCCAATTCAATGGTTCTTGTTTCAATAATTGCTCTATAGTTTCTTCTGTTTGTTGGATTCTTTCATTGTTCTCAGAAGATAATGGATCCAAATCATCTTCAGAATTTGCAAATTCAAGTGATTCATGTGCATCTAAAACAGTCATTAGCATGTCCTTATATTCAAGGGAAGATTCTTCTGATTGAGATTGAAGCTTTTCAATCAACTTCTTGGATGTCTCATCTTGTGAAATATCAATCTTATCCGGATGGTGAGTTTCAATGAAATGTGCTAGCCTGGTGTAAGGATTGCTAATTGTACTATATGCCTTATTAAGAATAGAAGATAATTCATCGTTAGTTGATCCACTTGCTTCGTTTTTCAAAGTTGCAGCCCCAATTAAAATGTCTGGATGATGTTCGCTCTGCAACATTCTGTATTCTCTTCTCAAACTTCTTGGAGAAATGATAAATGAATCTTGTGGTGGACCTCCATTAGGAAAACTTTTAGGGAATAAGTTAAAGAAGGACTTAACAGCAGTAGATTGAGTTCGAACAGCCATTACAGGCCGAAATTTTAAAATATTTGTCGATTTGATCATACTTTTAAAAGAATGATTTAAATTTAAAACTTTCGCATCTTGTTTTACATTATTAATGTTTAAGAAAAGAACCATAAAGAGGCAAGAGTCTTCTAAAAGGAAGATAGACTTGGATACCAAGGATGATATAGAGGAACAGTCACATATAAAGGAATCACAACCAAAGAAACTTAAGAAAGATGATACATCAGTGAAAGAAAGAGAAGATGAAGCACTAGCAATAAAAGTAGCGGTAGATAAGGAGCCATTTCAAGATGCTATCACAGAATCTCAAGACAACGAAGCTACAGTTGACACCAGCAAGAAGGAACCAAACCTCAGTGCTATTCCGGTGAATATACGAACAACAGTAACCACAGATTTCCAACCAGATGTATGTAAGGATTATAAATTGACCGGATATTGTGGGTATGGAGATACTTGTAAATTCTTACATATTCGTGGAGAGATGCGAGCTAAGAAGCCGATAGTTAAGGAGTGGGAGAATGTCAAGGTTGCAGATGAGAGTAAGAAGAAGGAAGAAGTTCCTTTCAAGTGTGTTCTATGTAAAGAAGACTATAAATCTCCAATAAGAACCGTATGTAATCATTACTTCTGTAGAGAATGTTTCGGTAGGAGGTATAAAAGCAAGAAAACTTGTATTATTTGTGGACAAAATACTGAAGGAATTATGAATCCGGTTTCAGACAAGGTGATGAAATCGCTCATCAAATAAGAAGCTAACTTTGTATATAAGATAATCAATAACACATAAGCCGTGGATAATCAGAAACACGGCAAGTATCGGTATATTATTTATTTCGCAGCTTATAAAATTTTGGAAATTTAGGTAAAGATGGCACAAGTGCAAGAACAATTAGAGGGACTTCCAGGGTATGATATTCTCATGGGGTACTGGGAGGACTATGCTGGAGAGCATTTCAACACCAAAGATCCATTTGAGGATGAAAATGGTAATAAGAGAAGATTACCTGCAGAATATACCACCAAAAAAGAGCAAAAACTTTGGAAGAAAGTCCAACTGTCAGCGTGGACTCATGATAAGTGTTTTCTAGGATCATGTGGTGTAGGAATGGATTGTGGACTTGGATTGGCCCCATTGGTAGTACTATTTTTCCCGGTACTTGGACCATTGGTTATGTATGGTGTCCATAGTCGTCTCATTCATATCATTACTAATGAAATGAAACTTCCTGCTAAAGTAGTAGCCAAAATGGAAGCCAACATTTTGTTCGACTTGATCATCACTTTTCCTCCTTTAATTGGTTCATTCTTTGGATACCTCCATGCTTGTAGTACTAGAAATGCTAGTTTGGCTTATACGTACTTTTTATTTTTGGCAGAACAACGTCAAAAGAATAATGTTCCAACATATATTGGAACTGGTGCTATTCATAATGATGATCATCATAGAACCACACAGCCGGCTTTTAGAACCAATAACAGAGCTAATAATTACAGTAATCCAGAGCCCCTGAAGCCAAGCCGATTCAGAAAAGCACCACCTTCACAACAGAACGAAATTGTGGTTCATAATCAACAACAGCTGGGATTCGTGTAGCACACTAATCGAAATTTGCAATCACTTAATCTCTCTCGCGCATACACAATTTTTAATAATAATGTACTCCAGACCTCAAGGGATTGAAAAGACCCGAATTTGGGTGGATGGATGTTTTGACTTCACTCATCATGGACATGCGGGTGCCATGATGCAAGCCCGTCAATTGGGGAAAGAACTTTATGTTGGTGTCCATTCTGATGAAGAAATTCTCAAGAACAAAGGGCCCGTGGTGATGAAATTAGACGAGAGATTAAAAGCCGTTGAAGGGTGTAAATGGGCAACCAAGGCTATACCAGATGCCCCATATGTTACAGATCCCGAATTCATGGACAAATTTGGGTGTAAATATGTTGTTCATGGAGATGATATTACTACTGATGCCAATGGTAATGACTGTTATCAAATTATGAAAGATTTAGGAAGATTCGTTGTTGTTAAACGTACACCTAATATTCTGACTACTGATTTGGTTGGTAGAATGCTATTGGGTAATAAGACACATCATTTGCCTAAGGTTAAGTCTATGGAACATGAGCTTTTCAATGAAGATAATCTTACTAGATTCAAGAGTTATGCTACTGATGAAACAGGTTTAAACCCTCATTCAGGAGTTTATGTCAATATTTCTGATGATAAAGAATTGGAGACCATAGTGGAACCATCTGAAGATGTTAAAAAGGCTTATGAAAAAATTGTTTACATAGACGGAGGATTTGATTTGTTTCATCCAGGACATATTGAAGTATTACGTCTCACCAAGGAATATGCCAATGAGATTGGTGCAATGGTTATGGTAGGTCTTCACGACGACAAAACCGTCAATGAAAACAAGGAATTGAACTATCCAATTATGACCTTATTTGAGAGATCATTATGTGTTTTACAATGTAAATATGTTGATGGAATAATATTGGGAGCTCCCTATATTCCAACTAATCAATTTCTCAATAAATTACCAGGAACCGTTCAAGTTGTATTCCATGGTCCTACACCTATTGAAGATAACATTTACAGCCAAGTACAGACTACATTTAAGGAGATTGGTCCGCATAAGTACGATAATATTAATACTAAGTTCATTGTTAATAGAGTGTTAAGTAATGTGGAAGCTTATGAAGAAAGACAAAGAAAGAAAGGATGGAAAGCACAGAATGAGAAAAGGTTAGAGGAAATAGAACAAGAAAAGATAAGCAAATAGACTACAAAATAGAAAAATAAATCGTAACTATCGTGTTATTTCGTTATGTAAATTCGTAATTACATTAAAAGCTATTTACTGTTTAAAGAAATGGTCTTCAATTAATTTGTTTCTTTCTTGTAACATTCTTTCATTTTCCTGGTGATTGGAGTTTCTTCTACCTGATTTATTAAACAAATTGATTTGTTCATTTGTATCCAACAATTCATCACCAGGTTGGCCCCAATTACCTTTTCCGGCACCATTCTTTTTAACTTTGGTTGGATCAACCCCATAGTAGCCATTATGTGTGAACCATTTTGGTTCTGAATTGGCCTCGTGAACAGTCCATTTAGCAGTTCTAGTCATGATCAATGGTTTAAATGTATAAGTTTGATAGTTTTAGTAGTAGTTTTAATAGTCTAATAATTGTTTTAAATTAAAGGGGATTTCATCCCCTATTTATACCTGTCATTTTTTTACCGAAGTTTATTATCTAGAAATTTCGTTATTGTGGGGTGAGATTTCAAGCACACAATAAAGGAGAAGGTCGTGTGCATTTGATCATTCATTTGAGACTTTTGGAACGGGAAGTGCTGGCCACAATGCGGTGAGGGTTTAGGAGAAGTTGGGCATGACTGATGAGTCAAGATAGTCCGATGGGCCCACTTGTTTCGGGAGGGTCAGTGCCCAGTTATTGCATGAAAAGGGACTTTGTCACTTATACCACTGCTATCAGTTCTGTCTAGCACCAACGTTACCACTACTGCTGGTACCACGACAATCACCACTGCCACCACCGTAACCGCTACTGCCACCACAACTACTGCCACCACCATCGCCACAACCACCATCGCCACTACCATGGCTTCAGTGCTCTCTCTCTGCTCATCAACTTTTCTGACAACTATACACGACTTTCTTCGTTCCTTTTGTTCCTCTAGCTCTTTGATTTTCCCAACGCGTTCACATCCTTGCCGTGCTCATCCCTCATTGAAAAAAAGAAAACCAAGTTGCAAAGTGTTTATCTCAAACTGACAGGGGAAACGTAGATTGAACATACTGGAGATTTCTATAGGGCTGTCGCATATATCTTTTCTGCTTTCTATTCGTGTACTCTTTCTACATAATTTCGTGCTTTTGATCTTTCTTTAGGGTGTACACTTTAGATGATGATTTACTTGAATGAGAAGAAAAAGATAATCAATCCAATCATTGACAAGATCCTCACTAATCCTTTAAAATTTATACAAAATAATACCTTGGAATCATCCAGTGATATGAAGTCGGATAAATTCATTGTATTATCCAATACTCAGCTGGTCTCTACTACTGCTGACTCACTGACTGTGGATGATGATACTGCTTCCGCCGCCGCAGTTGCTGATAACGTGAAGAAACAAAAATCCACAAAAAGGGCTTTGAGTTTGGCTGATGCGGTGGCTGCGTATACCGGCAAGCAATACGGGAAGAATAAGAAGCGTAAGGTGAAAAAAGTGGTGGATAGTGAAGATGAGGGAGAAGAAGTCGCTGATGATAATCAAATAGTGGATGAATCAAATAATAATTTGAAAGATGATATAGATGAAAAATATTCTTCTTCAAATGATATTTTTGAATCTGCTAATGAGTTTCAATCTTCTTCTGATTCTGATAAATCTGATGTTTCTTATCAAGGAGTAAAGTCCGAAAAATCAGAAAGTGATTCACTCTCTGAGGAGCCTGAAGATTTAAATCAATTAAAGCAAGATTTAAAAAATGATGAAATTGAAGCTGAAAATAAACAGGATCAAACTCATGCTGAGGAGGAAGATAAAAAGAATATAGAGGAACCCACACCACAAATTGATTTTAAACAATATTACGATTTTAATGAAAACCCAAATGATAGAGGATCTAATAATTCAAAAAGAATTAATAAAAGTTATCCAAAGAAATACCTTAATAAGAAGCCTCTAGGCTTATTAAATCAAGGGGTGACTTGTTATATGAATACAGCAATTCAATCCATGATTCATATACCTGCGATTAGTAATTACCTTGATGATATTAATGCTGGTAAATATAGTAAAATATTGCCTCCAAGATCAGTATCTTTTGTATTGGCTGAATTGGCTCATAGAATTTGGAATTTCGATAATAATAAAAAGAAATATATTCATCCAAAGAAAATAATCAATAGATTAGAAGATATTAATTGTATGATGTCAGAGTGGCAACAAGAAGATAGTCATGAATATTTTATGAGTTTAATGTCAAGATTACAAGAAGATTCCACTCCAAAAGGAGTTAAGTTGAATGAATCAATTATTTATGATATTTTTGGAGGTTTATTAAATCAAGTTGTTGTATGTCAAAAGTGTAAAACAAAAAGTATAACAAAACAAGAATTTTATGATTTATCATTAGGTTTCAAAAAATCTAAAGGAAGTTATACAATTGAAAAATCTATTAAAGATTTTTTCAATTCTGAAATAATAAAACAAGATAAAGATAACCAGAAGTCTGGTTATTTCTGTGAAAAATGTAAAGAGAATCATACAGCTACTAAAATAAGTACAATTGATATTGCACCGGAATACTTAACGGTTCATTTAAAAAGATTCAAATTTAATGGCAGTCAATCTATGAAAATGAAACAGTCAATCAAATATTCAAATATAATTGATTTATCTGACTATACCACATCAAAAATTGATGCAAAGTATAAACTAATCTCAATCATTAGTCATGAAGGCCGTTCATTATCATCAGGGCATTATATTTCACATTGTTTACAACCAGATAAAACTTGGTATACTTATGATGATGAATACATCAATAAAATCAATGAATTTCAAGCTTTAAATGATCCTTCTGCTTATGTCCTCATATACACAAAACTTACACCAAAGAAATAGATTATAATGTATTTATTCATTTATGATTTTTATATTATATTTATAATATCTGCATTCCAAACATAATACAATACAAATTTTCTGCACTTTTATCTATGAATTCAAAACTTGTTTGACAGATTGTATAACTTTATCAAAAATTGCACCATTGGCTGCGATAACACCTTTAGATTGTAAATATCTACCTTTTCCAAAATCTAATGGATTTCCCTCGATATCACTTACTTCTCCACCAGCTTCATAGATTAATACATTTCCTGCTGCATGATCCCAAATCTTTTCTCTGTATTTATCATTAATTGGTAATCTTAAGTAAATATCAGCTTGACCTTTCGCTAAAATACAATATTTGACTTGGGAGTCCAAATTGATCGTTTGTTTGGCCACGGTTTCATCTGGAATTTTCAATAAGGATTTGATCTGAGATTGAGTAGAATGGGAAGAATGGCCCTTTTCAACACCTTCAGCAACTACTAATTTTTCAGGTTCAACTTGTTTACTCATAAAAATTCGTTCTTGTTTTTCCAAGGGAATAAACTCATCAGTATCAAATAAGTTAGTATAGTATGAACCTTCACCTTTCACAGCACTAAATAAACCTCCTTTAGTACCATTCATTTCAGTATTAGAAATAACATTAGAGTATAAATTAGGACATCCAATAACACCTAAAACCACCTCTCCATCTACAATCAACGCCAAACATACTGCAAATTGGTCCCCTCTTAAAAACCCTTTAGTACCATCAATAGGATCTAAAGCCCATATTCTACCTTTATTTCCACCTTCTGAATTACCATTATCAATACTGGTGTATACAGCATTTAGATCGGTTAATTCACCAATGGTTTCAGAGATCGATGATGTTTCAGATTGGACTTCTTTCAATATTTGTAATATTTGACTGCTTAGTCTAACGGCTTCTTCTGATTCACCTTTCAATGACTCTGAATCTTCTTCTCCAACAATCTCATCAGAAGGAAAGTTGATCTTGATCGCATGGTTGATCAAAGCTTGTGCTGCATAATCACCAACAGTCACAGGAGACTTATCATCCTTAATTTGGGATCCATTACTTCTTGTTTCAGCAATTTTATCACTAAGTGATTTGGTCAACTTGGACGCTCTTTTGACTGCTAAAGTTGCAACCTCTAATTCTTTAGCGTATGGATGTGGCATTTTGGAACGTGGAATGATTAAAAGCAGACGAGATCCTAAGGTAAGTAGTTGAGTATATAAAGGCTCTAATACTGTTCGACTGATTAAAGCAATGGAAATAATCGTAACTACAATAGTTAAATACTTGAATTGCATGTAACACTTGAAATCTCGCAACAATCTGTTAATGGTGTAAGGTCACGTGATTTAACTTTGTAACCCTATCTTTTACTGACTTTTAACCTTACTATCTTTCTACTACTAATGTATTAGTTACCGTATAGTCATTTTATATACCCTGTTTTATCCTTTCTACCAATATTTATGCTTCACCAGTGTTTAATATATTGTGGAAATCAAATCGCACTGTAAACTGATTTCAAACTAATGAACTATTTATTGTTGGTAACGGCTGCTTTTAATTTAGTAAGCACTATCATTCAACTACTAGTAGTGCTATCGGCACCGGTTACCGGTAAGTCCATAGGGTATAATTTATCACTAGCACGATACAACGGGATAGCATTTGGTGTTTTTGGAGCTTGTGATTATGAAGCTGATAGTTGTAGCGAGCTTAAAATTGGCTATACATACGCTGATAGAGCACAAGGAGGTATCAAAGGGGGTGGTATACAACTTCCTACCAATGCAAGAAACAGTATTTCCAAGTTACTAGTGGTTCATGTGGTAGCTCTTGCACTTTCTGGAGTATTAACAATTGTATCACTACTTTTTGTTACATCGGTTTGGATAAGAGAAATAAGGAACAAAATACATATTCATGATACTGAAAACGGACAACTGAGTAGTGAACAGACAGCAGTTCTGGAGACCCAATCAAGCTCAACTAAGAAACTGGAATCTGAAACTTCCAACTCAAATATAACTCCTAGAAAGATTGATCTTACTCCATTTTTAAATTTTCTGCTAATATTTTCCTTACTTTCTTGTTTATTCACATTATTGGGACTATTATCAGATATAATTCTTTTTGTTCCTTATCTTAGTGCTTTAGGGTGGTCACAAGTTATTCCTATAGTATTCTTGGCCATGGAAACCACTCTTGTATGTTTCATGAAACGATCTATATTATCCAGAAGACACCTCGAAGGAGAATATTACTATGCTAATGATGATATGAGAACAAGACAGAATACCGAAGTCATCGAAGATGATGGAAGTGATGATGGATTTTATGTTTACACTAATGGATTCTATAGTAATTACGGTGATAGAGAAGAATACAATCAATCCCAACAAAGTAACACTTATAGTTGGAGACGACATACTCCATTTAACGAGACAGACGATAATATTTCAATTAACTCAAGTCAAATCAATAGAGAACGAATTCAATTAAGAGATTTGAGTCGAAGCACTCCAAATAATGATTAATGATTTATTTCTATGTACAATATCCGTTTATAATCTTTTAATATACTCAGCATTATCAACCAATCCTCTATCAGTAAAGAACTTTACCAATGGTTTTTTGTCGTCTGTTTTTAATTCAAGACCATTTTTTTGCAAACTAATGAATAATTGGGTGATTTTCACACAAGACGATACATTTGATTCAGGCTCTACTATTTCAATGCATTTCTTCAAAATCAAAGGGCCCACTTCATTCATGAGTTCTTGATCATTTTGTTCTATCAAACGTCTGACCAAATGATCCAATTCAAAACTGCTATCTATTGTAGTTAATATCCAGGAAACTAGTTTTGGAGTCAATTGAGTGGAAAAGAAAACTGGTTTGAGGAACAGATTATACTTTATGGTCTTTTCTCTATCCAGTAGTTGGCTGTCTTTTTCCCTGTTTTGTTCATTTTTGTATGTTTCATAAGTCATTAAATAATCTTCAATTGTCTTGGTACTGGGAAGGGTTTTACCTTTATAAATAATTCTCTTGAGAGTTCTTCTAGCACGCATTATATCTCCAGACTTGATAAAAATCTTGACCAAATTCTCTTGCTGGGATGGATGTAATTGTCCCATGAGATGTGGGATTCTATCTAGGATATTCTCATTAATAAATGTAGCATAACCAGAAATCACTACATCTCTTTCTTCATTCTGGTGTAGCTCCTGCAATATAATTTCCAATATCCTTCTTAATCCTTCAATCAGAATAGATGCTATGTGGTTAGTCATTAACTCTATAATTGCTTGATGTTCTTCTGTTGTGTACTTATTGATATTCTTGAGTAAATAGATGAAGAAATTTTCTATTGAAATAGTATCATTTGATAGCTGGTGTTTATTCAAGCCTAGAGCATCTTTCGGAGTTAATACTTGTAAATAGTTACCTAATTCTCTGAAATTCTCAAGAGTCAATGGTTGTGTCAATTTAGAAATCTTTTTGAATTCAGTCACTTTTTCGTCAAACAAGTTGATTGTTTTCTGGTTTATTATTGGGAATTCTACTCTCCCTTTTTGAGGTTGTAACTTAACAATTTGGCTATTAAATACATCTTGATACTTACTTACAATATCGGTGAAAAGTAACTTCAATGTATCAGGAGTGCTGTTCAGCTTCTTAGAAATTGGTTTATAATTACAATCACCAGAAAATGGTGAGTCTCTAGCCAAACTAGTAATGAATAAATCCCTAAAATCAAGCTTTATTATCAAATCACACATCTCTTCTGGACTAAGCATTTCAAGATGAACTTTTGGTGTATCGATGATCTTTGGTCTTTTAGGAATATTTGGTTCTTCTCCAGCAACAGAAGCTCCCAAGTCTAACATATTCAAAGTTCTATTGGAGGTGAATGTGTTTCCAGTACTACTGAAGCGTACACTCCCCAATATCTTCTGTGATTGGACTCGTCTTAACATAGTGGAAATTGGTGAAAATTTTTGGGTCGCATTTGTTTCAGATTTGTTTCAGTGGATGCAAAATATATTTAATGTGTAATATTTGTGTTCTTTCTGGAGCATGAATAAATTCGTTTTTTTAAGTATGCTTGCAGCTACTTTTGCAGAGAGCGATTATAAGGGACTTGACTTGCACGATGAGGCATATCGGTACCCAATTGAGGACTTAGGTAAATTTTCCCATATTGATCCTGACTCTAGCTGCTTCCAATACGCTTTAGGAGACGCTTTACAACGTTGTAGAGACGTGGGAGTAGAGGCAATGGATTTAGAAACAAGAAAGATGCTGTCGGTAAAACTTACGTTATGTGAGATGACCAATCTCAACTTACCATTCCCTTCTATTTGTACCAATAACGAGCGTACTGATGATTGTATTCATTCTTTGGAGAAAGTACCACAATACTGGACACTTTTCAGTGGGAATTACCGAGAAATTAGAAATATCTGCTTTGAAGAATCCTTGCCCTTTGAAAAGAGTCAAATTTTAAAGTTGTATACAAATATAACTAAGGTGTTTGTAAAACTCCATAATGATTTAGCCACTTCTGATACAACAACTTCTGATCAACATAACAAACTAGAGAAGAAGTTTGAAGAATTATTGAAACAAGTTCTGATATTGAAAAATGAAATAGTTCTAGCACTGCTGTCAGCTGCTGATGGGTTTTCGGTGGTTGCAGAAAATTCACAATCTGTTTTGCAAATGAGTTTGGATCTTATGCAGTCATTTACAGATGAAAATTCTATGAATCTTCATGAATTATCTGTGAATATGAATTTCTTGAACAATCAAATGACTGATATGATACTGGCTATAGAGAACTCGGGAGTGAGAAAAAGTATGGATAAGCTTGAAATGGAGATTGATAAGAGAATGAAAGATGTGGTAAACAATGTGGATGAAGTGACGAACAAAGTTAAACTACAAATGGCTGGGGTTAATTCTTATGTCTTGGATGGTGAAATACTTGGCTCTAGACTTCAACAAGGTTTAGAAAGTAGTAATGAATTAGTTACAAAGATTACAAATATTTTGAATAATGTTGAATCAAAGGCTCTGGGACTGGAATTGATCAGTTCAGATTATGTTTCACAATTTTTGGATGACCTTTTCTTTGGTTTGGAAATGTCATTCCATCATTTTGAATCTAAGTTCGACGACTATATTACTGAAATTGATTGTAAAGCATCAGAAACCCTAGATAAAATCGACAAAACAAATGAAGCTATGAACTCATTATTCATTGCAGTTCAGTGGTGGACTCATTCAGTTCTGAATCTTTTTAAGAAAGTTCTACAAATCCCAATCATTACTCTACTTGTTTCAATATTCCATGCTACCAATTCTATACTCAAAAAGTATAAGATTTTATGGAATGTTATATTTATAATCTCACTTGTTATATTCATTTATTACTTCTATTTTATTCGTAAGAAGTCAATAAAAAAGAAAAAGAAAAAGAAACCAAAGCCCAAGAAACAGTTTCCAACTTTCTATATGCTCCTTTCACTTTATATGGCATTTTATCTTTGGATGGTTTTTCTTGTTGTTAAAAATAATTTCAGGTCATCACCAGATTTTGTGGGGATATCTTATCAGTAAATCGCGGATTGGATAAGACAATTGCTATATAACATTGTTTATCCGAAGAAAACCATGGCAATGTTAATGTTATTGTTCTTCCTATTCGAAATAGCATGTGGAAATATTTGGGTTTATCCTGGAAGTCATCAGAAATCAGGAGAGGAAGAACGTACGCCAGTACCCATTGATATAGAAGTGTATCGTAATATGTTCACTTATGCACATCTTATTGATATATCATATTGTATATCTTCAACAACAAGGCTTGAAGAACCGTTTAACTGTGACTTGAATTGTGAAAAGCGATTTCCTAACGTTACTTTGGTGTACCAATGGTATTTTGACGATTCAGTTTGTGGTTATATTGCAACTACATATTCTAATATTTTTAATTATGAATCAGAAGAGGGAAAAGGTCACAAGAAAACAATCATAGTTTCTTTGAGAGGAACGAGATCAATATTCGACTCGTATACTGACATCAAAGTTGATATGATAAATTACTATAACTATGGAAATAATATTCAAGAATGTGGAACCGATTGTAAAGTTCATCGAGGGTTCTATAAATATTATATTAATACTCTTCTTAAGATAGAAGGAATTCTACGAAATGAATTACAAACCGATGATGATTATGAGTTATTGATAGTGGGCCATTCTTTGGGCGGTGCTGTTGGTCTTCTTTTAGGATTATATTATTTGGATGAAGGTTTTGATAAAATAACCTTAGTAACAATGGGTCAACCTCTAGTAGGGAATAAGCAATTTGCTGAATTTGTGGATAATGTTATGGGGAGCAGATTGCCTATTGAACATAATACTTTCAATAGAAAATTTTTCAGAGTTATTCATAAGGATGATATTGTTGCAACTATTCCCAGTAATAATAGAATATTGGATTCATACTCTCAATTTGATAATCAAATCTACTTGAATTGTCTGGCTTCCGACACGATGCCTTCTTTAGAGCAGGTGTTGGACTGTTTTGATGGTGATAATCCCCAGTGCATTAGTGGCGACATTGAGAATTATCTCTTGTCTCATAACTATTTACAAATTCATACTACTTATTTCCGCTCAATGGGTTTATGTGGAATAAGAATCTAACCAATTCATGTATACTTATAATTTTATATAATTTTGTAAACTTGTGTATTAGTTTTCAGTAAATGCAAATCTAGGCATGTCATCATCACGTTCATCATCATCATCATCATCTTGATTCTTTAAAAATGGGTTATTTTGTTTATCAGTTATGCTAATATCTGGGTCATCAGGTTGGGAATCTAGATCATCCTGGGAATCTTTAACAAATAAACCTTGTGATTCTTCTTCTGTAGAATGATCAGGTTTCTTTTTCATTTCTGCTTGTTCTTGTAATTCGTCAAGAATCATATTGCTATTTTCTTGAGCTTTTCGAAGTTCCATTCGTTCTTTTGCATTCTGTCGTTCTGGCGATTGAAGCTCTATAAAAGTCCTGGTAACAAATGATTTAACTGGCATGTTTTTACGAAACTTCTTGAAATTTTTTCGGCCTTGGTATAAAGCCTTATCTGAATTTGAAGAACCAACTTGCTTTCTTGGCTTTATATCAACAGTTTCCACTATTGCCAAAGAACCAAGTCTTTCTTCTACGTACGAATCAAGTGTTTGCCCTTCATATTGTGGTACAAATGTATCAATATCTAATTCCTTTTTGATACTTTCACTCAACTGATCCTTTGTGGTAGAAATTGCATTAACAAGCTCAGGCCTGGTTGACGTTTTCTTTGTTTCTTTGTTGAGCTGTATGGATTTCTGCTTATGGCGTTGATCGTGGGATTCAATGTCAGGAATGAACTCTAGGTCTTCAACTCCTAATATTTCATCTGGTTTGAATCTCTTTCTCTTATTCAAACTTTGCATTTCTGTGTCTCCTTCTCTTTTTCTATTAGCGTTTGCAGGTGGATTCAATGACTCTTCTTGTTTGTCCGCCAAAGGTGGATTACCTGTTTCTCTTTTATTAGAAATTTCTATATCTTCCTGGGCTTCAGTGGATCCTATCAGATCGATCGCTGGCTTGTCTAGATGCAAATCTGGGGAATCAGTAATCACATTTTCAGTACCATCTTCCATAGATGGACTTGAAGTCTGAGTAGGCATTAGGAAAGCAAGGGCATCCACCTTTTTGACTCTCTTTCTTCTACGCCATTGTGACTGTGAAACAACTGAATCTTTTTGTGAATCTATAATATCAGGTTCCTCACTTCCTGCTGGTCTTTTATTATGGAATTTTATAGGTTTGAACGATTCAACATTGTTCTCTTTAATAGCCAAAAATATATCCTCATCTTGGATAACTGTGGTACCATATAATTCAGCAAATTCTTGAATCGTTAAAGTTGGGTTGGAAGTAAATATTAGATTTTTGTCCTGCTTATGTAAAAATTTTTCGTTCAAAAAGGACTGAAAATCAAGGGTTGATTCAAGTAAGTCATAATTAGTCTTCACAAATGTACCGCCATTCTTTTCTATGAAATTTTTAAGCTCCTCTCTGAAATCGCCTGACTGAAATACATACCCTTGAAATAATTGGCCAGTACTGTTTGCATAATTATCTCTGAACATAAATTTTGAAGTTAAGTCAGGATGAAAAAGGTCCACATGCTTTTCGCTGATATATTTAAGCCATTCTATTGTCATAATGGGAAGATCATATATCATGGCATCTGCTGCTAATTTATTTGAAATATTGTTTTCTTCTACTACTACAGCATTTGCCAACTGTGGAAGTGAAGTTATACGAAGATCAAGACCCCAGTTAAAAGCATCTTTTAAAAATGAAAGAGCATCAGTTTTCAACACATTAAATGGGATCCATCGTATCGTAATCTTTTCATTCTTCTCTTTGAATTCTATATTTACATCAGCTTCGAATTCTTTTTTGAAAGGGGACTGATTGGATCGAAGTTTGAATTTTTCATTGTTCACAATGGTACTTGCTTTGGATTCAAAAGTGATACTTAATATTGATTTGGATTTGATATCATTAACATCAGGTGTGTAAACTTCGATTGATAGATGTTTCTTAGATATATACAGTCTGTTTATGTTGCATTTGATGAAGAACTGACTCTCATTTCCTGAACTTTCTCTACCTATCTGATACCTCTTACCGTGTTTCAAGTTTCGTAGAAATCCTAAATAATTGTTAGATATATTCCAGTATATAATGAACTAATCATACGTACGTGTTCCATCTACTATATCTTCATACTCAAGTACCCACATTCACAATAGATGTTCAAGTAATAGTACAACTTGAGATCGCAGTTTCTCATTTTAAAATCTTATTTTATTAATGTACATACAAACTAATGAGAAGAATTCTTCAACTTTTGTTTTAATTTCTTTCCAATAATCTTGGTAACATCTTCTGTGGTACCGATTTCCAATAAACCCTTCTCGTAAGCTGTTAATTCAACATTATCAGATTTCTTAGTTGATTTGACGTTTTCAATAACATCTTCTGAATCATAAAGGTTATCGTTATAAAATAATGGTAATGCAGGTGAGGTTGAAGTCTTTAACATGACGGATCTTAAACTGGAGACATCGAAGGAGTTCAAGATATCTTGGATATTGCTAGCTAATTCATTGATTAAATGTTTGTTGATCGTACCAAATTTGATTAAGATATTGACTCCCATTGGTGGTAAGAAGTAAGTACTTGATAAGCATTTTTGAATTTGATTTTTCAAAGTATCGATAGATAATTTCTTGGTGTTAGATGAATTAGTGACCCTTATTGGTAATGGGATCTTATTATTACCATTGTCATAGAAAACTTTACCTAATAAATGAGGCATGGAGTTCAATAATGCATCATCTACAAGAAATAAGTCATATTCAGAATATAATTCTCTCTTCTTTTCAAATGGTTTAAATTCAGTCTTGATATCTTTCAAAGTTAAAATTTTACTCAAAGTTGAAATATTTTCACCTTCAATTTGTTCAACCATTTCATTACTGGTGATTAATTCATCTCTGACGATTAAACAAGTTTTGAAGTCTTTGGTCTCGTCATCGAGTTGAACTATTGGATTTGATAATTTGATCATTTTAGGTTTGAAATTAGGCTTTGGTGAATAAAATTTTTTAGTAGTTATTTGTAAATAGACAAGTTTGTCATCTTCATCATCAAATAATTCCAGTTTGGTTGGTTTTTCTTCACTTTCAACGTATTTCTTCAACTGTTCTAAAGCTCCTTTGGCGACTTTTTCACTTACAATTTCTTTGGTTGTAGTCTTTGCAGTATCGGAAGCACTAACATTTTTAACAGCTTTCTTTACTGGTTTTTCAACTTTAGCCTTTTTAACTTTCTTGGAACTAGGCGAAGCTTCAACTTCAGTCTTTGTCTTTATCTTCTTCATCTTCTCAGAAAGAGGTGTCTTGGGTGATATTGGTCCTCTACTTCTAGTTTTAGCCATTCCTATTTATCTAATATTTAACTGAAAAATCAAAAAAAAATCCCATCTCATCTCGCACCTTAAAATGTGTTAGAATCAGTTTTGGATTTAAGTGCTCGCTTATATAGGAGGTAATGGAGTTTTATCAAAATGCTTTTTTGGTTGTGGTTCTTCGTCAACTATTCTATCTAGGACAATCACTGGGACACCATTTGTAATATCCTCAAACAAAACTTGTGGTTCAACTTTCAAATCTCTCTTTTTTTCATTTTTCCTATCATATTTTCTGACCTCATGACTATCTACGCCTCCTAATCTCTCCCACAATAAATGTGATAATTCATCCGGATCATAAACTGCCTGTTTATTAGGTCCCTCTTCAGCCCTGTCCCAATGATCCCACTCTGCAGGTGGTGAAAGTGGTGGTGAGATTAAGAATCTTCTTGAACCATCTTCTGAAGGTAACTCAAGGTATTCAACTGTCTTCTGCACTTCATATTTAGGGCCAACTTCATTATCTTGGATGCTATATGTGACTTTTATGTGGTTAAACTCTTTAGAAGTCTTTAACAAGTTTAATATATCTCGAGCAATATTCAGATCCTCGCATATAAGTAATATTCTGCCAAACCTATTTAATGAGATCAATTCACAGTTCTTTTCATGTTCTGCTAAGAAATGAAGCAAAGGTTGAGGGTCCCTGAGTAAATCATCATCCGCTTGAGTAATTATCAATGTGTTTGTAGGGAGTCTAACCATATTATATGTGTAGTTTAAAAGTGTAAGATTCACTGCCTACCAGTCGCATGAGAAGTGAATGCAAAAAGGCAAAAAAAATAACGACAACTGCAGGATTCGAACCTGCGCGGGCAAAGCCCAAAAGATTTCTAATCTTTCTCCTTAACCACTCGGACAAGTTGCCTTGATCTGTGGTTTGTGTCACCAACGTTTCTCAGATCGAAGTGTCATTATCCACTTATAATATAGTTAATTAAGACGACAGAGTTTGGTGACATTTGTTTATACAACGGAAAACATACTTATTTCTGTCGGTTGCTTGAATTATTTCCGCTGATTACTTTTGTTAAGTGCTGTAAGACTTGCATGAAAGATTATACAACATAACGTAATTGACATACTATATGAAAAACTAAAACTAAAACGTACTTTGTGACGGTAGAATTGGCGTCCTTTTTATAAAACAAAACGGATATTGTGTTTTAAAATTTGTTTGTTTACTATATGCTTCATTTACTATAAGCTTCATTTATTATATGCTTCATTTACTATAAGCTTCATTTGCCATAAGCTTCATTTACAATTAAAATAAAATTATTCCAATCCATTAGACCTTCCTTGTCGAACAGAATAAAGATTAATTAGCAAGGAAACCGGCAAGAAGAACGAGTGGCCAGCTCCAGAAACATCGAAGATTTGGAAGTTATGGACCAAATGTTAATCAATTCTAAATTATTATTGCAATTACGGTAAGAATGTACTGCTCACATTTACTTCCAGATCAAGGCAACTTGTCCGAGTGGTTAAGGAGAAAGATTAGAAATCTTTTGGGCTTTGCCCGCGCAGGTTCGAATCCTGCAGTTGTCGTTATTTTTTTTGCATCTATTGATCTCATGATCTGGAACATCTTCATATAGGCACTACCCAAAACGTATATTTTACTTAAACACTCTTCCATGTAGATACTTGTGAATCATTTTCTGCTATAAAATTGTTTTCCTTGTTGTTAAAATCAGCCCAATGAAATGTATGGCAATCTTTATTTCTATAAGTATTCTCACAAGTCCAAAAATACTTACCATAAGAATCATCATCGGATGATTTAAATGAACGTCGTAGCATCATTGGAATTTTACATTTGCATTGAGGAGAATATTTGGTGAATTCTTCAGGAAAATACCTAAAAGTTAAATTGAATCTCTGCAGACCACAATCAGGGTGGTTTTGTAAAGATTTCAGCATAGGTGTAACACAATGCTTGAAAAGCTCTTGACATCCAGGGTGCATGATAAGTAAACAATTATGTGGAAGATGAATTGAATATGTTATGTGTGGTTGAGAATGACGTTTGAGTTTAAATACTCTGGTAGACCCCAAAGAAAGTGATACAATATAATTATGAGGTCCCATTGATTGAAGCCTATCACTGTGCCACCCTAAATTACTGGATAGGTCCTGATAATAATTAATAACACATCCAGAAATTTTATAATCATCAGGTTGAAATGGAAGTCTTTCGTAATTAGGTATAACCTTTTCATTAACATATTCAGTAATTGTGTTTGCAATATTATCAATTTCATCATTGAATTCACAGATAAAGTTTGCTTCTCCATTATAGTATGCTGCTTTTTTATTGAAACCTTCAGGTTTGTAGAAGAAAGCCAGTTTTGAAGCACTGTGGCACATTCTCTCAAACAAATAAAAGGACCTGGTTTCGAATAAATGCTTGTTTTCAAGAAGATATTTCAAAACCTTATCAGAAGATTCTGATGGTATTATTGTCTTATGAATAGACACATATGGATACAAGTACATATTTACTTGTTCTTGATTATAAATGGTAATTTCTTGGCTTTTTAGTTTTCCATTTGGCAAAATTGTAACACTTTCCTGTTTTCTTCGTTTATTAGAAGATGTTCCAATCATAGAAGTAATTGAAGATTGGTATAGAGGATGCTTTTGAACCTTTCTTCTCTCAAAGTTTTGATCTAGGAGGCTCCTGGTTTCTGTAAGTGACTTATTACATGCAAAGAATACTTGCTTGAGACCTTCTCGATCCACATCTTCATATTCTCTTAATAGTGTATCTAGTTTCTCATGTTCACTCATGTACGCGTAACGTGTTTTAGAAATAGTAAACCTCGCAAATATCGCAACAGAGAAGAGAAATATAGTAAAATTCAGTAAACTTCAATAAATGCTCTAAAATGGTAAAAAAGTAACAATATACATAGACATATACAAGGAAGCTGATAATATATTTCCAGCCAATTTTGAGTATTTTTAAGTGCCTTTTATAAAGAATTTCTTAGTTGGAGATACCTCAATGAAATGGACCTAATCAGGAAATTGCAACCGATTGAAAATCTATATTTTAATCTACTATAATAAGTACTATTAATGTGGTTCATTTCATAACTATTGTAAGAATTCATTACTATACACCCCTGTTGGATATCTCAAGAGTGTTAATATGTGTAAGAAACGGGGGTGATTATTCGACTAATGGTTATTCGACTAGGGAATCCAAACATCTTAAAAATAACTGCAATAGCTATACAAATTCAGTAAGATAAAGCACACAAATTTGGAGTAACTATTAGTAAATGGCCATGAATTAACAGACAGTTCTTTCACTCCGCTTCCCTTTAAAACAACAAACATGCAACCGTGTGTTATGAATTAAACTACACAACTGAAACGCATTCATGTTATTTAAGGGTATACTGAAGAAGTTATTAACACAATTGAAGCAGTTAAGATATTAACTTCAGTAGGCAGTTGGTCATATCCTACACATTGTCGTTGTAGCACCTTGAAATGAAATAGCTAGAAATAGCAATTATGCAGTTTAGTGCTCCTAACGGAAAACCAAATTTTCCTATTAGGTTATTGAAAATTGAAGACTCTACTGTGTAACCGGAGGAACCATTATTATAAGGATCACAACTCCTGATTTAATCAAATTTTGATTATATTATCAAACCAGAATCCCTAGACAGTTAATCAGTCCTTTTCGTTCACAATCCAGCATTCGTTGATACTTCAACTCGCACAGAAAGCACCAACGACAGAATATAGAGATGGAGTCTGTTGACAACATTAAAAAGGTTTTATCTGAACCTGTAAACATAGGTACTTCCAAGACTCCCACAAATAATATGGTAACCGAAAGTGACGTGACTGAACAAAGTGCCACAGATACAGCTATACCTGCTACACAGCTTACAGAAGCAACTCCCGAACCTGAGAAGGAAAAGTCGATCGAAGAACAAGACACATTCAATACTTCTATGCAAAATGACTATAAACAAGAGTTCGACAGCGTAACTTCACAACCTGAAAGAAGAGAACCAATGTCTTTTTCTCCTTCTCCAGATGATGCATCAAATTTCCAACCACGCTCAAGTTATACTTTAAGCGAAGCTGGAAGTGGTTACGATAGAGAGCAAAATGAATGTGCTGATTTTTGTTTAGATTTCTGTTCTTGTTTTGGCTTACTTGAAGCTTGTTGCCCAACTGATAGTGATGGTTGTGTAACAACCTTTGCTATATGTCTCGGTAATGTTATATTTGGTTGTTGCAGATGCAAGTAAAATCCTACCTCAAATTTGGCCCTTCTCATCATTATTACCATTAATTATACCAAATATTAACTTCTATACAAAGAGTTTTAGACTAACAGGTTTCAGGGACCACCAATCCATACTAAAAAAGCATCTTGTTCCATATTTTCATACCGACATCCCATGTCACCACCTGGCTTGACTTTAAATAGTTATATAAATACTTTATATGTGCTCGCATTTATTCAATGGTAAAATGGCAAAAAATAAAATGGTAGTAGATACAGCATATTACGATTTACTTGGGATACAACCGGATGCAACATCATTGGAGATAAAAAAGGCATATAGGAAGGCTGCTATTAAGTTACACCCTGATAAAAACCCAGATGATCCAGAATCTGCAGCAAAATTTCAAGAGGTTGGGGAGGCTTATCAAGTGTTAAGTGACGAAACTTTAAGAGCAAAGTATGATAAGTTTGGAAAGCAACTGAGTGTTCCAAGTGAAGGGTTTGAAGACCCATCGGAGTTCTTTTCCATGATCTTTGGAGGTGATGCTTTCAAGGATTGGATTGGTGAGTTAAGTCTTATTCAAGAATTGACTAAATCCGCTGAAATGTCAGGATCGGGAGATGATGAGAAAAAGGATGATGAGAAAAAGGATACTGATAATTCTGGCGATAAAAACGCTACTGGTAGTGTTAATGGTACTAATAATGACAATGCCACTGGAAGCTCTACAACTGCTGATTTCAAAGATGAACAATCTTCCAGGCCAGGAAATAAATTATACTTGGAAAGTGCAGAAGCAGCCGAGGCTAGTGAGATTACTAAGAAAGAGCAAGAAGAAAAAAGAAAACAAGAGGAATTAGAACAGTATGAAGAAGAGTGTAGACTCAAGAAGATTGAAATGAGAAAGGAATTAGCTGAAAAGTTGGTTAACAGACTTGCTTTATTTACTGAAACTGATATGAAAGAAGATATTGCTGAGTCTTTCAAAACCAAATTAAAATATGAAGCTGAATCTTTGAAAATGGAAAGTTTTGGATTGGAGATCTTACATACTATTGGGTCTATCTATAAATTGAAACTGAAGATTTTCTTGAAGAGTCAGACCTTTATGGGGTTAGGAGGTCTTTGGTGGTCAGTAAAAGAAAAAGGTGGTGTAGTAAGGGATACTTTCAAAACGATAACTAGTGCATTGGATGCCCAACTGACAATGCAAGAATACGCTAAAATGCAAGAAGATAATGAATATCATGCTAAGAAAGAAGCAGAAATAACAGAAGAACAGAAACAACAAGAAGCAGAACAAGAAGCAAGAGATTTGAAAGATGCTAAGGCCAAGGAAGCCGAAGTACAAAATATCGAAAAAGAAATCAAAGAAATGAAAGAACAAATGAAGAAAGAAGAATCAGACCCAACATCAAAATCAGGTAAAGTAGAGAAGGTTCCAGAAAAGCACACTGAAGAAGAAATTGCAGATATGGAACAGTATCTTATGGGTAAGGTGATTGCAGCAGCCTGGTCTGGATCCAAATTCGAGATCCAATTAACAGTCAGAGCTGTATGTGATAGTATTTTATACGATAAAGAAGTTCCATTGGAAAAAAGGATTGCTAGAGCTAAAGGATTGAAATTAATTGGTGAAGTGTTTAGCTCTACCACTCGTACCGAGGATGAGGCTGAAGAAGCAAGAGTTTTTGAAGAATTGGTTGCCCAGGCTTCAAAGAAGAGAAGTAAGAAGAAACCACAATCAGAACCTTCTAAAGAAAAAGAGCATCCACACTAAATATCATTTCATCGCATCATAATCTTTTTCTCCTTCACTCTCTATAGACTGATACCAACTAGAATCCATCATATACACGACCAACTTAATATATATTTATCCCGTATATTTCTTTGATTAGAAGCCGTCAATTAAAGCTGTCAAAATGCCATTTGACATCTAACTGAACGCCGTTGAAATAGTTCCTGAGCCGTTGCCATAATAGGCTTTTTAACTGCGGAGCGTAACTTCTAGCGAGATCATTTTCAAGACCCATTTTGACGTAAAGTGTGCGGTCTGTCGAAAAATCACAATTACTTTAATGCCAGGAAGACAAGATATACTAGAAAGGCCTTCTCTTTCACCAGCTGTAGACCCTTGTACTTTGTCTAACTATAGGCATTTTGAAGTCAAGCACACGGAATTGTCAATTTCCGTTTCCTTTGAGAAAAAAGTCGTGTTTGGTACAGTCGTATATCATTTGAATGGATCTACTGATCATTTGGTATTAGATACTTCATATTTGACTATAGATTCAGTATCTGTTGATGGCGAAGAAGCTGAATACTCTATAAAGGACAGGTGCATCTACGGCTCAGCACTTGATATACAATTATCTCCAAAAACTGACAATTTCACTGTTTCCATCAATTTTAGTACTACCGATAAGTGTACTGCTTTGCAATTCATCAAAGGTGATACAGATGACTATTTGTTTTCTCAGTGTCAGTCTATACATGCTAGATCATTGTTCCCATGTTTTGATACTCCTGCTGTAAAGTCCACCTATGATTTCACGATTAAGTCTTCATTGCCTGTATTGATGTCTGGTTTGCCTGGTAATCATGCTGATGGTATTTATTACTTCAAACAGCCCATTCCTATCCCTTCATATTTGGTTGCCATTGCTTCTGGAAACATCGTCAAGGCTCCGATTGGCCCTAGATCGGATGTATATTCTGAACAACCCAACATTAAAGACTGTCAATGGGAATTTGAAGCAGATATGGAAACGTTCCTTGAAGTGGCTGAAAAATTGACCTTCAAATACGAGTGGTCCAAATTCGATGTTCTAGTACTACCACTGAGTTTTCCTTATGGTGGTATGGAGAATCCAAACATCACATTTGCCACACCTACGTTAATTTGCAAAGATAGATCACAAGTTAAAGTTTTGGCTCATGAATTGGCCCATAGTTGGGCAGGGAATTTGGTCACTAATTGTTCTTGGGAACATTTCTGGCTTAATGAAGGTTGGTGTGTTTACCTTGAAAGGAGAATTTTAGGAGAAGTTGCTGCTTTAAATGCTAAAAAACAAGGCGTTTCTGATTATGAACAGTATGGTGAAAAATACAGACATTTTTCTGCTATTCTTGGTTGGAGTGGATTGGAAGAAAGTATCGGCGATATTAAACCAGAAGCCACTAGATTAGTATGGGATCTTTCCAATAATGGAGATCCAGATGAATATTATTCTAGAATCCCTTATGATAAAGGGTTTACTTTCCTCTATTATTTGGAAAAGTCTTTAGGTGGTAAAGAAGTTTTTGATGAATTTATTCCTTATTATTTCAAGAAATTTAGATACAAGTCACTCGATTCTTATCAATTCATTGACTGTTTATATGAATTTTTCGAACCAAAGGGTAAAGGGAATTTGTTGGATTCTGTAGATTTCAATTACTGGTTGTATGGAGAAGGTTTACCAGAATATCAGAATTTTGATACTAGCTTGATTGATGAATGTACTAGATTATCTGATAAATGGATTGAAGCTATCAAAATGGACAAGATTGAAGGATTTAGTAATGAAGATATTAGCAATTTTGATGCCAATCAGCATTTATTGTTCTTAGAAGATTTATCCAAGAAGTTGGAATCTCTTGATGTAAAACCTAACATCATCGCTTCGTTCATGGACACCTATCCTTACTATAGAGAGACAACCAACTTCGAAGTTATCAATGATTTCTACTCTCTAGTTATCAAATATGGACAGTTTAAACAAACCGATGCACCAGTGGTAAAGTTTGCCAACTGGTTGGGAACGGTGGGTAGAATGAAATACGTCAGACCAGGCTATAGACTTTTGGCCAAATCAGTCTCCAGACAATTTGCTATCGATACATTCAACAGGTTCCAACTTTATCATCCTATTTGTAAAACTCTTGTCAGGAAAGACTTAGGAATATGATAGCTGAAAGTACTATTCATTTTTATATCTTCTTATATTTGCACATTAATATATGTTAAACTTACATAGAAATCCTACAAATCAAGTTCTTTCTTGAAAGCATCTAATCTCTTTTGATGATCTTGGATGAATTTGATAACTTTTCTTCTATTTTCCCGGATAATGTCATTACCTAAAGTGTCAATGCCATCTAAAGCTAATAACTCTTTCAACAACATCTCTTGGAAATAATTATACTTATAATCCACCTCAGAAGGCTTTAAATCCTTATAGCTCTCAAAATATTGTTCAATTTCTGGAACCCAAGTGGTTTCAATCTTATCTAATACTTCTTGAATACTCTTATTAGCTTTTTGAGCTTTAGACATCTTCTTTTTCTTCTTTTTAGGTTTTTCTTCTACTGTACTACTGGATCCAAATAACACTTTACTGAGTAATAAGAAGGTAGTCAACCCAACAACTCCAATGGTGATAGTAACAGGAGTTACTTTCATCTCAGTCAAGTCTTTAATCAATTCATCTTTATTGATTGATTTCAATTGGTTAATATAACTTTCAAAGTCTTTGGGAAGCTGCCCTTGAGCATATTGGGTCAACTGCTCAAACTTGGGTGGGATTTCTGCAACAAACTCTTCAACTTGTTGTTTAATGGTATCGATTTTATCCATTGCTGTATATTCAACAACTGCGTTTTCTCTGAAATTTATTTTCACGAGATTTTTAAGTTTTGAGATTCTTATACTTTCTATTAATTCTTTATATAAATACGTCTCCCTTAAAATCTAAGGATGTGCTAACATTTTCAGCAAATTTGGGTTTAGAAGCCTGGTTAGTTGTAGGCAGCGTCTTAGAAGGCTGCATTGAAGTATTTAATTTCTTTGGTAGTTTTCTTTTAGGGCCTTTAGCACGCGTCTTGTTGATGTGAACAAGCTTTCCTTCGGCTAGAGTGTCTTCTTTTTTAGAGGAGATTGGAGATGAATCGCTTCTTTTTATGCCCAATTGCGGATCAGGATTTGTTGCACCTATTTGTGGTGCTGTTCCTGCTCTTATTATGGAAGATAAGTGGGATTTGAAGTCCACTTCTGGTGAAGGATTGGTGAGGTTCGATTTAGACGGTTTTTTGGGTATTTCTGGCTTGGCTGTTGCTGGCTTGGTAACTATCTCTGGCTTTTTGGCAACTTTTGGTTTGACCGTCTCTGCATTTTTGGCCTCTGTCTTAACTACCTCTGTCTTTGTAGCCTCCTTTTGCTTCACTATCTCTGGCCTTGTTTCCACCTTCCCTAGCCTGTTGATCTGAGTATTTAACAAACTTGCGTCTTCCTTAAGGTATTTAGAAAGTGGTCGATTGCTCTGCTCTGTTCCTTTGGTTGGTGATAGTCTACCTATTCGACTTTTAAGTTCCTCTGTGTCCTGCTTTTCATATAAGGATTTAGGTTTTGGCGCTGGCTTTGGCACAACTGGTGCTGGATTCTTCTTGATTTTAGCAAGTTGTGAAAGAAGCATCTCATTATCCTTATCTTTGTAGTCATTATACGATGGCTTCTTGATACTCAACTTCACAGGTTTGGCAGGAGGTTGTTTTGTTTTATTCACTTCCTCTGTGGAGTTTCTAGTTTTGAGCTGCGTAGGTTGCGAGTCTGTTTCATTCTCTGATACTTCAGATAATGCTTTATTCAAGTCTTTGGTTCTCGATTTAACTACAGGAGGTGTCTTCTTCTCTCTGGTTGGACTCTTACTTATAGCACTATCTATCCAAGACGTCGACTTCCGCTCTCTTGTAGGGGATACAATAGAGACGTCAGTAGCATTAGGCACAAACTTCTGCGTTACAATAGTTTCTTTAGAAGGACTGGATTCTATCAGCTTGGAGTTTTGACTTGCAGATAGTGCTTGTAGGTAGGAAGGTTTTGGTACATTATCAACTGTCTTAGGCCTGGATTGAGTCATACTTGAAGTCAACCAGTCAGCTTTTGCAGGTTTTAATGGCTTAGAGTCTCCTTTGATGGTATTTTCCACATCTACAAACGTTCTAAACTTCTGTTCTGTACCTGTACTCTTTTTGTTTAAAGTGGTGTTAGGCGATAACGGCTTTGTTGTTAATGTCGGTTTTGGAGCTATTTTTGGAGCTACTTTTGGAGCGGCTTTTGAAGTGGGTTTTGAAGTCAAAGTACCTTCTGTATCAGCCCTAACTTCAGAGGCGCTGCGTCTTGCAACAGGTTGCACCAAATTAATAGTATAATCAATAGTTTTCCTCACGGGTTTAGAAGGGGGTGTTTTCTGTTCCTTCCTTTTAGGTAACATAGGAGGAGGAGACTCACTTCTTCTTCTAGGCAATGTAGGTGGTGGAGATTCTTGTCTTCGTTGTGGTAGTTTAGGAGCAAATTCCATATCAATGTCCAGAACCGGTTTAGGTCTCGTTGGCTTTGGAGGAGGAGTCTTGTCAGTATATTTGTTCCTATTGAACTTTAACAGCGGAGCATCAGAGTACTTAGATATAGATGATGTTAATTGAGAAGCACTAATAGGAATGGGGGACTCGGAACCTTGTCTGAGATCACCAATGGTTCGTTCCAATTCTCGTTGTCTCTGTTGATCCTGTTTCAACCGCTCTTGTGATAACTGAGACAACAGCGATAAAAAATCATCCACTCTCTTCGAGGATGGTGATTCCGCTGTCATAATCTACAATGTCCAACTTATTGCCAAGATACCTTTGACTGTCTTCCTTATCAAAAGCTAAATGATTGAAAGTGTTAGTACAAATATACTCAGGTTCGCGAATTCCTACTTGGTACATTTAATCAAGTTGAGTATAAACATGTCAGGCTTTGAAGATAAAGCCATTTGCTTTGTTTCATTCATTTCAAGGCACGAAAAGCCGTTATATATCCAGTCATTTGACTTATTTCCCGAAAAAGACGACAAAGCAGCAACCAATAACTTTTTAAAATACAATTTTCTATCACATATGGCATTAGATATCATCACATCACCTTCATCCGTTAGCATACGAGAACAGCAACAAGATGGCGATATTAAAAGTGGTGCAGTGTTATTATTGGTACAAGACAATGTAACAGTGTATGGATACGAAAGTAACACCGGATTGAAGATCATTGTGGGCTTCAATAATCAAGCACGCATTCAGAAGGAACTGAGCCAATTGTTACCTTTAAGAGATTTGTTCTTATCTATTCATAAAGTATATATTAAAACTATCTGCAATCCGTTCAAGGACTCGGTGGTAGACTTGGATGGCGAGCAAATTCTTCAAACACCCAAATTTGACAAGAGTATTAAAGATATAGTTGAAAAGTGGAATGATGTTTAACTGTTACTTGTTCTGTTTAGTTTGCCATATATGTGGATAATTTCTAGTAATAAATGACGTAGGGATTTAATTCGTGTATTATTCTTCATATATTCTCTAGAAGCCGTCCTTATATAGCACCTTATATAACAACAGAAGGATTCTACTTCAATATCACATTGGCACCTCTCAAACTCAAGTATTCCTGATCAACTCCTGGTGCCATATGCTTAATCACTTCCTGGTAGATTTCCACATCATGAAATCTCAAGTTATTTGAAGGACTTCTATATTTACCTTCTAATCCAGTGATATCACAGTATTTTTTAATTGGTTTCAAAGTTGGTGGTGCAGTAATTGACATTACTGTAGGAGTATCAAACTTCAAATTGGTCTTTGATTGAATATATTTAATCTCATCACTAATGACTTGCCTGGCTGGCTTGAATCTCCTATTAGCTGGCCGTATTCTATTGGGGTTCTTGAAACTATGCGGCTTCGTAGTCACCTCTGATAACTCTTGTAAACTCATGAAGAAATGATTGGAAAACTGCTAAAATCTCAAACCTCACAAAATATCAAACTTCAAAAAAGAAGCTCGATTTCTTGAGATTAATTATTCTGATTTATAGTCTACACAGTCTAAAGAAACGATATTATTTATAAATTACGAACGAAAAAAACTCCAATACAGAAAATTTCAGAAACCCTGAACGAAAAAAATGGTATTATACATGCAAAAGATGCGTTTTTGGTGAAAATATCATACAATAATCAATCTTTTTTAACTGAGTGCCAAAAACAAGAAACAAGCGAATAGCTCTTTATTTATAAGAAAACCAGAAAATTTGATCCCAAAATATTTTTAAATATTACAAGATTACAACCTAGTATGTTAACAGATTACTTATAATAATAAAGCAGCGAAAACTAAGGCAATAACTGAGGTGAAAGCACCAGCAGTAGAAGCAGCACCTTCAACAACAGATACACTGGTTTCACCAGCAGCCTGGGAAGTGGATCCAACAATGGAGTAGGTGACGGTTTGATCAACAGTGATGGTGGTGACATCACAATCTTCACCGTTACAAACAGTAGTAGTACCGTTAACTGGGTATGGAACTGGAGTGACGACTGGAGTGGTTGTTTCTTCAACAGTTTCTTCAGAAGAAGTAGCCACAGCTTCCTTTTCACATTCAGTACAAGTTTCGGTTTCAACAACAGTATTGGATTCAACAACGGTTTCAACTCCGGTTTCAGCTGAAGTTTCAACAGCAGCTTCAGTGGTAGAAGTGGCTTCCTCAATTGGACATAAAGTAGTGTAAACAGTTTCAACACCATTAACGGTAGTGGTAGTAACTGATTCAACCATTGGTTTGCAACCTTCAGCACCACAGGAAGTGACAGTAACGAAAGAAGTAACGTATAAAGTAGAAGTGGTTTCGTAAGATTCAGTTTCAGTTTCTAACTCGGAAAGTGGACAGTAAGTGGTGTAAGAAGTAACAGTACCTTCAACAGTTTCAGTAGTTAAAGTTTCAACAGCTTCAATTTCACTACATTTGTTGTCATCACAAGAAGTAATGGTAACAGTAGTGTGGTGAGTTTCAGTTTCGGTTTCGATACCACTCAATGGGCAGTAGGTAGTGTAAGAAGTAACGGTACCATCAACAGTTTCGGTAGTTAAAGTTTCAACGGCTGGGACGGTAGTTTCAGAACACTTGTTGTCTTCACAAGAAGTGATAGTCATAATAACAGTGTTAGTGTTGGTAGCAGTAGAGATAGCATCTGAAGCGGAAGCAGCACCAGAAGGAACGTCACTAATATCAACAACAGCAAAAGTGGAACCTTCAAGTTCAGTACCTTCAAGTTCTTTGATGGCAGCTAAGAAATCAGATTCTTCATCTCTAGCATAAACAGTTTTACCTAATAATCTTCTTCTTAAAGCGGCAGTTGAGTTAGCAGCAGGACTTTTAGAATCAGAAACTTCATAAACTGGGGTAGCAGGAGATCCGTATAATAAGTTAGCTGGGATTTCTACAACATCACCAGCATTGACAATGTCAGTGAAAAATTTGGAAGCTTGAGCAATAGCATAGTAGAAAGTGACATCGTAATCTTCAATGGATTCGAAATCGTATTTTGGAGAAGCGTTAGGAACGGTGAATGGACAAACACCGGTATCTAAGTCAACAGTGGCAACAGGGGTATCATCCACTAAACAGACGACGTCTTTAGCAACAGCATAGCTGGCAATTGAAGCAAGGGTAGCGAGTGTGGTGAATTTCATAATTAAAGAATGGATAAAGTTGGTTTACTACTAATTACTAATAACAAGAGAAGAAAAAAAAATGTTAGGAACTTTGTTAAGTATATATATGAAACACAAGAATGGAGACTGTTACCAATTGCAAAACACCCACGATGACCAAGAGAAATGGTGGTAAAGTGCAAAAATGTAAATAAACTTACTCCCAATTGAGCAAGGAAATTCAACAACAAAGCCCATTAATAAACTGAAACAAGATAAAGATTTGCTAAAACGGTAAGGCAAATAACCCAAAGAAACCTCCATCAACTCCTTCGAACAAAGACACCTCCTTAAAACAATTTCAAAACCGCATATTGTTCTCCTTTAACGAATGCTTTTCTCAAAATAAACACTTTACTGGATTGAGATGTTTTGTCAACAAAACGCGACTCGTGAAGATTGGCAAATTTAACCTTTTACTTTAGTTCTAGAAAGGAGAACCGATGTACTTTGAAGTTAATAAGGATAGCATTGCAATAGCCCATTGTGTAGAACATGAGCTTGTGACAGGTTTCATCTTTATCTATGACTTCATCTCCATCTTCACGCGTTATAGATTTATTGATATTTAGCACTTAACCTCCTTTGTCAAGTGAAACTTATAAGCGACGATTTTTCGATCATTGCACTACTCTGCCATTTTTAAGCTTTAGATTTACCTAGCTGATTCTGCATCTCCTACTAAACCCTATTTGGCAATTCGTGGACGTGTTTAACAGGAGGTTGTTTATTAGTATGATTAAGATATGCTTTTTCATGTGGAACTTGGCCTGGTCGGTACAATTCCATGACAGGGTTAAACCTATGGTATTCCAATTACTTGACCAATAGACTTGCGTAGATAATCCCAATGGAATTGCTGATTATATGCAGTGCTTCACTATTGTCACTGGGTAATTTATGAAAAGAAGGCATTGTTAAATTGAAAATATACTTAGGCACTTCTGAGTTTGACGAACTGCCCACATGTGTATTGTTACACCTCACAATGGTGAGAAAGTACTATTATTTCAGCAATTCTATTTTTTATGTTGCTTTAGTATCTCCTTAAATTAATCGTGCTGACGTAATCAGCTTTTTCAGTCCTAGAATTCGGAGTTGCAATTGTATACCCATACTATTATCTTACATAATACGATTGTCATAAATTTTCTTAATACGAATCACATAATACAAATTACATTATGCGGATTGTATAATACGGATTGCATATTACGAAATTTGGTATTGGCATTAGAATCTATAAATTTAAACCCGGGAAATATACATAGGAGGAAAGAACCTATCAACGAAATTATGGTACAGAAAGGAAAATCTTCGAAAGAACGAAAAAACGAAAATATTTAACCCATTAAAAATAATAAAGGGAATCAAGACTAATGGACTGTAGTGGTATTTTTTTGCAGTCCACGAATGGGGCATTATGAATTAAACGAATATTAGACTGTCTCTGTTAAGAAACTTATAATAAGAAGGCGACTAATGGAGCGACTAATAAAGCAGAAGCACCGTATTTAGCAGCTGCACCTTCAAAAGTGTTGATTGGAGAAGAATCACCACCAGCAGAAGAGGTAGTAGTAGCTAAAGTAGTGGATTCACCGGCAACAGTTTCTGGAGTGGTCTTTGCAGTGGTTTCTCCAGTGGTTTCTGCAGTGGTTTCTGCAGTGGTTTCTGGAGTAGTTTCTGGAGCTTTTTCTGGAGCGGTTTCTGGAGTAGTTTCTGCACCACCTTCAGGGACGGTGCTGGTTACTTCAATGTAGGTGGTGAAAGTAGATTCGGCACCTTCTTTATCAGTAGTAGTTGTTTCTTTTGGAGTAGCAGGAACAGTAGATTCAACACATTTGTCATCAGAGCAAGAAGTGATGGTGATGACAGTGGTTTCAGCAACGGTTTCTGTTTCGGTTAATGGACAGTAGGTGTAGTAAGAAGTGACTTCACCACCAACAGTTTCAGTGGTTAAAGATGGAGTAGCTGGAACAGTAGATTCATCACATTTGTCATCAGAACAAGAAGTGATAGTGATGACAGTTGTTTCTGGGCAGTAAGTGGTGTAAGTGGTTACTTCTTCATCAACGGTAGTAACAACTTCAGAGGCAGTAGCAGTAACTTCACCTGCAGAACATGTGCCATCGGAACAAGAAGTGATGGTAATAATGGTGGTTTCGCTGTTAGTTTCAGTGACAACAGCGCCGCCAGAAGTGGTAGCAGCTGAAGAAGCAGTTCCAGAAGCAGTTCCAGAAGCAGCAGCAGAAGAAGAAGTAGCATCGACAACTGCAAAGACAGCACCGGGAACTTCAGTACCTTCAGCAGCTTCAGCGACAGCTAAGAAATCATCAATTGGAGCTCTCTTGACCAATTCATTATTGACTAATTGAACTTGTTTCAATAATCTCTTTCTGATGGCAGCAGTGGAGTTAGCAGCTGGAGCTTGTTCTAAGTGAACTTGGAATAATGGAGCTGCGCCTAATCCATATAAAGAAGCAGCAGGAACATCGATTACTCTACCAGCATTGACAATGTCAGTATAGTATTTGATAGCTTGAACGACAGTATAGTAAAAAGTAGCATCGTAATCTTCCATAGATTCGAATTCAAAAGAAACTGGTAAAGATTCTGGAACGGTGAATGGACAGACACCAGTGTCTAAGTCAACAATAGCGACAGTTTCACCATCTACGAGACAAGCAACATCTTGAGCGATAGTAACACCAGCCAATAAGGCGGTGGATAAAACAGTAGAGAATTTCATTAACTTGTGTAACAGAAGCCTAATCAGAGTGATATCCGCCCTTTTATATAACTGCAAATTCTTTAGGGCATGGGAAGAAATAAAAAAAAAAAAAAACTACAATAAAATAAGATTGACTAACAATAGACCTTATGTACCGGACTTGACATACTCAACATAATTTGGAAGATGAGAAACGTGAGTAGTATCTTCTATGTAATTTCACTTCCCATTGCGGATGGACGAATCCATATTTTCCATGAACACTATACAGTATAGTTACGTTTCATAAGGCAAAATGAACGGGTATTGCAATCTGAGATTGATTATTGGAATGACTCCCTAATAGTTTGTCAGGGCTTGTCATGGCTTGGAATTTTTACAAAAATGGCGACGCAGGTATATTATTTAGTTTAAATCTGAATTAGTAGATATGAATCTTATGTAAGTAATTTACTGTAGCACTGTCAAAAAATAAAGTAAATATTGCTCTAGTATCATTAGAATATGTAGATTTGCTTGCTCTTTAATACGGATTCGGTATCTAAAAAATCTTTAATGCAGCTTTTAGTAATTTATCTAATCAATACCAGCTGGTGATAAAAAAATATCTATATGATTATGATCGAAAAGGTGACATATGTTGGGTCACTTATTCAAATTTTCCAACCATCATTAAATTATCTATTAAAATTCCTTTTGTGTTGATGTTGTAAACAAAGTGATTTTTGGCATGGTTCCTACCTTTTTGTCTCCTACAATACATTACATTTTGATTCCTTTTGTCTAATGGTTATGAGGATTTACTGATAGAATAATCAACAATAAAAGAAAATGCACTGAAGATCTGATTGCCTTTACAATTTACATAATCCTGAGCGCTGGCAACATGAAATTTCTAGGCCCAATAAGAAATTCAGGCATGTTATGGTCTCAACTTATGCTCCTAGATGTACAGGGTTAAAAATATTCCCAATTAGGCTCCTCATTTACAGATCTGAGCGTGCAATTGAATAAAACCCAGTAAATAATCAAAAAAAAAGCAATACAGTTTTATTAATTAGGATCAAACAATAGCGTATATCTATTGTAATAACCACTATTATATTAACAAAAAGGGCTAGATAAATGCTTTCTATGGAAGTGAGCCTTGGCTCTCCTGTTTGAATCCTTGCCACCACAAGTACTTAACATTTAAATTTGTCTCCTACCGCCGATCTTAATCCTCTCCTTAGACATTATTTTTTTGAGAAGTTCAAATTCGGAAATTTTTTCGTGATTTAGTTTGGTTCATGCACCCGTGTTGCTGGCACTCCGTTCCATATTGGAAATGCACTCCTTTTGCCAACTCCTGACTTTTATTACCCCCCCTAATTAGGTTTATTATAGTTATTCCACTACCTGAGATGGATCTCCGGTATATATGCCCCCTCTCAACGGAAAAACAATAGATTTGAATTTTACTTGAGACGTTTTTTTCCTTGTTCCAAGAACAGTTTACTTGTTATGCACTATGCGGAACAACTATGCTACATTACTAAAGATTCTAACGCCTTACGCATTATGGGCAATCACAAGGGATTGGTGCCGTTAAGCTATTGTACGAATTTTACCTCTACCCGAATTTTACCTCTACCCGAATGGTATCTATTTACCTTTTCTATTTACAAGTTATTTATGTACATACTTGAACCTTATCTCATTTTCAATGAAATCCACTTGTTTGATCTCAAGTTCATCGCCATTAATTTGATTTTGAAGTGCTTGGAATAACTGTTCACTACTTTCAAACTCAAGTATACTTTTTACTTGAGTAAAGTCTTTCAAATTAATTGAAATTGCATTATTATCAAGGGTAGCTTCAATGTTTAAATCAAACTTTATTTGTTCTTCCTGTTTTATCGTTTCAATTAGCTTGAAATATTCCTGTAGGAAAATTCCTTGCCAAAAAAGCCTGGATTTTAAACTTAAGCTTTTGTTGATTGTTTCTCTCGCTTGTAAGTGGTTGATTATATTACTCAATTCGATATCAATTAACAGTTGTGGGTTGGCTCTTTTTTGAAAAATCCACTGATTTACCAAATCACTATATCTTCTCAAAGGTGATGTGACATGGCCATAACTATTCAATCCCAACGCTTCGTGGCCCTTATTGTACATATCAACTTTGGCTGCATTCATTACTTGAAGTAACTGTTTCAAACTTTTAAAATCAGACTTATCAAACTCATCTATTGCTGTTTTGATTTCTTGGTTTAAATTTAATACTTGATTACGATATATCATAGGCACGTTATTCTTGGTTCCAATATGACTTGTCAAGTGATTACCCGCTATCATCATCTCAGTCACTAGACGAGTACTCTTACTTTCCTTATCAACGTTTCCAATGCTTATTTCCATATTTCTGGTTCTTAATCGGTATCCATATTCATCAATAATAAGTTCATTCTGATTATCATTTGGAAAATATTCAACTGTTACCTCAGAATTGCTCAGTTGGAACTCGTGGGCCTTTCCAACTTTAATTCTAACCTCATTTAACTTTTGACTTATTTCATATAATGTAGTTAAAGTTTGTTGGTAAGGGTCATCCACCTCTCCATTCAATACCTTATCCACGTACTTGTATGTATATCCTTTTGGATAATTGTAAGTATGGCAAAATTTGACGGTGCATGTCTCCTCCATCTGTTGTTGAATTTTCTCTAATTTCATTGTTTTAAAATCTTTACTGACTTCAAACTCAATGGCAAAAGTCCTAGTCTCGTTATCCGTTCCCAATCCACTAATATCACTAATAAAATCGGGTAACATCTTCATGGGCCCTTGTGGCAAATACGTCGTGAAACCATATCCTAGAGCTATTTGACTTAATTCTGAATCTGGCCGAATATATGATGATGGATTAGCTACATGGATGGTGACTACATAGTTATCGCCGTTCTCCTTTATACCAATCCCATCGTCGATCTCATGAGCTGATTCGGAGTCAATACAGAATATTGGCTCCTTATATGGCTCCCGTAACTCTTTAACTGGGTCTTCATCAAATAAATCTTTGGATTCATATTTCAAGTCCTCCACTTTACGGTAATATTCGGCATTCAAGTCTGCTTTGATGCTTCCAAGCTCCATTCCATATGTCCAAAGGGTAGGGTCTTCAAGAGTAAATTCTCCAAGATGTTGAAGAATCACATAACATTTGGCTTTACCATAATCATATTTGAAACTTCCTGGGATTTCAACTTGACTTTGGATCTTTCTGACTAAAGTGGCACACCATACGGTTAATTCATCATCTTCATTTATATTCCCTGAAATGAAGTCTTTGAACAATGATATTGTTGGTCTGTAAATTGGAGGTTCAGTTGCATCTGTTTCTGGATTTTTTATCTTCTCAACAATATAACTGCAAATTTGATCATGATGTTCCTTTAACTCTTTGGCTAGCTCATCTCTTGATATTTTGTTTTGTAAAGGTAAGATCATTACACTTGCCACAGGGTTGGTCAGACCTATTTCGTTGATCTTCCACATCCTGAACTGGCTTCTCAAAATTAAATTAACTCCAAAATACAATGAGATATCGTACGGTGCTCTCTCAACCTTAGATATAATGTCACTTGTTTCATAAATGGATTTGCCTAATTTTGGATCCTCTCCGTTGGAATTGTCAAGAAGTTTTGTGATTTGTTTTCTAGCTTTGATCATTTCAGCCTCTCCAAACAGGCTTAACTTGTTAGGAATCTTGAGGTTTTTAATCAAATATAAAATTTGGAAAATGGATACCATTCTAGGCGAGTGTAAAATAACACCATTATCTTCATACTGTAAGATCCTGTGTAACACCTCGAACTTCAGGGAAAGTTTCTTGTAATTTGACATACTATCGATTGATATTCTGGTTAATGCATCAGAGAATACACCTCTAGCAACTGGTGGTATAATGTATGTGTTAATGTCTGTATTGGTCAAGTTGGCTGATGAAAGTTTATTGGCAATAAACTCATCATCAGATTCTAAATTTTGCCTTAGATCAAAAGACGTATTGTTTTTGTTCCTTAGTTCTTCAGGTAGTGCCTCTTTTGATTTGGATCCATTACGATCAGCTACACCTATTGGAGCCACATCCAAAGTCTTGTGTTCTAATATCACCATAGTTTCAATGACTTTATGATAATGTTTAGGTATAAATGAAGGAATTCGAAATTTAATTTGGGGCCTAACAGCAAATGAAACTTTTCCTTCTCTATTCACTAAAGCATAATAATTGGAATCGAGACTTTTAGGACATGATATCACAATATAAAATTCAGTTGAACCTTCTCTTAATATGACTAGATCTCCTACTGTAAGAGGAAGACCTATTTTTGATGCGGATATGCTTGCTTTACTAAAGTAATATTCAATATCTGCTTTGAAACTCTCAAATGGGTCATCTTTCTTAAACTTTATCTTATTTGAAGGAACTTTCCCCATTTCCTTGTAGAACAAATCAAGCCATCTCTGACTATTGACAGCTAACCTTTCATTCATTCTCTTCTGCAGCCTGGACCTGATGAAATTAACGATCTTACTGTTGGATTTATTCAAGTCCAACGTTCTATTCTCTAAGTCTGAAAACACACTCTTACTCTTACTCAGTTGTATAAGTTCCTTCAATTCCTCCTTATCTACTGACGACATGTTTCTTGCTGTCTTGGTGCTTTCTGACACTGATAGTGGTGAACTGTTATCGATTTCTTGATCCTCATCAATGCCAAGTTCAGCCATAAGTCTATCATACTGGCTTGAATGTGATGCAATAGGTTCTTTAATCTTCTTATTCAGACCATTTTTCAATACTCTAAAAGGATCTCTTGTACTCTTAGAGTTGTGGCGTGCCCCTACAGTCCACAATCTGATGGTACTGCTTAAGTACTTTCGTCCAATAAGCATTAACTGATTCGAAGATTGCGATGCGGTTCTTGCTTAAAGATAAATATAATGAATCGCAATAATATTTTATGCCCTATACACACTTTACAAGCCCTCTACTTAATAAACCCGTTAATTTTTTGTACTCTTTTACTTTAATAAACCCTTTTTCTGGCTTCTAGTCATAGTGTATCCTACGCTAGAATATATGGAATTGTCCATATAATACTGGTCGATATTATCGTTATAAAATAGCGAAATGGAGTTGAAATCTGCAAATGGATTGTCTTCAAGATCCTTCAACTTTTCGGTTGGCCCTTCCTCAGTAGCAGCTTCAAATTCTTTCTCGACCTTCTTAACTGTAGTACTAGATGCCTTGTTTAAAACTGGGATCATTGGAGGTTTGGTGTTCCTTAACAAAGCCCAGCTTATGCTTTTAAAAAATGGATGCTGTTTAATATCTGCAGCTCCATTCTTTGAACCCAACCTTTTTGTATCTTCTTTGATCAAAAGCTTCTTTATAATACTTTTACAATGAGAACTGACTACTGGCTTGTCAGGAAATTTAACGTCTTTTTTCAAAATATTTGAAAATGTTCGTTTTCTATCTTTTCCTTTGAAAGGAGTTGTACCAAATAACATTTCATAAATGAAAATACCTAAGGTCCACCAATCCACAAATGAAGTATGTCCCTTTCCCTTGATAACCTCTGGAGCAATATATTCTTCTGTACCAACAAAAGAATTGGTTTTAAATCCATCAGTGCAACTTTTAGTGTCTAATTTCAAATCATTCATCATTGGACTATGAATCACATTAGTCTGTTTACTTAAATCAAAGTCCAGTAACATTATATGACCTGATTGATGTAACAAAATATTTTCTGGTTTTAGATCTCTGTAAATAAATCCATTTAAATGCAAATACTCGAGTGCTGCAATGACTTCAGCTGCATAAAATTTAGCATCGTTTTCATTAATGCATTTGTTTTCTCTTGTTTGTAATGCCCTGAAAAATTCTCCACCCATGCAATACTCCATACATAAATATAAGTATTCATCACTCTGAAAAGAGTGGTACAAGGTAATAATAAATGGATGATTACTACTACGCAAGATCTCTTGCTCAGTTAGAACCCTTTTAATTTTGTTTCTTTCAATCATTTCCTTCTTATTCAAAACTTTCATGGCGTATAATTTATTGGAGCATTTTTCTTTCACCAAGTAGACTTTTCCAACATCACCTTTACCCAACAACTTAATCTTCTCAAATGATTGTGGGCCAACAGTAGCATCGGTGATTCTGGTACTAGATTGACTATACATTCTTCCCTGTGTTGAAGATCTAGGTCTTGACTTAATATTAATTTCCCCAATATGCTTAGAAATGTCATATTGCTCAACTTCTTGTTGATAATTACTGTTAGAAGGTGTTTTTTTGAGCTTTGGCTCGGGTTTTAATAAGTTCACCAAAGGAGCAGATGCAACACGTCTTAATGTTCTCTGAAATTGGTTTCCTGATCCAGCAGGTTGTGACGTTTGTTGTTTAGGAGGTGATAACATTTGCTTTGGAGACGTGAAATACTGAGGATTGGGCGGAAATAAGTTTCTATTGGGGGTTTTTGGAGGTGATTGGGATGTCTTGGTCTCGTCATGACTATCACTTTGATATATCTTGCTGGGTAATTTTACTTGATCGTCCACTGATAAAACTGAATCGTTATGCCTTAATGAAACTGTTAAATCATTTGTTTTGAGGAAACTATCAAGCTTCAATGATCTTGAATTAGATCTGGATCTAGAACTTGATCTAGTCTTGTTGAATCTCTTCATCATCCCCGAAGTTGCCTCTTGTTTTATAGGGAAAGTTTCATCCTTATCGCTAGGCGTTTGAGACTTTTGGGATAACGAATGCTGTGACAAATGAGATTTAGAAGATGGAGAACTGGGGGTCGGATCACCATTCAAAATACTATTGTTGACATCATTCTCCATGTCAGTACTAGTGTAAATACTGACACTAGGTCTTGTACTACCTTGAATAATCCCACTATCGTGATCAGATTTGGGTGAGCCCAACTTAGTAAAAAAGTTCTTAAACTTGAAAGAATCATCATCTTTGGGACTAGAAGAAGTTTCATCCTTATTTATGTTAAGCAACCTTGATAAAGATATGGATCTGTTTCGTCTTCTATCACCGTCTTTAACTACTACCGGAGGCTTTAACATAACGTGAGCTGTGCAATGTTGTCGAAGATTTCTCAAAATAGTTGGAGAAGCCAAATAATACACGACTGTATAAAACAAACAGAATGAAACAGAGAGCGTAGAGTAAATAGCAAACCTTTTGTTAAAGTATGAAAAGGTCGAGTTTTTTTAATAGAATAATAGCAAAGGGACAAGTCGTATATTCATTAACATAAATGTGGAGGTAATAAAAAGTTTGGAATGGAGCTTTTAATGTGATAAATGTGACCACAGTTTCTACATATCATCTTACCATTCACTATATTGCTGGATACCAATAATTCATGCAAATCTTTCAATACAGCTATGTCATCTTCCATGATGGGATCTAAGCCCTCGGGCTTGGATGCTGGTAAGTCAGTTTTACCCAAATCTTTGGCTACTTCAACCACGGCATCCCAGTTCAATTTATCCAACATATGAACAATAAAGTCTGGTTTAAATTCCTGTGGGTCTAAAACAACTTCACATTCTTCGTATTTCAATGGAAATGAGTTATCAGAGTTGGCACATGACTTAATGGCACACTTGACGAAGTTGGTGGTTAAGAATTTCATGATTAATTGATGCTAGAAAGATGGTTTTTTTTTTCAAGTGCGATGAGGTTGAGATAGTTGATTTTCATCTCATTCCTCAATTGTAGCTTGACAGGAATAGAGAAAGAGAAAGCAAGGTGACCTGAAAAATGATCCAGGCTTTGATGTATTAAGACCGCAGAACAAAATAATTGGTTACGAAATGCATTTAATAGGCTGCAAAATCTATGTACAAGTTTTATTATGCAGATTCATGGTGAAGATTTAAGAGTTTTTCATAACTAACAACCTTTCCATCCAACCCAAAGGTTCTGAGGGTCAGAATAATCATTTTAATCATATCAACATCTAGGCTGTTGTTCGAGGTCTGATGTGCTAGTAATATATCTAGATTTGGAATCAACCACATCAATCTTCCTACATCACTGCTCTTATTTACTGTGTTCATTATCAACCGTATCATATTCTTATCAAATATGTTAACAATAATTTCGTTGATGTTTTCATTATCAATTATGAATTTCAATTCTTTGTCGGGAAATGCAAGTAAAACAGAGTCATCCAAACTCTGGAATATGACCTTGTTTATCATAAAATCAATATATTGGAACATTTCATTATCAATACATTTTTCAAGAATATTATAGAAACTTTGTTTGGATATTTTCAATGGTTTTGAAGTGTGATAATTTACTAATGTCAAATCTGTTATTTTTCTGCTCCTTAAATATCTGGATTTAGAAAGTAACTGGCCATACATCGACAGGTTGTAGATTCTTTCTAGTTCCAAAATTTCATCGAACTTCATAAATGAGAGCAAATGTTTCATTGCGTGTTTATTCCCAAGCTTATCATAGAAATTGAACAAGGTATTGATGAATTCAGGATCTTTTTCTATTATATCTTGGAAGTAATGCACAATCAATGAGCTGTTTATCTTATCAAATTCATCGGATAATAATGAAGACCTAGATTTGAAAGGAATCAAATATTTCAACACAATTTGCTCGTAAGTAATCATATTATGTTTGTCTAGTTGATCTACAAGCACTCTGAACACCTTTGTGGAAGGAGGACATGAGGATCTTAGTAACACATGAGCTATTTTTACCATTCCCTCAATCTTAGAAAGTGGATCATCGACGTCTATTGCTTTGAATACGGGAATAATCTCATCTATCAAGTCATCGCATTCATATCTTTCAGTGTACCCAGTGAGATCACTCTTGAAATATCTGGTGAAATCACTATCCAGGTATGCAAGCCAATCATTAGATTTGAAAGAGGTATAAATATTCCGAAAATATGCCAAACTCGTAAAGTTCACATTGTTGTTCATCCGATCCAACAATTCTTTGACCTGAGTACCTGATAATTGACTACGTATTTGCTCATCATCCAACAAAGGCACGCTCTTTAAAAGAACTTTGGAGTCTGGAATGTCCTGAAATGCAATCCTTCTAATACTTAATTCTATTATTAAGGTAGTTATTATCTCAGACACGATGCCTTTTACTGTACCTTCTATTGGGTTTGAGAATCTCAACTCCTCATTCTCGTAGCCATCTGCTATTATATTCGTTTTGAAGTTGACATCGTGAAGATTTGTATATTCGATTGATTTCAAATGGTTTCGATATTCATCAGCTAACTTCCTGCCACGCTTATACTTTAATATATCCACATCACGCCTAGCCTGATACTTTGCAAGTTTGAGCTGCCCAAAATCCTTCACCACAACGGGAGCTGAATCCCTATTGGTTGTTGTCTTCTTATACCGTCGTATCACTGTTACATTCTTGTGGAAGGACTCTGAGAGTGGCTTCAGAAGTATAGCCCATCTCATATTTGACTACTTCACCTAAAAGTCTCGCGATTTTCCTCCAGATTCCGTGGAACTTTTGATTATCTGTCGAAAACCAAATCAATAATCTTAAATCAAAAATGAAGTTTTCAACTCTCTTTACAGGTATTTTAGGCTTAAGTAGCTTCGTGTTAGGTTCTGATCCTGCTGTAAACGACGCAGAGCCCGCAGCTGTCAAGTTCAATGTTGATTATGTTGTTAAGGAACATCCGGGTGCTAGCGCTCAAGATGTTGTAGAATTATTTAATGGAGAAACTGTCACTTTAACTTACACTGTTAGTAATGATGACGACGTTCAAATCGCCATCATTGGTGTTGGAGGTAGTTTCCTTGACCCACAAACCAATGAGGTCAGTTCCAACATTACTGCTGGTTCTATAGGGCCAATTATATTGGAGCCAGGTCAGTCTCAGCAATTCAGCCAAGCCATTAACTTAAACTTGGTCGCCAATAGTTACGTTTTAGCTCCATTGATTTACATCTACTACGGTGAACAACACATGACTGTCAAGCCAAGATTACAATTAGCGACTGTTTCTGATGTTCCAATTTCTTTCTTCGATCCACAATTATTGTTCTTGGAAGTTGTGTTATTAGCTTCTTTTGCTGGTATTTCTTACTTTATCTATGAAGCGTTCGGTAAATCTTATATTCACGGTACTGCAGCCGTTAAAAAGGGATTAAAGGCTAAAAGTGATGGTAGTCCTTCCATTTCTTTAGGTAAAACCTTCGATTCTAGTTGGATTCCTGAAGGTCATATTAAAAAGACTAAAAAGAGTTCATAGTTTTAAATATATTCAATTCTGCTGTATATCTCTGCAAGTGTCTCTCCTTCTATTATGATAAACTTTTAATGTCATCATACTATGCCCTTCAATCTACATTAAAGGCATCCCTTTACGCATGGTCCCCTCACTTTTGTTCTTTACAGCCACCACAGATCATAACCTATTTCGTTATATCACAGACTTCGCAGTCCACTCTATTTTTATTATTTCTATACCTGTAAGTTGGAACTACAATGAAGCTATTCTTGAATGAAAGGCCCAGGACCTTTGTTCTTGTTAGTAATGACCATGCATTGATTGTGAGGCATCCTTATCCAACTTATAAAAAGGATTCTCACCACCATTTATCGGCATTGAATCAATCTATTTCCAAATCTAAAGATAGCATTCAATCTAAAGTGATTGTAGAATTTGTATCTGCTGACTTGGTAGATATATCTAAATTCAAAGATGTCACTAATAATGGTTCATTCGTAGGTTTATTGGGACTTTTCAATATGAAAGGGAATGTATACTTATCATTAATAACTAAATCAACAAAAGTGGCTTCTCCTAAAATTGGAGAAAACATACATAAAATTGATGGTGTCGAGTTCTTCTGTCTAAATTCCGACGAATATGATCATGTATGGGACTCTGTCGATCCTTCTTCTATGGAATTGAATAAAATTAGGACTGAATACCCGGCTGCTTCTGTCAAAAAATTCCTATGTCATGGTGATTTCTTCTTTTCCAATGATTTTGATATAACTAGCAATTTGCAGGAAAGGGGTTTCCTGCAAATTGACCCAGTTGAACAGTTAGAACATTTTAAATTGTACGCCGATTCTCCATATTTCGAAAGATTTATGTGGAATATATTTTTAATCAGTGAATTAATTCAATTTAGAAGTAGATTAACTCCATTCGAAGTTGAAGCATTTGATAAATGTGGATTTTTAATTACTATTACGAGAGGATATGCCAAAACTGTCAACGTATCTTTAAAGGATCAAGACGATGCTCTTCTTACACTTATAAACAAGCAATCATGCATCAAGGATGGACCTTTATTTGGTGAATGGGGAGCAGATGATAAAGGTTCTGTGTCTAATTTCCAGGAACTGGAAATTATCATATATACTTCTACATTTTGTTTCAGCTATGTAATATTAAAAGGTAACGTTCCCATATTTTGGGAAGTGGAAAATCATTTTTCTAAAGGGGCCATTATTCATAGAGGAGCAGGTAAAAAAATCATATTTCCAAGATCTTATGAAACAAGTCAACACGCTTTTAAAAGACACATGGATAGGTTGATTAATCAATATGGTGAGATGCATTTAATATCTTCAATACCTTCTGACCCGAGCAATTACAAATCTGTATTAGGCCAAAATCTCGATAAGCATTTAGATGATTTCAATAGACGAATGCTCAAGGCTGAAAGATTTGAAAATTTACAAAAAGATCTTTCCAATGATGATCCTATCTATACTTTAAAATGCAATAATATTCCAGTGAAAACTTCAACGATCAAAAAAACAGGTTACACTGCATTTAATCCTTATAAACTCATCTCAGATATTATTGATCCTATGATTGAATTTGGAGCTTTATTCTATGACTTGCAAAATAAATCATTTATTGGTAAACAACTAGGTGTGTTTAGAATCACTACGTATGATAGCTTGAGTAAAGCTAATTTCCTTTCTAAGGTTGTTTGTCAAGAAGTTATTGAATTAGCTCTCAATGACATTGGAATAAGTGCACCTGATGATTTATTAGGTAAACATGCAAAACTATGGCAGGAATGTGATGAATTCATTAACAAAAATATAGTAGGTTTCATCAGTTATTCTACCAAACTAAAAGGATCTAGTGCAACGTCCACCAAAAAGAATTTTAAGTCAAAAGTCAGCAAAAAATATTTGAATTCAGTTCTTGATCCCAAACTCAATGAAACAGCACTTCTTAAATTGCTTGGTAGACTACAAGATCAAACTGTTGTGACGGTGCATAATCCTATCCACGACTATATCATGAAAGAATTGGAAGCAAACTGTAAGCAATTCACCAGTAATCGTGAAATTAGTTTGTTTTCTCTGACTTTTAATATAAACGGTGCAACATTTAAAGGTGATCTTAAAGACTGGTTATTTCCTGGTAAGTATAAGTCAGATAAAAGTTATGATTTGGTATTGATCGGTATCCAAGAGATTATAGAATTGAGTGCAAGTAAAATGGTTAATATTGATTCAGAAAATAAAAGATATTGGGAAAACCATATCAAATGGCATTTAAATGAGTTTAATCCAGAGGGTGTTAAGTATTTATCTTTATGGAGTGGACAACTTGGAGGTTTAGCATTACTCATTTTTGTCAAACAAACAGAAATCTCCAAGATTACTCAAGTTGAAAGCAGCTTCAGAAAAACAGGATTTGGTGGAGTCGGGGCTAATAAGGGAGGTATTGCCGTAAGATTTGATTACGAAAACACTCAAATATGTTTTGTGTCATCACACTTGGCTGCTGGTTTGTCAAATGTTGATGAAAGACACCACGATTACAAAGTAATCAGTAAAGGAGTCAAGTTTAGTCGAAACAGAAGAATCAAAGATCATGATGCTGTTATTTGGTTAGGGGACTTAAATTTTAGAATAAATTTATCTAATGACCAAGCCAAGCTATTGATTGAGCAAAAGAACTTCAATAAATTGTTTGAATTTGACCAATTGAATGCACAGATGGCTAATGGTGAAAGTTTCCCATTTTTTGATGAGTCTGAAATCAAGTTTCCACCGACTTATAAATTTGATAAGAATACTAAAACATATGATACTAGTGAGAAACAAAGAATCCCAGCATGGACTGATAGAATCTTATACAAGAGTCGAAATCATCTTATCAAACCTGTATTCTATGATTGCGTGGAAGACATTATCTTTTCCGATCATAGACCAGTTATTGGACTATTCAATTTGATAATTAACATTGAAAATGAAGCCATCAAGAAAACTATGAGAAAAGAACTATATGACAATTATATCAAGAAATTTGGGAAAATTAATGATTTGTTTATTAACAATAATAATCTTTCATATATATTTGAGTATGATAAGAATGTGTTACCACCTCCTTCCTCAGATGCAAATAAATGGTGGTTAGCAGGCGGTAAACCTGCTAAAATAAATATTCCTGAATTAAATAAGCCAGATATGGTAGTAAATCCAAAATTCCCCACTAATCCATTTACTACCACTGAAGAACCCGAGTTTATACATAGATCTAGCATTAAAGGTTAATAATATACAACCTTTTTCATTATTTGTCTTTTGATTTATCATCTTTAATGTCTTGTTGGATGTTTTCTGCATCCTTTAAGACGGAGTCCATTTTTGCATCCAAATCATCCAACATCTTCTCTAGCTTACTGGCTTGTTGTTCAGCCTCATTTAATTGTTTGTAGGCATCAGCAAAGTTGGTATTTTGGTCTTCCTGGGTCATTATTAAACTAATTGACTGTTGATTCGCGAACGAAAATCTGTGTGCATAAGTCTAGTAAGTAAAAGGTACAAATTATTTATTGAGCAGATAAAAACGCTGAATACAAACTGTAAGACTATGTAGGAAGTACGATGCTTATTATGATGTTTAGATTTTTAAAGAAATCAAACTTCGTTTTTGAAAATTTCCAAATTGGCCTGATATTACTTTTACTCCAATCTCGCAAAAGTCAATACTGTGAATTCTACTATAAGAGACATCTTTTTGCAACCATATACTCAGCAATTTTCCATCATTGAAAACCAATATTTTTGAATCTCTAAAGAATTAACTAGTGTGGAAGTGTATGAAAGATTAATTTTGGCCTAAACTTCAACAAATTATCAAATAGTCAAAGATACCATTTCAGGATATATAAACTACTCAGATGTCTTTTGATGGGAAAATAATTTGCTCATTCTCATCCACCTCATTCAATATCATTATCAATATATTGCTGCCTTTTCTCACTGAAAGAATCTGACGGGGTCAGTAACATGGCTAATAGAGGGCTTAGAAGCTACATTCATTCATATATTTGGACGAATCTCGGTTACTTTCTTCACTATTTTAATCAAATGATCATTAGGCTGATTTCCCCTTTTGGACAGTTGTTGAAAACCAAGAAAAATGAACAGCTGCAAATAACATATATAAATGCTCAGATAACTCCTAGAGAACGTTGTCGATTTCAATGTTGATTCCTTTCCTACTAATACCATTAGCCACGGCTTCTGGTCTAATATGGACCCCTCAGGTATTCCAACCTTTTGATATAGCAAGACAGTCATGTACAAAAGCTATTAGTGACGCTGCATTGGTATGTGATAACAGTGGAGGGCATCACTCTGTAGACTACGAATGCATGTGCAACTATATGCCAGGCTTTGGGTCCTTTGCCGACTGCTTTATACGAGGATATGATAATAGCTCTGAAATTCTTGATGGTTTTAGGGATGCATGTGGTGTTCAAACTGGTGTTTATGTTGATGAAAAATCTTTCTGGGATAACTATACTTATGCGATGCAATTTCAACGACCAGCCCCAAAATTGGAGGAATCCTCACCATCAGAGTCGGGATATCACATGGATTTAATGCCTGTTGCTGTAGATTATCCTGTAGAGCTTAACTATACTGAATTTGCTGTATACAAGGAATATTATCAAAAGAGAAGAAACAATAATAATGTGTCCATCTACTATGGATATGGAATGCTTGCATATTGGGCAGTGGTCATTTTACTAGCTTCAATTGTTAACTGGACTGCAACAATCTTTCCCAACTTAACCAAAAAGTTCACAGGTACCTACTCCACCTTGTACAGAAAATATATTGGACTTTGTGCAACTTATGGAAGAAATAAAGCACAAAGTGTTGATAATGGATTCTATCTTATGCCTTCCAGGTTTGAATCAGTAGTGATTGTTTTGTTTTATTTGTTAACTGCTATTGTTAATGGTGTAGGTATGGTTACAGTCCCCGGAAATAAAGTGGTACCTAATTTAGGTGCTGACTTATGCCTAAAGGTTGGGGTCAGAAAAGGAATTACACCTGGATGTGTATACCCATTATTAATATTGTTTGCTGGAAGAAGTAATATTCTCCAGTTTATAACGAGATGGAAATATTCCACCTTCATGACTTACCATCGCTGGATTGCTATCAATCTTACCATCTTAGTTATTATCCATTCCATTACATTCTCTGCATACTGGGTTATGACTGGAAGTTATTGGTCCGGCATGAAACCTGCTTATATGGTATGGGGTACTGTTGCAACTGTAGCTGGTAGCTTAATGCTTCCTCAGAGTATGTTGTTCCTTAGAAGAATGAACTATGAAATCTTCTTATTGTTACACAGAATATTTGCATTTTTTTTCATATTGGGAAGTTATTATCATACTAGAATCTATGGTTTTGGTACATTTTACTTTGCTGCTTTTTGTATTTGGGCCCTTGATTGGTTTATGAGAATCATCATGATAGCTAGATTTGGAGCCCCAATTGCCAATCTTAAGTTGATGTCGGACCTTACAATAAGAGTTACAATCCCAAAACCAAAGAATTGGTCTCCAGTTGTTGGTGGTTACGCCTATGTTAGCTTTCTTTTGCCAACTTGTTTTTGGCAGGCTCATCCATTTTCATTCACAGACTGTGATAGTGATAATATTGCAATGTATGTCAAAGTAAAGGGTGGTGTGACACATGGTCTTTATAAGGCTCTTCTCAGTACCTCAAACCATGAAGCAAATATAAGGGTTTTAGTAGAGGGGCCATATGGAGTTCAAACATATGCCAGAAAATTTGATAACACTTTATTTCTAGCAGCCGGTAATGGTGTGCCTGGTATCTTTGGGGAGTGTTTGGATCTAGCAAGAAGGTATCAATCCTCTAAGAAGTTAAAATTTGTATGGGTCGTCAAAAACTATGATAGTTTTGCCTGGTTTAAAGAACAATTGGTAAAGTTTAACGGGTTAGACGTTGATGCTACTGTGTATATAACTAGAGGTTTAAGGACATTCAAAGATAATGAAGATGAAAAAGAAGGTTCTGAATCATTTCAAGAAATTGCTTCTTTAGAAAAACAACTTCCCTTCATCACCTTCAAAGAAACTAAACCATATATTGAAGACTTGGTTAAAGCAGAAATTAAACAGACTGACGGAAGCTTAGCTATAGTGACATGCGGACCCGACGCTATGGTCGATGATGTAAGATATGCTGTCGTCAACAATTTAGATCAAACTAAACATAGAATTGATTTCTTTGAAGAAGTACAAATTTGGGCATGAACGATTGTGAATAGATAGATAAAACTTATAGACGAATAAGATATAAATTTACCGAAGTTACACTGGCAGACTCTTTAACTAAGGGGAATAGCCATCTTTGGTACTAATTTCTTCAGATTGATCGTCATAATCCATGTCAACTTCTTCACCTGTACCAAATCTACCTTTCCAGCCATTTTCAATCAAGTAGTTTTTAAATTTGATATCTTCCTCCAATAAATCATCATCAGTTAAATGTGGGATAAATAACCATCCAATAACAACCCCAAGTAAACCACAAATAGCAGCGATAATGAATGTCCATTTTTTACCGAGATTATCTTGAATTGGAGTGAAACATCTAGTACCAACAACGGCTCCAACTTTTCCAATAACAGCAGATAATCCGTATAAATGACCTCTAACTGGGGTGGCATAACTTTCTGATGATGACAATCCAAGAATACATCCTGGACCTAAATTCCCACTACTTTGCATCAAGCCATAAAATACAATGAATAATGGTACAATCTTCGAAATTTTTTCATAAGCACATCCAACTATTAAACCAAAGACAATATAACCAACAAATCCAAGCATTAAAGTGTATTTTCTACCAATTATATCAGAAATATAGGCACCTATGATAACACCGGGAATAGAAAGGGTAGCTAATAATAAGTTCCATTCTGCAATTTTCTCCAAATCAGTTTTGGCTTCACCAGTTAACACAGATGAAATAATACCTGCAGAAAAGATACCATTGGGGAAAGTAACAAAATCATATAAAAACCAACAACCACAAGTTCCAATAAGCCTCTTCCAGTAGTACTTAACAGTTAAAATGTATGGCACTTTTCTCTTGATGGCTGATTTTTTATATAATTCAGATGTCGCCATCTTTAATCTAAAATAAAAGACAGAAAGAGGCCAAAATACACCAAGGGCAAACATTGTTCTCCAAATTCCTTCATAACTCTTGGTGATTTGATAAACAATTAAGAAAATAATTAATGCAAATGGACCACCAATACTCAATGGGAAATTAGTAACCATAATGGTAGCACACCCTCTTCTTTTAACAGATTCATTTGCGGCTTCATTAGCACTCAAAGTTGAAGTAGGGTATTCAGCACCAATTCCAAAACCGGTAACACCTCTGGAGATAATTAACATCCATAATAAACCATTTACTGTAGCACCATGAGAAGCAGCACACATAATGGTTCCCACGACCAAAAAGACAGTAGCAATGATAATGGCATTTTTTCGACCAATGTAATCACTTACAATTCCCATAGCTAATTGACCAAATATAGTACCAACCAAACCTGCATTTGAAACATTAGTTTTCATATCAGAAGTATATTTAGTAGGATATTGTTCTGTTAAAACTTGATTAACCATAGTTAAGACGTTGTTTTGATAACCGTCGGATATCAAGGCGAACCCAGCAGCAAGAATTATTAAAGTATCTTTCCACTTGGTACCTCCTATCAATCTAGCTTTTCTTTCTTCGGCCTTATAGACAAAGTGTTTAGGCCGATCAGTTGAGTCTTGTGACACTATGATCTCATTAGCTTTAGTAATATCACTCATTTTGAATTATAAAATGGAAAATAAATAATTCTATGGGGAAAAATATGAACCGGGTTATTCGTATCTTTATATAATATGCCCTTTATTTGACTTTTTGGCTTTATTAGGAGTATATTGAACGTGGTTAGTTTCTTTTTGAACAATTTACCGAGACTCCTAATCCAAAGTTCAATATATTACCGTTGAAAATTGGATCGTATCACCTTGTATTACAATAAGTGCTCCACGTGCAGAGGCTTTACATGTAAACTTTAATTATATATCTGTATAAAAGCTGCCTCGAAAGTAATATCCTGCATGTAGATTGACATAATGAAGGTTTCTATTTGACACGGAAATAGACGTGAGGTTGCATTATAAAAAAGAGGAGAAATTTAAGAATGGAAAGAGCATATGGAAAGAATATACGGAGGTAGCATACCAAGAAAGTATTGCTAACTAAATTTGTAACTATAGATACTTATTTTTCCCCTTTAATGACTGTAAATGTTTACCAACGTGTCAAATGTGCCTATTTTGAAACATCGTGTGGCAGAATCAAGCGCTCCTCGTGATTTGCGTATCTGTCTACTTCCAATATTATTTAATAAATCAATCATTGGATTCGACACGTTTCGTGAATTATACCTTTCATGAATTATATGTCTGTACAGCTACTCAACGGTCCTTAAAAGGCAATAAAAGCATTAGTATAATAGCCATATTAATTATTGGTATATCACCACAGCTTGTTGCAATGACACATCTTTGGATTCAATTTGAAATTTAGACAGATAATAGTATCTTGTATTTTATCTAATACAAAGTCCTGAAAAATTAACGGCCTTAAGTCCAACCAGTTAGTTCAATCTTGTTCTAGTTCAACCTAACAAACAGTATTACCCCCTTTTTTATCAAATGCTTATGATTACTTTGTAGTATACACTGGGATTTATCCTTTTTGTTAGCCGCGTTATCTTCAATTATGATAAGCTTATCGTCTTACAATTATCTGGTTGATCCCTTTCCTCTTGTCCTGATAACCGTCGCTAGCCGATCACAAAATGCCTTCGTGTGTAACCCCAAATCTCACCCCAGAATTTCTATGGAATTTTACATAGTGAGAGACGCTCGGACAATGAAAAATTTGTTAATTAGTCATAGTAGAACATTTAAACATTTCATTTTGCAATTAACAGAACAATCACGATAGAAAATGGTAATGTTAAGTGATCCAAGTACTAAGTACAAAGCTTTCCCACCCATTAATTTACCAAATCGCCAGTGGCCATCCAAGACTTTAAACAAACCACCAAGATGGTTATCAACTGATTTGCGAGATGGTAATCAATCTTTACCTGACCCAATGTCAGTTGATGAAAAGAAGCAATATTTTACCAAATTGGTGGAAGTTGGCTTCAAAGAAATCGAGGTTGCATTTCCATCCGCTTCTCAAATTGATTTTGACTTCACTAGGTGGACTATTGAAAATAGTCCTGATGATGTCTTCATACAAGTTTTAAGTCCTTGCAGAGAGGATTTTATCAAAAGAACTGTTGAATCCTTAATCGGTGCCAAAAATGCTACTGTGCATATCTACCTAGCCACTAATTCCTGTTTCAGAGATATCGTCTACAATAAACCATTCGAAGAACTTGTTGAGATTGCTACCACTTGTACTAAATTAGTAAAATCTTTAACATCGGAACATCCAGAAACTCATTGGAACTTTGAGTTTAGTCCCGAATTCTTTAGTGATTCTCGTCTTGAAGACACCATCCACATTTGCAATAAAGTTTTGGAAGCCTGGGGCCCTACTACTGAAGATCCAATCATCTTTAATTTACCAGCAACAGTTGAAATGTCTACACCAAATGTGTACGCTGATCAAATTGAATACTTTTCAACTCATATTGACCAAAGAGATAAAGTTTGTATTTCCTTGCACCCACACAATGATAGAGGTTGTGCCGTTGCTGCCGCTGAATTAGGTCAAATGGCTGGTGCTGATAGAGTTGAAGGTTGTCTTTTCGGTAATGGGGAAAGAACTGGTAATGTTGATTTGGTCACATTAGCCTTGAATTTATATACTCAAGGCTATTCTCCAAAGTTGGATTTTTCTGACATCACTTCAGTTATTGACATTGTTGAAAAATGTAACAAAATCCCAGTTCATCCAAGAGCTCCATATGGTGGATCTTTGGTGGTTTGTGCCTTCTCTGGTTCTCATCAAGATGCTATCAAAAAAGGTTTCGCCGTTCAAAAGAAAGACGAACATTGGAATGTTCCATATTTGCCTTTGGATCCTCAAGATATCGGAAGAACTTACGAAGCCATCATCAGAGTCAACTCCCAAAGTGGTAAAGGTGGTAGTGCTTGGGTTATCTTAAGAAACTTGGAATTAGACTTACCAAGAGGATTACAAGTGGACTTCTCTAGGATTGTTCAAGCTAATGCCGAACGTAGAGGAAGAGAATTAACTAACAATGAGTTATGTGATCTATTCAAGTCTAGTTACTTTATCTTATGGGATGATGAAGAAAAACCATCCCATTTCTACAATTTACTTGATTATAATTTAAGCTCCAAGGATGGTGTAAGATCTATAACTGTTGACTTGGAAGTGGATGGTGTTAAGAAGTCAATTAGTGGAACTGGTAATGGTCCAATTTCTGCTTTTATCAATGCTATCAAGAATAATTTGAGTATTGATATCGATGTTAAAAACTATCATGAACATTCTTTGGGTAATGATTCTAATTCTAAAGCTGCTACATATATTGAAGTCAGTGTTGACAAAGGAAAAAACATCTGGGGTGTTGGTATTAATGAGGATGTTTCCTTTGCTTCTTTCTTGAGTTTAATTTCGATTTTAAATGGTTTACATAATCGAAAATGAGTTTATGATACTTGAAATTTATATATCCAAATGCGTATATAGATTTATTTATTGCAACAAAAAATAAACTATAAAACAGAACTTATATAACATTACTCATCATCTGGTTTATCAAGTGTAACATGCCTAATTGGTCTAGTGAGTACTGCCTGGCCATTTTCAAAACTCACTTGTGGCTCTGTGGCCGGAATATTTCTAACAAAATCACTAATATGCTTAACACCATATGGCCAAAACGTGAAATATGCTGCAAATATAGCAGAAAAAACAGCAGCACTAGGAATATCTTTGATTATATTCAGCAAGATGGTGGAATTATAAATTCTCTGATCGATTGTCCCTCTTTTGAAAGGATGAGTTCTCGTGTTTGTTGGGTTAACTTTAAACACGCTTCTAAATACATTATGAAATACTCTTAAAGGATTCATATTTAACAAAAAATAACCGTAAGTTCAATTAGCTTCTCCTTAGCCCTTTTATACTGCCATTTTATACATTTGCCTTTAGTGGAGAACACAATTTTTTAATGATTTAATTATAATCAGTGGAAAACTGCAGCAATTGCTCTTATCATACTGTATACAATAAAGCAATCTTAATAAATTTTATTGTACATAAATCAATAAATACAAACTACATACACAATTAATGGTTACTCATATTATTAATTACTTTCTAATGGATTCTTCATAGCTTGGTGGAGGACCAGTATATTCAATGTTTCCCTTTTCGTCAAAAGTGGCATTGGAATCATCGACATCTACACCTTGTTGAATAGCTTTATTTTTTTCAATTTCACTTAATCCCATTTCATCTCTGGCAATCCAAATATGTGGTTCTTCATCTTGAACACTTGGATCGGAGTATGCGTGAGCAAGGAATTCATCACTATAATTAATATAGTTGAAATATGCGTCTGGCATAATTTTTCTTATCAAGTCAAAAGTCTCTGTCTTAGGCTTGAAAAATCTCTTTAACCAGGAAACTCCATCATTAGGAGACTTAAGAACTTTACTAGCAATATTGTTCTTCTCTGGATCTTTTTCAAGATCTTTTTCTGTGTTACTTTCCAATAAGGTGTTTGGTTCATTAGTAGTCCCTGAAACGTGTTCGCTCTTATCACTATCATTGACCAATCCCAATTGGTTTCCACCTTCCCAGTAATTTTCACCTTCAATTTTAACTTCTTTCTTACCTTGATCATGCATTGGATATGCAAACGTTTCATCACCACCTGCATATTTGATAGCACTAATTGGCACAATATCAAACAATGGTAAAAATTTCCGTTTCATGTACACGTGAGCAACAGCACTTGCAGCAAGACAAACACCTTCCAAGGCAACACAAGCCCAGTTCTTCTTGAAAACAAAAAGAGCAATCAAACAAACCTCGGCTAAGTAAATACCAACATACAATTGGAATAATGATCTTGGGTAATTACGTCCTCTGGCATCATGAACATTTGGGGTGAAAACGTAAGTTAAACTGTACAAATAAGCCCCATAAACGAAAACAAATGTAAGGAAAGCGAAACCTAAAATTAATGGTTGGATAATAGCATAAATGATAGCAATTGAACCTAATAATTGATATAATGGGTAAATAACAGCCCAACCAGGTTGTTTCAAAGTGCTGTATCTACTCCATTTTTGCCTTGGCGTAGAATCCAAGATTTTACCTAAGAATTGTGCCAAAATTAAGGCTACAAGTTGACATAATAAACCTGAAGATATAGCTAAACCTTGCAAACAGAAATAAGCAATATAGAAGTTGGATGCAGGTGGAATTCTTTCACCCAATAAATTCAAAGCAGAAGTTGGATCAGCAATAACCTTAGTAACAGTACTTGCAGCTGCAGAAGCAACGGTAACAGTTAAGAAAACATGCACAACTTGAAAAGCGTAGAACCAAGATTGACAGTATCCTTCAACTTCTTGAATAGTCAAACAACCAGAGACTTTACCCATTTTCTTAATAAAAGGTGGAACCAAGGACATTAAAATGGCCAAAGCAACAACTGGTAAAAGACCGGTAATAATACCTAATAATTTAGGAGGCATGTTGTTAATAAATCTTAAGAAAGGAACTTTGTCAGTCAAGAAATTAATGTTGGAAATGGCACCAACGACAGCGACAGGAATGGACCAGAAAATGATCATCAAAGTTAAAACGGTAGTAGCAATAGCCTTCTTAATTCTTCTAGTAGTTGGAGTCAAACATAAGTTTTCCCAAATGATATCATCGGGGGCAACATTGGTAATTCTCTTACACTTCTTTAAATCAGAATTATAAGGAATTGCTTGATATGCTTTTTGTAATTCCAATTGAGTTGGAAATTCTATGAAAACTCCTGGTAATTGATCGTTGGAAGCAAATTCAGCTTGATCTTTCTTGATATCAGTATTCAAGTCACCCAATTTTTCTGGACAGTAGTCTAAAGTATCAACCTTCTTACCAATCAAGAACTTTAATTTATGAGTTGGTCTCTTTTTACCGTCTTTCAAGTATTTATTGATATCATCAGCTGGTTCTGGAACAGGTTTATTCTTCTTTTGAGCTTTCAATCTTAATTTAACGGATTTCTTAATGGTCTTGTTTAAAACACCTTCATATTTCTTAGCCAATTTGCTTCTTTCTTTAACTTTCTCTTGCAAATCCTTGTAGTTCCTTGAATACCACAAATTAGTAGCAGTTGGAAAGTAAGTTCTCAATTCAATTTCCTCATACAAAGTCTCTGGGATTTCAGTTAATAACAAAGTTCTAGAAGAAATTAAGGAATCATAGAAGGGAGTAGTTTGTAAAACATGTCTAAATGTAGTGTAGTAAACCATTTCTCTGTAAATGAAAAAGATAACACATCCAAAATAAATCCAACTCAAAAAGACGTGAGCATAAACTCTCTTATCATCACGGACATTGGAGTAAGATAAGATATCGAATCCTTGTTGGCCATTTCCTTTAACGGCATTCACTGGGAATAATACTGGCCACAAGATACAACAACCTAAGAAACAAATCGAAGCGAATCCAAATAAGAATCTAACAAAAAAATATCCATCGACACCAGCTTGTTGGATCAAGAACGATTCAGGTTTAGACAAAACATGAGATAACCATGAAAATAACCCTCTAGGAGTTTCATCTGGTTTTAAATCCTTAGGAACAGTTTTAACACTAGTTCTTGGTTCATAAACTCTCAGTTGTTTCTTTCTCAAGGCAATAAATATTCCTAAAAAGACAGCGAAGATAACCAAATTAGGAATTAAAGTGGAAATAAAGGCAGAAACCGAAGAGGAAGTTGATTGTGTATCACTACCTGCCATTTTCAATTAATTTTGTAGAAGTCTTTAAAAAGAAAACGATTACAATTACTTTAAATGTTTTTTTAAGCTTGCTCTCTTCGTTTCAGGACAAACTTAAATCAGCACAATGACAGTCGCAAAAATAAACATAGTTCTACTAACCTGAAATTCCAATAAGGCGCGGCTGAGGGAAAAAAAAAAACTTTTCATATGAAAAGGGCAATTTTAAGTCGGCAATGCGAGTATAGCGGTAGAAAGAACAATCTCTGGGCGGAAGATGGACTACGGGATTATGGTTGAGATGACGAGAAAAACAATACTATTTAATTTTAGAATAAAGGGCCTTATTCACAGCAACCCTGGTAACTAACTTGAATTGTAGTACATGCCACGCACCAATTTTGATGACAGATGTGATTTCATTCACGAGCTTTTTTTCAACTAATACTAACTTATACAATATATTTATTTATTTATACCATATTGAAGAACTGAATTGATTAACTAAAGTGTTTGGGATGGCGGATTTAGCTAGTTCCCGTCTAAAGCATTGCTGCAGTACATTGCCGGATTGTGCAGGAATTGAATCGCGCAAGCCGTGGTACAATAGGCTGGAATGGACCGGGCTAACATCGAGTCCATCTACCACGCACTAAGTGGTTATTGTTTTCTGTGAGTAATGACAATTAATTATGTAAGCTAAATTATGTGAAAAATATCTTTGTTTTTTTTGATTCATCTACGTGGACTCATTTCATGTAATGTTTCTTCTGAACTACCCTCTCTCGAAGCACCTTCTCTAACTCCAGGAGTAAGCATTGAATTATTATTTGTAGTTGGTGATTGGTTGTCTGTATTAGATCTCGGTGGGGGGCCTGTAGGTCTCACCAAATCGTCCAAGTCTTCCTCTATTGGCTGAATCGGTACTCCATCTGTTTGAGATGTTGTTCTTTGATGCACTGGCTCATTAATAATGGGATTCTCGTTGTCAAAGTTGTAGCTAGGTTTCACATTTGGATTTTCATGAAATTGTCCATTTTCGTCATAGTACCCCATATCTTGGTCATTGGCCGTTTCAGTATATGTTGGAACATAATTAGCAGGTTGATCAGATGTATGATTTCTGCTAGTTGGTTGATTATATTGGGATTGGGATTGAACATATGAAGGTGGTGTCATCCATCTAGTACCATAAAGTGGTTGTAGTCCATTTGACCCTCTCTTTTTGTTCACTCGAAATGTACCAAAAATAATCAATATAATCACCACAATGAATATACCAAAGAAAGCCCATCTGGCAGCTCCTGTATTATTGAATACATCTCTTTTATCTATCGATCCACTATCGATATACATATTACCAAATCTATTTGAGAACTCAGTAGATTACTGCCCCTTTATAAAAAAATGATCAAACGAGCATATCAATTTTGCATGTAATGCAAAATTCTAGGCCCCATCACAAATTACAAATCCAAAGAAGCATGAGCCAAGCCCGCTTCGTAAACTAAAGAGTCTTAACAGAGTAAAGTAATATTTTCCTGTTATGATAACTTTGGCATATATTATTGATGTAGTACTTGTATTGAAACTTTCCTTATATTACATGATTACGTCAACTTTAAAAACAGTATATCGTAAATTAAATAGGAACAACAAGCAATAGTAGTTGAAGTTTCATGTATTAAGGAAACACAAGATTTGTTTGCCATGTTACCTTGTTAACAATAGAGTAAGATAATAGTAAGACTCTGGTCAATAACTGCTAATGTACTGAGCTTATTGATAAACTACGATTTATAATAAATTACATTACAAGCAATAATTAGACCTGATGTCACCTATTCATCACGATTTGTCGTGCACAAATGCTCCACTCTTCTCTCCAATCTGCAGTACTATGCACCGGTATCTCCATGAAAATTGGAGATAGCTCTTAACATGAAGCCAGTTAACTTCTCAAGATCCCAATTATCAGTCAGCGTGTTTTAGTTATATTAGTACAATATGAGGCTTAGGGTCGTATACTAAAGTGTTTATTGACAAAACCCATTCAGATTGGTTCCTTATGCTCTGTAGAAACTCGGCCAAACTCAAGGGTTCTCGCATAATTTCAATTGAAGATAATCATGACTCTGTTGAAAGCATTAAAAAGGCTTGAAAAAAAATCGTAGTCTGTTCCAAATGGATACTTGTCAAGTTCAAAATATTTTCTAGGCAACAATGGTGTTAAGGTTCTTAATGAAATAAATATAATAGTCGAAGGCGTTGAAAAATGCATCCACGTCCACGTTAATGATATCGCTAATTAGCCTGAGAACAGTTACCCATTGTCAAAAGTGGAGATATAAAAGCAATTACGATGGGGGTATGTCATAGTAAATTGGGGTATAACTCCTTGATTTTCCCATTTACTCGTGAACATCCTGATTGGACATTTATCTCCTATAAGTCCAACTTTTTCCCTGATTCTGGCCTTTGGAGTGATAAAGGAGTTTTTAAAGGGTGCTAACTGGCTTTGTTAGAACAGAACCTAGATGGCGTTTACTCACACTATAAATACTGAGGAATTACCCTTTAATTGAACTATCCTTTGTTTTGATATTCTTCTTGTATTACATTCCATCTTCTATAACTTTTTTTATATTTTCTTGAATGCGGTATTGTATTTAGTCCTTTAGTTAACTATCTCACTAATTATACTTTGGAATGCAAAAATCTGCGAACCTAAATGAGTGCCACTGAACCACGTAAGAGGAATAGAATTTCAACCTCTTGTTCCAGTTGTCGAAAGCGGAAAACTAGATGTGACCGTGCCAGGCCCTTTTGTGGAAGGTGTATAGTAGATAGATGTACTGTGAGTTGTTTTTATGAGGACAATGTAGCTCCTCCGGAAAATTCCTTCAATGACACCATGGAAATCAACTTATTGAAACACAGAATATCGGAATTGGAAACAATGGTGTCATACCAGGATCTGGTTATATCGTCATTCAGCAAGTTGGATTTATCACCAGATGATGAACCCACAACAGGTTCAAGCAATAATTCTTTTTCAAAACCAGGAAGCAGAAGAGTTTCCAGTGACCAGCTGTCTAATTCTTCTATAAAAAGTACTCCGATAATCAAACAAAGAAACTTTAATGGGTTTGTTTTCTTCCAAAATAATGTGGTGTACATAAATCCCACTTCCTTTTTATCGTTTAATTTTGAAAATCCTGTGTCTGTTGCACTATTTGAGGACCTTTTAAAATCTCCGGACCACAATAAACTTGATGGCAACGATATAGATGGAACTTGCTGTATAGAAGCAGATGTGAGCAATATTGATTATAATAAGGAGATTGGAAAACTACCTGAAGTGAAAACTGTCGTGAAGGCTATTAATTATTTCTTTGACAACTATAAACCATTTGTTCTGTTTTTGAACAAAGAACTAGTGTCCCAATTGTACTATTTATTGGAAGACAAAGGCTCATATTGCACAATTAAATCATCCAAAGCCAACAAGACTTCTTTAATTGCAATATTATTGATTATTCTTAGATTTACTTATACTTTGTGTCCTAAGATACTTAATGGGTTTGTTGTCAATTCCTCTTACGTTGAATGTGCCACTAACTTATTAATGGCGTATAAGTCTTTTAAGTTGTTATCGTTCAACAAGATTCAGGGTTTGCTTTTGCTAAGAGTCTATACAAGACATTGTTTGGAAGATGATGATTTTACCGGAGGAGTTGGTGTCTTGAACTCGATTCTTGTCAATTGTGCTCGTCAAATGGGGATAAGTAGGTACAATTATCCTCCAAATATAGTCACTAAGGAAGAGTCTTTTATTTGGAAAAATATTTGGCGACATATATGCTATTTTGAAACAGCTATCAGCTTCGATACTGGTAGAACGCCATTGATTGCGTCCCATGAGATTCCAGATGATTCAGATTTGATGGCTCAAATCTCCAAGGTTTTAAATCCATACTTAGTAAAGTTGTCATTAAGTGATTCTACTTCTGTTCTGGACTTGTTAGATGTATTACAAGAAATATCAACAATATCTAATCAAAAATCTTTACTTCAAATTTTGCAATATCCTGGAGATTCCATATATGAATCTGCCCAAGAGTTTGTTTTGAGATATGATTTGTTATATAAAGAGTTTTGTCTTTATTTCATGTTATATGTAACTGATGAATCTTCTGAAAGGAACAAGTATTTGATTGGTGCTTTTGAGAGAATTTTGATAATATTGAAATTCACACATGAACTCACCACCAGTAGGGTTTTTTTCAGTATAGAAGTGGATCAGTTCATCTCTCCTCGTATATGGATGTACATGAGATTAGTCGTGTGTTCTCTATCTACATTCATAAAATTGGTTTTAAAAAACGAATTTTCAATAGTCGAATCATTTAAATATTTCAAATCACCAGATTCGAGTGGAGTCATGAATTTCATTGATATTGATTTCAAAAGTGACCGCAATACTATGGTGAATATCGTTAAGAAGCTACAAGAGGTTTATATAAACGGGTCGTTAATCAGTCAGAAGTATTACTCAGTTTTTAAAGCATGCATGTTTATCAGAAGATTGTTGACCTACCTAAAGGTGCAGCATAAAGAATTTATGGAGCCTCTTATTCGTGGAATCGATGACTTTGGCTGGAATGCAGGTGTCAAATTTAATGATGTCTATGTAGGTTGGCATAAAAAAGATGATATTGACAATTTAACTACACTTGATATGCTTTTTGCGAGTATTAATAGCGATATGGGAGACTTCGTAAAAGAATTGGGTGATATATCTTATGGCGATCTTTCCAATATATAAGTTTGTATTTTAGTAAATGAATTTTGGGTTAGTTTAAAAGTTGCAAATTTCGCATTATCGATGTCACAAGATACTGTAATCTCAAGTGATGTTAGTAGTCAGTACAATGATCTTGCCAACATCACACAGGATACGGAAATCTCACAAGTCTCTCCTGCTATAGCTAAAAAAACCGTGCAGTTTTATATTGCAAAGTAAGTAAGAACAGACATAAATCAAGTAACCGCTATTAACAATAAATAGAGAAAATAAGCCTTCTTGCTACCGGCATATATTACAGCTATACGAGGATATTCGATGGGCTACATCAAGGAATTGCCTAGTCAGCTTAGAGTTTAAGTCAGGAAATGGAAAGTTAATTACTTATCATTGTTTTGGTGATGATGATTCTATGGCAAAGAAGTACTGTGGTGTAATTCAAATTTTAACTGTTCTTTTGAAGAACATGAAACTGGGGAAATACACCACCAAAAGAGACATATACTATCAGAATGTTGAATTGTTTGGAAACCAACGCATTAGTAATGGCATAATTGATTTGATTGTAGACAATATGAAGATTGCAATTGGGCTGCAAATTGAGAATGCTGATATCAACTTACATCCAAATCAGAAAGGCCTCATGTTTTATTGCGGTTTAGGCGAACCAGTGTTAATTCCCATACAATTTTATAGTATCCATTTTGTTGATTTGGTTGTTATTATAGAAAAAGATGCAGTGTTCAAGTCACTTGCTGCTTATGTGAAACAACACCAATTATTTCCAAATGTTCTTTTCATAACAGGTAAAGGGTTTCCTGATAAATTTACCAAACAAATCGTTAAAAGCATTTCGAAACCTGTTCTCGCCTTCATGGACTCGGATATATATGGATTGTTAGTGTTTTTAAGCTACAAGTACTATGAATTTAGCACAAGCGACCAAAAGTGTACCAAGACTCAGTCTTTCCTGTTTGGGGGTTGCTTTATTCTTGACTATACCTGTGGCTACATGAATATTACGAAGCGAGAAGTGAGTATAATGATAAACAAAATTATGGAAATAAAAGAATCAGACTTGAAGCGAGAGATTCAGAGGGGTTTATTCTTGTATAAAAAAGCTGAAATGAATGTGGTTGATAAAGGATGCAGCGGTGGGATAGTAGACTACATAATTGGTAAAATACTGTCTTACATCGGGGCACGTAACCAACATGAAAACATTGCACGTGATCTGAACTTGGTGTGTTCGTCCAGTTATTGACGTGAACAAATATTTTTCCAATTCCCCAATTTTCATAATTGAATCATGTCTTATACTACTCGTCAAATTGGTGCTGCTAACACCTTAGACTACAAAGTTTATATTGAAAAGGATGGTAAACCAGTTTCTCCATTCCATGACATTCCATTGTATGCTAATGAGGAAAAAACCATCTTAAATATGATTGTTGAAGTTCCAAGATGGACTAATGCTAAATTAGAAATTTCTAAGGAAGAAAAGTTAAACCCAATCATTCAAGATACCAAAAAAGGTAAATTGAGATTCGTTAGAAACTGTTTCCCACACCACGGTTACATTCATAACTATGGTGCTTTCCCCCAAACTTGGGAAGATCCAAATCAATTACATCCAGAAACAAAAGCTAAAGGTGATAATGATCCATTAGATGTTTGTGAAATTGGTGAACAAGTTGCTACTGTTGGTCAAGTTAAACAAGTCAAAGTTTTAGGTGTCATGGCCTTATTAGATGAAGGGGAAACTGACTGGAAAGTTATTGTCATTGATGTTAACGATCCTCTTGCTCCTAAATTAAATGACATTGAAGATGTTGAAACCCATTTACCAGGTTTATTAAGAGCTACCAATGAATGGTTCAGAATCTACAAAATCCCAGATGGTAAACCAGAAAATCAATTTGCCTTCTCTGGTGAATGTAAAAACAAGAAATACGCTGAAGAGATTGTCTCCGAATGCGCTGAAGCTTGGGATAAATTAATCAAAGGTGAAGTTGATCCAAAAGGTATTGATTTAACAAATACCACCGTGTCTACTTCTGCTTCTTTCACTGAATCTCCTGCTATTCCAGAAGCTTCTCCATTACCAGCTGCTCCAATTGACAAGTCCATTGACAAATGGTTCTTCATCTCTGGTGCTCATTAAGCAACTAAGTCTGTTGATTGTGATTAAATAGTATTATATATATATATATATATATATGCATATTTATATATACGTATTCATCTGTTAGACTTCTTGATCAAATACCATGCTCACAGTTCTCATTTCAACGCATTAACGCGTCTACTAAGTCAATTAATGGATATAACCAAACAGCTCTCACTCGATGCTACCAGGTTCGACTCCCTCCATAACTCGATGGAATTGAATGGTATCACGACTATTGATATTCTAGCAAACCCAAATCCCCAAGCATTATCCAAACGGTTAGGGCGCTCAATCAAAGAGATTGAAGATTTCATAAGTTATATGAATAATATTGAAATCCGTCCTGAAAATGTCAATACTACTGTCGAAAAAGAATACATAAACACTGGTATCAAATCTGTGGATGATTCTGGCTTCAAAATACCGTATGGTGAGGCTACAGAAATATTTGGGCAGAGTGGATCAGGAAAATCACAGCTCTTATATCAAATAAGTTGTATGGCACAGCTCGGTCATAAAAAGAAGGTTGTTTTGATCAACACAGAAAAGTTTTTAGAAACTAAAAGATTAAGTCAAATTATGAATGGTTTCAATAATGAAGAGATGTCAATGAGTAATATCGAATATATCTATTGTCAAGATATAGAGATCATGGATCATATTCTATACACGCAGTTGCCAGTATTATTACAAGATGCAGGTGAAGAGATCGGATGTGTCATAATCGATTCTATAGGACATCATCTACGAAAAGAAGAAAGTGTGACTTCAACCACATTCTTGAAAGAAGCAATCAAGGCACAGTATGAGCAACATGAAGAACTAGCACAAGAGAGAAAAAAGTTTAAACAACAGTACAATATCTTCTTCAAATCCAATGATCAATATGACTTGCGGATTAATAAAAGGTTTTATTTCATAAATCTTTACAAATATCTTATAAATTTGGCTAAAAAGCACCATTTTGCACTTATCATGTCAAATCAAATCACTGATCAAGTCAATTTCAATGATGAAGACCTAGATTTGGACTATCAGATAGGTTGGATGTTTGGATGGGATAATCGAGTGATCTTGAACCATCACATCAATCAAGTAGAGGATAATATGATTAAGAAAGTTAAAACAAATATCAATACTGCAAATGCTGATGACAATAGATCACATTCATACCATGAAATTCAAGCAGAAGAACTCGAAGAGCAGTACAAACGGTATATAAACACTTATAGACAAACAAAGGCACATATAGCAACATTGGGATATCATTGGAATAAATTCATCACCAACAGAATCCTTATGATGAAAACATATAAACCAATTACTTCGACAAAAAGTGGAGAGAAAAGACGGTTAGATGACTTCGATGGATGGCATCCGGAAAGATGCTTGAAGTTTCTCTCTTCTGATCAATCATGGTCAGACAAGATCAGTTACATATTAGGTAACAATGGGCTTCGGTAATACAAAAGGGTTCTAGATGACTCGTGCTGTCTCAGAGTCAAAATTGCTCTCAACTCGCGGTGTGTCCTGGTGGTGACACGAGCTGCACTGCAAAGCATATACAAATTATCGCCCTATTCGCGCCCGCCCACCTTGGCCTGTGCATATTAATTAATTTGAATTTGTTTATTTATCTTCAAGACATAATTGAACCATGAAGTACATCGACGAGGTGGATATCGAGTTGGTGAATCAAGAACTTAATTTCCATACCAATGACGATAGTTTAGTGATAAAGGGTGCATGCGACATCTTCACGACAAAGCCTACCAGTTCTGATAAGAGACTTTATGGAGTGATTGGGAAACATTTAGATGAGATGATTGAAAACAATGAAAGAACTCAAAAGGAAAGAAAAGGTTCTTTAACCTCTTTGGCGGAAGGTATTTTAGGTGTTAGTGATCCTGCATGTCGAAGCAGAAAGGACTCGTTAACAGAAACGTCTAGTGAGAGAAGGGATTCAAATGCTACTATAAATACCAATGAAACATCTATGGAATCCATTGACGAGTCACCATTTGGTTCCTTAAAAAAAACCAAAACTAAATGGACTTTTGCTAATCTTATTACCATCTTAAACTCCACATTTCCTGATCATGACTTCTCTAATTTGCAACCAACAACAGAAAATTTCAATAAGATGAATAGCCCTGATGATCTAATACATAAATTTAATAATATAATGGTCAGTTTGGGTAAGAGTGAGGAATCAATTAATTGGATATGGGAAAGAGTGGATAGCTACATGGATTTAATTCCTAGAGGTTCACCTGTGGTTTCCCCTGTCTCATCAAGGCGGTATAGTAATGGTGGTGTAGCGAACGAGAATTGCCAAGTATTTGAATTCGTACCTTCAGATCAATCAATTATTGAAGATATAAATTATCCATATCAAACAATGTGGTCCCATTATTGGTTCATACATAATAAGAAGAAGAAAAAAATCGCATTCATTTATCTTACTGCTATAAATAAGGTCCATTATTCTATGATCAATGGTAATCGTAAAGTCTCCTTTAGATCGTCACAGAAAATGGAGAGATCTGAAGTCATAAATCCAGGTGAGATGCTGGATGACTCAGTTGATATGTATGATGAAGAAGCAATAATTGATGAGGAAAGTGATATGGATGATATTGAAATTTAGCTACTGTACTTCATTTTGCGATTTATATACCTGTATTGTGACCCTGATTCAACTATACTTAATTTCAATTCTTTACAATGTATATTTATCCAATTTATGTAATCTTAATCACAGCGAAATATCTCTTTCATATGTTACTATACACTGACAATAACTATGGACAGTATCTGAATTCCAAATTTTCTTTATCAGTTAAATCTGCAAATTCATAGTCTTCCGGAAGATTGGCATAACTTGGACCATTTTCTTCTCTGAGCTTATCTCTTCTTTTATTTTCCCTTTCATCTAACAAGTAGATGGTAATAAAACATAACGTACCAACTATAAAACCTACAAGCATAGAAATTTTAGCTCCAATATATCCTGGAGCTTGTTCACTTCTAAATGTTTGTGGTCCAATAATATTACCAGCAGAATATCCAACTGCAAAGAACCAATGTGATACAATTTTCTTGGTTGAGCCTGCAACATTCGAACTAATGTATGACAAAATTCCTGAAATAGAAATAGTAGCCAAGTAGAAAGTATAAATACCGAAAAGCCTGGTTCCGACTAGTTCAGTAAAAGCTAAACATGACATACCTACCACAGCTAAAAGATTGATAGTGATACAAATTAATAATCTGTGTGGAATAATATAGGCTAATGCATAAGCAACAATTGGACAAATAATGTCAATTGCTCCACCAGGCATGTTCATCAATAAGGATTGTTTAGTATCAAATTTCAAATCAGTATGATAAAGAATCGAACCAAAGTTTGTGAAACCACCATTAGGAATTGCATAAGTGACACCATAGACAAAGAAAATATAACTTTTGACATCTTTCAACGTTTCCATGACCTGATGCTTTTTCAATTTGGTATTACCGAAGCCTTGTTGATTAGCTTTTGATCTAGCAACAACGTACTTCTTTTCTGTTTCATTAAGGAACCAAGCATCAGTAGGAACATCAGGGACATGAAGAAGGGAAATTATACCTAATACAACGGTCATAACACCAGTAATAATATATAATAACCTCCAAGAAGGAATTGAATAGGTGTTTGAGTATAAGGCACTTGCAATAGATGCACCCATAATAGTTCCAAATCCCTGAACACCAAACCAGGTAACTGTTCTTATAAATTGTTGATTCACTTTATTCCTACTGGCCTTATCATTTTGTCCCACAACTTCAGATTCTGGTTTTCTGACATACCACATAGACGTCATCAACACATAAGCTGGATTCATAGCACTTTCTAATGTACCTAAAAGGAATCTGCAAGCCAAGAATGCACCAGCAGACTGACAGGCGGCATGGCACCCTAAAACGATACCCCAAATAATAACAATTATACCTAAAGTCTTCGAAAGTGGATACCTTTGAAGTAATCTGTTATTCAAAAACTGGGAAGCTAAAAATCCAAAGTAGAAGATTGATCCTACCCAACTGTAGGATGAACCATCAAAATTTAAATCTTCCCTCAATCCCATAATAGAAGCATAAGAGTTTGTGGTTTTATCCAATAACTGCATACTCATCAATAAACCAATTAGTGGTAATAAGCAAAAATCGATTTTTCTAACCAACTTCTTTTCGGTAGCTTCATCCATAACTAAATCTTCGATTGCATCTTTGTATTTGAAAGCTTGATCAAGATCAGTCTCTTTGATTTCTCTTTCCACTCCATCAACAGAGAGAATGGTGGTTATGTGTTCGCTTTTCTTTTCAACATCAGACATGGCTTTACTTTACGTCTCTTTGATGCTTCATTCATCAGAAATCGTCGTTTATTTATATCTGGGTCTTATCTGCATCTATTGGTAAATCTGCTATCTAATATTGCGAGTCCGGTATACAATCTCGATTGTTGATGGAATTGTGCTCGATCATATTCCCGATAACTCATTAATGGAAATAACCATGCCAATACTCCGGGAACGATCCACACATAAATTTTCCCGATTTCCAAATTTAAGCTTCATTAAATGTACGAAAATATTTTGATTGGACCTGGTGGTGTTGGAACCATCGTCGCTTATGGTATTGACTTTGTCGGAAAATCCAATCTTTCACTAATTGTTAGGAGAGACTATGAGAAAGTCAATGAATTGGGATATGAAATTCATTCTTGTGACTATGGAGAAATTAAAAGTTGGAAGCCTAAGAACATCTTCAAAGATGTTGCCGAAGCCAGTAAATATGGTAAAGTATTTGACTTTGTAGTTGTTGCAACCAAAAATATTCCAGATATAACCAAAACGGAAGACTTGGTTGCCCCATTGATTACTCCAGAGAAAACCACTGTCGTATTAATGCAAAATGGCTTTGACTTAGCAAGACCATTCTTTCAAAAGTTCCCAAAAAATGTTGTAATTTCTGGTGTCTCCCACATTGGTTCCCATAATAATCAAGGTGTCATTCACCAAACACAGAAGGATAAAACATTGATTAGCTACTTTGAAAATCCAAACTTATCCAAGGAATTTCAAGAAGAAAAGACCAAGGAATTTATTTCTATCTACTCTAACGAACATAATAATTGTACCTACTTCCCTGACGCTAAATGGTATAGATATAGAAAGTTGGTTTATAATGCAACCTTGAACACTACATGTGCATTGACTGGTGTTGATACTGGTCGTTTGGAGTTCTCCGGAGGCTTGGAAACAATTGCCATCCCTGCTATGAAAGAAGTTATAGCAATTGCTAAGGCTGATGGTGTTGAATTACCTGAAGATGTTATCAACTTGGTGGTCCATTCGGATGATGGTGATTATTTTGAGCCATCCATGAGAGTTGATGTTAAAAAGGGAAACCCGTTGGAGTTAGAGGTTATTTTAGGTAATTTACTTACTGTAGCCAAAGAATTAAAAGTTGAAACTCCCATATTAGATGTCTTGTACAACTTGTTAAAGGTTGTTCAATTCAGATTAAAAGAAGCCAATGGCTATATCACACTTCCAGAAAAGAGACCAATCACTGATAAAGTTTTCAGTTAGTTTACAGCTTATATATTTGATGATATACATCCTATATATTATTCAAGGTTTTAGATTCTTTGAAATTCTCTATATCCAACGAAAATATTTTAAGTAATTCATCATCAAGAGGTTTAAGCATTTGTGATGAAGTTATTTTCCTGGAATGTAGCATACTTTTACGCAAATTGACACTCACTATATTAGCCATATGGATTATTGGATATTTGAATAGTTTTTTGTCAACTTGTGATGTGCTTAATATGAAATCAGCACCAAGATATTGAATAATATTCAATCCATTAAATAAAATATTGATAAATTTACTAATTTTTCTGTTGGAACCTGTTATATTCAGTAAATTATCTAAATTTATCTTCTTGATCACGTTGATACTTACTGTAATTTCAACTAAAACTGAACTGGGTAAAGCTTCCCTAAATTTGTTCACAAAAATGTAAGCCACCACTAAAGCCATAGCGGCATGATATAAGAAAAACACATCTTGGAAAACTGAACCATTAAAAAGCTGTTGGCTTTCTGCTAGCTTCAAGAGATTGCTCATCAGTATAGATGAATTCACACATTCTTGAATTATCGAATGATCAGTTTGCCTAGGCAAATTCTCTGAGTATGTCACAGCAATTAAAATGGGTAATGTCAATGATATGATATAGTAGTGATATCTGAATAATATGTCCAACGTCATATTATTAACCTGATCGGTTTCAGGGAAGTCAAACTTAGAAAACTTTTGAAACCATTCTTTGAATCTACTTATCAAGTCACTTGCACTTGCAATGTTCTTTTCTGACAACAAATTTTCATTGACACCTTTCCTGTATTCCAAAACATCGTATAAAATCTTACTGAGGTCAGTATTCAGATTAAAAAGAAATTCAAAGGACTTATCTTGGTATTGAGCGTATTCTACATCAATATCTTCGATTTGTATACATGATGATCTTCCCATCTGATTACTGAAAACTAATTCCATTTTAAACAAAGTCCACCATGTCATCCTCATCTGTTTAATTAGGTTTTCATCTTCAATACAATAGTAAACAGATTGCCTGTTAAGCCCTATGGTGATGGCTTGTCTTGCGGCTGTTTCTATCAAGCAATAACCACTGTCTCTCCTCTTGTTGTTATCCATATATACAGAAAGCAACATCATACAGCGTATGCCATCCAAGGAAGGACTCAATGTCATATCGGCGATGCAACTTCTAACCACTCCAATATATTCTTGAACAATCATTTCATCCATTGTGAATCCTCTTTGAGCATTGGTTGTTTCATCGTATGGTTTGAACATCCAACCAAGCACTACAATCAAATAGATACAACAAATTTCTGAATTACTAAGCATTCTATCATTGGCAATATCCAATAATGTGAACATCCAGAAAGTTTCATAATTTGATCTGATGATCTCCTCATCAAAGACAGCAAACCTGGGATGTATCTTATCAAAAAATACATTAAAGTAATAGTCCATTTCTTTTCTTTCCAATATATTCAAAAAAGGATACCCAGGACTACTAGTCTTTAGTGTCTTGAAATTCAAAGGTTCTTGTTCTGAGCTAATTATAATTTCACTTTGAAAAAGCTTTTGATAGTTATTCCATAGATTAGATTCTGACATGGACAAGTTTACCATTAGATTCACTATGCTGTCCAAGAATCCAGCAGCTCCAAATGGGCCAACATAATGACTCACGCCACCTTGGTCAATAATAACACTATCTTGTTGAACGAACTCATCAAGCTGGTTTGTTAAGCCTGTTGATCCGTCAAGAGAGTTCTGTTTGTATAGCTCCATGCTAGAGGTGAGGTTTGAATTCTTCATTGTTGTCATAGAATTCACTTCTTCTTTGGCAACATATGATGTGCCCGCTAAGCTCATCGAAATTTGAAAAATCTCTTCTTTTTCTTCTCCGTTTAAGCCATATCTTGAAGGCATACTTATGCCATGTGCTTCACCATGAATGATCAAAGCGTCGATGTCATTGACATCAACATCAGGGAAATAACCATTTACAAATGTGTATAGACATTTGTAATGTAATCCTATATTTTCAATTGGCCTTCTGGTTTTTTTCTTTCTTTTTATGGTCGTTTTACATTCAACACCAGCTTTAATACATTTAATACAATCATCATCTGAATCGATGTTTGGTCGCTTGCAAGCTAGCTTTTTTATTTTACATCTATCACAACTAATCTTTGCGTTTTTTCTATCTTCAGGTCTAACAATCCTTCTCTTACGGCTCTTTAATTTTGGTGTAATTGTACTCATGGTATCCTTTATGTTTAGTAACGTAAACTTGAATTTAAAAACTCATGGTATCATTCCGACAGACATGATAAGCTGCGTATTTATTACCTCATTAGGCAAATGATAATCAATTTCTCTTATCTTGTCGCGTATCAACTACTATATTAGGAAAGTGTTAATTTTCTACCTATTGTATATACCCTAACGGAATTTAAGAATCTCACAATCTTGCTTCCTTAAGGACTAATCTAATAGCAGACTCTGCCATTCCTAGACCTTGAGCAAATCCAGTACCAGCGGCTCCATAGTTATGAACAGCAATGTTTTTACCCACTATCTCTTTCTCGATTCGAACGCCTTTAGTTCTTCCAGGTCTGAAAGCAGATACCACCCTAAGGATTTCAACATCATCAATGGTTTGACCAGCTTTCAAGAGGTTTGGAAACGTCTGCGATGTTCTTTTCAATATATCTCTTGTCTCATCCCCTATAATATCTCTATTCCAATTGTCAGGTTGGTAAAAGCCACCTAAGATCAACTCGTCACCTTTACCAGGCCTCTTAATCATGTATGTGGCAGAAGAACTCCTCCAACATAACCTTGTTTCATTGATATGAGGGGCCCTGACAACTAATACTTGACCACGAGTAGGGATCACGGCCTTGTCTTCGACTCCTTTCAAGCCTCTTGATCCTAAACCAGTACAGTTAAAGATAATAGTTTTGTCATCCAAAGCCGCTTCTTTGATATGTTCTAATTCTTTGACAATAACTTCTACTCCCTTTTTCTTAACATATTGACTTAGACTTGCAATAAACACAGGAGCGTTAAAAACCCAAGTCTTGTATTTAATGCCAAAAATTGTTTCAGTGGGATATTGATCTTCGGGTAACACCTCATAATATGGGACATATGATTCAAAAGCTTTCAATCTAATATCATCTGGTTTTTCTTGCCAAAATTCACTGTTAATTATCCAATCTAACCCACATTGTGGTCCGCCTAGTTCCTGTTGAATTCTTTCGAGATTTTCAAAAGTAAACTTGCTATAAAATTGTATCTTCTCATCTTTGTCTTTAACACAAGCAGCAGTTGCTCCAGCATAGGGAGATGCGTATTCATGAGACATATCGCCTGGCACATGCTTTGCGATTATTTTAATTCTGTTTGAATCCACACCTCTATCAAGTAGAAGATAAGCGGTATATAATCCAATTACACCTGAACTTTTCTATGTTAGTAACTCTGGAAGCTTTATACGTTTGAATCACCATACCCAATAATAGCGTAGTTTGACATTTTGTCTTTTTTATTTCTTGACTGAAAATACTAAATTACAACGGGCATTTATCGAATTTATACTTCAAGTCAGAAAAGACCGGATTATTATAGGTACATGAATCCGAGCTTTAATCAAAAAAAATGCTCTGTTTTCGTTTTTAGAAGTAATAATTTGGCTATAAATGATTCGAATTAATATCTATTATTGAAATTATTTACTCTTAGTAGGAAATTTTCTAGATAATCCAACATCGTATACAAAGTTCCCTAAAGTAACAATATCCCATACAGGCAAGCCAGTAGCTTCACGAATAGCGTTTCTAAAAGGTGGCATATTGGCACACTCTAACACTATACCGCCGATATTTTCATAATTATTAGTCAATTCGTTAGCTGCTTCAATCAAGTCTTTAGTATGTTCTTCAAAATCATAAGGTTCACAATTTCTAATTAACCTTTCAAAAGAACAACCTGGCTTAATTCCAACAATTGGGGTAGTTGGGTCAGCTCCTGCAGCCTTCAAGTGTTTGGCATTCAAAGTACTACCATCAAAGGTAATTACTCCAATTCTCTTTCCCGGTTCTATCAAGTTGGATGCTATAGGTATTTGCAATAACGAAGATGTACCCATAGGGATATTTGGAAATTTCTTTTGAAGAATTGGATGAATCATAGCTAAGAACCCACAAGATGTTACAAGAGCAACTGCTCCTTCGTCAATCATCTCTTGTGCTACATCTAACCATCCTTGGACAAATGCATCAGAATAATTATTAGAAGTATTAACAACTTCAAAGACAGAGGATGCCTCCATAGTCTTGACTTTAACTGGAATATCCCAGCTATCTAAGTTGGCCACATCTCCAGCGGGCCGGTCGAATTTAGAATTAACTTTAAGAACTCCTAAAAATGGTGCCATTTTTATTTCAATTAATCATGTATATTCATTTGTAATTGATTTTATATTAGTTCTATTCGGATTAATGCCTGTTGTGGATCCGAGCATTAATTTGCCTTATCAAAAATTTCGGGGAATCTTTTTACCCTCAATTTTCTACCATTGATAATGAGGAATATGCAACATGCAAATCCCAGCCAAATTAATAAGGCATTAATTGTAGCAGACCAGCCAAGTCCAATTGAATTTACCTGTGGTAATACAGAACCACTTGCTACGCTTGTAAAAAGGAACCTCATAAAATAGCTGTTTGATATAGAATCACCTGCCATATGTGGCATTGAATCTACACAATAAGAATTAATACTAGGAAAGCACATAGTTTGTGAAAATCCATTTATGAACATCATTATTATGGGAAGTGCCATTCCTCCTACCTCTTTTTCCACTGACCAACCATAGATCAAAATCGAAACAGGCAACAATAATCCATAAAATAGATATGTTGATCTTAATCTATCTTCAGAAATTCTTTTACCTCGTTTCTTTATGTAATGTTTGACCGTGTAGTCAGATAACTTTCCACCTACTAAGCTTCCAAATAAGTATCCAATTCCAGCTGGCAAGTAAAATAATGAACAAATTAGTGGTGAAGTTATATGAAATCTATCTTGAACCACATATCTAAGAGGTGTCAACAAAGCGTACATGTTGTACATTATCGTTGAACACATGAACGATGCCATTGCAACTGTCTCATATCTGGTAACAGTAACAACTTTTAAAGGGTTAATTGGGTACACTTTAAACTTGTTTCCGGTTTCTTTTCTGTATTCCATTAATTTAATATTTCTACCAGTTTCTGGTAGCCATATCAATGCAAGTACAAAGACAATAAGACCAAAACCTGCAAGGATAGCAAAGATTGTTCTCCATGTAGTATAATTTACTAGCACACCTCCCAAAAGAGCTGAAATAGCAATTCCAAACTGAGACCCTACTAAAATATATCCCATAGCATTACCTCTCTGTTGGGGGATGTATATATCACCTATTACAGTTGCTCCAACAGAGAAGAATGCTGTACCAAAGATGGCCATCATCGCTCTGAAAATGTAGAACATTGCTAGGTTTTGAGCAGCAGCTACCAATCCAGCTCCTACAGAATAACCAAAAGCACAACATATAGTAACGTATCGTCTACCATATATATTGGCAACAGGTGAAGAAAGACATGGTGATATTGCCATCATTATGCAGTAAACAGAGTTTGATAAACTTATGACTGTACCTGTAGTATTGAAATCTGCTGCAATTTCAGGTATAGCCGGAAGAAACATTGTGGTACTTATTGGAGATAGAAAACATGCAATGGCTACTATGAAGACATAGAATGACTTCTGCTCTTTAGTGAAATCGATTGGATCTATCAATGTGTCTACGGAAGTAGAGGCACTAAGTGTAAGATCAGACTTCTTCGTTTTTGTCATGGTCTGCATGCCCTTGCTAGAATTCTCAGCACTTTCCATAGTTGATATATTTCAGTGTATAACAAACGTTGAATAAGTAATAATTACTAGTGATGAGCTTCATTGACCACCAGGTAAACTAAATTCCTGTATGGGAATTATGTGGCATCGTCATTCCGCAAAAGTCAAAGACTTCACCATGCATATGGAAATCTGCTACCGATTGTCCGCGTATGCGATAGCTTATCTGAAAGATTGGATAGTGAATATTAACATATGATTTGTTAGTTTACCTCTTACTTACTATCCCGATTTGATAAAACCACAAATGCTCGAAATTCGAATAACACTTAAAGCTCTCTCAATATACATTCAGTGGAGAAGCAGCTTGGCATATCCACCATGATGTATAGATATTGAATTATTGAGTGGCCGGAATGAATCATATAAAGACAAATAATTATTGCCTTTTAAGCCATTGATGTTTTGCCTATTGGTTAAAACTCCTTAAATAAGCTATAAATAAATTCTTCCATACCTGGGTATTTCTCGATAAACAAGTATATGATATGAAAAGTTCAGTATAATTAAACAAAACTTTAATGTTGTATGCTGAAAACTTCTATATATAAAAAGTAAAGCACTGATACTTATTTGTTTTTGTGAAATTTGCAATTTGAAAAATACTTAAAAAATTTTAACATTCAAGAAAGAATACAACTGAGAGAGAACAAAATACTACCTATTGAAGCGAGAACATATTAGTCAGTGTTCTGAAAGTTCTTCTTAGGCAGATAACTGAACTTACAAGCATATCAGGTGATTAGGAGAAATATGTTTCAATTAGACAGCAGAGACTTAGCTTGTAGCTGTATGTGGATGTACTTTATGAGTTTGATAACTTTGGCAGCTAGAGTTTGATCCGAGAACCTTAAATTTTATAGAAGAGCTGAACAATATCTACAGTTGGAAAAGTGGAATTCGGGAGAACAGTAAAGAAATTTTTAAATTAAGGGTGGGTGTGGGTGTGTATGTAGATCAAAAAGATAACGAGATCTTTCTGTTCTGATCCGATCGGGATAATAATTATTAAAGTGAGCACAAATTAGGGATATATTTTTCAATTAGTTTTCCAATTTGATACAATGCTTTTTCTTACACTAATTAGTTTGGCCTTGTTAGCAAGTGCCTCTCCAGTTGGCTGGTTCCACAATGGGATCTTCAATCAACAAATCAATATGTATAGGCATGATAATGTTATCGAGGAATCAAGTGCTGCATCTTCACCAGATGCCCTTCCATTAGCTCAAAATGACATTTACGACACCGAAGATAACCATATTCCTGGTGAAATAGAAGCTGCCTCAATTGCTCGTACCCTTGTCTACAGAGAATCATTGTTGAATGTTAATACATTCAAAACCATTACAAAGGATGACAAAGAAGTTAAAATACCTGTATCATCAATGGAATATTATGTGGATTGTGACAACGATGGTGACTTTTATTGGTTAGTAGTTGATATTGGCTCTGCCTATCAAAATATTTTGAAGGGGTCAGAGTACAGCTTTACCATTAGAGTTGGTGATCATCATCTTCATGACAACGTCAATGTGGAGTATCCAGGTGGCATAATCGATTCACCAGCTGGTTCACCAAGGGTTAATATTCATGGAGTTTTGCACAATGTGGAAGACAAGGATGGAAATTATGATAGATTAGAGAAATGCTTCTTAGATAGACATCCCGATTCTAAATGGTGGATTCCTAACAAGTCGAAGTCTCATTCTTCCCATTGGATGAAATTGGAAGTAGATGATTTGTATATGATTGGCGGATTTGGTGATAGGGCTTATATTGGGTCTATTGACACTGGAATCTATCATTCTGTGACGTCGTTGGACGACCATTAAGAAGGTCGTTACTTGAAATTCCTTCCACTGTGAAATATTTTCCCCTGTTTTTCTTTTCTTATCATTTCGTTCTTTCCAATTCTAGTGAATACTTCTGAGGGTGTCGGTACTGGGTAAATTAATAGTTAGCTTGAAATTAATACGTATATACTTTTTAACTTCTATGTTCATTTTCTCCATTTTCTAAGACAAAAAACAGGCTCTATTCTATCATCGTCTAAATTGAATTTGACACGAATAAAATACTGACCATCGCAAGACTACAATGTGCCTGATAATATATACCTAACATTTAATGAAGATTCATATACTACTTTTATTCCGCCTAGTAAATTAAGACACAGTAATCCCTGAGTGAATAGGAAAGCACAAGAATGAAAATTTTGTGCCTTATCAAATATTAATAGATAAAAAACACGAATTCAATGTATTAGACAAACAAATAAGAAGCAGTTTAAAATCTTCCACTATCTCCCAAAGCTTGCATCCTTTCTATTTATACTTTCGAATACATTATAAAAGCCTTTGTAAAAATGCGTTTTCAACACATAAAGGACTGTAAGTGTCTTGCTTGGATATGAATGAGAAAGATAACAACTACTACTTGAATACTTACTTAGTTACTTTGGTTTACCAGCCCCTAAGTAACTCCAAAATATATAACAGGATTGTCTAGAGCTTAATTAATTACTACATTTAAACAAAAACTCTGCTTCTTGCGTAACCGACCATGAAAACAATTAGTTAGCTCCTAACTGCTTGTCCAAATTATCTAGTTAAATTCACTTAGATAGGGAGACATAAATTCTTCTGATATAAGAAATAAGCCGATGCCACTCGCCAGACTAGTTGAAGATATACCCAAACCAACATACATGGGAATGTTAAAATAAGTTATAGACGGCGAACTTTAGCGCATAAATAATAATAGTCAAATAAGTATTAAATGCTAAACTTCAGATAACCTCAAGGTATACTGACAACTTCAGATAACCCAAATTGAAGCCAGCTACAAAATCATGAGAAGAACATAACAACGGCTCCATTACATATCCTACTGAGTTAGGGATGAAAGCAACAAAAACTCCCGTATTGATTCTTCGGTTCCACTACCGCCATAATATATTAACTAAATAAAGCTAACAACGAGATAATACATAGACAATACAAATATTTCAGAGCGTAATTGATAAAGGATCTTACCAAATAAACAGCAATAAAATAATTATATAACGCGACATGACAGAAAGACGCTAAAAGCCATTTCCACATGGCTACGGTGATTGCTTCCAATTGTCTGCCTATGGAATTCACAGTTATCCAAGGTATCACAGTTAGGAAGTAGCTACATAATCTTTCAATTGGAAATCATACCATCTTAGTAAAATTTGATTGTGCTTAGAACCAGTATTGTCCAATGAGAGTATTAATTCCTTTATGAAAAGAAAATATATTCATCCCATTTATTTCAGGAAAACTTTATGTTCTAAAGTGTAATGGAGAACTGTGACATGACTATGACATTTGAATCACTAACCATTAGCCAGGTAGCATCCTATCAGCTCAAGTTCATAGTTAGAGATCTAAGACCACCCAATTCCTCAATCAATAGAAAGTTGCGCAGGATGAATTCAAGTCTCAATATTGATGTGTATAAATAAAGTACACTGGAATGGACCTAAAAAATAGTTAAAAATTATCAACGCAAAATGAATGTCATCTATGAACATCTTCTAACTATAACTCAAATGGTTAATGCTATTGACGTTAGTGCTGTAATGTTAATGAGTAAACAATTTTCTTTGGCTTCTGTTCATCAGTCCTCCTATATTTTTGTAAGCCAAAAACAATAACGTTACCAGTTAATAGCTAACTGAGCACGACGAAGTTCTTGTAATTCTTTTGCTCTTTTTGTCCCTTGGCTAACAACTTATCCTCTGCTTTCAATTGCTCTTTCTTGGCCCTTTGTTTTTTTTTTTTTTAGCAGCTTTTGCAGCAGCTTTCTTTTCTTCTTCTTCTTTTGCTTTATTTTCTTCTTCAAGGAATAGAACATTAGGTTTTTAAATTGACAATTCAAGTCCAAAGGGAATTAGGTTGCTTTGTTCTGGAATAGCTGAAGCTCCCTTATTCATTGATATGATGTAAAAACTTTCTAGACTTATGTCTCATTAGATATGCGAAACATTATAGGTGGATCTAACATGCCCTCTGCCTGGTTGCCTGTATCTTTTTCCCGATTCATTTGGATTCAATCAGAGCACTTCTAAAAGTATCCACAATCCTATGTACATCACGTTGCTCGTTATACCAAGCATATTTTGTTAATCACTACAGTCTGGGTTTTAGATTCTAGGGTAAATTTATGTATGCGCTTGGAAGAGGTTAGTAGTTAAAACCACAAAAAATGGCATGCATAACCAGACACAATTTTACCGTCAAATGGTGTTGAAGCTTGGAGGAGACTGAGTGGGTTTATATATGACAATACTTAAAGTTCTTGAAGCCATTCTTGTAGGTTACAATGTATAATTGCTTAGACATCGTGACTACTTTTAATGCTAAGGTAATGATCTTTTATATGGTAAGACAACTTGTTATTCTTGCTTCACTCTATTGGTTCATTTCTACATATTATTTATTCTGAAGTTACTTTATAATTAATATCTATTATACTACGTAGAGAAACAATACACTATTTTGGCCTTTCTTATTATTCCCTAGCTATAAATCCCATATGATTCTTGATTTTATTTTCTCCAGCAATATTGTATTATTCTTTAATCTGTCACTGCGCAAGTGGAATAGTAAGTTGCTGACAATCTGCCAGACGCTCGTGGGAACTTGCTAGACTTCTAACATGCTGCTGTGTTAATGAACTATTCACAGGTGAAAAGGTCACTTCTTTCAATTCGAGTACGTGAGTACGGTTATTTGATTGTGATTTAGTAATAAACTGAAATTACTTCCTCTTGCAAAAAGATAATTCATAATTATCTACATTTATGGTATTCCAGGAGATTATAAAAAGAATGGTGATAAATATTTAGAATTACTTAAAAGAATAAAATGTAAAGTATCTTCTCAAAATGTAAATTATTTTCTCAAGGTTTGAGTAGATATAATGAAATATTTAACTATGATTTTATAGAATTTAATATTGCTAATGCTTTATTATAGTTCGAATAACAAATATAATGTAAGTGTGATTTATTCTTCATTGAGAAGGTTACTTTTGATATTGAATATTGTGTTATTGATATGATGTTAGTTCAATATCCTTAAGCAAGCTGCTACTTAAGTAGTGTAGAGGGTGTACTTTCAGGATGTTATATTTCCAAATAATTGTTATTACAGCGTACTACAGCTTGAAGGTAAAGCGCTCTGTACCATAGAAATTGATGGCTTGGATATTCACTACCATAGTATTATTTATCTAACATAGTGTAATATCCGATTGAGGTTGGGCATGTATAAATTTTGACATAGCACCGTTTTTTAAAAGCTTATGATATTATTTATTTTATGGTTTGGATTTGTTAACTATAAAATTACCGACTGTTTGTATAATTAGTAAGAAAGTGGCTGGCATTCTGGGTTATGTAACTTTTATTATTGTAAGTGTTTTGAAAAATTTACCTGAAATTGGGATTTTATATGTATTCTGGTAATGGTTTTTATTGGTTTGATTCCAGTTTTTTAAATCTTTGAATTTTCAGATGGACTATTCTGGTTAGTTTTCTAATTTTAAGGTGTTTTTATTTACAATCGGTTAAGTTTTAAAGGTAGTTACTTCGATGGTGAGTTATTACGTGTAATGGCCATTGTATCCTGGTTCCTTTTAAGACCGGAGAATACGTTAAGAAGTGTTTGCAGTGCTATGGAAAAGTCTTTTTTGAGGAGTAAGTGAAGAAGCTTGTGATCTGAGTTCCACCAGCCAGTATAACTAATAGTAGTATTTCCCAACGCCATGTTTTTCTTCGTCTTTTTAATAATTTCTATCATCTCTGCAGTTGTATTGCAAGCTGCCTACTTCCATTTTTTAACCCTCATGTAATTGATCTCTTTGAATAGGATTTTCTAATACTCAGGTATCAACGCTACACTTCTTGTTTCTTTATGGAACGTGTATTGTACATTCTAGTATCCTAGTAAATTCTAGGCAGCTAGTATGTACTAGATCGCGGAATTTTAGAAGTAATCCGATGGGCGTGTGGCGTAGTTGGTAGCGCGTTCCCTTAGCATGGGAAAGGTCTCCGGTTCGACTCCGGACTCGTCCATATTTTTTTTCGAATATAGATGGGAATGTGATATTGGATAAGGGTTGGTATACGAGGTAGTCATGAAAAATAATATACATTTCATCTATAAAACAATCGGATACATTAATACATTCTCCAGGTGCCTTCCATTTCATCATACTTTCTCTTTCCAGAGACACCTTTCAAGTTTTCTCTATTTTTTCTTCTAGAGCTTCTTTGTCTTTCAACTTCACGTCTACTAATTTCTTCTGGAGTCAATATCTCCACGGTTGGTTCCCAACGATCGTTTCCATTGTTTACACTACTCTCTGTGGAAATTCGGATATTTCTTTCGAATAAGAGACCGGATAATTGCTGATACTTTTCAAGTTCGAGATTTTTACCTTCAATAATATCTCTCTTCAATTTGATTATAACTTCATGCAATGAAGTGGCAATTGCTGGCTTGAACTCCAAAGACAACCCCATATCTGCCACGACAATATCTGCAAACATTTCTGGTGTTATGTCATTTTGAACTAAATCCCATTCAAATCTATCTTCATATAAATATTTTCCAAGACTAACAGCCAAGTTTATTATGACATGGTATTCTGTATTGGTTGGTAATTGCAAATTAGAAAATACCTTGTATTCGTCAATTTGCTTTTTTATTGACTCAACTATGACTGTATAGATACTGGATGGTAATTCCAAATCTGCCATTACTATGGTGGCAAATTCTTCTGGCAGGATTAGGGACTGTGATAAGTTCCATAAGAAACAATCAACGTACTTTGAAGTACCGTTGTTATATTCGACGCTTAATTTTATAGGAATCAAGGTATCATCCAAAGACGCCGATTCTTCTATCTTCCTTATATCATTTATATCACTAGGATATTTGGGAACCCTTGCTGGTTTTAAAATATTGCTTGTTGATTGCTCATTATTTTGATTGGTTGCTTGTTGGTTCATATTTGATGGAGTTGAATCATCTTCATCTTCATCCAATCTGTCGTACTCTGAATAATTGACTTGCTTTCTATGCCTGGTAGTCGGAACAGAAGTAGGTAACAATGGATTGTCATTTTCCTTTCCAATCCTAGAGGTTAACCCACTGCATAAAGCTTGCGGAACGAATGTTTTTGTACCACCCATGCTTTTGTTTGGTTTGTAACAAATTTGTTTGTTGAAAATTGAAAGAAAAATTCTTACAACGCGAAACCTGAGGAATGGAGCCATCATCTATACTTGAGAAGTTTGTTGAATCTCGTGGCAACGTAGAAGAGCTCTTAAGTAGCAAGCTGCTTGCGAAGTGGTTTCCCAAATCAACAGATCCAACAACTTTACAACTTTTGAGGGATGCGTTACGTGCTGATAGAGAACGTATTCTTGATAATGTGAGATCGTGTATTAAGGAGGAGTTTGATGTACCTTTGATAGACACAAACGAGCTGAATACCAGTGCATCAAATTCAAATAATGAATTTCATTCAGATAAATATACAGTTCAAGCGTTTTTATCTCAACTTAAGGATATAGAGCTTACAGCACAGTCCCAAGATAATATCCTAGATAGTCAGATTGAAGAATGTGTTGCTGAAATTCAAGTACTATCACAGTCATTACTGCAAATAGCCGAAAAGAGTGAACAGATACAACAGTCTAAGGTAAATGATTCTTTAGAAGCGATAGACACACTCAAAACTCTTGTGTCAGATCAGCATTAGTCAATATTTGGTGTAGTGATAATAATTAAAATGTACATTAGATTTTCAAATATTAATACTCGGTATTTTCTTTGTGAACCCCTTTTCTATTTGATGTAGTTGGGCTAAGTCATCGGGACGCAACCATCTCCAAGTCTCAAATCTCCAATTTAAATCATCTCTGTCTCCCAATTGATAATTGGTCTCCAAAGCACCATTCTTGGTAGGCTGCAAAAAGATCAAGCGTTGAATACGGGAATGTACCAAGCCCATAGAGCACATTACACACGGTTCATGTGTTGTATATACGGTTAGGCCATTCAATAAATAGCCTGATGTTTCGTCAATTGTACCCGCTTCTTTCCTTTGTAATCTCTCTTTTTCTGCAACTTGCTCTATGGCTTTCATTATACTATGATGCAAGGGATGTTCGAATCTGCAATCGAGACTACTAGTAATAATCTCTTCACTTTTTGAATCTATCACCATTGTAGCAACCGGTACCCTTTTGCAATCTGAGTTGACACCTTCTTGCAATATACGCAATAGTTTTTGAATATTGATGTTCTCCTTTTTCATATCAAATGAAACCTCTTTTAAAAACTGATGATTTGGATTACCCTTCCAAGACATGGGCCAGTATTCTTGAGACCACTTGATGCAAATCTCTCTAGTAGCCGGATGAGTTGAAGGTATTTTAAGAAGCATTATATCATCGATCGAAATGTTTTGCATCTCTTCTTCACCATACTCCTGAATGTAATTAGAAATCGATTCCTTTGTCTTATATAGCTTGGTGGAACATAATATACCCTTAAGAGTGAAACTTTTACCGTCGACAACTTTTTGTAATCTTTTTAAGTGGGTAAACTCTTGCTCTTCGAAGGGAGTAATAAAGTCCCTTATAAATTTCACAAATGATTTGGCACTCAGTGGTTTAAACCTACACGCCCATACATCAACAAGCTTAGGTATGTCTTGGTCTATGTTATTTAGGTCATTGTATCGTATTTGTTTCAAAGACTCGTATAGAATCCCATTTTTGAAATCAATATGTGAGAACTCATTATCTTGTTTCTTTATTTGTGCCATTTTCTTAGATCTTGTGATTATTTTGAAGGATTCTTCAACACTTTTTGTGAACTTTGGAAACAACGATTTGAGCAAAGTCTTATTCATCAACTAAGGAAACTATTATCAAAATATCACTATCACGCATGTAAATAGGTGAAAAGGATATTTTTGAAGCTTCTTGGATAAAACTACTGAAAATTTCTTTGCGAATTAAGCCGGGGTAGAAAATTAACACATGGATCTATGGCTTAATGGCTTTAAATCTATATCATTATATCTTGGAAACAAACCAGTGGGGTAGCGAAGCCCTTGAGTTGAAGATAAATGAATACAGTACTTTGAAATTTGACTTGCAGAAAACGCTTATATCATCCGTAGTGGTAGAGTCAGATGGCTATGTTGAAATTACCAAAGAACATACAAATATATCACAGTCATTCGCCGGTCACATAGATTTTATCAATGACATAATCAAGTACCTTGTGGCAAACCGAATAAACAACTCGTTGAAAAACGGTTACATGGACCCTTCGAAGGTCGGGACATATATGAACGAGATCTACAACCCCTCCGTAGGTTTTCAAGTAAATATCATGAAGAGTCCAATATGGAATTGTGTGTCTGATATTTTGGGGAGAAACAATTTCTTAAAAATGGTACTAAGTTGCAATGTATATTGTGAATGTAATGGGAACTATGTCCTCTTGTGTGGCCCCGTAAAGAATATTAGTTTTGTTAGAAACGAAAAGAATAGATTATCAAGTAAGGAGTATCATATGTTCTGTGACACTTATGAACAAACTATCTTGAATATAGTAAATGATAAGAATCACCGCTTTACTGATTGTCAATCTTTACCAAGGAAATACGATGGTTTGCAGAAAATTATTAAATTTGCATTTGTGAAGCATAAGACATTCAACTACAAGTTTCACTTTAGAAGACATGTCACATCAAGTAATCCCTCAAATCTGGATATATTGATGAAATTAGACGTTAAAAAGATTATAGACTTCTGTTTGTTGGTAATTTCTAAAATGTTTCCAAAAACCGTTTGGGGTTCAGCTAAAAATAAAGCCACTATGGAACAATTGGTTCAAATGACAATTTTTAGTGGTATAAAGTCTATACCTACTATAGACAAACTAATCGATAAGTTCAAGTGCTCTCAATTTACTTGGATAGGATCGAGCTCGAAAATGCAAAATTCACAAGATTTAGTGTCTCGTAAGAAAATACTAACTCAATTTTTGTCTTGGTTCTTTTATGACTTTTTAGCAGATTTAATAACCAAGTTCTTGAAAAAAATAACAAAGACAGAAGGTGGAGGTAGAACTCAAATAGATTATTATCTTCGTAATGAATGGAAGATTAAAACTGGAGAATGGCTCTCTGGTTATGTGCGACTGTATTTGTACAAGCTGAATGATGAATTTACAAAGGCTGCCAATAAAGAAACTAATTTCGTTGGTGTGATCAAGCTACTACCCAAGAAGGATGGCTTTCGTATGCTATGTATGCCCCTAAGATCAAGACCGTTGTCTTTGGAAGTAGAAGCCCACGAAGAAAACATAAGATATAGTCTTCATCTTAAAAATGTAATTCGTCCTCTTCAACGGTTATTATCATTCAAGGATAGGCTATATGCTTCTAAGCATGGGATGTCACATCCCCGTTGCTATTCTCCCCAAGACGTTGCTACTAAAATAAACGAGTTTAGATCAACCTTAAGTAAGTCAAAATGTGCCAAGTCTGTGTACGTATTGAAATTTGACATGACTAAATGCTTTGACAACATGAATCAAGAAATACTATTAGAAATGGTTGAGCGATTGTTTGAAGATGACGAGGAGGATAAATACTATTTTGTAAGAAATTATACTCTGAAAAGTATTGTCAGTACAAATAAGGGAGATTCAAGAAAATATGTGATCAAAGATAGTGACACTGTCCATGAACTTTGGGGCAATGAAACAGTAAGTGGATTACGGGCCATATCAGACCAATGTACAACTAACAGGTTTAATAAAGAAGATGTGCTCCGTATTGTCAGAAATTATGTAAAAAACTCGGCTGTTTTCATTGAAGGAAATTCTTTAGAATTGTATAAGAGAAGGACAGGTGTTTTTCAAGGGTTTCCATTGCTGGCTACACTTTGCAATATTTATTACAACCAATTAGTAGATAAAGTGTTTAAGAACATTTTAAATACAGAAGAGGGAAAGATGTCCATGTTGTTAAGATTAGTGGATGATTTCTTGTACATTTCAACTAGTGATGATAGGCAAAAAATATTTGAAATTGTAAATGGTGAAAAATTTAAAAGCTGTGGAGCCATATTAAATGAACTGAAGACAGCGTGGTATCCCGAAGTTGTTGTCAAGTCTGGAGATAATTCAATTTCAAAATGGAATGACTTCTCTTTTGTTGGTTTGCGAATAACCAATCAGCTAGACGTAAGACCGAATAATTTCTTTGATCCCACTCAACTCTCAATAGCGAAGAGTAAGAGTATTGACCAGTGCTACTCAATATTAAACTGGTGGTATCGAAGTCAATTGAAAGTACATGTGATCACCACAAACCTAGGTGAAACCATACCATTTGATAATCTAAAAAGTTTATGGAATATTTTAATGTCTAGCATAGTTAGATTACTAGATCATTTCCACAAGAAAGGGCAGACTACATCACCACAAAAAATAATATACTTTTTGTTATCTTTGATGGAAATGTCATTAGTAATTTGGAAAAGTGTTAATAAAACGGAGAAACACAACAAACAAATAATTCATTTAATAAAGAGTGCCATACAGTCGCAAGTGCAATATAACAGCATCGTACATGATGCGTATGAAATCCTTAAACGTATATAACTATAATAATAATACAAGCCATTTTCTTGACTTAATGTATGATTTCAAAAAGCACCGAATGTACTTTTGAGATTCTCTATATCCTTTAATTGCCGTTGTCTTTCAATTTCGTCAACTCCTCCAGATTTTCTTAACTTAGCATCATCAACAAAGCTGCCTAATTCTTCCTGAAACTCAGTCATATTCAAAAGTTGTCTATTCTTTTCTCGTAACTTCTCGGCTCTATTGATGGCTTCAACTCTACTTTCGTGATCGGGCCGCAAAGAAGCAACCTCATTAAGTACAGCATCTTTTATACTCTCAAGGCTTTCACCTGGTTCAGGAATATATAAGTTAGCAACAACTTTATTACGTCTTGATTTGGCTTGTTTGCTTTGTTCTACTGAACATTGCTCTATCAAATCATATGTTTCTCTAATCTTCGACAAATCATCCTCCAAATCTCTAGTTAGATCATCTTGTAAGTTGAAGAACTGTTGTTCTTCACAAACTTTATCCAATTCTGCCTCCCAAATTTTCTTCCAAACTCCCTTCTCCTTTTGAATGAACTCACTCATTTTTCTTAAAGATGCATCAGCATCTAGTATATCTTTCATTGTCATCTTCAACTGTTGAGGACTAATTCTCACACCTCTCTGCGCAACATCCTTTCTGAGTGCTTCCATTAAATCTTGTAAATCATCAACTTTTGTCAATAAAAGGTCAGATTCTTCAGATAATCTGGAATGGCATTTTTCCATATATGTTCTATTTGAGGATTTTGAGGCATCAATACCATTGTCTTGTAGTAACTTCACTTTGGAATTTAATTCTTCAACATAACGCTCAACAATACTTTTATTAGATTCTTGGGCTTGTCTGATCACCCTCAACTCACAGTCAATTGTAGTCAAATCTTTTTCGATGTCTTTATCAATATCTTTGATGGCTTTGGTATCCTTCTGTCCTCTTTCGATTGTATCAATAGCAATATCAGATGATTGGGAACTATTCTGCGCCTTGTCATTAGAAGTTGGTGTTATTTGAGCTAATGCATCCTTGATGCTATTTGCTATTATTGAGTCTAAAGAATCAAATTTGTCTTGTAATCGAGAAACTGCGGATTCAAGATCTTTAAGTGTCTGGGTATCCAAACCTTCTTTCTTAGGATTGATATCTGCCTCAGTATCTTTTATTTCATTCAAGCATAGAACTGTACCTGTTTTAATATCTCCTACATGTGTATCCTCAAGCTCATAGGACACACCAGTTTTAGGATCAACAATGTAGATACTTGGAAAGTCAGAAGATCCAGGTGAGTATGCAAACTTCTCCACGAATAATAATCTTAAGGAAGCAAAAGTAACTGGTGTTTTAAGGGACACCTTCTTGGTTCTGTTGTTGTGTCGTAAGAAAACGCACGTTTCACCTGAATGATCTTGAATCCTTTCTTGAGAATTAGGTGCGTCTTCTGGAGCTATTATAGTCAGTGCTATTCTATTTGTTGACACATTTGGAAGCGAGGTAGTAGGATTGATATTTGCTAACTTAGCGTATTGGTAAGCACTGAATCTCTTTGATGCCCTTCTCTGTAAGAAAGTCTCATTTTGCAATTGAGCTAATGCACCTTTATCAAGAATTGAAGTATCTTTTGAATTAGCTTTTGGTAACGGGAGAGAATCCATGTCATCTGAATGGGAAGTTGATTCGGGCAGACTGGTTGATCTAGAAGGAGGCTGGGAAGAAGGCTTGGAAGAAGGCCCCGATGAATTCAGTGATTTTGGCTGAGGTGGAAGCTGAGACTGAGGGACTGTAGATACATGTTGCAATAATGAGTGGCTTTGACTTCTATTGTGCTTTCCCGATGGGGTTGGTGATTGAGCATGTGAGTAGGAATGCGAGTGTGTGTGTCCAGGACTGCCATTGGAACCATTTTCCTTGTTATCTGTAGAGATTCTCTCCTTTTCCCTTTCCTTTGATTTCTCCAGGGCCACTGATTTAGCTTTGTGCTGTTTTGTTTTCAAATTTTGAAGTAATGTGACAATAATATTTCTAATATTAGGCAAAAATCTATCAAGATTCTCAGGACTTGGCGATTCACTAAGAGCACTTTCCAATATCACACGTAATGCTTGTGGAACATCTCCTATATCACTAATATCGACACCCGCATGAGTAAAAGCTCTTGAAGCGGCTCTGAAATCATTCCCTAACTTGACATAAGCATCAGATACAAATTTATCATCAACCTGTTTCGTCGCCCACTGGGTGAGGCTTTCAAGTAGATGCTTCGTGGATACCAAAAGTCTGGTAACACTAGTTTCTATAGAGTTTGTAGAGTGCCGTTTGGAATGTCTTGCACTCATTCTGTAGTTGATTTAACAAGTTGAGGTTTACAGAGAGAGCGCGACGGGGAAAAAATAATGAGTTCTCAAAATAATACATTAAAATTACCAAATCAGCCGGACGCAGCAGGACTATAAAGTTGATTGAGCCGATCTTTTACATCTTTTTTGACTTCCCAATTGCTATTGCTTTTATTATATACAGCAATATCCTGTATTGTGTGCTTTAACAATGCCTTTGTAAATTTCTTGAATGGCTCTTTGGTTTTGGCAAGCTCAGTAAGAGTTCCTATCGTGAAGCTGACATTCTCTTCAATGAACCCAATAAGTTCATGAACAACCTTGTCATCTTTTATAATTGGTTTGATACCGGTCAAGTATCTCACTGTAGGTGTTGACGGTGAACTATTGGTCAACATGTTGGTTATCGTATTTTTGCTTGTAGGTGTCATAGAGTGTGGAATGGGTTGTTGTTCATTGGTCTCAAAGTACCTTTTATATGGATCTATTCCAAAATCAATACTGACCAACATCTGATATTTCATGTCATTAAAGTCATTATCACTATGCCATTGGCAAATTGGAACCAATGGGCCCACAAATCGTTTCTTCTTCTTTGAATCATCGTCCACAAAGTCATCCATATCTTCTTCTTCCACATCTTCGAGATCATCTTCTTCATCCATATCATCATCATCAATATCATCACCTTCACCTTCTTCATCACCATCCCAGTCTAAACCTGAATCATAATTATAATCAAATCCAGTTTTGTCTTTATTGAACGGTTCAAGAATAGGAAATTTCAAATCAAGGTGTTCTTTACTACACCAGGTCCCTATGTAAGGCGGTCTGGTGTTCTCGTAAAACTGTAGGTATTTTATTGGAGGAATATTTTGAATCATTTCATATATGGTATCTTCCCTAGTTTCTGGCGAATTTAAAGCGTTGATTATATCGTCAGGAGAAGTTGTAACCTGTCTTACATTGCAATTGATATTGTAGGAGGTAAAGAAATCATCAGAAGGAACAAATTCACTAGAAAGAATGCTTTCAAACTTTTCTTTTGACTTAGCTAAGTCTTCTTTTGAAAGTTGTAAAGATGGTGCCACAATTATAGTTTTTTTCTGGAAAAATGGTAAGAAATATCTATCATATGCATCAGTAGTTTCATCTTTGTCGATTTCAACTTTGGCTCTTTGAGGTGATTTTCTAGAATTAACCGAGAAGAAGCTGGCGATTTTCCTTTGTCCCTTAGCCTTTTCTTCTTCTTGTTTACGTTTTTCTTCCTCTTTTTTCATCTTCTCTTCTTCTTTCTTTTTCTCCCTTTCCAATCTTTCTTCTTCCTTTTTACGTTCTCTCTCTAACCTTTCCTCTTCCTTCTTACGCTCTCTTTCAAGTCTTTCCTCTTCCTTCTTACGCTCTCTTTCAAGTCTTTCCTCTTCCTTCTTGCGCTCTCTCTCTAACCTTTCTTCTTCTTTCTTGCGTTCCTTTTGTAATCTTTCCTCTTCCTTTTTACGTTCCTTGTCAAGTCTTTCTTGTTCTTTTTTACGTTCTCTTTCAAGCCTTTCCTGCTCTTTTTTACGCTCCCTTTCGGCTCGTTCTTCCTCCTTTCTCTTTTGTTTAGCCAACTTCTCAGCTTCTTTCAATTGTTGTTTGGCTAGCTTCAGCTCTGTCTTTCTCTTCTCTTTTTCAGAAATTTCAAGGTTAGCTTTATTGGTGGAGTCCTTGAGCACATTAGTGATGTCTTCTGGTTTATGGTTCCCTTCATCTTTAAGTTCATCGTCTTCATTTTCATTTTCATCTTCATCTTCACCTTCATCCTCACCTTCCTTTTCATCTTCATCTTCAATAATGGTGACATCTGGTGTTAGACATTTTTGACGCTTAGTAGCCAGATTGTCATCTGAATTTGGAGAAGACAGTCTTTTTTCAGTACTTATACCATCATCCGTTATGTTTCGAGCATCGATCATCTGTTTTTTGTACTCGTTATCCTTCAATGGTGTTAAAGTGGGTGATTGAATAGACATGTTTGAGATTTAAAATTTTGACGCGTTTTACGCGGTGGCATTCAGAGAAGTAAATAATTAATTAATATCAGGGAACGCAAGACTAAGTCATAATAGAATAAATTAAAATCATTAAAAAAATATCATAATTATACATAATCAGGAATATCCAAATGGAAAAAAGGAGTATTTGTTCCAACAACAGGATAAATTGATTCTCCTAATTCATAATCAGTAGCAACATTAACGTAATTAGTTCTACTTTCAATTGTAGAATACGAGCCAAATCCTCCATTGATAAGTGCTCTTCTAATCCAAGGGGATAAGATACCTGAAAAATGAAACTCCACCTCTCTATCAGCATAAACATTAAGTGATTTTCTCAAGTCGACCAATGATTGAATGCTAGTAACATCAACACTAGGGACTGAACTAAAATCCATGTGTAGTATCCGTAAAACGGGTCTTTGGTCTGGTGTTTCTTCGGTTTCTTTATTTTTTGATTTGGACCAAGGAAGGTTCCATGTTAATGGTCCAGGATCATTCCAGGGCCTAGAACCTTTGTCCTTAAAGTTATATGGTTTACCACGTCTAGTTACAGACTTCACATGATCTAAAATCCTGTCAACCTGAATAGAACAATTAGGATATGTAAAGGATTCAATAGGCTTGAACACTACCACACCAGGTGGAGGTGGCTGAATATTTAATTCTGGATTCATAGTTTTCTTAGAAAGTGGAACCCATCTAGTATGAAATTTGACGTTCTTATCCACCAAATCACTATAAGATTCTAATTGAACCTTTTTATTAGAACTATTAGATAATACCTGATAGATTTCTAATTGACTACTAGTATCAGAAGAAGATTCATTGTCTTTAGTGGTTTCTATAATGGTTGGATTGATGATTTCAGCAACTTGAACTTTGCCTAAAAATTCACCATTTGGTCTCGCCACTCTAAAAAGTAAAACTGCACCGGAAGCTGCAATTGCAAAGTAGATACCATTTTCAATACTTGAAAAAATGGTTATTATAACTGCAATGATAAAAATACCTGCATCTAATGGACTAATAAACCAGAAGTTCCATGTTGTTTTGTAATGAGCCATCAAATCAGAGACAGCATGTATAATGACAGCACTTAAAGTAGCTTTTGGAATATAATAGAAAGTATCAGTTAAAGCATATAATGCTAACAAAACCACTGCACCGGTGAAAATACCAGCCAATGGAGTTTTAACTCCACACTTATTTTTCAATGCAGATCTTGAAAAGGAACCAGTTGCTGGGTATGCAGAAAAGAAAGTACCAATTAAATTGTTAACACCAATGGCGATTAGTTCTTGATCTGGAACAATTTTGTAATCATTCACTCTCCCGAAAGATTTGGCAATAGCAATATGTTCCAACAATAAAATGATAGTTGATACAGGAATTTCAGATGCAATTTCCCCCATAATACCATGAGGTATCTTCATGACACCAACATGTCTCAAACCAGAAGGGACTTCTCCTAAAACCTTGATGGATGGTTTGAAATCATCTTTGTTACCAGTGTACCTTTTCAATTCTGGATGAACAACACTCCAACAGATTAAGGTAGCAAAAATCAAAACAATTGCATTTCTTAATTGTTGAACATAAAAGAAATACAATTTATATTTAGGTAATCTTTTTTGCCCTAAATCAGTCAAGAATTTCCAAAGATACAAAATGAAAAGACAAACAAGACCAAAAGCAGCATCAATGGTAGAATCTGGCAAATGTTTTAACGTATTTATGACAACCATGTATGCAGAAGTTCTAGTATTGACTAATTTGCTGAAACCCATTAAACCTGGGACTTGTCCCACAACAATAGAAAAAGCAGAACCGGTCATAAAGCCCACAACAGCAGGAATGGAAATAAACTCCAAAATAAAACCTAATCTTAAGATACCAATGCCAGCTGATATACCACCACAAATTAAAGCTAAGAATGTTGCAATCTCAGGTGCTGAATATTTATCACCGTTTTGCTCCTGCACTTTTGCAATAACTTTACTGACTTGTAAAGACATAACAGCAACAGGTCCAATACTAACATCTTTTGAAGTAGCAAAAAAGGAATAAATGAAAACCCCCACAAATGAAGAATATAAACCATACTCAGGAGATAAACCTGCCAACTGTGCATATGACATAGACTGTGGAACCAAAACTATACCGACAGTTATACCAGCAATAATGTCACTATATGCCCATCTTCCATTATAATGTAAAATCCAGTGAGAAATGGGAAACAAACTAGAAAGATAACCTGTGAATCTACCTACTGGATTATTAAAGACACTTCTTCCGTAGTCTAAGACAGTGACCTCTCTTTCATTATATTGGGGCAATGCAATATTACTAACTGGCTGTTGAGTCAAGTCAATATCTTCATAGTCATGATGCTGGGATTGTGACGTGACTGAAAACAACTCAACGTCTGACATAACGGTTTTGATCAAATGATTGAAAGAAGAAAAAGTCAAGCAACCTATATATACTCTTGAATTTTAATGGCTAACATTGCATCTGTTTTTATTACAAATTGCAATCTATCCACAATTGTCATTTATCACGTGAGCAAACTTAGAAACAGTTGCCGTAGAATGTGGTATACTTAAACAATAGAGATAACTTACAAGCGTACTCTGGACGGATATTCATGATCCACAGTGCCATATAAATTCACCTTATAACCTGTGGTTTTTCAGTATCTGCTGAACCTGTTAGTATATTATAAGTTTTGCTAATTATTGCAACATTTGTCATATAGGCACGTGATATACTACAATTGGTTAAGACCCGAATAAATGTGATCTTAGTGAACCACAATTGCAGCAGTTCGGCTAAAGCCTTCCTTTTTATGTGCAGCCCCGGCTTAATCTGATAATACCTTCTTTAACAATAACTCTACAGTAACCACACTACGTTATAATTTCACACACATTTAACTATTTGAACAAAATTATATTCTAACACATAAAACTCAAACTATAAATTTAATTTAAACTTTAACAGCCTTAATGTTTTCTTCCTCAACGAGATCAACCATATTTCTAAATTCTTGTTGTCTATAACATTGTTCCAAGAATACTTTGTATTTGACATTCAATAATTTTCTATCAGGGTGATTTTCATCACTTGGTTGGATAACTTTACCAGGACCAGTCATTTTTTCCATAACTTTCCATAATTTAGCACCTGGTTCATTACTAACATCTTTTGAGTCTAATTTTGTGAGTGGCTTTAAATTCAAAGAGTTTAATTTCTGTGATAATCCTTGTTGGACCTTTTGTTTAGAACCAAATGATAAAGTTTGTTCGTCTTCACTATCGGAAGATTCTTCAGTATCCTTAGGTGGAACAGTAGGCTGGTTGAAATAGTCCACTTCTTCTTGCATAGGAGTCATGGATGGGAATTGATGGTGTGAACCTGATTGAGATGATGCATATGCTAAAGTGGCCATATTAGTAGTCGATGCAGTAGCAGTTGGCGCAGTGTAAGGGGAATGAGAACCACCGTCACCTCCAGTATGTTTGTTTAAGGAAGTTTGGGATCTTTGTGATTCCAAGATAGATGATCTTCTTGATTTACCTTTGCTTCTAATGTGGTCATTAACAGCATCCTCAGCAGCAACAGCTCCTAATAAAGCAGATCCAAAAACAACCGCAGCATCAATATATCTTGGAATAACGATAGGTAAACCAGTACAATCAGCCAATAATCTCATTAACAAACCATTTCTACATTGTCCACCACTCATAAAGATACAGTCAATTTCATGTCCTGCTTTTTCCATCTCTTCTACAATTTGTCTAGTTTGTTGTGCAATAAATTCACAGGCACCAAAATATTGAATAGCTAAGTCATTGACAGATGCGTCCATACTTTGACCAATGATAGAAGCTTTCATTCTTGGATCAGCAATTGGAGATCTGTTACCATGGAAATCACCATAGAAAAACATATGCTTAGCTAAACTAACAACTGATCTTGAATTATTTTCAACAACCAAGTTTTCCAAAATCAAGTTCAAGTAATCAAATTTGGACAAATTGGAAGCTTCAGCTAAATGATTCAATTCATTAGAGGCAGGATGAATGGATAAGACATGGGCTAATAATGCACCAGTACACGATTGGCCTCCTTCAGCACACCAATAATCTTTGGCCATTACATCTTTGTATGGACCCCAAACACCCTTAACAAAACAAGGTTCTTTGGTCATGGCAATATGACAAGTCGAAGTCCCAGCAACGGCAGCTAATCTACCACAACTAGTAGCGATAGTTCCATTGTTTCTCTTGTCTAATGCGAGAGAGACTTGTGGGTTATCAACCTTAGCAGCAACTGTACCAATCCAACCAGCGTAAGCATCAATGACACCACTACCAACAATACATTCACTGGTAAGTCCCAATTGTTCGGCAGAGTCAGCAGTCAATTTTCCAACCAAATCACCGGCACTTAAAAATGTACCATTTTTGTGAGGAATACCACCTAATCTCCTAAAGTCATCTTCGACTAATTCCTCTAAATCTAATGATAACAAAAATTCTTTGGACCAACCATCAACAGATCCATCTACACCTGGTGGAACCATACCTTGTTTACAAACAGTAGAACAGTATGATCTTGCTTCAGAACCTGTAGCTTTGTGAGTTAAGAAATCAGCCAAATCGTAGAACTTACAACGATTAATTCCACCTGGCAAGTTATGTTTTAACCATTTCATTTTTGGTAATTCCATTTCAATGGACATTTGACCACCAACATACTTAAGAGCTTTATCTCCAGAAGCATTGATAGTCAAAGTTTCATCAACAGCTCTGTGATCCATCCATAAAATGATATTTTCTTTATTATCGGTGAAGTCAGGACCAACCCCAATTGGTTCGTCAGACTTTTCATCTAAAACAACCAATGAACAGGTTGCATCAAAACCAATACCGAAAACATCACTTGGATCAACACCACTCTCTCTAATACAATTTTTAACACAGAAACAAATAGCATTCCAAATTTCCGTGGAATTTTGGGTAATGTAGTTTGGTTTCAATTCATGTCTGGTAATTGGACGTTCACTTATACCTAAGATGATACCATTGGTGTCAATTATACACGCTCTGGCACTTCCAGTACCAACATCAACACCAACATAATAAACATCAGGTTGAGGAGGCTGTTGAACAAAGTTGAAAACAGACGATTTTCTGGATCCTAAGGATGTATGGGATTTTGAGTAAGTTGGAGGCATACTGACAGTTTATCCGACGCGTTTCTATCAAAATGTATAATAAATACTATTAGTTGGATTAAATCACGTATTGAATTGATTTCTTTCAAGATTCAATAGAAATTGGCCTTTATAACAAACTTTGTATTAATGAGACAGCAATTTACTGACTAGTAGGTCGTGTCGTGTGTAGGGACAATTCGCGGGGAGATTACGGAGGGGCCCTATCCAGGTAAAATTTGGTAATAAAAAAGTCAAAAGGTCGTGCCTATACTTTCAATGACTTTTAACTAAAATACGTTATTATTCATACTATACAGAGTAACAAATGTAATTTAATAATTGACAAGGGTGTTTTATCGGGAGATCAGATAAATATGAGGAAAAATTGGCCAATTAAGAAAATTGCAAATGAATTATGATATCATTACATTCTCAGCGGAAATACTCACTCCGACCTTCAATCTATTTGACATGGAGCAATTCTTGGGAACAAAAATCGGATTATTGTTTTAAAGGTGGATATTTATCGACAGCTTCCATTAAGAAATCAAATTGTTCTGTATTTTCTACAGCTGATCTTATGTGACTTGCATTTATTCTTTTACTACCAGCAGATTTAGCTTGTTTGATTGAAATTATCAATAAATTAGTCATGAACATCTCTAACGCACGTCCAACAACAATAGGAGTAGCTTGGGCTACTTTACCAATATCTTCATCACTTTGCATTATTTTCTTGATCCTTGCAGCTGGGAAATGAGTCTTGATCTTTTCAAAATTATTAATAATATCATCATTAAATTCTTCACGGATTTCCTCTTGTGTATCTTCTTGAACTTCCTCCTCAGCAGGTTCTTGATATTCATCATCTGATGTTGGATTCATTAAGTTGGTCAAGTCTGCCATTCTTCTTGCTTATCAATATGATTTGGGTTATTTGTTTAGAGCTCTTCCTATTTTTATAATTTATTTCTCTTGTGCGGAAATGAGGGTGCCACACGACCAGCGTAAAATCTGAATGCACTAAATCTCAAGGGACAAAATTAAATCTAGAACCCAAAGATATAGGATCTGGTTATAATCAGCTTAATCCCCCATTTCATAGCAACTAATAGAGGGTATATATTGTGTTGGTACAAGTAAGCACAATGAGCTTTAGAACACCAAATTATTTGGATGAAATCCCTCCAGATGTTATTTCACCAGGTGATAACTTGTCTAAAGATTCACCTCAACCACTCAAGAGTTTAGATACTGTGATAGCATTGTATGATTTTCCGGGGACTCAGGCTTCACATTTACCTTTAAATTTGGGGGATACTATATATGTATTATCTAAGAGTGAGACTGGATGGTGGGATGGAGTCATTTCTAACAATGGAGAGCTTCAAAGAGGATGGTTTCCTAACAATTACGTAAGGTCAGTCAATTATGTTCAACCGGTATTGAACAAGTTGAAATCTAATAAGGAATTGGATTCTATAACTGCTGCAAACACGGCGGCTAATGTATTGATACCTTCATTTACTAATTTGTTGAAGATGAATCTTGTCGATTCTGAAAAGAGCACCTCCAATAATAGTAGGAAGAATTCGGTGGTTAGTTTCGCAAGTTCCGATGACAGTAAATCTATAAAGCATCCTGGTGATGATGATAGTGACATTATGCATAACGATTCAAAAGTTGAAACTAACTATGGTTCTCCTCATAATGCTTACCAATCACCTGCTAGACCCCAAACTTCAAGAACAGTTTCAGATACAATAGACCCAGTGGAAAAGATCCAATATCATGACCATGATCCTAACTTTAATTCATTCAGCTCTTCTGCCACTTCAGTAATGGATCATTCTACACCAACAGTTATGAATAGATTGGAGTCTTTTGATGACATAAAAACCCCGATATTACCCGACAATGCAAAATTGCCAGAGCTTAAAATCACAGCTGTTGATGAGGCCACAAAATTAGTTGAAGACTATAAACTAAAGACAGGAAATGTACCAACGTGGATTACCAAACCAACAATCGAGGGAAATTTGGTTTTCTATTGTAGTCAAATTGATATTTACTGTGAAGAATTACCATTCATAAATCTTTCAAAGTCAGATATCGCAACTACACAGTTTGAAGTTCCAAATCACTCAGTTTTAAGTGATTCTAATTTGATTTTAGATAATGAAAATATCCGTTCCAAGGTGAACACAGAAACAGATGATATGAATCAAAAAAGTTTGTTGTTCAAAAGAGACTCTAATGCTTCAATAAACTCAGGTAGTTCAGTTACGTCACTATACCATCACTTTAATCAGCCGCTATATTCTATTGATGGATTGTTTTACTATAATCCAAAGGATATAAGGTTCTGGAATGAATTATACGACCAATTTGTTTATATTATGGAATTGACACTCAAAAGTGTTAAAGACTCGAATAAGCAAATGTTTCAAAAGCATTTTGGAAACTTGAATAAGTTGACTACAATACTTGCGGGTTCTATAAGGTTGAGCTTTCATGATCTTCAGAATACAAAATATGACGGGTCAGTTCGGAGGAAATGTAACCGAATCAATTCGAGCTTCAGTCAGATTTACATTAGTTCCATGTTACAACTTAGTTACTTACATTATTCAACATCATCATCCAGCGTTCCTTTGTTCACATACGATTTGACGAAACTCAACAAGCTGACAAGTGTTTCAACAAACGTAAATAGCTTATCAACGAACAGCCTGTCTATTTCAACCGTAAGGCAAATTCCGTTCACTCCAATCAATGAAGATACAGATCAACAAGCAGAACTAACACATATTGAAATTATTGAACTTGAAATGAATAACATAAGAGTGAATTTGCAGATGATGGTTAAATTTTTCAATAAACTTACCAAAGATAAAAAATTTCAAATTAAAGATTACGACGGCTCCAGTTCAGAGAATTCTGATACAGATGATGCAGGGATCGACAGGCATAATGTATTACCTCAAAACTACCCAAGATTGGTGGCTGACGAATTTAATGGAGGAAATTGGTGCAACCCTTTCTTCGAATCGCTGAATCCAATATTCAATGCAAGTGGAAACGATTTGAAAACTAAATATCACCAAAAAATTTTAATTGACAAAAGTAGTTATGCGTCAATCAAAAACTTAGTGCATGAAATGACTACTATATCTGATGAAGCTTTAGAGTTCTTAGACCCCGAAAAACAAAAAATGTATTATAACCAAGCTTTACTCGAAGAAAGAAACACGTCAATATTGAGGTTGATGTACAAGTATTTACACTATTCGAGTTCAATGATTGACTTACTCGAAAGTTTTGATTTCACAGTGTTCTCTTTGATGAAGAGATTTAGCTCTCAAAATAATGAACTGGAAATTATTTTGAATAAGTATAAGTTAAATCAAGGCACTACGGATACATTTGATCAAAGCAGCTTTAGTATGAGCAAGAGTGGTCAAGATCATCTCAAGTATAGCAATACTCCAAGTGAATCTGATAATCATGCTGATAAGGCTACTTCGAAAGAAAGTACAACAAGCAAAAGTTCCAAGTTTTCTTCCAATTTGACCTTTGATTATCCTGTGGTTCTTGAATTCTTCCATGTTAAACAGCTACTTCATAATCTCGTTACAAATGTTATTATTTCCACTCAATCATTAACTTTGGATGACCCTCTCGTGTTCAGGGGCATGAAAACCGATGAGGCACCACTTTATTACCAAAGAGATCACATGAAAGATCCAAAACAGAGAGCTACGCTCTTACTAACCAATTACTTATTGAAGAAACTCGAATGGAGCGTTGATGATGTAATTTCAACCAATATGGATACCGTGCTCTCCAAGTACTTAACTGAGGGTAAAACCTTTTACCTGGAAGTTTTGAATATTGTGAAACAACTAATCGAAGAAAGGGAAACCATTGTTAATTACGCTACCAGAGTAATGCATGATGATTTCAATGTGCAACTATTAGTAATAGAGCGTAACAACACTATGGAATCTGACCAGAAAGATGAGGTGAACAATTCGTTTGTTACTGGCAAAAAAACATCGAAAGATACCCCTTGGTATCTTGAAGGTGATGTTGAATTTGATTTGTTAAGTGATATGAAAGGTAACATAAAGGGAGGTACCAAAGAAGCTTTAATATGTCATTTAACACATCATGACTTATTTGATAGTAACTTTAATTCTGCTTTCTTGTTGACATTTGCAAGTATAATGCCTGTTTCTGAGTTGATCAATTTCTTAATAGCTAGATTCAATATTGAAGCACCAGAGGGGTTGAGTTATGATGAGTATAATACTTGGGTGAGCAAGAAACAGAACCCAATCCGCTTGAGGGTATTGAACGTAATGAAGCTATTGTTAGAAAAGTACTGGTCGGAATCATACTACAATGAACTTGTGATTAATAAGTGGCTTGCTTTCTTACAGTCTTCAACAGTCGCCCAGTTTTCAATATCCAAAACATTAATTAACCACTTGGGAAAGCTCTCCCGAGGTGAAAAAGTAATGATTGAAAGAGAACCAAGTATTCCCCAGACGAGAACGCCAGCACCTTTGATACGTCCTTCATTGGTCAAAAAGTTGAAATTATTGGATATTGATTACATTGAATTGGCTAGACAATTGACAATAAGGGAATTCAAGTTATACTCCAAAATCACCAAATTTCAATGTTTGGCGAAGGTTTGGGGGAAAAAGTCAGGATTGAGCGAAAATATTGATAGTATTACAGAATTCATCAAATCCTCGAACCAATTGACTAATTTTGTTGCATATATGATTTTAAGAAAAGATGATTTTAAGAAAAGAGTCCAAATCATAAGATACTTTGTACAAGTTGCTGAAAAATGCAGGCAGTACAACAACTTTTCCTCAATGACTGCTATTATTAGTGCCCTTTATTCTTCACCAATTCATAGATTGAGAAAAACATGGAAAATGGTATCTAATGATACGTTGAATCATTTGCAGAATATGAACAAATTGATGAATTCTTCGAGAAACTTTAATGAATATAGAGATGTTTTAAAATTTATTGGCTCAGAAGCATGTGTACCATTCTTTGGGGTCTATTTAAGTGATTTAACCTTTATTTACCATGGTAATCCAGACACTTTGCTTAACAGAAATAAAATGATTAATTTCAGTAAAAGAAGCAAAACGGCAGACATTTTAATGGGTCTAGACAGATTCAAAATGACTGGTTATAATTTACTTCTAGTATCGGAAATCCAAAAGTATCTCGAAAGTTGGTTTGATAGATGCCCCACGATCGAGGAACAATATCAATTGTCATTGAACATTGAACCTCGGGAACAAAATAATGGCACCGCTTCTGGAGTTACCACTCCAGTTCCAAGGCACAAGCTGACATTCCCATTTAGTAGGGGCGCTTAATCATACTAAGTATTGTATTTTATATTATATTTCACAAAAAAGTTTATTTCTTGATTTCGATCTCAAAATAGTACATTTGCGCACACCCAAATTTATTCAACCTTCAAGTGGCCAAAGAATGTTCAACAGGCTCAAGAACTTTTCGGAAGATGTGGCGAAAAGTCTTAACGAAATAAATGACCAGCAGAAGAAGAATGGGATATCTCAATTGAAGAGCAATTCACGAATATTGAGTACTAATACTCCAAATGCCTCGGATCTAACCCAACCACAGGATCCAATTGACCAAGATCAACCACCGAAGGGGATCCCGGGCCTTGATTTAGGTGACGTTGATGTTGAAGCTCTTCCTCCAATAGTCAAGACTAAACTTCGTAAATTTGTGAAATATGAAGAAAAATATCCAATTTTATTGGATGCATTCAAGATAGAGAAGAGAAAATCCGAATTGATAACGGTTTACGAGACTATCTTGAAAGAGAATACACCCATTTCCAGTATATCAGATGCTGACTTGTTGGTCGAGTTTCTAAATGGTATGAAAGAAAAGAACAGAATATTGAATGACGAATTGAAAGTTCAAACGTCTGTCAATTCTGGGCTCAAACGGGAACGTAAAAATTTGGACGACGAGTTAAAAAAAGTAGCTAAAGAATTGGCCGATTTAAAAGAAAATACAAAGTATGAGCCTTCAAAGGAGAACCTTGATGACAAGGTTAAAGATTTAGAGGAAAAGAACTCACAACTTGAATCCAAAGTTCATGAGTTAACATTGGCTCAAAAGTCTGATCAGGAATTTAAAACTACTTTTGAGTCGTTAGAAACTGAAGTCAAAGAAGTAAAGGAGAAGCTTAGCAAAGTGAATTCTGAAAACAAAGACCTCATAGAATGCAACAAGACTTTGACTACTCAAAAGTCGGAACTCGAAGAACAAGTAGCGTCCTTGACATCCCAAAATTCTGAACTTAAAGACACTGATAAATTTTTAGTTCTGAAAGAAGAATCCGAAAAGATCAAGCTGGAACTAGAACTAAAATCAGTGGAAATCAAAAACCTCAAGAACCAGCTCTCAGAAATGGAAAAGAAGATTGAACAAACATCTGCTAAAAGTCAAGAACCTGCTGCTTCAGAGCCCGAAACCGTTCCCGAAACGAAATCTTCCAAGAAAAGAAAAAATAAAAAGAAGAAAGCTGGAATTAATAGCCTTGACACTGAAAACCAGATTTCTGACAGTAAAACTGGCGATAAGACATCGGACACTGCTTATCAAGAGCTCTTGAAACAGTATAATTCATTAAAATCCGAGCTTTCAACTAAAGTTGAAGAAATTGAGAACTTGAGAGAACTGTTAAAAGAGCTTGGTCAGGACTTAACAGAATCGAAAAACTCTTTTAAGGAATTGTCTGAAAAAAACAAAGGCCATGAAGCAGAGTTGCAAGAATTCAAAGAAGTCAGCAACGAGTTAGGTAGATTAAAGACGGAGAATATAAGCCTCAAAACACAAGTTAATGAATTAGAACTGCAAGTTAAAACACTTGAGACTAAAAATGCCGAATTAAGCAAGAATAAGAGCAATGAATCATCTCTTAAACTTGAGTTAGAGACAGTGAGAAGCTCCATAGCATTTAAGGACCAAACCATAAAATCAAATGAAGTTAAGATTGCAGAATTTGAGTTCAAGATTGCAGATTCAAACAAAGCTTACCAAGACTTGACTAAGAAAAATCAGGAATTAACATCCAGCAATAAGGATTTGATTATCAGTAAAAATGATATAACAAATCAACAAGAATTCACCAAAGAAAAATTAAATAGGGTCTCAGCTGAGTTAAATAAAAGCACTGAAGAAAGATTAAAATTGAAAAATGAATTGGAGGAAATAAAGTCAAAGTACAATTCAATAATGAAAGAAAAATCCGCCACTACCAATGAATTTCAACTTATAAAACAGCAATATGAAGAATTAAGCATGAGATTCAGAGATAGTAGTAATAATACTGAAAGCTTGGAGGAAGAATTGGCTGAACTCCAAAGAATTTTGGCAGATCGAACAAAAGAAACTAACTCTATAAAGAAGATCATGAATGACAAAGACGAAATGTACCAAAGCAAGATTTTGGAACTAGAAGAAAAAATCAAATCCATAAAGGCATCCAATGAAAATACAGTCAGTGATCTTCATGCCAACATCAAGAAGGGGCAACGAGAAATTGATGAATTGAAATCAATTAATCAAAACTACTTGTTGAAGATAAATGATTTGGAGAAGAATTATAACGAATTAAGAGCAAGACAAAGTAAACTGTTTACAGAAGGTGATACAGACGATTCAGGTAACAGTGAATTGATCCAAACATTGAGGTCATCTTTACAAGATTCTAAGAAGAAGATTCAAGAGTTTGAAAATTCACACAGTGTCTTGAAGAAGCTCAATGAAGAGAATAACTTGAAGTTTGAAAGATTGTCTAAAAACTACAAACTATTGACCCAGCAATACAAGATTTTGGAGCAAAGTAAAGCACAAGAAAAAGAAAAGGACAACAGGTCATTGTCTTCTAATGGCACTTCAAGAGCTAGTTCAGTAGAAATAACCAGAAATGAAGCTAATGATACCAATATGGCGTACCTAAAGAATGTCTTACTTGGATTTTTCGAGCATAAAGAGCAGCGTGACCAACTATTACCCGTATTAAAGACATTATTCCATTTCACTGCAGAAGACGAAAAGAAATTGCTATTAGCATTAAAATAGACGACCCCATCAATACTTATATAGTTGCAAATCTACAAATTTCGCGATGAGACAACATGTTAGACCCATTTAACCAGAAGAAAGAATCCATTCTAAAGGAGATATTAGAGACAAATGAGCAGAATAAAGACTTGTCTCCTAAGGGAACCATTGATGAACGATGCTTACCAATCATTTCACTTATTAACAGCCATAAAGATATGGTTACCTTATCATCATGTTCTGGTAGAGTGAGTGTATTTGTAGAAGGAATTAAGGAACACGATCAGATAGGAGCCAAAGGTAATGAAGGAAAATGGGTATATGTCAATCACAATCCCGATATCGAAAACTGGAATACCCATTTTGACTACAAACAAAATTTTGATTCTTTCCCTGACTCAATATTGACAAGGTTCATTTTATACAAATTTGAGCCTTTGATATTACATGTTAAGTGTCGTAACTTCGAAATGGCGACTGAGTTGTATAAGACCGCAATGAACTGTGGATTTAGGGAAAGTGGGATAAATAACAATTGTGTTGTAGCTATCAGAATTAGTATTAAATTAGATATACCTATTGGTTATCTCGATAACGAGGAAATAGTGCTAAATGTTAATGATAACTACATACGGTACATCACCAAGTTGTCGATAGATAGATTCAATGAAAATTTCAAGAAATTGGAGCAGCTTTATCAAGCGATTAAAAAGATGGAACTCCCAATTAAAGAAATTAAGGAAACAAAAGAGGAAAGAAGAGTCAGAAAGATGCAGGAAGGGTTAGCAAGACGAGAGAACGTAAGAAAGCAAAAGGAACAAATGAAGCTTGAAAAGCTTCAAGCTGAATCAAACACCCAACAACAAAGCTAATCACATCTCTTAGTGACTTTAAGCGTTAAGTCGAATGAAGTCGAAAAATCACAATGACTCACTGGTTTGGCATGATAGCAAAGTTAAATGACTAATAGTTGTATATATGAATTTAAAGCCTTATAGAGCCAATATTACAACGTATACTCCTCTTGTGCCTTAAGAAGTACGGTTTGTTGACATTGAATACAGTTACTGTTAAGTCAACACAATCCTACTGTTTAACTATAGAACCGCACAGTTTTCATCACCAGATTACAAGAAAAAAAATTTTCAGTTGAATATGTCTACTGAAGCATCAGAAAAACTTGAAACCTTAAGCGTCAAGGAAGAATCTTCCCAAGAAGCTCCAATATTAGGTCCAGATGGACAACCTTTAAGTAAGAAGGCATTAAAGAAATTGGAAAAAGAAAAGGAAAAAGCAAAGAAGAAGGCTGAAAGAGAAGAACAATTAGCCAAAGAGAAAGCTGAAAGGGAAGCCAAATTGGCAAATGATCCAGCAAAAGAGAATTACGGCAAATTACCTTTAAACAACTCTAGCTCCAGACCAGGCGAAACCAGAATAAAATTCACTGATTTGACTAGTGAGATGGATGGACAAACGGTATCTTTCAGAGCCAGATTACATAAATCCAGGCAACAAGGTGCTACAATGTGTTTTATTACCTTGAGACAACAACAGGAATTGGTTCAAGGTTTAGTTAAGTCCAATGGTGAAAGCATCTCTAAACAAATGGTTAAGTGGAGTGGTTCTATCAATTTGGAATCTATCGTTTTAGTTTATGGTACAGTCAAAAAGGTTGACGAGTTAATTAAATCTGCCACCAAACAAGATGTTGAAATTGTCATTGACAAGATTTACACCATTCAAGAAACTCCTGAGAAATTACCAATGTTGATTGAAGATGCTACTAGAAGCGACAAAGAAGCCGAAGAAGCTGGTTTACCTGTTGTCAATTTGGATACCAGATTGGATTCGAGAGTCATTGACTTGAGAACTCCGACTAATCAAGCCATTTTCAAACTTCAAGCAGCTATTTGTAAATTATTCAGAGAATTCTTAGATTCCAAAGGCTTCACTGAAATTCACACCCCAAAAATCATCGCTGCACCATCTGAAGGTGGTTCTAATGTTTTTGAAATAAGTTACTTCAAAGGTAAAGCTTATTTAGCTCAAAGTCCACAATTTTACAAACAACAATTGATTGCTGGTGACTTTGAAAGAGTCTACGAATGTGCTCCGGTCTTTAGAGCTGAGAACTCCAACACTCACCGTCACATGACTGAATTTACTGGTTTGGACTTGGAGATGGCTTTTGAAGAACACTACCATGAAGTCTTAGATGTTTTAGAAGAATTATTTATCTATATTTTCACCAACTTGAAGACTAGATATTCCAAAGAAATTGCAACTGTAAGAAAACAATTCCCAGTTGAAGACTTCAAATTGCCAGAAGACGGTAAAATGGTCAGATTACATTACAAAGATGGTATTCAGATGTTAAGAGAAGCCGGTAAAGACGTTGGTGATTTTGAAGATTTATCCACTGAAAATGAAAAATTCCTTGGTAAGTTGGTCAGAGAAAAATACAACACCGATTTTTACATCTTAGACAAATTCCCATTGGAAATTAGACCATTCTACACTATGCCAGATCCAGAAGATCCACGTTATTCTAATTCTTATGATTTCTTCATGAGAGGTGAAGAAATTTTGTCTGGTGCACAACGTATTCATGACCCAGAGTTATTAAAAGAAAGAATTAGACACCATGAAGTTGACCCTAGCGTTCCTGGATTTGCTGAGTACGTTAATGCCTTCGTGGCAGGCTGTAACCCACATGCTGGTGGTGGTATTGGTTTGGAAAGAGTCTTAATGTTCTTCTTGGATTTGAAGAATATTAGAAGAGCTTCCTTATTCCCAAGAGACCCAAGAAGATTGAAACCATAATTTTTTTAGATTAAGTTCTTTTATATATAATTTCCAATACATATAGTTGCACACCCACTATATACATTTAAAAGAATGGTATTATTGCTCAACTAAAAAATCTTTGTTGGTTTCGTAGGTACAGCATAATTTCCATACTTGAAATCTATTCTTCACAAAAATGACTAAAATTCCTTCTACCAAAGAAGAGTACCTAACGATTAAGAAGAAATTAAATCTCTACTCCTGAAATCATCAAGACAGTGAATTTAGAATAACCGTTATATTAGAAGAAAAGAAGTGGATACAACTTCATGGTCACTTTGCGTTGTGATCTATATAAAGAGTCGAGTGGATTCAGTGGAAATGCATGCACACCTAAGGAAGTGACACTATTAGCGCATCTTTGGTCTTCTATATTATGTCTTGGTAATAAGCTTTAATTGTTCTCTCACTTACTCTCATTGCCAATGAGAATTGCTACTTTTACATACTCCTAATTAAGAACAATATTTCGAGAGATTACCATTATATCCATGTGTATATCAAACTCCTATATATATATATACATGTATAAGTGGCATCTAACTCTTCCATTATAGTTCTTCAAAGCAAACATATGTTTTGGATGATACACTACGGAAATTAATCCAAAGCTTATCAAGAGACGAGCTGGTGCGAAAAAAATTGAAGTCCAGTTGTAAAACTATCCCATAGAGGTATTGTTAAGACGCATATCTGAGCATTAATTAGTTACTTGATATTGTGCTTATCAATTCTGTCGAACTGAATACAAATACATTCAAATTTCTGTGCGTATACTTCACTCATTCTTTAATCCTGATAATTCTTAAATAATACAATAATCCGCTATGGAGGGAATGTTATTACCAAATCCGAAGGATTCAAATGCCACCATCTTATTGATGGGTTTAAGAAGAGGGGGCAAGTCATCTATTTGTAAGGTTGTATTTCATAATATGCAACCTCTAGATACATTGTATTTAGAGCTGACATCTAAACCTACCACGGAGCAGTTTAGCTCATTAATAGATTTAAGTGTCATGGAATTACCAGGTCAACTAAATTATTTTGAACCAAATTACGATAGTGAAAGACTTTTCCAAAGTATTGGTGCCTTGGTTTATGTCATTGATTCTCAAGATGAATACTTAAATGCTATAACAAATTTGAGCATGATTATAGAATATGCATACAAGGTCAACCCCAAGATAAATATCGAAGTGTTAATTCATAAGATTGATGGCCTTAGTGAAGATTATCGTTTAGACTGCCAAAGAGATATAATGCAAAGAACAGGTGATGAGCTATTAGATTTGGGCTTGGAAGGAGTACAAGTCTCTTTCTATTTGACTTCTATCTTTGATCATTCTATTTATGAGGCTTTCAGTAGAATTGTTCAGAAATTAATTAATGAGTTACCATCATTGGAAAATATGTTGGATAACTTAGTGGAGCATTCTTCAATTGAAAAAGTGTTTTTATTTGACATAAACTCAAAGATATATGTGGTAACTGACTCTTCGCCTGTTGACATTCAAACTTACGAAGTCTGTGCCGAATTCATTGACATTACAATTGATTTAGACAATCTTTATGTCAATGATAATGATGGTGGTAATAGCTCAAACGATGTTAAAGAAGTGAAATCTATAAGTTATTTGAACAACGGCACAATATTATACTTGAAGCAAATGATAAGAGGTTTAGCGTTAGTTGCATTGATCAACAATGAAAACAATGAAAGTTTCAATAACAATTTGACTTTAATTGATTATAATGTTAATTTATTCAAAAAATCGTTAAAGAAGATGTGGGAAAATTCAAGAATTCAAAATTGAGCTGGTTGTGTAATATGTGGGAGCTTCCCCATCTATGTTAACATTAGAATATATTTATTGTACTTTTTATAGGTTGTGGCATTGCGATTTGTGTATATAAATTTAATATTTACCGAAACTGATTCTGTAAATTTTTTGACGGTCAAATCATCTATTTATAGTCAAGCATAACGAGTTACTTATAATGTGATGATTTCACAATCTTGTAAATAAATCAAAATGAGTAGCGATGATTCAGATTACACTAAAAATACATCATCAAGCGAAATGAGTTTGAATTTAGGAGTAACAAAAGACTTTGAGACTGAGAGCACCTTTGCAGACTCAGAATCAGAGATGAATTCATTAGAAGATTACCAGATTCCTATATTTGTTACACATTATGAAAATTTTGATATTTGGTGTCTTCCTACTGAACACGGTTGGCATGTCCCTTGGGCTGTTCCGAGAAACCAGTCTCCTCCATATTTGTTAAACTCAGCACAGTCTGATTCATTAGAATCAGTTGCAGGAAGTACTGACGCAGCCGAAACAGTTTTGAATGTCACTGTCACAGATGACGATAATGAGTTTGAATGGTCAGACTCAACAGAGGCATCCTACCACACAGCCTCTCTGCCTGCTTGATTTTATACAATAATTAGCTTTATTTTATAATTATATAGCTTCTATTCCTATAGCTTTCTGGATAATTAATCGTTTCATCATTATCAAGTCTCTCTTTTTTTTTTCGGAGATTTGATTTGGTATGCTTATAATTACGAACTACTTTTCGCAGCCATTTTAATTGTTAGGCAATTCAGTATGGTATGCTTAACTCGGAGTATTACTATTTATGCCAATTGAAAGATAAAATCTTCATTCTTTATATTTTAAGATGTCAAGCTTAGATATTTTGGATTCTAGTTGTCCATCATTTAATCTTTTTGAAGATGTTCCAGTCGAGAGTCTACTTCAGGGACAAGAACAATACGACAGCGACTTAGATTCACTTTTTTTTGAAGCAACTGCAGATAAGAAACCGAACGAGGAAATAGACTCAAATAAACCGTTGAATATTACTCTCAAGAATGATACTTCAGATAGTCAATTGTTGCTAAAAGACAAAGCCAAGGACAAAGCCCAAGTTGCTCAAATACCTAAACGGCATAGTATTTTTATGCCAAGATCTTTCACCAGGCCACATATCTCCAAGAAAGCAATTAGACCTATTTTAAAGAGACCACTTACAGATAGCCATCATAAGAAGCAGATTAGTAGTGTGGAAAGGACATTTCTAGAACTGAATATACAGGAAAAAGCACAAGATATTAAGGTTGGAGGTTATGAAGAATGGATGGAAGACGAAGGGTTTGCTGCTGTTCTATTAGAAGAAGAGCAAAGTACATTGTCAGATGCTTTCTGTTTGACAGATGATATGATCAATGAAGCTATTAATGACCTAAAAATGCAAGAACAGTTACAGATTGCTCAAATTTTAGGCATACCTGATGTTGCTTCCGCTGAGTGTAATGCAGACTTAGCTTTAAGAGACGAGTATAGGTTAATTACTCAAAATAGTGTCAACAAAAACATTGGACGGTTTAAGAGAAGTAGTGTTGACCGAAGGTCTTCTAATTTACAAGAATGTCTTGATCCAGGTAGGCTTCAAACCCACTTGCATTTCATTTGTAGGTTGAATTTACCTTTTGACAACGAATCCCGGCTTTTTTCACAATCTATTGCAGATGTAATTCCACATCCTTTAGAACCAAGAAATAAGTTAAGAAAAACATTGGAACCTCTTAAAATCAACAGAATCAGATATCTTAGAGGATTGCAGAACAATCAGTTGCCACAAACTTTTACAGAAAAGTTTGCAATTGTAACTAATAATCTTAAGTTCAGTGTCAACGATTATTATTCACCTGAATTCTTTAGGATAAATGGAAACAATCACCAATTGACTAGCAATAGATCCGGACTATGTCCTTACTGTGTTGACAACCATTTCTACGATCTCCTGAATAGTAGTTACTTTTATCATCTCCTGGGATGTCACGGAGTACTTGCATCAAGAGTTGTACCCAATCCGATTAATCACGGGGTTTATGAGATCTTCAATAGCAAGAAAGGTATTTTCATAGAAGCAACTGGTGCAGAATGTCCCATCTGTACCAAATTTATAGAGATTGATTTAAACAGAGATAGGCCATTTTACAAGTATTTTGATCATTTTTCAAAAGAGCATAAGTAATTAATATAAACACAAGTAACTGAAAATATCTCTTTAAATGTTGATTCGCCTTTATAGTATGGCCTGTTCGTATATAATTAGCTCGGAGTTTCCTGCTCGGAGTTGTAGAATTTCTAAGATTTGTTGGGCGGTCAGGCTGAGTGATTGCAGATGGTCATCTACCCCGGAATTATTTTATGCACTCCACAAACAGTAGGAAAAGTACTTCCCTCAAAACTACTAAAAAAATAACAAGGAGACAACAAGGGAGTCATAACTTTAAAACATCATTATCATTACTATATCTAGATACTTACTTTATATAAATTAACCGTTAAATTTTAGGAAAAGCCCCCAATGAAACAAGCATGAAAATTACCAGCATTCGTAACCACCATCAACAACTAAGTTATGACCAGTTGTGTAACTACTTGCAGAGTCACTGGCCAAGTACAAGATAGAACCAACAAATTCTTTTGGTTCGGCCATTCTCTTCATTGGGATCTTGGATTCCCAAGCATCCTTCATTTCACTATGACCACTAATGACATTTCTGGTTAATGGAGTTAAAATGTAACCAGGACTTAAAGTATTAACTCTAATATTGTATTTGGCCCATTCACAGGCTAATGATCTGACCAAGTGAATAACACCAGCTTTAGACATGTTGTACATACATTGTGGTTGAGGATCATTAACAATGGTACCAGACATGGAACCAATCAAGATAATAGAACCTTTCAAGTTGTTTTGAATTAAAGGTCTAGCAAAAGCTTGGGAAACATAAAAAGAACCTAACCCATTGACTTTCATTATACTTTCAGCATTCTGAGCTGGATATTCTTCAGCTGGGAAATTTTCACAGTAACCAGCAGTGTTGATTAATATGTCAGCAATTTTGCTGTGATGCTCATTGATAGCAGCAAATGTTTCCTCAACATTAGCTGAATCACCAATGTTACAAGACCAAGCGCTGACCTTGCCGATAGTGAAAGAAGCTCCTTTTAATTCAGTTTCACCCCATTCAATGACCTCTTTGGCGGCTTGTTTAGTTCTTTCCAAGTTCATATCAATTAAGGCCACATCGGCTCCTTGTGCTAATAAAGCTCTAGAGACGACTGATGATAAACCACCAGAACCACCTGTTAAGATTGCTAATCTTCCATCTAATCTGAAGTTTGGAACGACGTTGTTGTATGAGTAATCCATTTTGTATAAACTGTTTAAATCTTTAATAAAGATAAGAAAAACTAAAACTGGCAAACTACTTTACTTTATATACTTTGCTGATTACTTTCTTTTTCTATATGTCGTGCAAGATGGCTGATAGAAACTCTCCGATAATTTTTGTAATTCTCGGAGGTTTTATTTAACCCTGTGTTTACCTTTTTCCCTCCGCGGGACCCGCCCTAATCATGAAACGACCCTTGCCTCCATCGGCCTAAATTAGTGTCAGTCAATTTTTGAGGCGGCCAGAATCCTTAATAATTAGAACCCCGGGCCTTACGACTACGTAATAATTAGATCCTAAAAATTACCAAAAGGGGCGAACGTTACTTGTTTGCCACGGTTGCAATGGGCCATACACACAATAGACCATAGGTTAGAATGAAGCCCCAGGCAATCTTTGGCTTATATGATATCACTATGAAATCACTAGCGCAATTTTATGATCTCATATTATGTAATTCTTCCGGATTTCATGCACATAACACTGAAAACCGTTTGAGATGCCCAATTTTTCCAGATTACTATCATATTAGGAAATCAAACTTTATATCGATACAGTCTATTCCGAGTTGATTTCTTTTTGCTCTAAATTCGAATTCTACATTGATTCACCAATATCCCAGAAAATGGAAAGTATCTATTAATGCTATAAAAAACTATATATCCTAACACCTGCAGGTGTAGAATTCATATGTTTCTTTTTATACCGATTATGAAAAGAAAAGTAAAAGATTATTATTACTCTGTGGAATGAATTTTTTGATAGAACTGAATTTGCCAATTAACTGAATTAAATCTGAAAAGATATTATTATATTTTAATCTTGTTTGTGTTTAGTAATGCAATCTTTAATGAATCTAAGAAATCTATCACCATACTCTTCGGAAGGTAATGCAGATATTGTTTCTCTTTTATGACTAAGACTTCTCCAAAAAGTTTCTAACCGCTTTCTGAAGCTGTAATTCGTTAAGAAATCAATAATTCCCAAATAATATATTTCATTTTCTGGTTCATTATTCATATTCGTAGATCTTATACCACCATCATGGCCATAAAATATGAATTTTGATCGTCCTGGGTATACATCTGTCGGTAGATCATCTGAATTTAAAAACCTTGGGTGCGTCTTTATAAGTACACTTTTGTCTGTACTTTCAGGATCGAAAACACTCAATTTTTTAGATACGTTGCTTCCATTAGGAATAGGATTTTCTTGTACAGTTTTTTGTTTAGTATTATGGATTCCTAATAATAAGGAATAATCCATAACGTTAACAGATTTGAGAAATAAAACATCTTTTTTCAATTGTTTTAAAAATGTTTCACTCTTAGCAGGACCAAATTTTATTGATTCATGATTTTCTAGCCAATTCAAATCCTTTAATGGCTTTGAGTTTTCTGACCCATCTTGCTTGGTGTATCTTCCCCAGGTACTTCCTTTAAGATCATACTTTACATGAATATCTCGATGAGGAGGGAAAAGATTATTCATAACAATAAAATGAACTTTTCTTTTAACTCCATTTGTTAATGGCATTTTTAAACGATGCAATCCATATATTTGAGAAACCAAAGTGTTTGGATTACTTTTCACATGGCTATGATATTGTTTTAATATTCTTCTTAATTGCTTATGTTCTGAATGATGAATTGTTTTAATTATAAATCTGAAATCCCTACTGTAATAAAAGAATGATCCACTCTTACCTGGACTACCCAATTCACTTAAAATATATTTCCCCGTGATGCTAATTAAGTAATCGGCTTGATCTAAACCAAATTTATTCCTTAAATCTCTGAAAACTTCAGGACAGTAATCCTTAAATTTAAAATCATATTTTGAAGATGGTGTCATTTCACTTCCATCCATGCTAAAAGTTAATTTCTTATGACTAGAGAAATCTTTATCTGTTAATTGCTTCATAATCCCACTACACATTGAAACTGCTACTCTAATACCAGTTAACATATTATATGCTAATACATAATTTTCATGTCCTTCTGTAATTTTATTTCCGATAAGAGTTTCATCATCATCAATAGAAGCTTTCTTTCTAGAAAATCGCTTAGTTAATCCTCGCTTTAGCATAATTGAATTTCTTAATTTACTAATTTCAGTATTTGCCGAGTCTATGCTTAATCTTTGATCAAAACTTAATCTTTTGATTGGCTTAGATCTTTGTGAATGCAAGTGGTAATTGGGCGAATGGATAATGTTATTGCTGGAGGTATTTTCAGCAAGAATCTGATTGTGTTCAATGTTTTCTGAAATACGGGCTGCATCGACCGAACCCTTTCTATTCTTCTCCTCTAGTTTATAAGCATATAAATCATTCGTAGTATGTCTTCTTATAAAATGAAAACTCTTGGGGGAATTCGGCATCTTTTCATCACGTTTTTCATCATGCTTTTCATCATGCTTTTCATTATCTTTGTGTAACGGATCTCTAGAATGATCATCATGAACATTATTGGGTGTTGGTATATTTTGTGGTATTCTTGACATCTCAAAAGTTTCGTTCGGTTTCATTTCGTTCGTTGAACTTGGTGATGTGGCATTACTTTCAGGGTTCTTGGTGGAACTTGATGGTGTTAAAAAATAGTTGTCTGATGATGATATTGATAGCTTCTTTTTGTCTGCGATCGCTATTGGGGGCTCCAATTCAATCATCTCATTAAGCTACGCAAGAATAAATGGAAAGGCTCGGGCTTTAAGTGTTTTATAATATACTGATTATCTTTAGAAGCAATCCAGATATATTCTTCGTCCCTTAATTATAGAAGGTTATTATGTTTCTACTTGCCAGATATCCTTGTTTGTTTGTGGATGAGGATAAATTTCCGGTTTTCCTTGCTCATTTTTTCTCAATCTCTTCAATTTTCGCGGTGCTTCCATGCCAGATTAGGGCCAGCTTAGTGCAAGCCCGTCTAATTTTAAACAATAGAACTAGTGAGGCTGCCAAAATTCGAGAATCAGCGATGCTATTGTGTGGCACGGAAAGACTGCCGCTTCCTTGCCGGTTTGCAAAACCATCGATCCGAATATTTTTCACACAAAATCTAATCCTATCCACAAAATATATTTATTTTATTTAACTATCAAACTTTTCAAATATGGGACTATTGGATAAATTCCTAAAATCTTCTGAAACTGAAGTACAGAAGGAGTTACAAAGTAAACAGTTTGAAGAAAGCAACTGTGCAATAGATTGTGGCAGCTGCAACTTCCCATTCCCAAAATCTGTCAAAATTGAAACAGAAGGTAATCTATGGAATTCCACCAAGCCTTATGATATGCAAATAGTGATTCCAACAAACAGATGTGATTGGAACCATGATGCTTTGGCGGATAAGTCTATGAAATTTGCTTATAAACTCAATCAATGGCTCACCAAGCACACTTCTGAATTTGACTTGCCTAATAATACAATAAAAGTTAATCCAAGTTCTTTATCGAGTCGACAACTTGAAGATGATCCTGAATATTTGAGTGGGCAGAAGGGTGACTTTCTCATATTGCCACAATTTATTTGGGTTAAACATGTTGATATTGATAAGCTAGACCTTTTGACTCCAATCATCAAGAACATTGCTCACGCGTCTTCAAAGGATGATTTAAAGTTGGGAACCATAGATAGCAGTGGCATACAAGTATCAATAGATCCAAATCAAGCATATGTATTTTTATGCTCTCATAGAACAAGAGATAAGAGATGCGGTATCACTGCTCCATTAATAAAGAAAGAAATAGATTTACATACAAGAGATTTAGGTTATTATAGAGATGAGGGTGATGATAGACCAGATGGAATAAAAGTTGGTTTTATTAATCATATCGGGGGGCATAAATATGCTGCTAATGTAATTATCTATCTAAAAAAACTGGGTAAAAATATATGGTTAGCTAGAATCAACCCAAATAATGTCAAACCAATTGTTGATGAATGCATACTAAATGGAGGTAAAATATGGGTTGAAAACACTAGATTGATTCAAAAGTTTAAGGAAATTGATTGGTAAAATCCTAAAATGTTGATTCTCTTTTGAATCTCATCTTGCTTAGGTTTCGAAATCATCTTAAAATCTTTTTTCAATCTGTTCAATCTTTGTAGCTCCTGTTTGACATCAAACCCCTCCATGATCTTTTTTAATATTCTTGAATAGTACAATGATTCAAATGTATATATGGCTTTTAATTCTGAATGTATAGTTTCCAAATCTTCTATAGTACTCACATTCTTAATTTTTGATTCCAACTCTGGTAATCTTCCAGCATCTGAATCCAATAATCCAGAAGCGTCATCTAATCTGTGAAGATTGGCTTCTCTATTTATGAACCTAATCACATCTCTTGCCTTCTTCTTTCCTTCATATCTAATAGGTCTTCTCAAGTCATCACTGTCAACTCTACTAGGATCGAACAATAAAATAGCAGGTATGCTTTTTATGCCAAACTGATTCTTTATTCTATCTGTAGTCCCTCCCTCGTTGTCTAACACTACCTCAGCAAATTGTATTTTGTCATTGGAGAATACTGCTTTGACTTGGTTAAATTCTGGGTAAAATTCCTTACAATATTTACACCATTCACCACTAAAAAACATTAGTGTTGGTTGATCTGCATTTAAAACCACATCCACTATATTATTATCATTGACTATCAACGATTTGGTATTGGCTGGATTAGTGTATACTGGAATTATCTCTGGATTCGATACCTTATCGATACCCGTTTTCAATTTCAAAAAGTTATTAATTGATTCAAAATCACGTCCACCCATATATTCAATCGGCTCATCGTCTCCATGAAATAACACCAAAGCAGGAAATCCATCTATATTGTACTTTAATACAGATTTCCTACCTGACCTCTCTCCACCGTTTAATTTATATATACGAATTCCTTCTACATCAGAATAGTACTCACTCAACTTTTCAATTGTAGGCATAAGCTTCTGACAATGTCTGCACCAATCAGCATAAAAATCCACCAAGACATAGTCACCTGGATCTTTTACAAGCTTCTGGAAATTATAGTCATTCACTCGTTCTAAAGCAGCTGTGAAAGCTAAAAGAAATAACAAATACCACTTCATTAACGCTTACAAACGATTTTTTTCTGTGCGAGGCAAATATTAAACAATCTGATAAGACTGACTGTATATGAAATACATACTTCTAACTAATTTGGTAAAGGAATAACTCTTGGAACAAAGTAACTGTTGTTTCTTGTTGCTATACCAACATAAGCATTGTAGAAACCAATAAAAGCACAAATGATTCCAACGACACCGCCAGCTCTTGTCGTAGCATCACTATTTGCAAGTTTACCAATTGCCAACAAAAGAAAAGTAATAGCTAAACTGAAAAATAAACTGAAAAATGCAACAGTGGATTTAAGTGTACATAATGTCAACATACTAGTGAATATAGCCCAAGCTAAGAGGAAAAATCCTACTGCATTTTCGAATTGGTCCATATGGCCTTCATAAGCTTTGACAATACCAAAACTTTCGATATAAATTGACATGAAACTCAACCAGAAACCGCCGTAAGAGCACAAAGCTGTACCACCAAAAGTGTTACCTAAAATTATGTCCCACATTCCGGCAAATAATTGTATTGCACCACCATAAAATCCTGCTAAGCCAACAACAACATTAGGTGTATGTACACCATGAGCGTTAGCATTATACATAGATAATACAAATGTAGTCAAAGAGAAGGCAGATAAACCAAGGGGAACAGGATTGGCAAAATTGTAAGCAGGGGGTGGTGACAAACCTGGTGTTAATGTACCCCCAAAAGCAGTATATAAATCAGACTTGACATACCGTTTTCTACCTATAATCACATATTCATTATCTGCTGATACATGAATCTTTCCAATAGGAAGGTCTCCTATGGATCTAACACTACTGTCAATTGAAGAAGAAGTAGAATCCATGGGATATAATAAAAATATTTTACCACATTACAAACCGACTTTATTTCGGATGATATCACAGAGATTTAATTCCGGGTGTCGGAGTTCAAGTTATATAATAGTCGGCCAAGGCATTTAAAAAGTCAGCAAATTTTGGTCAAGTAGTGAAAATTTGTATTCAAAAACTTATTAGAATACATTATAAGTCATTTTTAAGTGACTTTCAAGCATTTTGAAGTTATAAGAACCAGTGAAATTTTTCAAACTATATACCCCCCACGGAGACGGAGGAACCGATGCTGTGAAAAGTTCTCATTCCCGGATATTAACGAACCGAGAAAATTTTTCGGGGGGAGGGGGCGGTGTGATGATCATTTGTTGGTGTCTGGGGTAAAAAACGGCAAGTTTTTTGGTGTAAGGATCTCAACCCAATCACTCAAGAGTGTGTGCAACTCAGCAACTTAAGGGTCCAATGAAACTTGGAGATTGATAGATTTGTATTGCATAGATTTACGTGTATTTGAGATATATTTATTTATTTTGACCTATAGAACCTAATTTAACGAAATACCTTAACTTGAAGGTTTATGAACTGAATAAGATTAATACTTGCTTAATCTATTGGTATTTGGGGAAAAGCATCTACTTGATGGATATCTTACGTTCAGATATCACACTTAACCTACTGGTACCAGATTTTGAGGAACCTTTGGAGCTACTACTGTAACCTTTGTTGGCATTAGTGATGGTGGTAGCAGAACCTTTATAGTAAGTGTAGTTTCCTTTGACAATCGGTTTCTTGCTTGAAAGCATTGAAATGAGCTAGTAGTTTTTACTTTATGAAGTGATTACAGACCATTTAAGTACTTTTTTGATTACGTCTTCAAATTCAGAAAAACAATCAAATAATAATTTTTTGTATCTCAAACTACCATTTATCAAGCATCTGAGTAGTGCATACTTTGATATTGAGGGTATTGTTATTTTGTTATTCCCTTTATTGAAGTACAATTGGTATTATGATGAAAACTTAAATTGAATTCTTAATGAATTATTGTCAGTTATATAATCGTAACTTTAATTTAACAAGATCTTTAGTTGCTTTTAAGGTTCTAGTTAGATGTCACTATTTTATAAGGTCTACTAATTAAATTTAAATTTAATTAGTCTAGCTTCGCTTACTCATTTTATTACTTAATTATCGTATTCGTCTAACCCACTCGACTCTGCATTTTTGTTCTCTAGGTGTGCCCTACGGTTTTTCATTCTGTTTCAAAACCCTTTGTGACATCAGTCTGAGAAATGCTCTTATAAACCATTAATATTCCTAATTAGGAAGTTTTCCTTCAGAATTGAATTTCACACTTATAATAACCAGTTGTCTTTGTTCAATTGCAGGAGGAATATTCAATAAATTATGAAACTCAAATTCGTGTGGTATTATGGTAGGTCAATAAGCTGACAAAATACGTCATATTAAATTCGGTAGCTTTATCGTATCTTTGTGTATATCTTCAGGTATCCAGATCGTCTAGTCTCAAAATTAAGAATCGAATCTAGATCGACTTCCAATTTTGTCACTTTTACACATATTAAGAAGTGCATACAATATAAGAATTTAATTGTCGATTTTTGCTTTACTCCTATTATGAATATTTGAATGTTTTCAGTACGACTTTAGTCTTAAGCGTCTTCAATTCCAAAATGCTTTTTTTAAACAATTACAATGAACATATAATCATTAACAAAGGGGATTCAACTGCCAATAACTCCTATATTTTAATGGATTTTATTGGGTGCAAAATATCGTCATTACCATCCGTACATTTGTTTAGCTGATACATGAGCATTTACGCACTGGTTATGCAACTAAGCTTCGTATTAAAACTCTATTAAGATATTCTACAAAACCTGGTCCCGTATTGTTGGCTTTCAGCTTTCGTCATATTGTAGTTTGTCTACCGTCGACAAAGTCATCCCATTTGTCTTCTGAACCCCGTATGGATCTTGATTTATTCTGATTAGGTACATTGGGAAAAAGTTTCAAATGAAAATGCAACAACGATCTAAGTAGATAAAAAACCGGCAAATGTCTTCCAAATCTTATACTCCTTTAACCTTTTATTTCTTGACTATACTTTTTAGATACTTCTTTGATAATTAGACGCCCCTTCTTTTCTTTTCCGGTATTTTGTTTTATAGATTATTTCCATTCATATTATGAATACCAAAGCTCATGATTTCTCGGTTATTCTTTTTTAAAAAGAAAAAGAGTATCCAAAATATTTTACCATTGATTGAAAGAATTTAAAGGGTTTATAAATAATGTATATGGTGTAGTTTAAGTAGGAGTGTTCGTTGGTCTTTTTTGAGTTGATAAAACACGTGCGGTTTTAACAAATATATTTAAGATGTTTGTCGTAATTTTAAAAGCTCATTTGTTTAGTTGGTTATCATTTCGTGAAAATGGCAGAATTAGTCACACCTTTAAATTCTTTGAAACATGATCCAAAAATACTGAAAAAATATGAAATGTAAGATATTTTCTATAAACATCACAACAGAGTTACTAAATTCATTAAACTATGGGATATAAATCTGATATCGGAAAAAATTGAGAGCAGACATCTTAAACATGAAGTTAGAATGCTTTAAAATACTTTTGTCTCCAGGGAGGAACATTCTTTAACAATTTAAGAATATAGTAACAATATTAGTTTTACAGAGGATAGAAAGGTGAGATGTCTGAATGCATACGTAGTAAAATTCACAACTTGAAGACTTGTTTTTAACTTGTTCTCGAAGCGCCGTTTCTTGAATTATTTAACACCTCCTATCACAATAATATAGCTTAACCATACCATACTTGTTGGAACTTTACCATAAAATGAATTTTCAATTTGTTGCAAAACTACATTGATAGACTAAAGTAATAAAAACCTTTACGCTCTCAAATATAATTAACATTCATTATAACAAGAAAAGGTCGCGTGGTCTAGTTGGTTATGGCATATGCTTAACACGCATAACGTCCCCAGTTCGATCCTGGGCGTGATCATTTCTTTTTGAATTTTTTTTTTCCCTTAAGAAATTGTCAGTGGATTCTATCGCATTCATGTGGAGCTGTTTAGACAAGAAGAAAAATGTCAATTGCATTAACTTTCAAAAGATTTAGAAGCACTAACATCAGATTTTTTACCAAAGAGAATTGCATGTTATGTTACAAAGCTAAGGAGACTTTGAAAAATGCATTAAATGAAGTTAAGGTACCATATTCAGTGCAATATATTGATATAGAGAAAAATGAGAATGCTGATTGGTTCGACTTGTATTGTTATGATATTCCAGTTATACATGTGGAGCATCATGATAAAACAATCAGGTTCAAGCATAAGCTATTCAAAGATAAAGTAATAGAAAGTTTAAAATAAAGCCGATCAGGGGATTCAAGGATATTTCCGGTGGCAATCTCGTGCTTTATTAGATTTGATTCTCCACATGCGTCTTTTTTAATAGATAAATAAATAATGGGAAAAGGTACTGTTGTTATTACTGGAGCATCTAGTGGTATTGGATATCATTCAGCAATTGAATTCGCCACTAGAGGCTATGATGTTATTGCAGGTGCCAGAAGATTGGAACCTATGAAGCCTTTAGAAAAGGAATATGGAGTTAAAATAATTGAACTAGATGTGACTTCCATTGAAAGTGTTAAGCAATTAACTAAATTGATTGAATCAGAATATGATTCCAAGGTTAAGTTCTTGTTCAACAACGCAGGTCAACCTTGTTCCTTTCCTGCAATTGACGTTACAGATGAGGCTGCAAAGCAATGTTACGAAGTAAATGTATTTGGTGCCATTAGAATGACTAGAGAATTAAGCAAATATATTATTAATGAACATGGTACAATTGGTTTCACAGGGAGTGTCAGTGGATTGTTGCCTTTCCCCTTTAGTTCAATTTATTCCAGTTCTAAGGCAGCTATTCACTCGTTTGCTGATACTATTGCGCTTGAATTAGAACCTTTTAATGTTAAGGTAGTTAATATCATTACTGGTGGTGTTAAAACCAGTATTGCTGATAAAAGACCTTTACCAAAAACTTCACTTTACCAAACTGAAGGCATTGAAGAGGTCCTCAACAGAAGAAGACAAATGGCTATTCGTAACAACCCAATGTCAGCTGAGGAATATGCTAGAAGGGTAGCAAATGATTTTGAAAACTCACAAATTGGTAAGATTGCTTATTATGAAGGTGCTAAGGCCAATTCTTTAAAATGGCTCAGTAGACTTCCTAGATTTATTATTAGCTCGATATTCAAGAGAGTCTTTGGTTTAAATGCTTTATATACTACTTTAAGAAGCAAATTTGTTTAGATATATAAGTCGTATATTCATTTACCGTTTTTTTTCTCTCTTTTTAATCATTACAAGTTATTTAACACATATTTTATATCATAAGAAACTTCGAGTTAAAGTAACTGGAAATCAGGCACTAATTCAGGTAAACCTGATTTAACACTTTTTAAAACAGTTTCGATACATAACAAAGCATTTAAAGCATCCTCACCAGAACAATTACTGGTTGTTTCGATACCCTTAATCAAATTAATAAAATGATTCAATTGTAAATCAAATGGTTTAGGAGGAGGCTTGATAAACTCTGAGTTATTTGGGGATGGAGACGGAGTTCTTAATCCCAAGTCTGTATGATCATCAAAATCATACTTCAATTTCGATAAATCAGTTGATTCAATGGGCTCTAGCCAAGAACCCAACTTGGAGTCATTTCCATAATCTATATCCATCTTATCATTATACATAGAATTTTGGTGATATAATGTTAAATCTGGAACAGACAAGGTTCCTTTTGATCCAAATATTCTATAGAATCCTGATAAGTTTTCGAAAAAGGGAACATTTGGATTTTCTCCAGTTCCAGATTCAAAATTGAATGGTGAAATGATGTTATCACCACAGATAAAAGTTCCTTTACAACCATTCTTGAAAGATAAAGTTAAAACAGCACCCTCATCAACTTCAAAGCCTCTTTGGCTAGGTAATAACTCTGCATATATTTTGGTGATCGGACCCATTAAATATAACAATAAATCTAAGTCATGGATTAAGTTGATCAACAAAGTACCACCACCTAAATCATTACTGATTCTCCAGTTTTTCTCCAAGTAGTAATCATAATTTTTTTTCAAGCACCAAGTACCTTGGATTGCAACAGGTGTACCAATTTTTGCTAAATTTTGCTTAGTTTTTAAAATATAAGGATTAAATCTCCTATGATGGCCAATTAATAATTTAGTATTATGTTTATGACAGTAATTAATCAATTTTTTACATTCCTTTGGATCAGAATGCAATGGCTTCTCAATCAATAAATGGATATTTTTGGAAGCTAATTTTAAACCTAAATCAACATGAGTAATATTTGGAGTTGCAACAATTGCACCATCGGGATAGGCCAAATTATTTAATTCAACGTAATCGAAAAAATCATCCAATGATTTGAACAATTTTGTATTGAATCTGGATGCAACTTCTGGTCCATTCTTTGAGTGATCTATTATGGCCATTAAATTACAATCAGATCTATTAGTGATATGGCTACAATGTCTAGGACCTATTAATCCAGCTCCCAAGACAATTAAATTGATACCATCTCTATTTGATGATTTATACGTGAAAGAACTCAAACTGGAAAATGAATCAGCTAACATACAATTGTTAAGTTGTCACTAGTTAATGTAAGTATTCAATTAATAACTATAAATGATGTGCTACTAAGATTTCAACCAATTCTATTCTACGGTATTCAAACTTTAATTAAAACTAAAGAAAAACAGGTTATTTTATGTAATTAATACAGGTAGTGAAACACGTAACATTACATCAGGAATTAACGTGGATTTTATAGTCGATGGGGGGTGACGTGTAGTATGGATAAATTTCTTGACTGATAAGATAAGGGGCCACATGGACGGAGAAACAAGGAACTCAATAGCCGAGTGAGGTCACCGAAACAAATACAAACAATACACTCACACGACCGACGTTTTTCCTAGTGGCTTCGTTTCAGAAGGCTTTTTGTGCTGACGATAATTGAAAGCCGATGTCAGAGAGTTTGGTATCAATAGAACAGCAATATTCTAGGGTTGCAAAATCTTGTAGATTTGTGAAAGTGCCTCTAAATTACTTGCTGAGTTTTGTTAGGTTGGAAAACAAACATGTTTTTCCAGAGAAGTAACATCGAGTACGAAAATTAGTATCTTTCTGCGTACTATAACCGTCAAAGGATAGAAATTGTTTTAAGTTTACTGTACTTCTAGTGAGGGCGTTTGATTCGAAGAAGTTTGGTGGTACTTCAGATTGAATTGTCGTAAAAGTAAAGTGGTCAATTAAGTTCAATTATAATCAAGCAGTGGTGATTTGAACTTCCATACGTTATATTTCCGTGAAATCTCTTTTAAAAAGTCGTAGTACGATCTCAACCAGTTTTGGGCAAGATCGTTAAAGTAGTTGCTGTTCTCAAGTTATCTCGCGATCTCAGTTTTTTTTCCAGGGGATTTCAATTTTTCAACACGTCGATTTACAATGTGGATTTTTGAATGGTGTATGTAACAGTTTAATAAAGTAAAGTTTCACTTCAAGTGCAATAGATGAACAAGCACGAAATATTGAAAGATTACAGTCAAAACTAGTGATGTATACTAACAGGCTCTTTAGTTCAAGATGTTTTATCATCACTCGGTTTATGGAACAAGCATGCCAAATTATTGTTCTTAGGTTTAGATAACGCCGGTAAGACCACTTTATTACATATGTTAAAGAATGATAGATTGGCCACTTTACAGCCAACTTTACATCCAACATCTGAAGAATTAGCTATTGGTACTGTCAGATTCACTACTTTTGATTTAGGTGGACATCAACAAGCTAGAAGATTATGGAAGGATTATTTCCCAGAAGTTAATGGTATTGTCTTTTTAGTTGATGCTGCCGATCCAGAAAGATTTGCTGAATCCAGAGCTGAATTAGAATCTTTATTTAAAATTGAAGAATTAAAGAGTGTTCCATTTTTGATTTTAGGTAACAAAATTGATAGTCATAATGCATGTCCAGAGATGGAATTAAAAACTGCTTTAGGTTTATATAACACAACTGGTAAAGATACAGGTAAAATATCTGATGGAAGAAGACCAATTGAAGTTTTCATGTGTTCTGTTGTCATGAGATCTGGTTACGGAGAAGGCTTCAAATGGTTATCCCAATATATTTAGGCTTTTCTATTTTAATTCACCAATATATACAATTAGTTTAGTCATGTGACATAAATATTTTGAGAAATTTTCTTTCTGAGAAGAGATGGATTTTTGAATTACTCTCATTATATTACTAACATAATGAATAAGGCTCCTTTACATCCAGAACCAAAAAAATGGAAGATACCTAAGGGTCCTAAACCAATCCAAAGAAAGAATAAGAATGTCATTGGTTTAGGTAGAACTATTGCTAATCAAAGAAGGTTGGAAAATGATATTAAATTTTTGCCAGATGGTGAGATGAGATTTACCACTGACAAGAAGGAAGCTGATTGGGTTAAATTGAGATCTGTCACACAAGAAAATGCATTAGATGAGTTCTTGAATACAGCAGAGTTAGCAGACACAGATTTCACTGCAGATAAACACAATCAAATCAAGATTATCAAGGTTGGAAACACTTCAATTGTCAATCAAAATGGATTATTAAGCCCGGAAGAAATGGAGCAAATAAGAGTAAAACATCAACTTTTTGAAAATGCATTAACTATTCCAAGAAGGCCTAAATGGACCAAGGGTCAACTGAAATTAGAGATTGATCGTCAGGAAAACTTGGCCTTTTTAGAATGGAGGAAAAATATTGCTCAATTGACTGAAGATAATGATTTGATTTTAACGCCTTTCGAAAGAAATGTTGAAGTTTGGAGACAATTATGGCGTGTTGTGGAAAGATGTGATTTGATTGTTCAAATTGTCGATGCTAGAAATCCCTTATTTTTTAGATCAATTGATTTAGTGAAATATGTTGATGAATTAAGTGATCCAGAAAACAATAAACAGAAGAATAATTTATTATTAGTCAATAAAGCTGATATGTTAACTTTGAACCAAAGAATCGAATGGGCTAAGTTTTTTATTAAGAGAAACATTAATTTTGTATTTTTTTCTGCTGCTAAAGCTAACGAAGAGTTAGAAAGACAATTAGAGTTATTGGAAAATCAGATCGAACAAGTTGAAGAGGAAGAAGAAGAAGAAGTAAAGGATGATATCCATGAAAGTTTGAACTTAGATAAAGAGATTTTGGAAAAAATAAGAATCTTGAAAATTGATGAATTAGAAAACTTATTTATTGAAAAATCTCCTAAATTCGAACATGATCCAGAATTTCCTGATAGAAAACTTCAAATTGGTTTAGTTGGTTACCCTAATGTTGGTAAGTCCTCAACCATTAATGCATTAGTTGGTTCCAAGAAAGTATCTGTTTCTGCCACACCAGGTAAAACTAAGCATTTCCAAACCATTCACTTATCACAAGACATTTTATTATGTGATTGCCCTGGTTTAGTCTTCCCAAACTTTGCTTATACAAATGGTGAATTAGTATGTAATGGTGTTTTACCAATCGATCAATTAAGAGAACACATTCCACCGGTTTCTCTCGTATGTCAAAGAATTCCAAAATACTTCTTAGAAGCTATGTATGGTATTCATATTCAAATCATGAAGGTCGAAGATGGTGGTAATGGGTTATATCCAAGTGCAAGTGAGTTATTAAATGCATATGCTAGATCTAGAGGTTATATGACACAAGGATTTGGTAGTGCTGATGAATCTAGAGCTTCCAGATATATCTTGAAAGATTACATCAATGGTAAGTTATTATTTGTTAACCCACCACCAAAGTTTTTAGATAATGGTGAAATGACTATCTTATCCTTAGAAGAACAGAGAGATTTTAATAAAGGTTTATACACTTTAGATCATTTACCAGAGACAAGAAGAAGTCAAATTGAAAAATCTATAAAAGACAAGAATATGGATATACATGAATTTGAATTGGCTAATGACTTATCTAAATTGAACTTCTCTATGCATGTTGGAAGTCAAGATAACAAAGCTAAAACGTTATTTTATGGTGGTAAACAAGCTCAGTTAGAAAGTGCTGGTGATGATTTAGACAGCGAATTTTTCAATATGAATAATGTGAAAGGTACCGTCAATAAACCTTTCCATTTACAAGGAGAAGGTTCTGCTTCTGGTAATAAAAAACACAGTAAGAAGAATAAAAAAGCAGCCAAAAAACACAGAGTTGTTAACTATTGATGATACTGACGGTGATAGATTTAATGAATAAACTCATGACCCTTATTTTACACATTTTTTTTTTATAAATAAACAGTTTTTTATAATGTCAACTTTTCACTCTTGCTGCACAAATCTTTATTGAATTCTTTTGATAAGTAAATAATTTGATTGCGATAATGGTTGCAAAAAAACACAAAGCTATAATTTCACAATCATTTGCTTGAAGAACAATAATGGATGAATCATGGCCATTGGAAATCAACTTCGATACTGCAAGTATGGAGTTTGAAATTGAAATACCTACTATAGAAAACTACGAGAAAGATATAGGAAGAAGAAGCAAATTTGCATTTGTTGCTAAGATTTGGAATAAACATATTGAAAATACAAACCCAATTACAATTCAAGAAGAAGTGGATTCCAAAGAAAATGAGTTGACAAGAAGAAGGTCTTTGGACTTCTTAAGAAGAAGAAGAAGAACTAGTTCAGGTTCACCCCTTCTGCAAAGAAGTCAAAACAGATCTCGTATAAATTTGATATCTCCAACGGGAATTAAGGAGGTCACAGGGAAATGGTATAAAAGTGAATCTGTTGTTAATAGTTCCAGCAGCACTAATTTATCTAATTTGAGTTCAGTTGCAAATATTTCAAATCACTCTGATAGCTCATTATTTGACTCCTTTACGTCATCCAGATCATCATTACCCAGGTCTAGCCACCACTCAAAACTGGGACTAGCTTTTGAACCATGTAGTCTGTACTCTCAAACTACTAGACAAAGTTATAGCTTACCATTGAAATCTATCTTAAAGAATAGAAATGAAAACTTTGCAGCAGAATATGAATCGGTCAAAAAAAGCGATATGGTAGATTTAGAGGAATTTTTACAAAGTTTTGAATTAGGTCCTCAAGACAGCTGGAATGAATTGACAAACAATTACATACAAGAACCATTTACTGAATTTAATCAAATCAATCAATAGCTAAATATAATTATTAATAATATTAAAATTTTCGCCATCTCATGTGATCTTTAATCAATAGAAAAACTAGGAAAGATCTTTCATTAAATTCAAATTATTACAATGCCATTAACAATAACGGAAGAACAACTTAAACATATAAACCAGCAATTAAGTAAGCTCACTCCAGAGGAGATAATCAAATGGAGCTATGTTACATTTCCTAGATTATATCAAATAACTGCATTTGGTCTCACAGGATTAGTTACTATAGATATGGTCGCAAAGTTAGGATTACCAATCGATCTTGTATTTATTGATACTTTGTTCCATTTCCCACAGACTTTAGAGTTAGTGGATAAAGTAAAAGCCAAATATTCCAAGGATGTTACCGTATTTAAACCACAAGGATTCAACAACGATAAAGAGTTTACTGACAAGTTTGGAGAGTTGTGGGAAACTGATGATTTAAAATACGATTACTTGGTTAAAGTCGAGCCTTTACAAAGAGCTTACAAACAATTAAATATAAATGCAGTATTAACAGGAAGAAGAGTAAGTCAAGGTGGTAACAGAACAGATTTGCCTTACGTTGAAATCGATCCGGAGTTTGGTATTATTAAGATTAATCCATTCTTAACATGGGATTTCAAGCAAATAAAACAATATATTGATGATAATAAAGTGCCCTATAATGAGTTATTGGACTTGGGTTACAAATCTATTGGTGATTGGCATTCAACCGAGCCAGTGGCAGAAGGAGAAGATGAAAGGAGTGGAAGGTGGAAAGGTAAAGCCAAAACTGAGTGTGGTATTCATCAAACTTCCAAATATGCACAATACCTTAAAAACCAAGAAGACACTAAAGTGAGTGTTTAGGTGTTCAATATTTATTTTATTTATGTGATATAGTCATTTAACAAATATGGATCAATTGTCGCTTAAATTTCTTCTTTAAGACTACTACCTCTCCTTCCAGTAGAACCACTATATTATATATGGTAGAACGGAATTGGCATGGAATCAACATTCCATATCAGGCAATTCGGCAGCGGAATTTTTTTGTTATCTCAACCTCTCTATCAACTGACTTGATTATTACTAGAAATCATTTTAATACTTAAGCACCTTGCATTGCTAAGTCGAAACAGGGTTCAATTTAAATGTTACAAGATATCCTTCTTTCTGTGTTTGAGCTCATAGATCGCAATAAACCAGCGACTATAGTCATATTATCTGTTTCATGGTTCCTTTATCATCTCTTGATATATCCATTTATCTTATCTCCATTAAGAAAGATTCCTGGACCTTATATATTTAGAATTTCAAAGTTACCAGCCTTGCATTATCAAAGAACGAACAAATGGGTTTTAATGGTCCATAGATTGCATGAGAAATATGGTGATGCTGTGATTTTATCACCAAATGAAATAAGTGTTAGCGGTGATCCAAAATACTTGAATGATATTTATACTAAAAACTTTCCTAAATCCAAATTCTATGAAAACTTTAGAAATCATGGTTTCAAGGATAATATGTTTTCGTCATTAGAAAATGAAAGACATATCAACTATAAGAAGAATATATCCGGAATCTATCTGAAATCAGCAATTTTCAATCCCAAGAACACTACTAAATTAGCCATTTTAGATAAAATATCAAAGTTAGTAGAACAGATCAGAATCTCCAGTGTGGATGGGATAAAGCCAGATTACATTAATGCGGCATCTGATGTTAATATACACGGCAAGGGTCACAATGAAGCCGATAAATTATGGTTTTTGAAAGGTGGTAAAGTGAAGAATCTTGGTATTGATGTCTATTCGTTGTTTGGCTCATTAGCTTTAGATGTGGTTACGTCTTTCGAATTAGGCCCTGAAAACTCAACCGATTTATTAGACACACCAGAGAAGAGAAGTATTATTACTTATCATCGATATGTTGCATCAATGGTGTTTTGGACTACTTTAATGCCAAAATGGTGGGATTATGCTGCTTCTCAATTGATTAAAAAATCTTCTGAAATAGTAGAAAATTGGCAATTAAGTATTTACCATAACGCCGAAAATAATGTCCCCAAGTTCAATAAGGATCAAAATATGACTACTTTAGAGTTATTAAAGAAAAATAATTTGAAAAACGAATATGCTTATTCTTTCTTGAGTGACAATATTTTTGCAGGACATGAAACTACCGCAATTCAATTGACTTATTTGACTTATGAGTTATCTAGACCAAAGCATCACTATTTACAAACATTATTAAAGAATGAGTTAGATGATGCATTTGGTAAACCGGAATCTGATAGTGATTTGCTTGATGATTTTGAAAAAATTGATAACCTTCCTATCTTGAATTCCATCATTTTAGAGACATCCAGAGTTCACACTTCAATTCCAGGTGCAGAGCCAAGAGTAGTCGATAGAAACTACAAAGTTCAAGATGTGGTTATTCCAAAAAATACCGTGATTTCTACCCAACCCTTTTCAATGCATAGAGTTGAAAGTGTTTTCCCAAATGCCGAATATTTTATTCCCGAGAGATGGTTGAAGAAGGAACAAGAATCAGAAGCTGAATATAAAGAAAGACTTAAAGTTCAAAACAAATACATGATACCATTTGGTAAGGGAGTTAGAATGTGTTTAGGTATGAATATAGCTCAGATTGAAATGAAGGTTGCTGTTGCAAATATTTATTGGCATTACAACTCCAAGATTTGCAGTAATTGGTGTGAAATTGTGCAATACGATGATTCAGTGAAATATCCAAATCCTATCAAAATGGGGTCCCAATATGTTGGTGATAAGACCACTGATGAGCAAAAGATGGTTATGTTTGATACATATACCACCAGACCTTATGATGATGAATGTTGGCTAGAATTTTACAGATATTAGGTTATTTATTAAATGAAAATGATAAACAAGTACGTCACCTAAGCCCCCAATAGTTCATTACTCTGTCGAGACCCTCGTCACAGGCACACTAATTATCGTGCCTAATGATTGTATACTTACTATCGAGTTTTCTCTGCAAAATCTGTTATCACGTTACAAGCAACAATCAAAGTCATTAACCGGAAGTTCCTGTTAATTGATAATGTCATTCGCACGTCAGTAATAATTGCAACTAATTTAAATCACCAAACATTCTTAAATTGAAAAATTTAATTGACAGGGGAATAGATAGATTTATTAATAATGCTTCCATTTGCTATTGCATATCCTAAAGAGCAAAAATTAGGATATTGGGGAGAAATCACTTCAACAATTGACTGGTGTGAAGAAAACTATGTTATTTCAGGGTATATTGCAGAATATGTTAATACTCTTACTAATTCAGTATTTATTGCATTAGCAGGCTTTGCAGTATTCCATGCTTACAAGCATAAATTAGAACCTAGATTTATTTTCACTGCCTTTGGATTCATGTTGGTGGGAATTGGATCATGGCTTTTCCATATGACATTGCAATACCATTTTCAATTATTAGATGAATTACCAATGATTTATGCTACGTGCATTCCCTTTTGGTCCGTGTTTAGTGAATTCAAGAGTGGTAAAGATTCCTTTATGATTGCTATTGGAATATTTATGGCGGCAAACCTTTTGACACTAATTTATCTTTATGTCAAGGACCCTACCTTACATCAAGCAGCATATGGATTTTTAAACTTTCTTATCATTCTAAAATCCTTTACTTTAACAAATAAGTACGTTAAAGATACCAGAAGCAAAAAGGATTTAAATAAGACTATGATTTGGGGTATCAGCTTATTTTTATTTGGATATTTTTTATGGAATTTAGATATTCATCTTTGTTCAAATGTACGTCATTTGAGAAGACAGATTGGTATACCCTATGGATTCATTTTGGAAGGTCATGGTTGGTGGCATATATTTACTGGTCTTGGTGTATATTTCTACTTGGTTTATGAAGAATATCTTAGATGTTTCTTGACTGGAACAGATAAGTTTTACGAGTTTAAATGGGCATTTGGGTTACCATTTGTTTGTTGTGAAGATCCAGTAGGCTTGGAAAAGTTTAGACAACAGAAGCACGACTAAAGGCGTTAGTTAGACTTGTTCTATGATCTTGATTCATTATGTTCAGTATTTATTTAGACGTCGTGTTAATGTACATCACATATAATATGGTAAATAGTTAATTTAAAGTAGCGAAATAACCTCAGAGACAAATTTATCATCTTGAACATTGTGTTGATTGGATATTTCTTTCAATTTAGTTATTGTTTCATCTGCCGGATAAATTAATTTATTGTCTTTAAAACAAGCAGATTTCCATTCTTTTAAAATTTTATTCAACTCTTCAACACCTTTGTTAATTTCATCATCTGAGCATTTTGTTTTCTTTATTTTTATATATGCATCTTGATTAATGTCTGGTTGTAATTCACTAGCTTTTCTCTTTGCCATATTGATAATTTTTTGAGGAAATTTAACCAATTCAGCTACATTAATACCAAAAGATTTAGATGAAATACCCGGCTCAACCTTGTAAATCAATGTTAAATCATCATTGTTATCAATTAACGCCTTCACTTGGAGATTTTCAATTTGACTGTACCTATTAGTTAACTCAGTTAATTCGTGGAAATGAGTTGCAAAAACTGTGAAACATTTGATGGAATTGATGATATATTCCAGTATGGAGCAAGCTAAACCAAATCCATCATAAGTAGAGGTACCTCTACCCAATTCGTCAATGATAATTAATGAGTTGTGTGTAGCGTTTGACAATATCGAAGATGTTTCCAACATTTCGATCATAAAAGTAGATAAACCTTTTAGTTGAGAATCCCCAGCTCCTACTCTCGACAAAATGGAATCAAATATCGGTAAAGTAGCCGGTTCATCACATGGAACAAAGCATCCGATCTGACCCATCAACGAAATCACTCCTAGTTGTCTTATATAGGTAGACTTACCACCCATGTTTGGTCCAGTAATAATGGCAAAGTTTTTATCACTATTGTTTAAATTGACATCATTTGGAATGAAGTTCAAATCATCTTGAACTTCCAAAATAGGATGCCTGGAATTCTTAAGATTAACTGTTCTTTTCACAAAAGTTTCATCTCCAACCGTTTTACTTAAAGGCACTAAGTTTGGTTTTACATATTGAATAGAAGCCAAAATAGATGTGTTTGTGAAAGCCAAAATAACATCAATCTCACTTAAGACCATTGATAATTGAAGGAAAATAGATTCAAAGGTTAACGTGACTAATAAGATTTCATGGATAATCTCCTTTTGTCTGTTATTATACTCTTGTAATATATTGGCATGTTCTTTAGACAAGATAGACAATTCCTTGTTAGTGAAAAATACACCTGCCTTAACTGTCTGTAATTCTTTATAGTCGGTTCCTCTTAAAACAACTGAGTCATTCCTAGTAACTCTGAAACACCAATTATGAATCTGGTGGTTTTCAAGTTTTAATTTTTTGTCGATTTCGATGTTCAAGTCATCTGCAACTAATTCCTGCTGTTGTTTGATAGCCTTCTCCTTTTCTTGCAAACGGTGACTAACGTCCTTCAAACTTTCTTCAAAATCTGGATTAACATTGAAATCTGTAGTGAGATCAGTTACTGTATTGTTTGAACTCAAAGGAGACAAATCAATAGCAGTTTCAACCAAACCTTGAAATTGTTTCAATTTTTCATAACATTCATTAATTGGATTTAACCAATTGGTTGTCATCAAGCTCTTTAAATGACTACTTTCCTCATCAGCTGAAAGTTGTAAGATTTCAATTATGTTTGGAATGCTTAAAAATAATTGATATAGTCTCACAACATCCTCTAATTTCTTATTGTCATTACCAGATCTTTTCAAATTTGTAGTAATCCTTTTTAGTAACCTCTTAATGTCTGGAACTTGAGGTAAAAACTCATTGTCTATGAAGACTCTGAGGTTTGTATCATCCATAAGTTTCTGAACCAAGTCTTGTCTCACTTTGATTTTGTCAATATCAGTAAGTGGTTGTTTTAACCACTGCGATAATAATCTTGATCCACTAGAAGTTTTACACTTATTCAAGAGTTCGAAAATGGAGCTTACTTGGTTGGATTTCACATTGATATTTAATGCGTTAGCTTGTTTCAATGGAAAAATGTTCAAAGCATTCAAAGTGGATGAATCCAATCTCATGTAAGCATCCAAGTTGTACTTATCTAATGAATAAGTTTTAGTTTCTCCAGTTTCGGAATCTTCACTTAATAACTCCAAATAATTGATTAGGGCATTTAAACATGCAAAAGATAAATGATAATCATTTGAATTGATACCTTTAGAACCCAAAATCAATTCCACATTAGTGTCTTCTCTACTTAAGATCTTAACTAAATCTTGTTCAATGTCCTTGTGATTGAATAAAGAAGATTTTATTGTACTCATGACAACACCTACTTTGTCGAGAGTTTGGAACAACTTGACAATATCACCAGAATCCTTACTTTCAGGATCATAGTTGGAAGGTAAAATGACTTCTTTCACACCCAATTGGATAAATAGACTCTCCAAATTGGAAAATAAATCATTGTCTTCAAACTCACTAACTTTTATTGAAGCATTGGACAAAGAAATTAAACATACACCAACCTTCTTTGAATTACCCACCTGTTGAAATTTAACAGCAGCAGTGACAGGAGCAGATGAATCCGGAATCATATTCTCCAAATCCACCGAATACTCATTGGAGATACTCTCCAAATTACCAGGCGTCCCCATGGTAATCAAATTGAACGTCTTATGATCGTAGATCTCCACCTTAAAAGAGTTCTCAATCAAGCAAAGTTTCAAAACATTATTCAAAAACACCTGTGGAGCAATGGTGACATACTTATTGTTATTAGACTGATTATATTTGATGACAGATTGAGTTTTGAAGATGGAATCAGCAATAAACTCAGCATCTTCGCCAATTGCTGTGAAATAATCCTTATTGTTGTGCTCAATAAACCTTATGGTATTCAGACTCTTAGCAGGCAACTGTGAAAACTTGGTATAATATTTTCTTTCCTCCAAGTTGTCACTAAACTTAAGATCAGGCCTAGAACTTGACATGTTTTAACTTAGAGAATATACAAATAACGCGATAAATGAAAGACCGCGTTAGTGATTAGATATGTTTTACGAAGAGGTCGTGTATTAAGCTTCATTTCAAGAGTCAAAATTCGACTCAGATGCGAATTAATTCAAATAGAAACCCTATCACAATGGCTTTACATACTACTGAACTTGACGGAATATTGCCTTTAATCTCCAGAGGAAAAGTAAGAGATATCTACGAAGTCGATTCTAAGACCCTTTTGTTTGTTGCTACCGATAGAATCTCTGCTTATGATGTTATCATGAGTAATGGTGTAGCTGCTAAAGGTAAAATCTTGACTAAATTATCCGAATTTTGGTTTGATTTCCTTAAGGATAACATTCCAAATCATTTGGCCTTAGATGATAATAGTGATGAAAATTTGTTTAAGCACTTACCTACTGAGTTATCTGCTCCAAAATACAAAGAACAATTATCTGGAAGATCCTTACTTGTTAAGAAGATGAAATTAATTCCATTAGAAGTTATTGTTAGAGGCTATATTACTGGATCTGCTTGGAAAGAATACAAGAAATCAAAGACTGTTCATGGATTAACCATTGATCAAGACGATTTGCAAGAATCTCAAGAATTTATCACTCCTATTTTTACTCCTTCTACTAAAGCTGAGCAAGGTGAACATGATGAGAATATTTCTCCAGAAAAAGCTGCTGAAATTGTTGGTAAAGAGTTGTGTGATGAATTGAGCAAAAAAGCCATTGAATTGTATTCTAAGGCTAAAGAATATGCCAAAACTAGAGGTATTATAATTGCCGACACCAAATTCGAATTTGGTTTAGATGAGAATGATAACTTGGTATTGGTTGATGAAGTGTTAACTCCTGATTCTTCCCGGTTCTGGAATGCACAAAATTATGAAATCGGTAAGTCTCAAGACTCTTATGATAAACAATTCTTGAGAGATTGGTTGACATCAAGCGGATTGGCTTATAAGGATGGTGTTTCCATGACCGAAGATATCGCTACTAGAACTAAAGCAAAATACGTTGAAGCCTATGAGCTTTTAACTGGAAATAAATGGATAGAGTAAACTAAATTTTAATAAACATGCTTTTGTATTAACTTATTGATATACCTAAACCTACACACACACTTCTTTATAATCCTATTCATTCGTTTCTTTTCTTTATATGCTTTCTTTATATATTAATTGTAACCTTTTTCGTTGAATCATGAAAAACTATATGGTATCATGCAAATTATTTATGCTTTTTATTATTTTGTTTTAATGTTGTTTTAATGACGATAGTTCTTATTTCTCAAATACAATTCCTCGTACTCAGGAATGTTCCTTTTATCAAGATTTAATCGTTCTAGTTCATCTGTTATACGCTTTCTGTAATTGTTACCTTGAAATCTTGGAGAAAATTGAGTATTTGGCAGATTATTGATTTTATAGTTACCATAATGATCGTAATCATCGTAATCATTTCTAACTTTTAAAGGTACTCTTCTTATTGGACTTTCATCCAATTCTTTTGGTCCTTTAGGTTTGTTAGGCAGGGACAATTGTTCATTCAGATAGTGAGCGGGATTCTGGTATAGAAAATTTTTGGCTTGTGTAGTAGAAACATCTTGATGCTGAAAGGTATTATTGCCTTTTGAAGGGTCTGATTTTTTTCTGATTAATTCCATGGCTTTTTGAGGATGATTCAAGTATTCTTTGAGTCGCTGTTGAACTTCTTGTTCAACTACGAACTTGAACTCCCTTTGGTAGTTGAGCCTAACTTCTTTAGCTTCAAGATCCATCAATTTCTTTCTTTGTTCGAATTCTTCAATTAACTCGTCTTCTAAATGTTTCTTCTGTAAATTACATTTCTTTTGAAGATTAGCAAATTCATCTTGTAATTCTGTTTTTTGGGTAAGAATTTTTTGTTCTAAGGTATTTAAATAGGATTCTTTCTTCTTTAACTCATCGTTTTTAGTGACAAGTTGTTTTTGATATTCATTAAGATCAGAAGATAACTCTTTCAATTCCATCTCTTTTCTTAAAAATTTTATAGGCAAGATTTGCAATAAATCAAAACAAGATGGTCTTTCTGTTGGATCCACAGTTATACACTCTCTAATGATTGAAATTAATTGAGCAGAATAAGTACTGGGTAGTTCAGGAATAATACCTTTTTTAATCCTAGTTTGAAGTTGTAGGTGAGTTTTAGCTTGGAAGGGAGGTTGTAAAGTACATAATTCAAATAAAACGCAACCTAATGACCATATATCACACACAGGACTGTAAGGATTATCCATCAAAACTTCTGGAGACATATAATAAGGAGTTCCAACGTAAGTTTTAGCAAAGTCATTTTGAGAGGTCAACATTTTAGCTAAACCAAAGTCCCCCACTTTAATTGTTTTACCTGAATTTAAAAGGAAAATGTTATCGGGCTTGATATCCCTATGAATAATCACCGTCTCTGAATTGATGGTAGGTTCAGTTTCATTATTTGAAAATAAGTTGACCTTCTTAGCATCAATTCCATAATGACACTTATGTAAAGCCAACAATGTCTGAACCAACACCTTCCATACAAACTCTTCAGGAACTGTTTCTTTATTTTTTTTGAAATTGGCAATAACTTGCCCTAAATCACCACCATCACAGTATTCCATATAAATGTGTATACATTTCTTAGACATAATATGATCATGGCGACAATATTTGACAATGTTTGGATGGTTGAGTTCCCTTAAAATCCTCAATTCAGAGATCAACTGATTCCTCTCTTGGGTATTCATTGACGTGTAGTCTATCTCTTTTCGAACAAATAAACTGCCATCTGATTTGAGTTTAACTTTTCTTACTATTCCAAATGAACCCTTACCAATAACCTCTAGTGCTTCATATTCATCCCCAATGTTAGACATCGATACCAAGGAATTCAAATTAGTTTATCCAAGATTGAAAATTTCACACAATCAATTTGATTTCCTTTTGGCTACAAACATTCCTCATTTAAAGTGAATTACTGATATGGGATATTTGTTTATGTTGACTACCAAAACAGTAATGGAGATTTTTCGGTTAGCGCACTCGAGAATTCTCTTTAAAAAAATCATGTGGCTGATAAGATCGGAATTATAGTTCGGATACATTTATTTATAAGTTTCAGGTTCTATGAGCCTTTGTTCATTATGCACGCGATGATCAATATTATTTGTAAATAATTGCTATGGATTTGAAGATATAGCGATGCAAAAACTGGGAGATTAAATAACGGATTTAACAAGGCTTACATTGTTCGTATTATAACAACAACTTTAGGATTGGGAACGTGATCCAAGCTGGCTTATGACTTGCATTATCAAGTTAAAGTTTGGCGTTAGTCTTGGGTTAAAGTTATAAACTTACGAATTGTAAACCAGGTATCGTGTTTAGTCCATCATGGTAAACCTTGATTATTAGCCTTGTCGGTCTATAGGCTTTATGAAACTTTTTTACGATAATATTGACTACTTAATTGAGTATCTGTTTGCACCCATTTGGTGAAGACGATGGAATATTAAACTTTAAGGCTGGAATTATTGTGATTACATCCACCGAAATAAAACAATAAACATGGAATTAATTGGGCTTTGACATGTTGTATTATCCAAATGTAGCATGTGTTAAACCTTTTGGTGAAAAGGTGGAATAATAGTTTGGGAATATAAATACTGCAGTTTAATCCTTAGAAATGATTTCACAACAGCAAAGAATTTAGCCATGTTCAAACAGCTTTTCTTATTATTTAGCTTACTTAGTTTTGCTTTGACTCTTCCAACTGGTTTGGTTCCTCCTAGTCAAGATTCTTTTTATTCTGCACCAACTGGATTCGAGTCTGCAGAATTAGGTACTATCTTGAAGTTTAGACCTTCGCCAGCTCCAATTAGAAGTGTTTACTTCAAAGTCAAGATTAAGAGCTCCTGGCAATTATTGGTCAGATCTTCCGATTCATTTGGTAATCCTTCTGTTATTGTCACCACTGTCTTTGAACCATTCAATGCTGATCCTTCCAAATTAATTTCTTACCAAGTTGCTCAAGATAGTGCCTCCAATGATTGTTCTCCATCTTATGCTTTCATGGATGGTGGAGGATTTGAAACCGTGACTTCCCAAGCAGAAATGCTTTTAATTCAAACTGCATTAGATCAAGGTTATTATGTTGTTTCTCCAGATTATGAAGGATTAAAGGCTGTTTATACTGGGGGTATTCAATCTGGTCATGGTACTTTGGATTCACTTACTGCAGCTTTAACTAGTAAAAATATTACAGGGATTAATAGTGATGCTAAATCTATTCTTTGGGGTTATTCTGGAGGTTCTTTAGCTAGTGGATGGGCTGCAGCTTTACAACCAACTTATGCACCAGAATTGGCTTCCAACTTACTTGGTGTTGCTTTAGGTGGATGGGTTACCAATATTACTGCTACTATAACAAGTGTTAGTGGTACCATATTCTCTGGATTGGGTGCTATGGGAATGGCTGGTTTAAGTAATGAGTACACCGATTTATACGGTTACCTTAAGACTGCTATGCCAGCAGATAAATATGAAGAATTCACTAAAGCTTATTCAATATGTGCTGCTGAAGCTCTTATTGAATATAATTTTGATGATTGGTTTGAAGGCGAAGATAGATACTTTACCGATGGCTTTAAAGTTTTGAATGAAGAACCAACATATTCCATCATTCGTAACAATACATTGGGTTTAATTGCTGGTCAGATGCCAGAAATTCCTGTTTTCGTTTACCATGGAACTCTCGACCAGATCGTACCATATGATCAAGCTGAAAGGGTTTATGATATTTGGTGTGATGCTGGTATTAAATCTTTTGAATTTGCTACTGATTTAACTGCTGGTCATATCACTGAGCTTGTACAAGGTAGTGGTGCAGCCTTTGGATGGATCAAAGGCATGTTTGAAGGAACTAAAAAACCAGTTTCTGGTTGTAGAAAAACACCTAGAATTTCAAACTTACTTTACCCAGGTACTGTAAGATCTGTTACTGACGTTGTTGGTGCTTTGCTTGATAATATCTTAGGATTTGATATTGGTCCAAATGGTGAAAACCTTATTGTTGAAAACAACAGCGTCATCAGTAAAGCTAATTCTACTAGAAGTGAATAGTTAAATATGAAAATAAACAACTACAAATACATAAAATTATATTTAATTATATTTAATTATAAAGAATGTGAATAAATAACAAGAATTAAAATTAGTTTGATATCTGTTTATCACCACTAAGAGAAATAACTTCTTGCTCGACGCTTTCAGATTCATCTGAGTCCAAAAATGATTCACCATAGACTACTTCTGGAATTAAGGAAGGAGTATGTGGGAAAAAATAGTTCAAAACATAGTACACAGTCATGGCACTTGTGACACCATAAATATATCCCAAAGAAGCAAAGTGTTGAGCACCTTCAGAAAGGGAGACATTGGCATTGACAGAATTAGCTAAACCTGGTAAGTTTGGAACTAATGAACAGAAGAATGCAACAACAGCTCTCCAATTAATACCGTAATCGTAAGAATAAATACCCTTTGGATTGTATAATTCCGGAACGTCAATTCTTCTCTTTTTAATGATCCAATAGTCACAAATCATAATACTGAATATTGGAGCCAAGAATAAAGAGACACCACCCATGAAACTAATCAAAGATCCAGCAGAGTAGACAATCTTCCATGGAACAATAATCCAACACCCAGTGAAAGTAACAATAACAGCACTTCTTCTGATATTTAAGTATTTAGGGCATAATGTAGTCAAATCATTAGCAGCAGAAATAACGTTGGCACTTAAATTGGTACCAATTTGGGCCAAACACCAAGAAATACACATGAAAAATGAAGCAGCTCTTCCTTTACTACCAGTTGGAATCCAATGAGCAGCAAAATCAGTTGGAGCCCATATATCGACACCATATAAAGTTTTACCAGCAGAGCAACTAATAATAGACATCATAGTTACAAAAACAGCAAAAAAGGGAATAATTACCACTTGATAATATTGTGATTTTTTAGCATTAGTATATCTGGTGAAATCAGAAATGTTAGTAGCCATGGTGGCCCAACCTCCAATAGTACTATTAATCAAGTATAATAAAGTCCAGCTTTTTTCACTACCATGGATGGTAGAACCTTGATGAAAAAGTTCGCCAGCACCATGACTCATTTTGGTTAAACCACCAACCATACCAAGTAAACAACCCACCATAATAGCGATTTTTAAAAAGAAGAACCATCTAAGTTTATGAGGTGGAATTAGCATAATTGGGAATTGAACAACGAAAAACACAAATTGTGCAATCAACTGGGCACTAGTAATACCAGCACTTTCCGGTAAATGGTTCTTCATAGTTAAGAAGGAAGGCCAAATTGCACCAATAGCATAGTACATAGCTTGATGAGTAGATTGAATACCATGCCAAAAAGTAGCAGTAATCAATCTGATCACAATACAGGCATAAGAAGCATTATAACCAAAGGAAGCTCTATTACTAATAGCAAAAGGAACATGTAAATCAGCACCCATAGCACCATTTAAAGCAATTGGAACAGCAATCAAAAAAATACCGACAATAGAATTCATTAAAGCATAATCCCAAGATAAACCAAAGGATATAACACTAGAAGGATTCTCATAAGATTGGATAGACAAATAATCAGAAGCCCAAAACCCAATAATCATATATAAAGTCCAAGTTCTTCTACTTAATGGAGTAACATCATTATCGATGTTAGTTCTTACACCTTTAGGAGCACAAGAACTCTTTTGTTTGGGTATTTCCCAAGCTTTGAAGGATGTTATTCTACCTTTGACCTTCTCCATTATTCGTTCGTACTGGTCTTGTAACCGTACATAAGTGTGATTTAAATAGTTTCCGGTTTGCAATCAAAACCGTTAAACCAAATTTTGATAACGATGCGATAAATGAATTTGCCCGCGGGCAGAAACAAAAACTTCTCTTGTATCTTATCTTTATTCCAAATCTGGAAACACCTGCACTGATTGATAGGTAATGTAATAAATGAGATTTGTGGTTGGCCAGAAAGTTATTTAAGATAACTAAGAACAAGTCGATTCAGAGAGAAAAAAATTAATCAAGTATACTCATGGAATTGCCTAATAGTAAGCCTATGGCGTTCAAGATGCCTCTTGAACGAACTGCTTTGGTGATGATAGACATGCAAAGAGATTTTATTCAAAAAGGTGGTTATGGTTATTTGCAGTGTAATTCAGAGGAAATTTTCAATGAAGTTTCCAAGATAATTGAACCATGTAAACAAACGTTGAATGCTGCTAGAAAATTGGGAATTACTGTGATTCACACAAGAGAAGGTCATGAACCTGACTTAAGAGATTTGGCTCCATCCAAAAGGCTTAGGCAATATTTAGCTAAACCTGAGAACTATGAATTCCTCATAGGAGATAAAGGTCCTATGGGGAAATTGTTGGTTAGAGGTGAATATGGTCATGATTTGGTTGATGATTTACTGCCGATTGAAGGTGAAATTGTTATTGATAAACCAGGGAAAGGTACTTTTTATAACACTGATGTGCATCAGATCTTAGTGACGAGAGGAATAACTCATTTATTATTCTGTGGTGTAACCACTGAATGTTGTGTTAATACTACTTTCAGAGAAGCCAATGATCATGGCTTTGAATGTTGTACATTGGTCAATTGTACTAATGGATTTAATGATGCTATAGTCAAAGAAACTATCAATACATTTTGTGCTTATGATGGGCTTTTGGGTTATATTGGTACCGGTGAAGATTTGGTTAAGCTTGCAGAAGAGAATAAACCTAATAGTTTGGGTCTTCAAGTTAAATACACTGATTTTATGACAGTTGGTATTAATGAAGAAACCAATTTAGTTAAAAGTATCATAGACAAGGGAGGAAACTTCATGGGTACTACCGATTCCATTGATGAAGCACTCAACTCTGTACCGGTGGTTTTAGCTGTCAATGATAGCAACTTAAATTCCAAGAATATTATTTTTACTCCATCTTCGGGAGCTCTCAGTTTACAAGGAACTAATCATACTATGTTTGGAGCAGTTTCAATCATTTCTACAGATTTCAAACAAATTAGACATTATTTTGCCACTGAAATACTGCATGATGAGCAAGATGAATTATCTAAGCATTACTATGAATTCCCAATGAAACCAGTTGACTTTAGAGGTATTGAAAATCATTACCAGTATGCATCAATAGATTCCGTGGATATCAATGGTAAAAAAGTGGACTTTGACATTGACTTATTCTTCGACATCTACAATTTTAAGGACCTTTTGACTCAAGAGTTGTATTTAATTGGGAAATCTGAAGTTAATGTTACTCCAAAATGTCGTTATATCGAGTTATTGCTGAAAAAACAAAAGATTCTTAGCAATTTGCAGCCAAAAACTGCTCCTCATATTATTGTATTCAAATCGAACGAAAAAATCGATGTTATTTGTAGATTATTAGGTTTCCCTAGTGTTACTATGGGTGGCTTTACATATGTAGCAGAATTTGGATTAGATGGAATTCTATTGGATATCTGCCAGAAGTTATAGTAATAATATTTCCCAATATAAAGTTCGGCAACCTCATTCGCCCGAAAACTATATAAAGTGCAAATTTCGCAATCTTTAAAATCAATATACTTCTATATGAAACTTATTGATTCACATATTCATTTGCTGACATTAAAGAACCAGTATATTTGGCCATGGAATGATGACCATCCTTTACATAGAAACTGCCGTCTTGAAGATTATTTGAGTGAAATCCAAGACAATTCTATAGAAATTGAAGGAGTTGTAGTGATTGAGTTCTCACCTGCTGCTGATATGATTTCTATGGAAGGATGCCAAAATGCTATTGATGAGTACTTTTATCATAGTAGAATAGTTTCTGGCAAGCTTCTGGAAGAAGAGGGGTCAAATTGTCATTCCCATATGATAAAAGCTATAATACCATGGGCTCCAATTCCGATGGGTGCTGATTTTGTTGAACAATATATTGAAAAATTGAAGAATGAGACGTTTGATCACGTTAAGGGATTCAGATACTTATTGCAAGACAAACCCCCTAAGGTAATGTTACAACCAAAATTTATAGAGTCTTTAAAATGGCTTGACAAAAACAATTATGTGTTTGATTGGGGTATTGATTTGAGAAGTGGGGGACTTTGGCAATTCGAAGAAACTGTTGAGTTGTTTAAACAGGTCCCAAATGTAAAGTACATCATCAACCATTTAACTAAACCAACTTATAAGCAAGAAGATCTTGCTATCTGGGGAAAATATATGACAGAAATATATCATTTGACTCCAAACTCATTCATGAAACTCTCTGGTGGATACAGTGAATTACCAGAGGAAATCAATAATGATTTAGAGAAGTGTGTTGATTTGATATTTCCATGGTTTAAAGTATGTTTTGATTTATGGGGCGTAGAAAGGACAATTTGGGCAAGTAATTGGCCAGTTTGTGAAGTACCTAAGCTGCAAGTAGTGTCCAATTGGTTTAAAGTTACCCAAATGCTTTTTGATAGAATACAATTATCTGAGGACAAAAGGCATAAAATTTATTATACAAACTACAAACAAGCTTATAACTTATAATATATGGATCATTTATCAATCTCCTGAACTTTAGACATACTTAATTCATAAGCGAATGCAACAGTCAACTTTGCATGCTCTCTGACATGACTCCAATTGATTCTATCAATGGTATCAAGAGTAGAATGGATAAACTTATTTGTCATTTTCATCTCAGATTCAATGACAAAACTGGCAGGGAATCCATGTTCAATTGCAGAAGCATGATCAGAACAAGCATAACCACAAGTAGTTTCATGGTATGGAATAGAACAATAGTTATCAATGATCAATTTAACGAAAGAATTCAAACCAGGAGTGGTGTAATCTTCAATTAATCCCATATGTTCTTCTCCTTCAATATTACCAGTGAATCCAGTCATATCTTGTTGTAATAAAGCAATAACAGTCTGATTAGAAGCTTCATAATTTTTATAAACATCAAAAGATCCTAATAACCCACCTTCTTCAGCAGAATAGAAATGAAATTCTAAGGTATAATGAGGTTTGAAGCCTCCTTTTTTATAGTCCTCCATTAATATTCTGAAAACTTCCAAGATTGTGACAGTACCAGAGCCATCATCATCAGCACCAGGGGCTCTAAAATATGGTAATATTAAATTAAGAGAGTCTTGATGAGCACCTACCACAACTTTTTCATCGCTTTCCCCAGGAATACTGGCAATAAGGGAGAATTGATCCCATCCTTCATGTTTGACTCTAGTCACTTCAACATCAGTTTCAGATGATAAATCGAGTAATTTAGATTCTAACCACTCAGCACTTTCAAGACCTGTTTTACTTTTATAATATCTAGTATAGAATGAAGTAAATTTTGCTAAATTGCCATACATTGAATCTTCATCTATTTGGCTAATAAAACTATCAACTTTTTCTTTGTACTTGATTTCAGTAGGATAGCCATATACTTTAGGTTCTGATACCTCTGTCAATTGTGGTGCACCAAGAAGAAGTAATTTCTCTAATAAAGGGGCACCGTTAAACTGGACGAATTCTCTATTTTGAGCCTCTTCAATAGGTATTTTACTAGTGACATCAATAAAATTGATATTGTTCCTTTTGTATTCAAGTTTAGTATTTTCACTAACAAAACGAAAATCTTGGGGACCCAACTTTATTAACCTATTAGCAACATCACTAGAATATGGATTAATCATTGGCTGACCACATACAATGGCAGCTAATGAAAATAAGATTGAGAACTTCATAAATGAATGATAAGAGATTTTCCTTTTGATATAAATGCGAGTTGTTTTTAGAATTTATATTGTTTAACAGTTACATACATTACAATTGTTTAATTTGTTTTTCATATTCTTCTTTGTCTAATCTGGAGAAGGCAAGTCTTTTGAACACATAGTCACCAGCCTTAATTGGTTCATACTTTGGGCCATCGCCAATACAAGTTGGTAAAGGTTCGATAATGGTCGAGTATTCAGTACCAATGAATACAGGAATAGAGTATCTTTCTCTACCAGTAATGTTGGAAACTCTGTGGACAGTAGAAATGAATACATCATTAGACCATCTGGCTAACATATCACCAATGTTAATGACAAAGGTGTTTTCAACAGGAACAGCTTGAACCCATTCACCAGAATTATTCAACACTTGTAAAGCAGGAACTTCCCCTTGGTGTAAAATAGTGAAACATTCAATGTCAGTATGAGCACCAATACCTAAAATATTATCTTCCTTTGGATCTTGTGGGAAATAATGTAAGATTCTTCCAATAGCACCGGGGGTTTTAAACATTGAATCGAAATATTCTTCAGGTAAATCCAATGCTAAGGCAAACAACTTGACTAATCTTCTAGCTAAAATTAAAATACTGGCATAATATGCAGATACAGCAGGTTTTAATTCTGGAACTTTAGATGGCCATAAGTTTTCACCAGCCATAACATTTTTGCTCTTATTTTTGTTATATTCCTCAATTTCCTCTGGAGTTTTGATTGGATCTAATTCAGCTTCATACCCCCAATTGAATTGTTCATTTAAATCTGGTCTTTTACCCGATTCAGTCTTGTTGTCACCATATCCTTCGTATCCTCTAAAATGCTTGGATTGGGAGAAATGAATATCTTTCTTGACATCTTCAGGGGACTTGAAAAAGGTTTCTGCAGCACTTAAAAGATCATCTATTTGTTGTTTTGGAACATCATGATCAGCAATGTAAAAAAATCCAACTCTAGTACAGGCATCCCTAATTTGCTTAACTAATTCCTTCTTTTCTGTTTTCAATGAAATGATTGGAATCTCAGAAAAGTCAGCTTTTCTAACTTCAACACTATCACTGAGAACGTTTCTACTTCTTCCACTAAAGGAAACGAATTCTTTACTACTTGTTACTACAGCTGCCATTATTATATTTTTTTAAGTGGATCTACAAGTGGCACTTGAGTCCTTTCTTATATACCGATTATCAAATATATTTTAGACCATTTTTTAATTCCTTGTACGATTCCTAGTTTGCAGCCATTGACTGCCCGCGGGCTATCTGAATTCGGGCCCGATGGGCATCAGTCTTATCAGAGAGAGACGTGGAGGCTAGAGATGGCCCGTTTACAAATAGATGGCCGATGGGATTGATCTTGTTGTGCATGATGTCTGGTGTCCCCACGCTATACAAGAATATGTGCTTCGGCTTGGAGAATTCGTCCGTCATTTTAACAACGTTGCATACATTTCATGGGCAAACATAATCAATTATCCGGTCTTCTCGTATAATTCTTTAAGTAAAGCCACCAACTCTATATAACTAAATAAATTCAACTTCTTCTCATAATATCTGATCTGTCGATTCTCATATATTTATTCAAACAATTAATCATTGCACATTAGTCATTCATAAACTTTAAACCTTCAAACTCTTTTTCCAAGCTACGGCTTAGAAAATTAATTTGATCGCGATAAGCTATATAACACCAAATGAACAAGCCTTCAAGACCATGCGATAGGTGTCGTAAAAGGAAGACCAAATGTGTAACTGAGGACGGACATAACAACTGCTACTTTTGTACTATGTCTGGTCTTATTTGTGAGTATAATTTACCACCTATGAAGAAGAAAAAGAAGGTAAAAAGTCCTGAGCCTATGGAGAAGAGCAATCTGATGGTTTCTGTTTCTGAAAGGTCACCTGCTTCTTCTTCAGATAATAAGGATGTTAGCGATGAAACTAAACCAATAATTTACACATACAACCTTGAAGGGAATAATGAATATGATGGGTACATTTTTAGAGATTTAGTGAAAGATCCTGTGATAAATTTGGGCACTGTAAATAATATAAGACAATCTATACTTAAACCTAATGATGAACTATTCCTAAGGATAGATAGTTGGGTGGGGTGTGAAAGTATGGATCAATTCTCTAAAATACAGAGGGTGGTGGGAGATACTGGTCCCAAGTTGGTTGCATTATATTTCAGAATTGTTCATTCTTCTTTCCCCATTATGTTTCAACAAAAGTTTCTTGATGATTATAGGGAAAAATCAACCAACATTAGTCCATCATTATTATCATGCTTGTATCTTTTTGCCTTGAATTGGTGGTCTTTTGATTCTGATTTATCTACAGAAGTTCAACCATCTCAACTGGAATTAGAGACTTTGGCTGAACATAACTTATATAAAGAAATGAAAAGGCCCACAATATCAACTATTCAAGCAGGTTTGCTTTTGGTTCAGCATCAAAGTTTCAGAAGTTCAACTGATAATAACTTTGAATGTTGGCCTATGCAATGTGCTGTACTAGCAGCTGCTCAAACTTTAGGTTTGAATAAAGATCCAACTCATCTAGATATCCCCGAATGGGAGAAATCCTTACGGAAAAGACTAGCATGGGCCCTTTACATACAAGAAAAGTGGTTAAGTTTTACTATTGATAAACCTTCATACATTCATGACGATGATTGGTTGGTTTCTAATGTTACTTATGGTGACTTTCAGGATTTTATACAATCGTCATCCCCAACAATAGACGCTATGATAGATTATCATACTGGGAAGCTTTTATTTCTTCAGAAAATTGAACTTACTAAGATTTTGGATGGTATACTTTTAAAGTTAAATTCCAATAGAGCAAAACAACATTTAAGATCATTACAAAACCAAACTCCATTGGGTGCATTGAAAGATACCTTAGAATATATCAAACCCCTACAAGTGGCTCTTACTAACTGGGAAGCGCAGTTACCAAAGGAATTAATAATAGAATCAACAGTTTCCAGAGGATTTATATCAGGTGCACCAAACATGTACATATCCAATTTCCTGGCACAAATATCGATATTGCGTCCAGTTCTAAGACTTATCTGTGAAGTAAGAGATAAAAATTTTACCGTGAGCAAAGAATTCATGGGTATAAGAGATATTGTCTTTAATAAATGTGTGGCAATATTTGATAATATTTTGAAATTCTTTAATGAGTTAAGAGCAGAGCATCTTCAAACTTTTTGGTATACAAGTGCTAAGAATGGGTTTAGTAATATAGTGATTTTTGGTTATTTTTTAACATTAATATCAAAAGATAAAGGTGAATTTGATAGTTGCAAGGATAAAATTGAAGAATTTGTATGGAAGTTGAAAATTAATACCAAGAACGCTGAATTCTTACAACATTCAGTACTATGGTGGAGTCAAATGAAAAAAATATTAGCTCAAAAGCTCGATAAAATGACGTTTTTCAATGAAGAAGATCTTAATGAAGGAATGACACTGATACTGTTAAATAATCAATCACCAATAGAACCAGTTCAAGAGAAACCATTAAATGACTCATTCTTACTGCCTGAACTATTCAATTTAGAATCTATTGATACGTTTATTTATAATTATCAAAATAGTTAATATATATAACTTTTTATTATCAAGGTCTTATCTTAGATTTTTATTTATTGACCAATGATTGGCTATTAGAATAAACATTTGGCTTAGAACCTTTGGAGCCTGGAAATAATTCAGGAAAAGTCTTTACGTATGAATAAAATGGCCAAGTCCTCTTGTCCCAATTAGTTTCACAAGGTTTTTCATTTTTCAAATGCTCTGCAATTACTTCATTGGCTCTCCAAACTCTCATGACATTACCACCCATAAATTTAATGATATCTTCATCAGAGCAATTAGTTCTTTCTATGACCTTTTTGATCAAATCTGGATATTTAGATACATCTTCTAAACCTTTAGGCCCATTGCTAATACCATCAAAGTCTGAACCCATTCCAACATAATCCCAACCTATGGTTTCCACCACGTGAACTATATGATCTACAGCATCATCTATGGTACATTCTTTGTCTCCTTGTTGTAAGAATACCGGAAAGAAATTAATACAAATTACACCACTATTCTCTTTAACTTTAAGTAAGATGTCATCAGGAACATTTCTAGGATGCGGTGTTAAACTATAACAGGAAGAATGTGAATATATAATTGGGGATTTAGTCACTTTAAGAGTATCTTCCATGGTTTTGATACTGACATGAGAAAGATCCACCATCATTCCAAGTCTATTCATCTCAGCAACACATTCTTCCCCATATTTAGTTAACCCTTTATCTTTTAAACCTCCTGAAACAGAAGAAGCAGCGGTAGCAAAAGGATTATCACAATTATGAGTTAAAGTAGCATATCTTACACCTAATTCAAAGTATAATCTCAAGACTCCCAAAGAAAGATCTACTTGGTGTAAACCTTCAATTCCTAAGGTGCAAGTGAATTTACCTTCTTTAAATGATTTAATAGCATCTTGTGAATTACTGACCAAATTCATTTCATATTCTTTACATAATCTTTGAACTACGTCAAATTGCTCCATAGTATCTCTAACAACATTATTTGGTTTATTGAAATCCTGATAATAAATGTCAGGATCCTTGCACTCAATCCAACAACTAAAGAATTGAAGTCCCACTTTTCCCTTCCTTAATCTTGTCAAATCGGTATGAGCGGTGGTGTGATTAAAATCAAAGTCTGGATTTCCTACAAATTCATTATGAAGTTGACTTCTAACAAGATAAGGAAAATCATTATGTGTATCTACCACCGGAAATCTATTCGAAAGTCTCTCTACTCTTTCATCTATCGATTCACCAGTCATGTTTTTGCTTTTATCTCATCCAAAACAGCATTTATGCTTTTATAAAAGGACCAAAGATTAGTTTATCTCGTCGCATTACCTAATTTGGAAAGTATTTAAGCGATCGATGGAATTCCTGTGTGGTGTCATCACGGCTATCTGATTTGATGTTAATTGTTTGATAAGAACGATTCAACTTTCAATAGCATAAAAGAGGGAGAAACCGCACAAGGTTTTCAAACAATAACTCTTGAGAATGGCAGAAAAAAGTGATACTTTTGTAGAAGTTACTAGACATGAATCAGTGGGACGGGAAAAATATGATCCTGTCTCAGGTGTCAAAAGAGGTTTGAAAACGAGACATGTTTCCATGATGGCATTAGCTGGGATCATTGGACCCGGGGTATTTTTGGGATTGCTGAGAGCTTTGACTACTGGTGGCCCTGCTGGTCTTCTTGTAGGGTTTTCCATTGTTGGTATATTGGTAATTATTATGATGTTCGCTATTGGAGAAATGAATTCGATGTATGATTTTAATTTTAATAGTCATGCGGCCAGATGGGTTGACCCTGCTCTTGGTGCTGCTATTGGTTGGAATTATGCTTTCTTGTGGGCCTGTAATATTATTGCTGAATATGTTTCTGTTACAAGTACCTTGGCTTTCTATAGTGATAAGGTTCCAATGTATGGTTACTATTTAATTTTATGGTTTTGTTTTTCCATTTATCAAATGTTTTCTGTTGCAGTATTTGGTGAAGTGGAATATATTTTAGCTTTCCTTAAGATTCTTTTCATTTCTGGATTCTACTTGTTTGCTATAATCTTTGCTGCTGGAGGTATTAAAGGACATAGCCCTGGTAATCCATTTGGTGAACATCCTTTAGCTTATGGATTTAAAGGTATTGCAAATTCTTTTGTTTATGCTGCTGTATTTTACACTGGTATTGAAAGTTTATCTGTTACCTTCCTGGAACTGAAAGATGTTCGTAAAACTGTTAAAAAAGCTGTTCTGCAGTCTATTTTCAGAATTTTTTTTGTTTACTTTGGTCTTTCAATTGCATACGGTATTACTGTTGCTTGGAATGATGAAGCATTACAAAACACTAATAAAATCATGAGTTCTGCCATGACCGTTGCTTTAATGAAAGCTGGTTGGGATAATGCGGGTTATTATGTTACCACCATTGTTCTTATCACTTGTGTTTCCTCAATTAATAGTGCAGTTTATTTCTGTGCAAGGTGTATGCAAAGATTAGCTGTTGAAGGTTATGCACCAAAAATCTTTGCTATTGTTAGTAAAAATGGTGTACCATGGGTCTCATGTCAAATTGTTCATCTTTGTGGATTCCTTTCTTTATTAGCAATGAGCAGTACTGGTTCTATTGCTTATGGCTACATTGTTGGTTTAGCTGGTGTTAGTGCTTTCATTGTCTGGTCATCGATTATCTTCACTCATTATAGATTCAGAATTGGTTGGATTAAACAAGGAAACAAGGTTGAAGATTTACCTTTTAAATCTCCATTTTTCCCTTATACAAATTATGTGGGTGTAGGTTTAGGAATCTTCTTATGTTTGGTTCAAGGTTGGTCTGTTTTCAAACCTTTTGATGCTGGAAATTTTGTTGACGTTTATATTATGATTCCAATCTTCTTTATCATGTATTTTGGTGCCAAATTCTGGAATAAAACCAAATGGATTAGCTATGAAGATATGGATTTTGAATCGGACAAGATTGTTCATGAAAACAATAAAGTTCAAGAAGAAATTAAACCGGAGAAAAAGGAAGGTAATAAAGTGCTTAAATACCTATGGAACTATGTGTAATTAAAAATTATTCCATTATTTAATATATACATTACAATACCTACTACCGTCCAATATTAAATTTCCACCCAAACTCCTTAGTTACTTCAAAGTAATCTATGCATAAACACCCATTACAGTTTAAATTCCAAACCTCTAAAATTACCATCTCTATTTTAGCAATACTGTTAAACTCATATTCTTTTTTCATATATGCTAACCTTGATATAATCATCTGTCTATCCTCAGGAGATACTGAACTTAATCCAGCAATTAAAAGAGGGAAGCATAATCCCAGTTTTAATGGACTTTCAATTAAAACCTCTAAACAGCTATTAGCTTTCTTCAACAACAATTGAATTTCAGGCACTACTGCTGGTAACCTTTTCAAAGATAGCTTTATGTATAATTGAATTACAATGGAATACAATGTGAACATTTGTTCATGATATATGAACTCATCTCCATCTTTCAACAATTTGTAATCACTTTGATAAATTTCAGCTTTAGAAAGCTTATTCTCCTGTATAGTAGCTCTTCGTAATATAGAATCAAGCTTATCAAAATAATCAGGAGATAGAGGATCAAGCATCTTGAATTCAACCACCAAATTAATGACATCACCTAATATAAGAATAAGGGGCCGGGTACATCCTTGTAATGGATCGACCATATTGCCATCTTTGGAGAAGATACTGCTATATTCCGATACTGGATAATAAGTTCCATTTTCATTTGATTGAGAAGCTAAGATATCAAAATATGCAAAGTTCTCAGCCAATATTTTCCCTTCATCAGAGTAGTTCTTTAATACTTTGAACCCACCCATTTCATTAATCAAATCATAGCAATTAGTTAAATAACCAGACCATCCAAAAGTAGACCCAGTAGTAATTTCAATACACATTAAAATCAAATAAGCAGTCAATGAAGTTATAAAATTATATCTTTCTTCATAAATATGAAACTTAACTGTTTGAATCATCTGATCTCTTGTATTTCCTGATAAATTTTCATGGCGGGCCTTGAAGATTCCTCCCCATGCGATTAATGCATAAAGAACAGATTTATTATGATGAGCCATAGGAAGAAACAGTTTCAAAAAATAATTAAACTTCTTTGGAACAACTGATATAACAGGTGCAACATTCTTACAATAATATTCAAAATGTTCTAATTGATTCATATTTAAAGTCAAAACCAATGGCCACAGAGGAGATTCATATAATGGTAACTGGTCCAAAACATCCAGGGGAAAATCACTGGAACAAACTGGAGATAAGGTTAACTGCATCTCTGGCAGACTAATCCTGGGTAGCTCATAATGAAGCAAATCTTCTATATCATAATTGTAAGGAGTTACAGTTTCTATAGTGTCTTTATATGGGATAAACTCAATTTTTGTTCTTCGTTTTTTATTCTTGTTTTCTTGTCCCAGAATAGGCCACTCACAAGGTGTTCCTGACTTTGTACATAATGAACACACGGGCTTGTATTGGTCACACTTCTTCTTCTTCTTCCTACAACCAAAACAACCCAGTCGAGATCTTTTTTGAAAAGACATAAATTTTGAGTCAAATGCGACTTGCCAAAAATATGGTTAATAAAGCTTTACTTATATGTAGATATAAACATATAAAAAAGAATGAAGGTCCATTAGCATGATGATATATTAATCAACTTGGTTCAGTATATTTATTAAATAAATACCATAACATTTATCAATATAAAGTTAATAATAAAGAAGGCTTATTAAAAATAATATATTTAATGGCAATATTATATTAAGAATATTAGCAAATTTTAATACTTCTAACATTGACGTGGATACTGCATGATAGACCTGGTACAGCTTTCAAAGGTATTGGAAATTGTTATATATTTTTATTCCCAGCACCGCAATCTAAAGTGATTTAAACAGCTTTCGGTCAGGTGTGCCTCGGATATCCATCATAGCATCCCACAATGGAAGATCTAAGAAGGTTTTGGATTTTCATAATAGAAGTTGCTTATAGAATCAACGGATATTTGCTCCATCGCTTGCAGTTGTTATTCCGGTTTCAGCACTAAAGACTTAGTAATCGAAGCTCTAACATGCAGTATCTTTTAATATCCGAAAGCCGAATTTTCTTTTTTCCGTCATGTATAAATAAGCCCTTTGATTACCCAACTGAATACATTATTGCATTAGAATAATAGATATTTAGATACCATGGACTACAAAGAAACCAAAGAATTACCATTGCCAGAAGCTGCTGTTGGAAGTGATGCTCCATATAAATTAGTTAAAGGATTACCATATGAATATCCGATGGCTGAAGGGGTTGTTGGATCAGCCGTTGAATTGACTGAACAAACTCCGATTTTGTTCAAGCCTTTAAAGGTCGCAAACATGGTGATTCCTAATAGAACAGGTGTTTCTCCAATGTGTCAATATACCTCCGAAGAAGGTTATCCAACCGAATACCATAAGATTCACTATGGTGCTCTTACAACCAGAGGTCCTGGATTAGTTACAGTTGAAGCTACTGCTGTTGCACCAAATGCTGGTACTGCCATTGTTGATTTGGGTATTTGGAAAGACTCTCAAGCTGCTGCCTTCAAACCAATTGTTGATTATGCCCATGCTAATACATCTAGGATTGGAATCCAAATTGGACATGCAGGTAGAAAGGCCATGCAATCTGCTTTGTTTGAATATTTAGAAAATTTTGATCCAAGAGGTGACAAAGACAAAGTATTTGGTCCTTCAGCTGTGGATTATAGAAAGAATGGTAGACTTCCAACTCCAAAGGAATTAACTACTGAACAAATCAAAGATCTTGTTAAAAAGTTTGGACAAGCAGCAAAGAGAGCTTATGAAATCTCTGGATTTGATTTCGTTGAAATTCATGGTGCTCATGGTTATTTGATTTGCGAATTCTTATCTGCTCACTCTAACAAGAGAACTGATGAATATGGTGGATCTTTTGAAAATAGAATTAGATTTTTAACAGAAATTGTTGAAGAAGTCAGAGCAAATGTTCCAAAGGATTATCCAATATTCTGTAGACTTAGTGCTGATGAATTGCACCATTCCAACCCCGATGCATGGACAATTGACGATACTTTAAAATTAGCCCCAATTCTTGTTGAAAAAGGTGTAAATGTGATTGATACTTCTGCTGGTGGAAATGATGCTGAAGCTGATAGAGTCAAAGTGCCATTCGGTGCACATGTTGAATACGCTAAAAAGATCAAGGAAGTAGTTAAGGACACTGCTTTAGTTGCATGTGTTGGAAAATTGAACGACTCTGCCAAAGTCAACAAGTTACTTGAAGAAGGTGCTTTTGATATTGCTTTAATGGGTTCTCAATTCTTAGCTAATCCTGGTTTAACTCTTTCATGGGCTGATGAATTAAACGTAGAAGTTCATAGAATCAGTTCACATTGGCCATCTAGACCAAAATACGCTGAAATGATTGCGTACATTCAATCAACTTATAAGTAGTTTTGTCAAATAGATAACATTCGATATTCGGTTAGTTTAGTAGACATGTTCATGTATCCGGTAAAATTCCCAAAAATAGTAAGCCCGATGCCCTATTGTTTATTAAATAGAAAAAAGCCTTGGAATTTGTTGGCTTGAACCGAATAAAAATATAGTCCAGGAAATAATATATCTGGTTGAAAACTTCTTAAGGATAGTGGCAAGTACTGAGAATCCAATCTATCAAACAACTTTTTCAAAGAATCAACAGCAAATATGGGTGGCAAAAAAACGTTAGATCTAAATGCCGTAATTAAGTGCATTACTAATGATGAGGGGGTGCTGTGTTATCTAAAACAGCAAGAGTAAAGGAAAGAAACATAATAGGAAATATCGCCGCAAAAATGCATAAAAATTGCATTGAAATAAATCCGAAAAGTGGAGTATAAAGACTAGCAGGTTTGCCTAATAAATAATCAAATTATGAACAAGTTTATTGAATTGAATAATAAAGTGAAGATTCCAGCAGTTGCATTAGGAGTCTACCAGACTGATGTCAAAGTTGCAGAAGAAGTCGTTTATACTGCTTTAGAAGCTGGTTATAGACACATTGATAGTGCGGCAGGTTATGGAAATGAGAAAGAATGTAGTACTGCAATTGCTAAATTTTGTAAAGATAAAGGTGTACCTAGAGAAGAAATCTTTTATACTACGAAAATATGGAATAATGACCAGGGATATGAACCTGCAAAGAAGAAAATTGAAGAATGTTTACAGAATGCATCTGATATAAAATATATTGATTTACTTTTGATCCATACTCCAATGACTAACTATGAAAAGAGACATGGCACTTGGTTGGCTTTCCAAGAAGCTGTTGATTCAGGAACGGTTAAATCAATTGGGGTATCCAACTATGGTATTAAACATTTAAAAGAATTATTAGCTTATCCAGAGTTGAAATATAAGCCCGTAGTCAATCAAGTCGAATTACATCCATGGTTGCAGAGTTGAATTAGTGAAATTTTGCAGGGATAATGGTATTGAATTGGAGGCATATTCTCCATTAGTAAGAGGGAAAAAATTTGGAGATCCTACACTTGTTGAATTGAGTAAGAAATACAATGTTTCTGAAGCTCAAATTTTAATTAAATGGAGTTTGGAGCAAGGATTTATAACTCTTCCAAAGAGTGTCACTAAAGAAAGAATTATTAGTAACGCTCAATTAGATTTTTCAATAACTAAAGAGGATCTCAGTAAGCTTGGTAACCCAGCAAAGGATGAAATATTGGGATGGGATCCTACCGTTTATGCTTTGGACCATGAGAATGCTGATGATTTTAAAGTTTATGTATAAGTCTTTGGCCTAAGAATCTGTGTTACGTAGATAATATAGGTGACTGATAAAGCTTTAGTACATTATAACAATCTTACAATTGTCTTATCTATCTATTGTACTCTCGAATAACAATTCATAGTATTATGGGGAAATGTAGATTATTACTTCTTGTGTCTATCTCAATATCTTTTATACCCATATAATTGAAGTGATTTCTTCTGATACAACAATTAGTAATCTTGCATGAAAATCATACAGGGGTGTCAATATCTTCTGGGCGGCTCCTAATATACATTGTTTTTGTGTCATAGTTAACTATATCACTGTGGATTCTGATTCGTAATTAATTAAAAAAATGTGGTTTCATCATAATCTGAGGAGTGTGGCATCGTGCCATAATATGATATATAAGTAGCTATGGATTACTGGAGATCCACTTCCATATCAAACACAATATGGCTACTTACAACGCAGCAAATCTTCACTTCATTAAAGGTGTTGATGATGTTTTAGAAGATGGGACACTTATTATTAACGAAAGAGATCGTAAGGGATCTAAATTTCCTGAATTCTTACCAACATGGAATCCTAACGATAAGAATGAGCCTCTTAAGTTCTTCAAACATGAAGATGTTGGTTCAAGAGCAGATCCAAGTTTCCCAAACTTGTTTCCAAAACATCAGGACTTTACTCATAAAAGAGTTACACCTAAATTAGGATCTGAAATAGAGGGAATTCAATTATCACAACTTAATGATAAAGCCAAAGATGAACTAGCTTTGCTTGTTGCTCAAAGAGGTATCGCTATTTTCAGGGATCAAGACTTTGCAACAAAAGGACTTGATTTCGTTGTTGATTTTACTAAACATTATGGTCCTTTACATATTCATCCAACTAGTGGTGTACCAAAAGGTTATCCTGAGATTCTTGTCACATACCGTAGATCTGATCCAGATGAATACAAACGTTTATTTGGTAATCGTACCAATGCTGTTGGGTGGCATAGTGATGTTAGTTATGAGTTACAACCCCCAGGACCAACTTTCTTTACTGTTTTAGAAGGGCCAGAAAGTGGAGGTGATACTATATTTGCTGATGTTAAGGAAGCTTATAGAAGATTATCACCTGCTTTACAAAAGAGATTAGAAGGTCTTCATGTCCTACACACATCTGTTGATCAAGCAAAAGGATCTCGTCAGTTTGGAGGTGTTGAAAGAAGACAACCAGTTTCAAACATTCACCCCTTGATAAGAGTTCACCCAGTCACTAAGGAAAAGTTTATTTATGTCAACAAGGGATTCGCTAGACGTATTGTTGAATTAAAGGAGCAGGAATCCCAAGCATTATTAGACTTTTTATATCAACATATTGAACAATCTCATGATTTACAGTTGAGGGCCACTTGGAAACCCAACACAGTAATTGTATGGGATAATAGAGTCGTTTTACATTCTGCAATTGTTGATTGGGATACTAGTGTTAAGAGACATGCAGTGAGAATCACCCCTCAAGCTGAAAGACCCATTTCTAACATTGAAGATTTGAATGTGCCTGATTTAAATCTTGGCGATGTTGAAGAAGCTTTACATAAAGCTTTGAATTAAATAAGTTATATAACAATAAAGATATGTTTACTTTTTATCATTAAAATTTGATTTTGCTACAGCATACGAAATCCATTTTTTAGTAATTAACTATGGGTATAATCTACTAAGTAATGCCAGAGATAAAGGAACTAAATTGACTCTATTTACCACTAGGAGCATAAAGGGTAATAGCAAATTATTGCAAAGTCAAGCCGAATTCCCAATTCATGCCACATTACCAATTTATGCCACATTCCCAATTTATGCCATATTGCAAATTTATGCCACATTGCGTATCCTCCAAAATAAATTTCAAAATTAGTAATTTTTTTTGCAATCTCAAGTTGTGGCACAATGTCTAATTTAGCATAATTAGATTATAAAACAATGCATATATCTAACAAAAAAGAAGGAAATCTACTTTATTTGGTCCTATAGATGTCTGAAACAAAGAACTCGGATAAAGTTAGTGTTTATGCTAATTCATCTAGTGATGATAATGAATCTGCTTTTGATGCAGAGTACTGGCAGTCAGTTTATGATAACTGTAATTACGAAGGTGCCAAATATTATGATCCCAACTTTGAATGGGAGGAGGAAGAAGAAAAGAAACTTATCCGAAGATTGGATGTCAGGGTAATGTTTTGGGCAATTCTTCTGTTTTGCGCTTTAGATTTAGTAAGAAGAAATGTAACTAGAGCTGTTGCTGATAATTTTTTGGATGATTTGAATATTAATACTAATGATTATAATTTAGGTCAAACATTATTTTATATTTCATTTTTATCTTTTGAACTTCCTGGTAATTTATTAACAAAAAAATTTGGTGCTGAAATTGTTATCCCTGCTCAAATATGTGCTTGGCTGATTGTTTGTATCTTTCAAGCTTTATTAAAAAATAGAACTGGGTTTTTAATTACAAGGGTTTTATTAGGATTGAGTCAAGGTGGTTTTATCCCTGACACCATTTTATATTTATCCTATTATTATACTTCTTTTGAGTTACCTTGGAGATTAGCACTATTTTGGGCAGGTATTCCTTCCATGCAAATTTTGGGATCTTTATTAGCATCTGGAATTCTTCAAATGAGAGGAATCCATAATCTAGCTGGTTGGAAATATTTATTTTTGATAGAAGGTATTTTAAGTTTGGCTATTGGAGTGGCTAATTGGTACTTTATGAGGGCTGGTCCCACATCAACTGGTAACAAACTTTTTAATACCAAACCATGGGCAAATGAAAGAGAAGTTAAAATTCTTGTCAATAGAGTCTTGAGAGATGATCCTCTGAAAGGTGATATGAACAATAGACAAGCTGTACCATTTTTGGAAATCATCAAGACTCTCAGAGAGTACGACTTAATACCTTTATTAATTCAAGGATTGTTGGTATTCATTCCTCAAGCACCTGTGGCTACATATATATCTTTAATATTGAGAGATATGGGTTATTCAACTTTTATGTCCAATATTTTAGCAATCCCTGGACAAGCCTGGTTTTTAATCAATTTATTAATATTGGTTTACTTTAGTAGAAAATTCAATGAGAAAACATATTTTGTTGGTATTTCCAATTATTTTATTTTCCCATTTCTTGTTGCTTTGGTAGCATTACCACATGAATCTAACAAATGGGTAAAGTATGTTTTACTTACAGCTGTTGCAAGTCAACCATATTCACATCCAATAATTGTTGCATGGACTTCTCAAATTTCCAATTCTGTCAAAACTAGAGCAGTAGCATCTTCATTCTATAATATGTCTGTCCAGGTTGGTAGTATTGTTGCTTCTCAGATATATAGGGATGATGACAAGCCTTATTATGACAGAGGAAATAAAGTTTTGCTTGGAATTTGTTGTGCTAATATAGTTCTCTCTTTCTTGGTTAAGACTTATTATAAGTCTAGAAATTCTTACAAAGAAAGAGAATGGCTGAAAATGACAAAGGAGGAACAATACAATTATAGAAGAACTACGAAGCATACAGGTCTGAGGAGGCTTGATTTTCGTATCCCATATTAGATTTAAATGCTTTTACTTTTATTAGTAGAGTTCTAAATACATATTTTATTTATTTGCAGCCACTTTTTTCTGTTGATAATATGCAATTTAAATGATTATGAATCAAATGTTAACAATCTTTTTTTTCACTATATAACAATATGGTAGTTAATGTAGATAAAATCAGGTATTCTTCTTATCCAAACGTCCTCGCAATGCCTTAATGATAATCTTGACGCACAGTCGTATTTCCTTATAGCAACTGCATACAGATGCGCCAGTTTAAACTTCAAATGCCAAGTTTTATACAGGATTGACCAAATAAAGAGAAAGCTTATTTTGTTATCTTATTTCTGCTTTGGTTTGTAAAAAAAAAGATAAAGAATTTTAACAAAAGACATCAAACTAGACATATTAAGAACACCACCAACCTACAAATCACTCGTAAAATATAAAAAGCTCCACGTCATATATTAATATATTTACTGTGAAAAATGGTGCCATCTTTCAATTGTTCTACCAAAGAACTGCAAGCTACTCTTTTCACCAGCATAAGCTCTTCCAAGAAGGTAACCTTTGGTATAGTTCCAATGATGAAATTGGATCTTTTCCCAATCTTTTAATTTATCAGCCTTGCTAAGTCCAATTCTATTCAAGTATGGAGAGTTAAGTTTTTCAGGATCCAAGTCAGCTGTAGCACTTGGATTACAGAAATATATAATAGCAAGCCTCTCATAAGTCTTTTGATCTTCTGGTGGGTTAATAACTCTATGGATATCTGCCTTGAATAAACCACCACTTATAAATTCCATAGCATCACCAATATTGACAATTAAAGAATTAGGTTTGTGCTTGACATACTTCCATTCACCATCAAAATAATCTTTAATCTGTAAAGAAAGCATTGGTTGTGATGTTATAAATGCAAATGCACTTATATCACTATGTCCTCTTAACCAAGTTTGACTTGACTTCTTGATCAAGTCATCGGACCCATATGGTTGATAAAGCATAAATCTACCATGACTTTCAGAATCATCTTCATTAGTACCACTGTTTGGAAAGTAATTTTTTAATAAACTACCTTCTGGAACTTCCAAAATAATATCACATAGTGACAACAATTTTGGAAGAATTTCTCTATGTATTGTATTATAATAGTCTGCAATTTCATTAATATGTTGTGCAACAAGTTCTGGATGTTTATCATAGTTTTCAATAAAGCTATCATGATATGTGTTTTTGAAATTGTAATGCACAATTGAATCCCTAACACCATTTTGAATAGCCCAATAACCTTTAGGCTTGAAACCTTGACCTCTTTCACCTCCAATTGTCTTGGTGGTTTCTTGTTCCTTGGTAGCAGCACTAGCCAAATACTTTTCTTTTACTTCATCTGGTAAAGTGACAACATTATAAGCCACATCTCTGATGTATTCCAATTTTTCTTGACTTATACCAAAATTAACAATATTGAAAAATCCATGTGTTGTTATAGATTTTTGAAGTTGTTTAGCTAACTGTTTTCGTTGTTCAAAAAACTCTTCACCTTCTTTATACAAGCTTAAATCTATAGAGTCAAGTTGCACAGCTGCAACATCGGCTTTAGATTCAGGACATTCTACAAAAGTTTTAAATTCAGACATAATAAACCTAATTTATAAAACCTAAAGTGCAGTAGACCTTTTAAATAGTCAATTGCCCTATATCTGGAGCCACAGTTTGTTATGTTTCATCGAATATTTTGCAATGATTAATTAAGGTGAGGCGGAAGCCACACTTTAATAGTACTATAAAAAATAGTCCCAGAACGGTAATTTTCCACCATAAAAGATATTGATAGATCGGAAAGCCATTGGTTCATGCAGATCTCGTTGATTTTTGAAACTGTGGAGCCTTCCGTATTCAATGGTCGTAACGGTTGAATTAACAAACTGTGGTGGCATCAAGCCTAACGGCTGAGATGACTAATAGATAAGTATTTATATCAATAAGATACTCTTAGATCAAAGTTTATAACTTAAAAAAACCTAAAATGACCCTTCCATGGTGGATTCCTCAACTCCGTATTGTTGAGCCTATTAATTCTCTGGATTCTAGTATTGACAGTAAGACAGGTGTCGTGGTGGCTGACAAGGATAGTAATCTTATTCAAACAGTAGAAGCTCCAGCTATTAAGGAGTACCGTGATGAGGCTGATAGACCTTGGTGGAAATTTTTTGATGAATTTGAATATCGATACACAAGTAGTGAAGCCAAACGTCATACCTGGTGGAGATGGTATGAAAAGGATATGCCAAAAGAAGAAAAAAAACTCGTTGTTAAACTTGATATCTTATTAGCCTTTTATGCTTTCGTTGGGTACTGGATAAAGTTCATTGATCTGGCCAACTTGAATAACGCTTATGTATCAGGTTTGAAAGAAGATATTGGAATGATTGGAAACGATTTGATTGATACTCAAGTTATCTTCACCGTTGGTCAAATTATTTTTGAACTTCCTTGGGTTTTCCTTTTACCAAGGCTTTCTTTACCTTATGCTTTATTCGTTTGTGAATTTATTTGGGCCACATTTACTTTATTTACATTTAAAGTAGAGAATCCAGGAACTTTAAAGGCATTTAGATTTATTATTGGAGCAGCTGAAGCTTGTTACTTTCCTATTATCCATTTTTCTTTGGCTAGTTTCTATACAGCTTCAGAAATTAGTAGACGTGGTGCCTTGTTCTACTGTGGTCAATTCTTGGGTGTTTTGACATCTGGGTTACTTCAAAGTGCAGCATCTAAGCTTCCTAATAAGGGTGCTGATAGTCTTACTGGATGGCAATGGATGTTTGTTATCGATGGAATAATCTCTTTTGTTGTTGCATTTATGGCTTTGATTATGCATCCTGGTACTCCTATGAAATGTTACTCAATCTGGTTAACTGATGATGAAATTAGGCTTTCATTAGACAGAATGAAACGTAATGGATCGGATGTTAGCCATACTGTCAAATCTTTCTTTGACAAAGAAACATGGAAAACTATGTTTACTTCATGGCACTTTTGGATGTTATCCATTACCAATATGTTTGGATTCAACACAAATAGTGCAAGTTCTGGATCTTTTGCTTTATGGTTAAAGTCATTAGATAGATATAGTGTTGCCAAATTGAATGATTTAACTGCTATACCCCCAGGATTAGGTTTAATTTGGATTTTTATTGTATGCTTCGGAGCTGATTTGACAGGAAAGAGGTTTGGTTTTATTATCTTTTCTTTCTTGATGAATTTTGTAGCTAACTTTATTTTAGCGTTGTGGGATGTTCCAGAAAAAGCTAAATGGGCTGGTTTCTTGATGACTTATTGGTCATGGTCTCAAAGTTCAGTTTTTAATCCTTTAATCAGTGATATCTTAAGACATGATCAAAATTTGAGATCAATTGAATGGATGGCTATTTATATTATTGGTTTACAATCTAGTGCATGGATTAGTAGATTGGCATTCCCTACTGTGGAGGCCCCTAGATATTTAAAGGGTTATACTATTTGTGCAACTTTCAGTTTATGTTTTGTTGTGATGATTTCCATCTCATACTTCTTTTATAAGAATGATGAAAGAAAGAATGCACTCAAAAATGGTATCTATGTTTATAACAGTAAGAAAGGGGAAAAGCCTAAAGAATTGGAATTGGAATTGGAATTGGAATTCGAAGATAGTTCAGAGAAAAGGTTATAGATATTGATAGAAATACGCTGATTTAGCAATAAATATTAAATATTATTATGAAATATGGTGAGATAATACCACTCAAAACTTCATTCTCAATGGAGAAACTTGTAGCATGCAACTACCTGATACAAACAATGATGTACTGAAAAATACTCTTTTATAGAAACTAGATAAATGCTTGCTCCTTCCATTGATATTTAGCAAAGTATAGTCTTTCACATATTCCTGAATTGGAATTAAATGAAGTATAGAACTCTTAATGTAATTACTATTTCCGGTATTATTATATATCTTGCAGAGCATTTTTTCCTTTAGTTTTCTCGCACGAGATCTTTAGGATTATCTTTCCAGTTACGGAACGTTTTACGAGGATAGGAAATTTTCTCTCAATTTTCCGGATTTGAAACAATATTTTATTGAAATAAGAATCATATTTTCTTTACTAAAATGGGTACCAAAGACAAAGAAGGAAAGATGTTTTCAGAGGCAGATGCCGGTGATGGTACTTTTAGAGAAGAACAGTACCTACATGGTTTCCCTTTAATACTATGTGTTTGCTCCCTTTTACTTTGTCTATTTCTCTTCGCATTAGATCAAACTATAGTTGCAACAGCTGTTACTACCATTGGAAATGAGTTTGACGCTATTGATCAGATTGGTTGGCTAACTACGGCATTTTTGTTGCCTGTGGTAGTTTTCTGTTTATTCTGGGGAAGAATTTCAATCATTTTTGGTAGAAAACATACGATGTTAGTTGGTGTGGCTTTATTTGAGATTGGGTCCGTGGTATGTGCTGTAGCCAAGGATATGAACACTTTGATTGGTGGAAGAGTATTAGCTGGTATTGGTGGAAGTGCTATACAGAGTTTGACTTTTATGATCAATAATGAAGTAACTCCTATTGATAAAAGAGGATTCATTTTTGCTGCCTCTGGAGCTAGTTTCTCAATTGCCTCTGTTTTAGGTCCATTGATAGGTGGTGTATTTGTGCTGAAAGTTTCTTGGAGGTGGTGTTTCTATATCAATCTTCCTATTGGGGCAATTGCTGTAGCATTTTTTTGGTATTCATTTAATCCACCAAGACCAAGAAAGAATATTATTGATGAACTTAAGAAAATCGATTATTTAGCTCTAGTATTACTTTCAAGTGGTTTAGTCTTAATTTTAGTAGGATTGAGTTTTGGTTCAGAAGCAGGTTATGAATGGAATTCAAGTATAGTCATTTCTTTCTTAGTTATTGGCATTCTTTTGATTATATCATTCATATTGAAAAATTTTAAATTTTCAAGTAATCCATTACTTGATGTCAATGTCGTCCGTGTGTGGACGCTTCAAGCAACTGCAGTTGCATTTTCTTTCCTTTTTGCATACTATTTAGCTGCCATGGTTTATTTATCTATCTATTTTCAAAATATTAAAGGAAGGGATGCTTTACTGACGGGATTAAGCTTATTTGCTCTAATCATTCCCGTTATTGCTGTTACGGTTGTCACACCTATTGCAATGAGCAAAACCAGGTATGTCAAACCATTTTGTATACTAGGTGGTGTATTATCAGCTGTAGGAACAGGTCTACTTACATTATTGGACATTGAGTCAAATAATGCACAGACTATTGGTTTCTTAATACTTGCAGGGATTGCAAATGGGCTTGGATTTCCTGCTTATAACCTAGCAGGTCAACTTGATGCACCTAGTACTACAGGAGGGCCTCTTAATACTACTGTTTATCTCATCTTCTTCAGGGTATTAGGAGGAAGTTTAGGGAATATTCTCTCCAATGTTACCTACAATGAAACATTTAGTAAGCAACTTCACAAGAGCCTTAGTTCATTATCAAACGAAAATCTTTTGCTAGAATTTTCCAAAATCGACTTATTGCAACTTTCAACTTCTACTTCATTGTTAAATAATTTGAGCCCAGAAGGTCAAATATTTGTTAAAACTCAAATCATGAAAGCCTTAAAAGCGGTTTTTTATTTACAGACCGGTTTTGGAATTGCTTGCGGAATACTTTCTTTCTTCTGTACGAACAAAAGAATACCTCTTAGACATGAAATTCAGGAACGTGACCTTTCTGAAATCAAACAAAAGGATGGAACACGGGAAATTTCCCAAGAACTTAATGATTAATAAATAAAAGCTCTTTTTATATAAGCTTATTTCCTAACGATATAATTACCTACAATATATGAACCATAAGCAACAAATACCAAAAATATTATCAAATAAGAAACATTTCAAAGGCATTTGGTGTCCAGTCAAAAATTTAGGTACAATTCGGTATGTTTAAGAAGAAAGTTTCCAAATCCGGGGCATGTATTGGACGCCCAGAATCTGGGGATCCATAATAGTTTTGATAATAAATGTACACAGATTCCATAAAACTCAAATAGTTCAAATTTAACAATTTAATCTTGTACATACATAATCAAATCCAGAAATTGGCTGACTGCTGTTTCTGAACATGTGGAAGAATTTAAATTAAATTTTGGAATACTATCCTACATCGTGCTATAGGATTTCAGGTGACTGCAACTTTATATTGACTTCAAGAAAGGTAACTTTATTCATTATTTTTGAGCAGTATAGAACTGATAGACGATATTCCGGTATACTTTTATCAAGACTTTATATAAATGATCATAGTGTTGCTTATCTTTAAAGTGATAGAAAATAGAGAATTAATCAGTCTTAGTTTACTTTTCACTAAGACAATAATTTATTTCCGCAAAGCAAATGAACGTTTTACCTATGATTTTTAAATCACTATACTTCTCAGTCGATAAAGACACACTGATTGTGTCTTCAACACCACCCAGTCGATAAAGACACACTGATTGTGTCTTACTGAATTTCTAATGATTAGTTTCAGAACATATTTATAGCTATCAACTTGAAAGGTTCAAGAATTTTAGTAGCGCATGATAAATCAATCTGTAGTAGTTGAAAGTTTATAGATTTGATCACATTGATGCTCTTCTTTATTTTCTTTAGGTTAATTTCATTTTTCCTATTATCTACAGAACATGATATGGCACAAGTAAATTTACCAAATCTAGCTTGTATATGTAAATTTACCAGACCTAGCTTGTATATTTGTAGATAATTAAATTTACAGAAGCAAGCATCACTAAAAACTTTATGTGCCATCAAGGCGATACTTTTGATCTTGTATTCTCTATAATTAAATGCATATAAACTGAAGATAAATTACAAATCATTTTAATTACACGTGATTAATGGTGGCAACTATTCATTTGTTTTGTCAGGTATGGCATTTCTGTACATTTGCTTAAATTGTGAATATCGGAGTATCGGCAACGGTTCATATTTCCAAATGAGGTAATACCGATAGCTTCCTACCTCAAAGATAATTGTTAGGATTTCGAATTTGATCTATTTGGTTTTTACACTCAAATGGGAGAGTTCCTAATTTGAAAATTCCGATTACTAAGTAATAAAGAAAAACTATAAAAGCAACACCAATTAACTTAAAATAATATAGTATAATAATCAAATCATATTATAGTGTAGTGGGTGTAGGGATCTGTGTAGTGGGTGTAGGGATCTGTGTAGTGGGTGTAGGGATCTGTGTAGTGGGTGTAGGGATCTGTGTAGTGGGTGTAGGGATCTGTGTAGTGGGTGTAGGGATCTGTGTAGTGGGTGTAGGGATCTGTGTAGTGGGTGTAGGGATCTGTGTAGTGGGTGTAGGGATCTGTGTAGTGGGTGTAGGGATCTGTGTAGTGGGTGTAGGGATCTGTGTAGTGGGTGTAGGGATCTGTGTAGTGGGTGTAGGGATCTGTGTAGTGGGTGTAGTGGGTGTAGGGATCTGTGTAGTGGGTGTAGGGATCTGTGTAGTGGGTGTAGGGATCTGTGTAGTGGGTGTAGGGATCTGTGTAGTGGGTGTAGGGATCTGTGTAGTGGGTGTA